>CP136871.1:6480619-7080619 GCA_033000465.1 Sciaenops ocellatus | reverse complement strand
CGGGCCTCCGTTACGCGTCAGTTAGCTCATGCTAGCTGAGATATAACGCTGAAACAACACACATGTAATGTGAACACGTGTTTATCTGTCAGGGAAACACACCTGGAAGAAGACTGTGTTCGGTTGTGTCTCTTAAATCACTGCTGTTCACTTTGTATGTTGTGGGGGGGGAAAAAAAAACAGCACCCAACCCAATGTGACTCTCCCTCCAAACTTATCCCACTCAAGTAGTGTTGATGGAAGAAACACGCAAACCACCGCTTAATAACGCCATTTTATTCAACCCACACTATGTTTATATGTGCACAGGTAATGACGCAGTTTGTTATTATCATAAACTGTTTGCTGACTTGTGTTTTAACCTTTTAGTAGAGGGACACAGGTCAGATTTGGTGTATACATATTACTGTAAACCTGAAAAAACTCATGTAAATATAAAAGCTGGTGTAAAATATATACCTATAAATCACATTTCAGGTGGTTATATCCCACAGTAGTGATATTAGCCTTAATGCAAGTGTTAATGGTGTGCATTCCATCATTTATCAAATTAAATCAAATTTTATTTGTATAGCCCAAATTCACAAAACACATTTTGCCTCAGAGGGCTGTACAATCTGTACAGGGAGTGACACCCTCTGTCCTTAGACCCTCGGTTCGAGTGAGGAAAAACTTGCCCACAAAAACCCTTTTAACAGGGAAAAAAGGTGGAAGAAACCTCAGGAAGAGCCACAGAGGAGGGATCCCTCTCCCAGGACGGGCAGACGTGCAATAGATGTCACATGTACAGAACAAATCAACAGAGACATATTGTACAATTACAATGAATGATAAAATGATTACAGCATACAGAGTACACAGAGATATGGTAACAATAATGACAGTAATAATATATGTAGTTTAATGTAACTTAATACGTTACCGTGCTTGTTTATGTGCATGCAGATATGATATTTACTGACTTAGCGATCTGTCTTGGTTTAAATTCTATTTAACGTCACGTTAAACTCAAACGACAGTGATTCATTGTGTATTTGACTGGCTGTCATCAGGGTCATGGTGGGTCTGGAGCCTATCCCAGCTGACTTGGGGCGAGAGGCGACCCTGGACAAGTCGCCAGTTCGTCGCAGGGCACCCTAGAGACAAACAACCATTCACACTCACGCGGGAAAGTCACAAATTCACCCGTTAAGTGTGTGTTTTTAGACCGTGGGAGGAAGCCGGAGTACCCGGAGAGAGAACCCACGCAGACCCGGGGAGAATATGCAAGGGCAAGAGGTGACACTGCACCACTGTGCCACCCTGTTTATATATATTTCTCCCGAATCACTAAACACATTTTCTCATTAAATCCATCTGTGTCAAGTCATGTAGACTGACATTTTTGCAGACCTCTTTTATCAACACTTTTCACTGAACTGACATCCGGCGACGATCACAACCCAAATTACTGTCAAGGTCCAGTGTGTCTGATTTTAGGTGACTCTATTTGAAGAATATGGCAGAAGTGAAATATATAATATACTACTAATATATTACTGTCACCCTCTATTTCTAACTCCTGCCACCAGGTGCCCAGGTAAAAATAAGGTGAAACCACAACCACGCACCCGTGTGCTGATAACTGGAAGTAATACATACACAACTCAAACTATGCACACGTGTTTTAGCTCCTACAACCATCATTATTGGCACAACAGGCACCACTGAAGTGACATAATAAGGTATATAAGTACTTGCTGGTTTCTAAGATATCATGACATCCTAATTTTACCTTTTGAAACAAAGAACATAACACGATTTATTACTTTACTGTAGCAGACGGAACTACTTGTTGTACAATCACCCCAAAATAAGAATAATTATGTTTTTGTTACTTTAGAATAAGCCTTTTATATCTACAGATGCTGCGGGTCCTCTGTCACATAATCTACTTTAGATAGGACGTTTTGCAGCGACCGTAGTTTCTCCTTCACACTACGAATTAGACGGTGAAACGAGCTTTAAATTAGTGGTACAAATTTCAGAGATGGAGATCTGAAAACATGGCCGTTAAACCAAATCTGTGTGCACAGCTGTAGTTTGTGAGGGGGAAAAAATGTTTTGTGTGATTTGGTTAAACTAATCTTTTAAGAGCGGCTTCTTAAAGGAGAGACTGATGAAGTTCAATTTAATTTTGTGCTTCACAGCCTTCTCTTACCAAACTCTAAATCATGGTGCAGAACTGTAAGACACAGTGAGGCTATTTTCAGACCAAATCAGACGTGGAAATAAATGTAGGTTTGTAACTCGGTATGTTATTGCTCTGATTCACTGGCTTTCTAAAAATGCTGCCTAAAATATTATTCATAAGCCATATTGTACAACCTTAGATATTCATTGTCCAACACAGGATTTTTGAGGCAGGTACTGATATTTTTGGAGTTCAAAAAATCAGATAATTTTATTGTGTTTCGATTGTTAAACTGCAGAGTAGTCTGAATTTAGTCTGAAAAATCACGAACACACCCTCACTATTTCCACAACTGTTTCAACAACCCCTGGTTGGTCATCTGTTCTGCACTGAGCTGCAGTCGTAGCAGTTTATTCATGATACAGTTTTCCACTGGCGGTCCATTGTAAGGCTTCTATTGTGAAGCAGCAACAGCTGTATATAGAAAATGGTTACAGTTGACCAAGGTCAGGTCAGGTTCAGGGTGTTCTTTGTTTCCAACTGAAACTCATACACAACATTCATCACAATTATTTTAAACCAGAAATAAAACATTAAATCATTTAACGTTACAGAAGCTTGAAGCAGAAAGTCATTTTCGCTTTCAACAACTAATCGTCCAAAAGCTCCTGAGCAGATCTTGGTCAACGATGTTTGATCTGCAGAGCCGTTGATCATAAAAAAAAACCTGCATAAAGATATGGACATTTAACAGCCGCAGGGAGCTGATTTAGAAGCTGCAACAGGTTTGTGTGAATCATCAGACTCCCTACACTTCACCAAAGTCCAATGTTTTATTGTGCTCTTGTTGTAGTTTGGTGTCAGAGTCACAGCAGTTGCTCTGTCATCAGTTTTATTAAATAATCGTGTGTGTGTGTGTGTGTGTGTGTGTGAGTGAGATTCTTTTAAAAAGAATAAATAACAGGAGACAGGAAATGGCATTCGATCCTATCGCTGTGCTGAGAAACAATCAACACTGCCACAGCTTCATAACCTGCTGCCTGGTAGGTGGGTAGTATTTCTTACTAATTAAATTTCCTTGTGTGTGTGCAGGTTTCTGCTGGAGGCTCTGGAGGACCTGGACAGCAGTCTGAAGAAGCTAAACTCCAGATTGTTTGTAGTCAGAGGGCAGCCAACTGATGTTTTTCCGAGGCTTTTAAAGGTCTGTATTCCTTCCCACTACCTGTTTTCTCTGTCTGTCTGTAAGACCGATACTTCACCGTTCAAAAACCAAAGGAAACAAAAGAAACACGCAGCAAACCCTGAGAATGTTTTGGAACGAGGCCTTAAATTTTGATCTTGATCGGTTGCTGCTGATAATTGTATTCGCGCAGAACAACAACCCTGTGTGAAAATGGTGCAAGCATCAACAGTTTGAATGATTAATGGAATGTTGCCTTGCTTTTATTACAGACATTAGGCCACTCTGGAATGTTAACTCTATTCAGACAATCAAGTATTGGCTGGATTTCATATTCTATCTTTCCAACCCTTCTTTTGTGCCCACTATTTAATGCAACCCTTGATTGGCAACAATGCAGAACACAGACACGAGTGTCAGTGGTTCTCATGCTCAGATTTGCATTTTAAGCCTGAGTGTACTCCCTGACAGAATCCGAGATTGACGCACTACACTTTGTTCAAAAGAACTTGTCACTTATGGTATTTGTTGCAGGCTGACAGGAGACATTATTCATCTATACACATCAAGTCTGATTAGTTTGACAGTGGTTTTTGTGTATGATGTCAGGATGTGTTGCTGAGTTGGAGCGGAGAAACATGGTTACTGTAGTTTTTGTGATTGAGCACACAGTTATCTGATTGGCCTGCATGGCTGGTGACCGTAGATTCTTGTGTGTTTTGAGTTTGTGCACTGCTAGAGGAGGAGTTATCAACCAGTTACTACTTCAGTGGTTTTGAGCAGTTTGTATTCTCAAAGACATTTAGATTATGGTGAAAATGATAACGGAAGTCTTCCATCATGCACTTCGCTTCTGCAGCTTGTGAAGAGAAACTTCTGTGCCTGGGTCTCCAAACTACACACATCTTTGTCTTTTGAGATTTCCTCGTCTCACACAGTCAAGCCTCCAGACCAAGTCTGTGGAGAAAGAAGGAAGAGGAGGAGGACTTAAAATACCACGACCTTTACATTTTTCCTGAAAATTAGATTAAGGCTGCCATAGATCACAATCTTGATATAAAATCGGGTCGCCTAGCCCTGCATGATGGTTCGTGTCAGACTTTATATAATTTAATTGGCTGTACATAAACCAGGAGAATGATGGAGTCGATTAGATGTCTATGCTGATTGGATGAATAACTTCTTGTAGGTCTTCCTTTAGATATTATAAACAATGCAACATTTGAGTTGTGAGTATTTATTTTAAACCTTTTAATCAACATTTTGAAACCTGTGTTGTACTTTTTATGTAATGTTGTGTTTTAATGGTGCAAATGGAGATTTTCATAGACTATTTGAGTTCTGGCTGTGGTCTACAGGGAATCTCAAAATTGAGAAAAAAAATGGATTGTGGTTGCGTTAAAATAGATCATGATATCTGCCCATGCCTACCATCAAACAGTACACTGAAGCAAGACAGTGATTGAAATTACGTAGATCTGGATGCCTCTTAACTCTTTACAAAAGTGCACATTGATGAGCTGGATTACAGAAAGCTTGGTGTATTACCATGATCAATGGTAGTACCACTCTGCTGCTGTCTTGCTGCCATGCTAACAAATTCTTTTTTCTCGCTCTCGCTGCAGGAGTGGAAAGTGACCAGGTTGACATTTGAATATGACCCAGAGCCTTATGGGAAGGAGAGGGATGGAGCCATCATCAAGATGGCACAAGAGTTTGGAGTGGAGACCATTGTCAGAAACTCACACACCCTCTACAACCTGGATAGGTTTGTAACAGGCACACACACATACATACACACAGTTCAACCTTGGTTGGTCAACACTGACATCAGTGTTGGCGTAACAACCAGCACGTCAATTGTTTTGACCAGGGAAAATTGAGTTGTGGGTATTTCTGTGAAAATTGGTTTTCAGACATTGCACTGAGAAAAGGCTGCTACAAAGTAACTAACAGGAAAAACTCCTATTGTGCACCTTTTAATAGAGGAGATGTTGGATTTCCACATCTCCTTAATCCTGTGGGTTAAATGCTCCTTTCCAATTTTGTTGTCTCATATAGTTAATTTTTTATATGATGTGACAATATGAGCTAACATTGATGTGATTTATATAAACGGCTTCATCAATTTAATGTATTTCTATCATCGCTGTCCTAATTAACTGCTATGAAATAACACGGTGCTGCGTGTTCACACTGTGCTGCTCTGCACCCTCCAAAAGCTCTTGTTGTCATGCTTCTCTGTGATTTGTTCAGCTGTTTCAGAGTGACGTTACTCACTGAGAATGGATTTATTAATCGCCATGCCCTCTTCACCCAACCCTTGGCACGTTATGCGCTGCTACATACTCATGAGCCAAAACGGTGGTGACATCCACGCAGTCTTAACGGTTTCGCTCGAGAGCTACCATTCTGGATGTTGTGCTTGAACGTGCAATGAAACGACTAGCCTGGCACAGCTGGTTGCCTGGTAACCCTACAGTTATGACAGGACTCGTGCACACAAGCCCCCTCACAACCTCAACGTGTCGTTCTTGTGCATTTTTTTCATCTTGTGCAGATATAACATGTTGATTAGTGAGCTTCAAATGCGCTGGTAGGTGTTGAACCACCTCTTCTAAAGGAGGACCAATGTGTGGTTACTGATTGCAAACCCCTCGCATCACTCTCTCCTTCCTAGTGTGAATGAGAATCTACGGTTGCAGTGAAATGCGCAGAAAATGTGAAAGGACTTATCTAGAGTTAGTGTTTAGTTTTTATTTTCTGGGCAACTGTAGAAACTGTTATGGAATTTTCTATCCTTAGGTTACGCAGGGTCACGTGTGGGCCTTGAGGTCCTCGGCAGTATTAGTTGTTTGGCTTTGATTGGGAACAGGAGGTGCCAGTCTATCTCAACACTGTGGTGGGCAGGGTTGAAGAGACCTATTGCTGCCTAGACATAATAGATAGCTGGCTGTTGACGTTCCAATCTGCGTAAACAGACATCTGTGTCTCCAGACTAGAATATGTTGACAATAACACCTCCATGGGTAAAGACATTCTCTTTGGCTAATTCTGGGCGTATAGTATTTGTGGTGTTATCTTGGGGTTTAAAGTCTATCCACCAGGATGAGTTGGGCAGAATGTGAGACAGACTCAGGCACTTCTGATGTACTTTGAGAGTGTCTCTAATTCTCCTTGGCCAAGTGTCAATAAATATTACAGCATAAGACATCAGAGGCTCCTGAACACTTTCTTCCCTCCTGACCTCACCATTGACCTTTGACTTCAGCAATTTCTCCACAACAGAAACATGGTGACATAATAAGAGGCTCATTCTGAGGTAACAAATGTTCAGGTGATTATACACAAATGAAACTATAGCTATGAATATTTTATGCCATTTCTGCCATATTCTGTATATTAGAGCCCTGTAAATCTGACACACTGGATTTTTTAAATGAGCATACCAGTGTGTTTCCTTTAGTTCCTAACTAGAAATCATGTATGCTATATTTATACTCTGAGTTTTGACTCCCCACATGCCTTAAGGTAAGAATCACAGTAGTGTTATGATAACCTTAATTCGACGATGATATGTCAAACCTGGGACTCTTAATTAGCCTGATAAGGTTGAACTATTTGGAATGCTAAAGTTAGCCATCACAAGTATGTGTATGTAATGATGAAGCCTTACGCCCGGGCCTAACAACGCCACTCTAGCAAATGTGGATTTCTTAAGTTGTTCATTTCTATTTTTATTTTCTATTTTCAAATTAGTTGAGCTAGTCATCAGTCTTTCCAGTAGCAATACTCCTGATTGGGAATGTAAACAACTGGAGATGAAAAATCTATCCCCTCTACATCTGTCACAGTGCTTATTGTTGCATTAATATGTCCTAGTCGCACTGTACCTTGATTGTTTTCCCTTTTTTGTAAGTCGCTTTGGATAAAAGCGTCAGCTAAACGACTAAATGTAAATGTAAAGATGATCTTGGCCCAATGTGCTGAAGCATACACAAGAAATGACCACAGCACTTAAGATTGAAGTGTTGAGATTAGGATTTATGAGGAATTTGCGTGACACGGAGGCAGGAGAAATGTTTTCGAATGCTCAATAAAATGCTAGAGTTATACAAGACCTTCCCATCATCAGCCATCCGCTCTTGTGTAACAGCCCCTTAACATGTAAGAGGATGGCGGGGGTGTCACCTTTCAAGTTCAGTTGAAATACACACTGAGAACATGTCACCTGTCAGTTTGAGGCTTTTTTACTCATCGTGAGAAAATCACCCATTTTCCACAACATCCTCCAAGATGCTGAACAAAATCTGAACCGTCTCCTCTCACAGCAGAGCCCTCCAGTGATCATCTCCTTTTACTGCAGGTCACACCCCTGTCCATGTGCTGCGACCAGGTGGTAGGATGAGTAAGAGCAGAGTGACTTTACCCCATAAACAGGCCTCGCTGTGTCTGGCATTCACCACGGAGAGCATTCAGCTCAGCATAGTGTTACAGCACTGTATTACATAATGAATTGGAATATCACTGGCCCGTGTGTGAGAATGAGTGGATGAGGCAGGCAGGGTTGAAGCTTAGCATTATGTGTGCACTCAGCCGCAGGGTTTATATCGGTAGTTGTGGACATGTGCCCAGCTTACCGTGCTCCTTCATAGTAGGCACAGTGAATCGACCAATAGGAGGATATCCCTGCTGCAAATCCAGCAGCCAAAGATCCTGAACCGTCTCACTGATATAGACAAGTTGTATAAGATAGAAACTATAAATACGGAGCTTCACTGTCCGCTGCACAGGCAGAACAGACAAGGTTATGCTGTTCGAGCATGCTGATGTCATGTTGGACAGTACGGTTTATTGTTAAACTATAAAATATCCCGCCTCTGTCACAACTGTTTGACAGATCATTGAAAAGGATCTGCCAAAATTCTTTCTTTATCTTCTTTTAAATAATTTAGAACATATTTTAGTATATTCTTATAATTTCTTTACTCTCTACTATCTGTATCAGCCCCAAAAATCCTGCATCTGTCTGGCCTTAAGTTTTTAGTAGAAGGGCAATTCCCCTTTAAAGATAAAAATAATTATGTAGAAAAGATTGCCTTGCCATGCTAACAGCTCTTCCTGATGGGGTCATAAATGCCTGAATCAAATGTCATGACAATCTATCCAATGGTTGCTGAGACATTTTCACTTTAAGCCATGAATGTCAACCTCATGTGGTGCTCGTTGTTGAGCTATTAAAGTGTGGAGTAAAGTGGCGGAAAGACAGACTGTTGAAGTTTTGCATTAGAGTAATTTGATGGAAACGACGAATTAAAAAAAAAAAAAAAAAAAAAAAATCCTCAATTTCACAAAAGTTGTCACATCTGCTTGAGATGGTTTTTGCCTTTTTCAAAAAATAGTTCTAATGCACTAAATATGACATTTAAACGCGAATACGTTTAGGTCACATGACTGATCTGCTGTTTCCTCATGGCTCTATAATACATCCATGATCACTCCACGGGGATCTGATGTAACCTTCCTCACAGTAACGCATCAAACAAATGCAAACGTCACATTTACCTCCTGTTTTCTGCCAGCGAAGTCAGTTTGTTCCAATCGAAGTTTTCTAACTGAGAATTTTTTTTTCTTTTGCTGAATTATTTGCTGCTTTTAATCAGTTCAGTTGTATATTGATTATGGTCTTTAATAAATTTGCACCACAAGCAACATATCAAAGGCTTTTACCTTTTTATGTGCTAGACAATGTAGACTTTTGTGTGTGTGCTTGTGTTTGATGTATCTGACATAACGTGTTACATAAATTCTTCTTTTCTGTCTTCTCTGTCTTTGTACAGGGTAATAGAGATGAACAACAATAGTCCTCCTCTGACCTTTAAGCGGTTTCAGACCATTGTGAGCAGGCTGGAGTTGCCCAGGAGACCCCTGCCGCCCATCACCCAGCAGCAGATGGACAAATGTCGTACTAAAATAGCTGACAACCATGACCAGCTATACAGTATACCTTCACTGGAAGAACTAGGTACACGTTTGTATTATTGTATCGTGCATATTGAGTCCTAATGCTGATGAGCACAACAACATGCTCTTTTCTGTTAAAGAACACAATTTCTATCCTCAATCATATCTTATTAGGCAGAAAGCTGTTAGTAGTCATATTAGAATACCATATTATCCATTCAGTAAAGAACAGCTGAGTGTGTGAGCAAGATTTGGTTCATTGATAATAGCTGCTTTGTGTTTGACTTTGTCTCCATGTGAATGTGTCCAGGTTTCAGGACGGAGGGTTTACCTCCAGCTATTTGGCGGGGAGGAGAGTCAGAGGCCTTGGACAGACTCAATAAACACCTCGACAAAAAGGTAAACTATTCAGACAGACAAATGAGCTTGGTATTGAGCACTGATAGAAAAACATTCTTCTTAAAATGTGGGCGATGATCTTTGGGATGATGTGCTTTAAATCTTTTAAATAAAAGCCATGATTTGAGTAATGATAAACAAACCAAAAAAGAACAGAGTGCTGCAGGGATGACGTGTTTTTGTAAGCAAACCCAGAAGTTAGCATCATCTGGTTCCTTCGACAAAAGGAAGAAAATAAGCTCTGTTCTCTGTTCAACAAGATAATCTTCACAAATGTTGCAAGTAGTTCACATGGTAAATGAAGCATTTCCACAGCAAGTCCATCAACTTAGTTGTACAACAGCAGCATATTCAGCACTGCTGCTCTGAACTTCTCATTAACATGAATACTATTTTTATTCATTGGTATCTCTTTTGCGTCACTGTTTTCCATTTACCAGTAAGTGTTTTACGTGACAAGATCTCCTTATGTCTGTCTGTATAGGTGTGGGTGGCCAACTTTGAGCACCCTCGGGTCAACACATGCTCTCTGTATGCCAGTCCCACTGGCCTCAGCCCCTATCTGCGCTTCGGCTGTCTGTCCTGTAGGGTTTTGTACTACAACCTCAGAGAGCTCTACATGAAGGTACTGTACCTGCAACTCATCCTCAGATATCAGTTTAGACTACACAAACACACACTGATGCTTTTTGCTCTCTTCTCTGATCATCAAATTTGGAATTGCAACATTTTTAATATCAATTGCCATCTCTCTCCTCTGTTGTTCTTTCTCTCTTGTGCCCTCCATCAGCTTCGTAAGCGTTGCAGTCCTCCCCTGTCCCTGTTTGGCCAGTTGTTATGGAGGGAGTTCTTCTACACAGCTGCCACCAACAACCCAAACTTTGACCGTATGGAGGGAAATCCCATCTGTGTCCAGGTCAGTTCACACTTAACAACCCAGATACCAAAAAAGTCAGAACGCTGTGTAAAAGGTAAACGAAAACTCACAGGCTTCCAGTATAGCATCCTCTAGGTTTAATGGCTTCCGACCAGATTTGAGGTGGACATGAAGATGTGTTCAGGTTGGGACTCTCGAACATGTAAAGTGCAATTACTAAATTTGTGCTTAAGGCCAGTTGAACAGCTGGAAGAAAACCAGTGCTAGCCAGCCATAGCCCATAAGCATATAAATCTATCCACTGTTTTCAGAGCAACGTTAGACTTTTTCTCTTGTGTCATACATGTCACATTTCTCCAGATTCCATGGGACCAGAACCCAGAGGCTTTGGCCAAGTGGGCCGAGGGTCGAACTGGTTTTCCCTGGATTGATGCCATCATGACCCAGCTGAGACAAGAGGGTTGGATCCACCACCTGGCCCGGCATGCCGTGGCCTGTTTCCTCACCAGAGGAGACCTGTGGATCAGCTGGGAGAGCGGCATGAAGGTAGGACAACGCACTTTTTAACTAGATCTCAAACACAAACCTGGTATCTGACAGGTGGAGAACACGTAAACGTAGGACGGATTGATAATATAGCTCATGTAGCATTTTGTGTTTGTTCCTGCAGGTGTTTGAGGAGCTGCTGCTGGATGCAGATTGGAGTGTAAATGCTGGCAGCTGGATGTGGCTGTCCTGTAGTGCCTTCTTCCAGCAGTTCTTCCACTGCTACTGTCCTGTTGGCTTTGGAAGGAGAACTGACCCCTCAGGAGACTACATCAGGTACAGTATCTCCAACTATACCACATAATTTTTCATGTTAAATCTCTGCAAATTTAGGGATGTTTCCTCTGTATAATCCGACTGGATTCAGATGATTTGAATTTTCCTCTGAATTTCCCGCAGGCGCTACATCCCCATCTTGAAGGACTACCCGAACCGCTACATCTACGAGCCGTGGAACGCCCCAGAGTCGGTCCAGAAAGCAGCCAACTGTGTGGTGGGAGTGGATTACCCCAAACCTATGATAAACCATGCAGAGGGCAGCAGGCTCAACATCGAGAGAATGAAACAAGTTTACCAGCAACTCTCCCATTACAGAGGACTCAGTAAGTCAACCAACAAGACTGACCTCTACCTGACTAACTTCAGAATAACATACAATATATACTACAGCTGTGCCAGATGTATTGATTTTAATGTATACACAAGTGAAACATCGCCGCCAACTGTTTCTGTTGCCCTGATTACCAAAACTATTGTTGTTTTCTGGGGGCAGAGTGAATATAGTACTTCATGAGCAGATTGACAAATAGAAAGGCCACGTTTGTGTCTCTTCAGACTCGACACACAACCGCAACTGTAGCTACTGTAGTCATAGCTTGCTATGTAAACCTTAGCTAGTGGTCCTAGTGATTCATGGCTAGTTAATGGGTGCTGAGTCCAGAGCAGGTGTGCATCTTACATGACTGAACAGGAAAAAACTACACTGCTTGTTCCTAGCTTATGCTGGGTGTTTTGATTGTTGTTGTCCGTTGCACTGTGCATTTTCTTTACAAATGTGACTTGTGGGAGACGGAATCAGTCAATGTGTTGTCAGTACTGGGTCAAGCTGCAAGTTTGTACAACAGCAATGCTTTTTTTTCTTGTATTGAACATTTTTTTCAGTGGCTATTTTTTATTTTTAAAACAGATTATTTTTATATAATGCTTCAGTCTGATGTCCATATGTACATTGGAATGTTAGTCACAGTTATCATCTCTGATGTCCACACAGGCCGTGAAGTGAGCTCTTTCCATCATGACTGCACTCTAAATGTTGATAGAAAATCTTTGGTACTCACGCTGAGTAAAATGCATTCTCCCATTTACCCAAAGCTGGTAAGAGGCTTCAACAGTTTGGGTTTAACAAATAAACTTGGGGAAAGTTGCAGTCTTGTTTGCACTAAAATAGCCTCTTTGTGTTTGACATTTTTCCTTGCTTGGCTACAGTGGGGAATTTTTGTAATAAAAAACACAGAGACAAGTTGAGAAGATTTCCAGTTGATTTGACTATTCACTCCAGCTGAACTTTCGAATGCATTTTTTTTTTTTTTTGCAAAGACTGGATTTGTCTCCTATTTCAAGTATAATCACACTATGAAGGGAGCACTTCATAGTCAGTATAAAGAGGAGTGATTGCAGCGATCAGTCTCAGTTATTTTCTTTTCTTTAGACTTTTGGAGCCAGACTGTAATTAAAAGATCTGCTTTTGTAATTTCTGGACATAATCATAAAGAGATACATTTGCAGTAAAAAGGAGTTATTGTTTGGTTATTACAGTGCTCTGTCTGTATGTCTGTCAGGTCTGCTAGCATCAGTACCAACGATCCAAGAGGAGGCAGAGCCACCCATGACTGATGAGTCCCAGACTAGCAGTGGCCCTGGTAGGAGGAAGTGCAGGAGCTTATTTTCCTTATTTACTTCAAGAAAAATGAGCACACGTTGAGTCTGATGTCTCTAACGTTTTTCTAGACTCTCCTCCCAGAGGTCCTGCCGACAGTGAAGAAGCTGGCTGCTCTACAGCTCCTGATTCGTCCACAGTCTGTGCAACCTCCACCTATTTCCCACATCCAGACCCTGAGGACGCAGTGGACAGTTACGAATCCCAAACATCTTGCAATCCCTCTGGCTTACACACACAGCCCTCTGCAGCCATAACATCTACATCTGCCAGCCATCCTTCATCCACAGCAGTTCCTCCCACCCAGAGCCCTCTCTCAAGGTCCAAACCTTCTTCGCCTTCCTCTTCATGTCACACCTTATCCTCGTCTCCCAGTCCAGCCACATCCTCATCTCAGACCTCTTCATTGGGTCCGAGGAGGAAAGGCATCAACCGCAAGGTCCGGCGCAGCCAGAGGCAACGTGGGCGACAGAGCTGCACTCCAACAGCCAAGGAGGGAGACAGGAGGTCAGAGGAGGAGGAGAGGGAGGAAGCAGGGGAGGAGAGGATGGAGGAGGACGTTGAGCAGGATGAGGAGAGAATGGAGGAGGAGGCTTCTGGGGAGGTCGCAGGACATCAGCAATGATACAAGGTACAACACACAGTGTCTGTATTACCAATGAGAATACATAAAAAAACATAAACAAGAAAAATAACGTCATGTATAAAACATTTTCTGCAGGGCACATTTGAGATATGTGGCAACAATGCCCTGGTGTTTGGACATAACTGCTAATATAGACAGCTTCACCTCAGGTGCAGTGCTATCGAAAAATATGCTTATTTAAAATCCAAAATGAGGGCAAAGGTGATAAAACAATCTAGTGTCTAGTATAATGAATCCACCAGAATTCTAACATTCATTTACTGCCCTACATTTAGAGAAAACTTTTTAAAAAATTAATATCCGTATCCCCAAATTCCCCCATAAAACCCAATAAATGAATATCAAACAGTCACATATTTGGGTCCAACACAGATACTGTATACTAATCAAGAGCACATAGCTTGTTAGCCTATAACTTACTGCCTTCACATGAAGACTAACTTGTTGGGTTTGTGGTTCAAACTTTGTTATACGTGCTGACTTTTAGGAAAACTGGAGAGTCCAAAATAGAGGAAGCTGTTGTCATATTGCCTAAAACTTTTTTTCTTCTTAATTAAAAGGGTTTAAAAAGTTGGCTTGTTAGCTTTTTTATTACTTTTAATCGAAAGTAAATAACTCTTTAACTGTTCAGAGGTTGCATTGAAGAAAATCTGAATAATCCTGTAGTACAAGAAACTAAAACGATATTTTCTGTTCTTCTTTTTCAGGTGGGGGAAAAAACAGTCCTCAAACATCTATCTCAGACAACTGGACTCATGAAGACATACGAGAGACGGGGTTCTGGATATGTGGACAAAATAAAAAATGAATAAGCATGCATACAACACAAATGGAAGCAGTACAAAAGCAATTTACTCACATTTACTCCAGTCATTAAAAACATGGAAACACGACAGGGTAGCACCTTTTTAAAAACTAAATTAATTAATTAGAGCAGAACCAGTCCAGAATTACTGTAAATGATTTAAAAATAATTCTTATTTAAAGAAATGGAGGAGGTCATAACCCCTGCAAATATATGAGTAATGAGTAATTTTCTCTTGTACATTTCCATCTGCAGCACACACACAGCTAATAAGGAGCAACATGATGTACACACCATATCCACACTGAACCCATACAACATAGTGTGACCGTCAGCAGTAGCACCTCTTTGCTTGTCCTCTTGCTTTTATGAATGTCCTCAACAACAAGGCGGTGCAGGAGGCTGAAGGTCACCTGTCATGTACACCAGACTCTCTGTGCTCCGTTTTATGTTCTGGAAAAGAAAAGTAACTCCAAGTCATTTGATAAAGCATTGTATTTTGACATTTTGCAGTAATGATTTTGCATAACTGTGGTTTATTAGATTTAATAAGTTGTGGGTGACAGCAGAGTCCCAGAATAATGATCTAAACCAGATTATTCTGGGTCCTAACCAGGCCAAAAACTGACTATCCTTATTTAGAGGCTGACAGGAACACTATTAGAGCTTCAGACAGATTTATTGACCTTTACTGAAATGTATTAAACTTCACTTTATGTTGTAGCTACCTTCAATGTACAGCTGTGGGCGTTTTGGGCCTGCTTTTTTTGTTGTTTTTTTTAAAGCCACTTTTGACTAAAGGGGAATAGAGAGGGTATTTCTGTTCAAGCATCCCTCATGGTTTTGTTCAGGACTTTCTCCTGATCTTACACACAGTGAAACAAAACAAAATACAACGCAACATCATGGAAACTCATTTTGATATGTAATTGCCAGATGTGAATTTGCTAGCATGTTAATTAGTGAAAGGGAACATTACATTTTTATAGTCCACGACAACAAATCATGAATTCCTGTCTGTTTAGGAGGGTCACACATCTATGAAGGCTTGGCACATTTCTAACTCAAACAATGTAAATTAAGAGGCAAAGGCAAGACCTTAACACAAGTTTTTGGATTTGCCATATTTTTCTCTGACAATTGACAATACTGCTTGTGTGGAATGAATGTAGAGAAAAAACAGCCATGTTGTTCTCCCCATACACAGTATTTATCAGTTTGTATATAAAATATGAAAGACCATAACCGTCTGTTTTACTAATGGTCCTTTTAAGGGGGTTTCACAGTGGTTTGTATCTTGTTTCTGCCTAAATGTTTCTTACCGAAAGCATCCACTTGAGGGGAGTAGATACAACAAATTCTGCACATGGTCAGTGAACTATTGAGATTTATCAGTTCTAAGTTGTAAATTTATTGGGGTTACAGCTAAAGAAATTTTAGTCTGATGAATATTTCCTGGATTAATCAACTAAGAATTCTGCATTATCATTTCTCAGTCTCTCAGAGTTGTCTTGAAATGCCAAAAAGCTAGAACCACCCTACATGTTTGGCATTTTGGCTTGATAAATTACCAAAACGGTTATTTAATTATGAAAATGGCTACAGATTTTCTGCCAATCAACTAGGTGATTAATTGAATAATTGTTTCAGTAGTTGATGGCATTAAACGGACCAACTGTTTCAGAAATGTGTCCATTTAATTTTCCTCAAAGCCCCCTGAGGAAAATTGTGTTTTGTGACACCCAATCTTTCTAGTTTAGTAAACTTGACACAAAATTGACTAAATCCTACAATCTTTATTTCTGGTTACATTAGTAAGTAACTATTGTGACAGAAAATTGACAGTAAATAATAAGGAATTTGTACTTTTTACAAAAAAGAAATTGCCAATTCTAAATCAGCCAAGTAAGGTTATTTCTGGAGGAACCACGTATTTTCTGGGGTTGGGTTTTGGTTCCAAATGGACCAGGACATTTTTGAAAGTGACACTATGGTCATTTAATCGTCACCACAATGCACAAACATTGGCCATTTTTTCAACTTCAACCCTGTGCAGAAAAATCAGGCCAGACTAGCAGTTTGACTTTGTGAAACCCCCTCAGTGTTGCCTGGGTGGGTCAAAGTTTCCCCAGAGAGGTATAAAGATTGTTAACAGACAAAACTCACAGCCTGTGCAGGTGTAATACTGTTAGTGTTTAAGATGAGTGGGAACTGTAAACTTTGAATACCAGAAAGTAAAAGGACAAATCAACCAATGGAAGCATCAGTTCAGCCTCTTGGAGCAAGACTGCTCTGACCACAGGTCAGAATGGCTCACAGTTCCCATTTATCCTCAACACAACACAAGCCCTGATCAGATGCTTGTGTTTTGCTGTACATTCCAACTAACAACAGTATGATACTCTGCAGGGCCAGAGATCTGTCTGATAACTATGGGCTACATGGATATTTATTTGTTTTGTATTGTACAAAAAGAGTTTATTTTCATTAAAATTGCTGAAGGAATTGTGATTGAACTACGACTTTATGGTGTGTTTTGTGTCTGTCTTATACTATAACTTACCCACAATCAAAAGAATGAACACAGCGGCTGTTTGTGTTCCGTGCTGTAGAACCGAGCTGTTCCCAAAACACCCCACTGTGGCGGGCTAGTGGCGCAATGGATAACGCGTCTGACTACGGATCAGAAGATTCTAGGTTCGACTCCTGGCTAGCTCAATTCATACTTTAGCACGAAAAGCCCTTGAATTCCAGCACATTTACAACTGTAAAAGGCCCAATTAACTATCTAAACCCCACAGGTTGAGCAGATAAAACAGTACTAGTGTTGATGTTCAAAGCTTGAAATATGCCAACGCAGCGAGGAGGAACTGAGTACGCAAAGTGGCCGTGATGGTTTTGGCTCTTGTCTGCCAATTATCTTTCTCTGAAAAACCAAATTTCTCCCTCAAGAACATACACAGCAGTGTTAGGTAAGCCTTCTCTGGGAATGGACTGCTGCGTTTTCTAAGACGTTGTTTAGGGAAACCATACGGAGCAAACAGTAAGCACCTTTGACATTCAAAGATCAAACTATGCCATCACAACAATGAGGCACTGAGTGCAACAAGGAGACACCCAACCTGCCATGTGGCCGTGATCGTATAGTGGTTAGTACTCTGCGTTGTGGCCGCAGCAACCCCGGTTCGAATCCGGGTCACGGCACACATTTACAACTGTAAAAGGCCAAATTAACTATCTAAACCCCACAGGTTGAGCAGATAAAACAGTACTAGTGTTGATGTTCAAAGCTTGAAATATGCCAACGCAGCGAGGAGGAACTGAGTACGCAAAGTGGCCGTGATGGTTTTGGCTCTTGTCTGCCAATTATCTTTCTCTGAAAAACCAAATTTCTCCCTCAAGAACATACACAGCAGTGTTAGGTAAGCCTTCTCTGGGACTGGACTGCTGCGTTTTCTAAGACGTTGTTTAGGGAAACCATACGGAGCAAACAGTAAGCACCTTTGACATTCAAAGATCAAACTATGCCATCACAACAATGAGGCACTGAGTGCAACAAGGAGACACCCAACCTGCCATGTGGCCGTGATCGTATAGTGGTTAGTACTCTGCGTTGTG
The DNA here is from genome assembly GCA_033000465.1 of Sciaenops ocellatus. NCBI lineage: Eukaryota > Metazoa > Chordata > Actinopteri > Sciaenidae > Sciaenops > Sciaenops ocellatus. The sequence goes on along the minus strand of CP136871.1, from coordinate 7,062,475 downwards.
GCCGCAGCAACCCCGGTTCGAATCCGGGTCACGGCACAAGTGGGAACCTGTACTTCTTTCACATCGTTTCCTTAAGGTGCTCCATCCTCTGCTTCACTTTACATATTTTGAAACTTGACGGCCAGGGATAACTTTTCTGTGTGAGGCCCCATATTTTGCGACTCGACCAGTCATTTGGCCGCCGTTCTCCACACTTGTCTACAAAGTACAACACAGCGGCTGTTTGCGTTCCGTGCTGCGGAACCGAGCTGTTCCCAAAAGACCCCAGTGCAGCGGGCTAGTGGCGCAATGGATAACGCGTCTGACTACGGATCAGAAGATTCTAGGTTCGACTCCTGGCTAGCTCGATTCATACTTTAGCACGAAAAGCCCTTGAATTACAGCACATTTACAACTGTAAAAGGCCCAATTGACTATCTAAACCCCACAGGTTGAGCAGATAAAACAGTACTAGTGTTGATGTTCAAAGCTTGAAATATGCCAACGCAGCGAGGAGGAACTGAGTACGCAAAGTGGCCGTGATGGTTTTGGCTCTTGTCTGCCAATTATCTTTCTCTGAAAAACCAAATTTCTCCCTCAAGAACATACACAGCAGTGTTAGGTAAGCCTTCTCTGGGACTGGACTGCTGCGTTTTCTAAGACGTTGTTTAGGGAAACCATACGGAGCAAACAGTAAGCACCTTTGACATTCAAAGATCAAACTATGCCATCACAACAATGAGGCACTGAGTGCAACAAGGAGACACCCAACCTGCCATGTGGCCGTGATCGTATAGTGGTTAGTACTCTGCGTTGTGGCCGCAGCAACCCCGGTTCGAATCCGGGTCACGGCACAAGTGGGAACCTGTACTTCTTTCACATCGTTTCCTTAAGGTGCTCCATCCTCTGCTTCACTTTACATATTTTGAAACTTGACGGCCAGGGATAACTTTTCTGTGTGAGGCCCCATATTTTGCGACTCGACCAGTCATTTGGCCGCCGTTCTCCACACTTGTCTACAAAGTACAACACAGCGGCTGTTTGCGTTCCGTGCTGCGGAACCGAGCTGTTCCCAAAAGACCCCAGTGCGGCGGGCTAGTGGCGCAATGGATAACGCGTCTGACTACGGATCAGAAGATTCTAGGTTCGACTCCTGGCTAGCTCAATTCATACTTTAGCACGAAAAGCCCTTGAATTACAGCACATTTACAACTGTAAAAGGCCCAATTCACTATCTAAACCCCACAGGTTGAGCAGATAAAACAGTACTAGTGTTGATGTTCAAAGCTTGAAATATGCCAACGCAGCGAGGAGGAACTGAGTACGCAAAGTGGCCGTGATGGTTTTGGCTCTTGTCTGCCAATTATCTTTCTCTGAAAAACCAAATTTCTCCCTCAAGAACATACACAGCAGTGTTAGGTAAGCCTTCTCTGGGACTGGACTGCTGCGTTTTCTAAGACGTTGTTTAGGGAAACCATACGGAGCAAACAGTAAGCACCTTTGACATTCAAAGATCAAACTATGCCATCACAACAATGAGGCACTGAGTGCAACAAGGAGACACCCAACCTGCCATGTGGCCGTGATCGTATAGTGGTTAGTACTCTGCGTTGTGGCCGCAGCAACCCCGGTTCGAATCCGGGTCACGGCACAAGTGGGAACCTGTACTTCTTTCACATCGTTTTCTTAAGGTGCTCCATCCTCTGCTTCACTTTACATATTTTGAAACTTGACGGCCAGGGATAACTTTTCTGTGTGAGGCCCCATATTTTGCGACTCGACCAGTCATTTGGCCACCGTTCTCCACACTTGTCTACAAAGTACAACACAGCGGCTGTTTGCATTCCGTGCTGCGGAACCGAGCTGTTCCCAAAAGACCCCAGTGCGGCGGGCTAGTGGCGCAATGGATAACGCGTCTGACTACGGATCAGAAGATTCTAGGTTCGACTCCTGGCTAGCTCGATTCATACTTTAGCACGAAAAGCCCTTGAATTCCAGCACATTTACAACTGTAAAAGGCCCAATTGACTATCTAAACCACACAGGTTGAGCAGATAAAACAGTACTAGTGTTGATGTTCAAAGCTTGAAATATGCCAACGCAGCGAGGAGGAACTGAGTACGCAAAGTGGCCGTGATGGTTTTGGCTCTTGTCTGCCAATTATCTTTCTCTGAAAAACCAAATTTCTCCCTCAAGAACATACACAGCAGTGTTAGGTAAGCCTTCTCTGGGACTGGACTGCTGCGTTTTCTAAGACGTTGTTTAGGGAAACCATACGGAGCAAACAGTAAGCACCTTTGACATTCAAAGATCAAACTATGCCATCACAACAATGAGGCACTGAGTGCAACAAGGAGACACCCAACCTGCCATGTGGCCGTGATCGTATAGTGGTTAGTACTCTGCGTTGTGGCCGCAGCAACCCCGGTTCGAATCCGGGTCACGGCACACATTTACAACTGTAAAAGGCCAAATTAACTATCTAAACCCCACAGGTTGAGCAGATAAAACAGTACTAGTGTTGATGTTCAAAGCTTGAAATATGCCAACGCAGCGAGGAGGAACTGAGTACGCAAAGTGGCCGTGATGGTTTTGGCTCTTGTCTGCCAATTATCTTTCTCTGAAAAACCAAATTTCTCCCTCAAGAACATACACAGCAGTGTTAGGTAAGCCTTCTCTGGGACTGGACTGCTGCGTTTTCTAAGACGTTGTTTAGGGAAACCATACGGAGCAAACAGTAAGCACCTTTGACATTCAAAGATCAAACTATGCCATCACAACAATGAGGCACTGAGTGCAACAAGGAGACACCCAACCTGCCATGTGGCCGTGATCGTATAGTGGTTAGTACTCTGCGTTGTGGCCGCAGCAACCCCGGTTCGAATCCGGGTCACGGCACAAGTGGGAACCTGTACTTCTTTCACATCGTTTCCTTAAGGTGCTCCATCCTCTGCTTCACTTTACATATTTTGAAACTTGACGGCCAGGGATAACTTTTCTGTGTGAGGCCCCATATTTTGCGACTCGACCAGTCATTTGGCCGCCATTCTCCACACTTGTCTACAAAGTACACCACAGCGGCTGTTTGCGTTCCGTGCTGCGGAACCGAGCTGTTCCCAAAAGACCCCAGTGCAGCGGGCTAGTGGCGCAATGGATAACGCGTCTGACTACGGATCAGAAGATTCTAGGTTCGACTCCTGGCTAGCTCGATTCATACTTTAGCACGAAAAGCCCTTGAATTACAGCACATTTACAACTGTAAAAGGCCCAATTGACTATCTAAACCCCACAGGTTGAGCAGATAAAACAGTACTAGTGTTGATGTTCAAAGCTTGAAATATGCCAACGCAGCGAGGAGGAACTGAGTACGCAAAGTGGCCGTGATGGTTTTGGCTCTTGTCTGCCAATTATCTTTCTCTGAAAAACCAAATTTCTCCCTCAAGAACATACACAGCAGTGTTAGGTAAGCCTTCTCTGGGACTGGACTGCTGCGTTTTCTAAGACGTTGTTTAGGGAAACCATACGGAGCAAACAGTAAGCACCTTTGACATTCAAAGATCAAACTATGCCATCACAACAATGAGGCACTGAGTGCAACAAGGAGACACCCAACCTGCCATGTGGCCGTGATCGTATAGTGGTTAGTACTCTGCGTTGTGGCCGCAGCAACCCCGGTTCGAATCCGGGTCACGGCACAAGTGGGAACCTGTACTTCTTTCACATCGTTTCCTTAAGGTGCTCCATCCTCTGCTTCACTTTACATATTTTGAAACTTGACGGCCAGGGATAACTTTTCTGTGTGAGGCCCCATATTTTGCGACTCGACCAGTCATTTGGCCGCCGTTCTCCACACTTGTCTACAAAGTACAACACAGCGGCTGTTTGCGTTCCGTGCTGCGGAACCGAGCTGTTCCCAAAAGACCCCAGTGCGGCGGGCTAGTGGCGCAATGGATAACGCGTCTGACTACGGATCAGAAGATTCTAGGTTCGACTCCTGGCTAGCTCAATTCATACTTTAGCACGAAAAGCCCTTGAATTACAGCACATTTACAACTGTAAAAGGCCCAATTCACTATCTAAACCCCACAGGTTGAGCAGATAAAACAGTACTAGTGTTGATGTTCAAAGCTTGAAATATGCCAACGCAGCGAGGAGGAACTGAGTACGCAAAGTGGCCGTGATGGTTTTGGCTCTTGTCTGCCAATTATCTTTCTCTGAAAAACCAAATTTCTCCCTCAAGAACATACACAGCAGTGTTAGGTAAGCCTTCTCTGGGACTGGACTGCTGCGTTTTCTAAGACGTTGTTTAGGGAAACCATACGGAGCAAACAGTAAGCACCTTTGACATTCAAAGATCAAACTATGCCATCACAACAATGAGGCACTGAGTGCAACAAGGAGACACCCAACCTGCCATGTGGCCGTGATCGTATAGTGGTTAGTACTCTGCGTTGTGGCCGCAGCAACCCCGGTTCGAATCCGGGTCACGGCACAAGTGGGAACCTGTACTTCTTTCACATCGTTTTCTTAAGGTGCTCCATCCTCTGCTTCACTTTACATATTTTGAAACTTGACGGCCAGGGATAACTTTTCTGTGTGAGGCCCCATATTTTGCGACTCGACCAGTCATTTGGCCACCGTTCTCCACACTTGTCTACAAAGTACAACACAGCGGCTGTTTGCATTCCGTGCTGCGGAACCGAGCTGTTCCCAAAAGACCCCAGTGCGGCGGGCTAGTGGCGCAATGGATAACGCGTCTGACTACGGATCAGAAGATTCTAGGTTCAACTCCTGGCTAGCTCGATTCATACTTTAGCACGAAAAGCCCTTGAATTACAGCACATTTACAACTGTAAAAGGCCCAATTGACTATCTAAACCACACAGGTTGAGCAGATAAAACAGTACTAGTGTTGATGTTCAAAGCTTGAAATATGCCAACGCAGCGAGGAGGAACTGAGTACGCAAAGTGGCCGTGATGGTTTTGGCTCTTGTCTGCCAATTATCTTTCTCTGAAAAACCAAATTTCTCCCTCAAGAACATACACAGCAGTGTTAGGTAAGCCTTCTCTGGGACTGGACTGCTGCGTTTTCTAAGACGTTGTTTAGGGAAACCATACGGAGCAAACAGTAAGCACCTTTGACATTCAAAGATCAAACTATGCCATCACAACAATGAGGCACTGAGTGCAACAAGGAGACACCCAACCTGCCATGTGGCCGTGATCGTATAGTGGTTAGTACTCTGCGTTGTGGCCGCAGCAACCCCGGTTCGAATCCGGGTCACGGCACAAGTGGGAACCTGTACTTCTTTCACATCGTTTCCTTAAGGTGCTCCATCCTCTGCTTCACTTTACATATTTTGAAACTTGACGGCCAGGGATAACTTTTCTGTGTGAGGCCCCATATTTTGCGACTCGACCAGTCATTTGGCCGCCGTTCTCCACACTTGTCTACAAAGTACACCACAGCGGCTGTTTGCGTTCCGTGCTGCGGAACCGAGCTGTTCCCAAAAGACCCCAGTGCAGCGGGCTAGTGGCGCAATGGATAACGCGTCTGACTACGGATCAGAAGATTCTAGGTTCGACTCCTGGCTAGCTCGATTCATACTTTAGCACGAAAAGCCCTTGAATTACAGCACATTTACAACTGTAAAAGGCCCAATTCACTATCTAAACCCCACAGGTTGAGCAGATAAAACAGTACTAGTGTTGATGTTCGAAGCTTGAAATATGCCAACGCAGCGAGGAGGAACTGAGTACTCAAAGTGGCCGTGATGGTTTTGGCTCTTGTCTGCCAATTATCTTTCTCTGAAAAACCAAATTTCTCCCTCAAGAACATACACAGCAGTGTTAGGTAAGCCTTCTCTGGGACTGGACTGCTGCGTTTTCTAAGACGTTGTTTAGGGAAACCATACGGAGCAAACAGTAAGCACCTTTGACATTCAAAGATCAAACTATGCCATCACAACAATGAGGCACTGAGTGCAACAAGGAGACACCCAACCTGCCATGTGGCCGTGATCGTATAGTGGTTAGTACTCTGCGTTGTGGCCGCAGCAACCCCGGTTCGAATCCGGGTCACGGCACACATCTACAACTGTAAAAGGCCAAATTAACTATCTAAACCCCACAGGTTGAGCAGATAAAACAGTACTAGTGTTGATGTTCAAAGCTTGAAATATGCCAACGCAGCGAGGAGGAACTGAGTACGCAAAGTGGCCGTGATGGTTTTGGCTCTTGTCTGCCAATTATCTTTCTCTGAAAAACCAAATTTCTCCCTCAAGAACATACACAGCAGTGTTAGGTAAGCCTTCTCTGGGACTGGACTGCTGCGTTTTCTAAGACGTTGTTTAGGGAAACCATACGGAGCAAACAGTAAGCACCTTTGACATTCAAAGATCAAACTATGCCATCACAACAATGAGGCACTGAGTGCAACAAGGAGACACCCAACCTGCCATGTGGCCGTGATCGTATAGTGGTTAGTACTCTGCGTTGTGGCCGCAGCAACCCCGGTTCGAATCCGGGTCACGGCACAAGTGGGAACCTGTACTTCTTTCACATCGTTTTCTTAAGGTGCTCCATCCTCTGCTTCACTTTACATATTTTGAAACTTGACGGCCAGGGATAACTTTTCTGTGTGAGGCCCCATATTTTGCGACTCGACCAGTCATTTGGCCGCCGTTCTCCACACTTGTCTACAAAGTACAACACAGCGGCTGTTTGCGTTCCGTGCTGCGGAACCGAGCTGTTCCCAAAAGACCCCAGTGCGGCGGGCTAGTGGCGCAATGGATAACGCGTCTGACTACGGATCAGAAGATTCTAGGTTCGACTCCTGGCTAGCTCGATTCATACTTTAGCACGAAAAGCCCTTGAATTACAGCACATTTACAACTGTAAAAGGCCCAATTCACTATCTAAACCCCACAGGTTGAGCAGATAAAACAGTACTAGTGTTGATGTTCAAAGCTTGAAATATGCCAACGCAGCGAGGAGGAACTGAGTACGCAAAGTGGCCGTGATGGTTTTGGCTCTTGTCTGCCAATTATCTTTCTCTGAAAAACCAAATTTCTCCCTCAAGAACATACACAGCAGTGTTAGGTAAGCCTTCTCTGGGACTGGACTGCTGCGTTTTCTAAGACGTTGTTTAGGGAAACCATACGGAGCAAACAGTAAGCACCTTTGACATTCAAAGATCAAACTATGCCATCACAACAATGAGGCACTGAGTGCAACAAGGAGACACCCAACCTGCCATGTGGCCGTGATCGTATAGTGGTTAGTACTCTGCGTTGTGGCCGCAGCAACCCCGGTTCGAATCCGGGTCACGGCACACATTTACAACTGTAAAAGGCCAAATTAACTATCTAAACCCCACAGGTTGAGCAGATAAAACAGTACTAGTGTTGATGTTCAAAGCTTGAAATATGCCAACGCAGCGAGGAGGAACTGAGTACGCAAAGTGGCCGTGATGGTTTTGGCTCTTGTCTGCCAATTATCTTTCTCTGAAAAACCAAATTTCTCCCTCAAGAACATACACAGCAGTGTTAGGTAAGCCTTCTCTGGGACTGGACTGCTGCGTTTTCTAAGACGTTGTTTAGGGAAACCATACGGAGCAAACAGTAAGCACCTTTGACATTCAAAGATCAAACTATGCCATCACAACAATGAGGCACTGAGTGCAACAAGGAGACACCCAACCTGCCATGTGGCCGTGATCGTATAGTGGTTAGTACTCTGCGTTGTGGCCGCAGCAACCCCGGTTCGAATCCGGGTCACGGCACAAGTGGGAACCTGTACTTCTTTCACATCGTTTCCTTAAGGTGCTCCATCCTCTGCTTCACTTTACATATTTTGAAACTTGACGGCCAGGGATAACTTTTCTGTGTGAGGCCCCATATTTTGCGACTCGACCAGTCATTTGGCCGCCGTTCTCCACACTTGTCTACAAAGTACACCACAGCGGCTGTTTGCGTTCCGTGCTGCGGAACCGAGCTGTTCCCAAAAGACCCCAGTGCAGCGGGCTAGTGGCGCAATGGATAACGCGTCTGACTACGGATCAGAAGATTCTAGGTTCGACTCCTGGCTAGCTCGATTCATACTTTAGCACGAAAAGCCCTTGAATTACAGCACATTTACAACTGTAAAAGGCCCAATTCACTATCTAAACCCCACAGGTTGAGCAGATAAAACAGTACTAGTGTTGATGTTCAAAGCTTGAAATATGCCAACGCAGCGAGGAGGAACTGAGTACGCAAAGTGGCCGTGATGGTTTTGGCTCTTGTCTGCCAATTATCTTTCTCTGAAAAACCAAATTTCTCCCTCAAGAACATACACAGCAGTGTTAGGTAAGCCTTCTCTGGGACTGGACTGCTGCGTTTTCTAAGACGTTGTTTAGGGAAACCATACGGAGCAAACAGTAAGCACCTTTGACATTCAAAGATCAAACTATGCCATCACAACAATGAGGCACTGAGTGCAACAAGGAGACACCCAACCTGCCATGTGGCCGTGATCGTATAGTGGTTAGTACTCTGCGTTGTGGCCGCAGCAAACCCGGTTCGAATCCGGGTCACGGCACAAGTGGGAACCTGTACTTCTTTCACATCGTTTCCTTAAGGTGCTCCATCCTCTGCTTCACTTTACATATTTTGAAACTTGACGGCCAGGGATAACTTTTCTGTGTGAGGCCCCATATTTTGCGACTCGACCAGTCATTTGGCCGCCGTTCTCCACACTTGTCTACAAAGTACAACACAGCGGCTGTTTGCGTTCCGTGCTGCGGAACCGAGCTGTTCCCAAAAGACCCCAGTGCGGCGGGCTAGTGGCGCAATGGATAACGCGTCTGACTATGGATCAGAAGATTCTAGGTTCGACTCCTGGCTAGCTCGATTCATACTTTAGCACAAAAAGCCCTTGAATTCCAGCACATTTACAACTGTAAAAGGCCCAATTGACTATCTAAACCACACAGGTTGAGCAGATAAAACAGTACTAGTGTTGATGTCCAAAGCTTGAAATATGCCAATGCAGCGAGGAGGAACTGAGTACGCAAAGTGGCCGTGATGGTTTTGGCTCTTGTCTGCCAATTATCTTTCTCTGAAAAACCAAATTTCTCCCTCAAGAACATACACAGCAGTGTTAGGTAAGCCTTCTCTGGGACTGGACTGCTGCGTTTTCTAAGACGTTGTTTAGGGAAACCATACGGAGCAAACAGTAAGCACCTTTGACATTCAAAGATCAAACTATGCCATCACAACAATGAGGCACTGAGTGCAACAAGGAGACACCCAACCTGCCATGTGGCCGTGATCGTATAGTGGTTAGTACTCTGCGTTGTGGCCGCAGCAACCCCGGTTCGAATCCGGGTCACGGCACACATTTACAACTGTAAAAGGCCAAATTAACTATCTAAACCCCACAGGTTGAGCAGATAAAACAGTACTAGTGTTGATGTTCAAAGCTTGAAATATGCCAACGCAGCGAGGAGGAACTGAGTACGCAAAGTGGCCGTGATGGTTTTGGCTCTTGTCTGCCAATTATCTTTCTCTGAAAAACCAAATTTCTCCCTCAAGAACATACACAGCAGTGTTAGGTAAGCCTTCTCTGGGACTGGACTGCTGCGTTTTCTAAGACGTTGTTTAGGGAAACCATACGGAGCAAACAGTAAGCACCTTTGACATTCAAAGATCAAACTATGCCATCACAACAATGAGGCACTGAGTGCAACAAGGAGACACCCAACCTGCCATGTGGCCGTGATCGTATAGTGGTTAGTACTCTGCGTTGTGGCCGCAGCAACCCCGGTTCGAATCCGGGTCACGGCACAAGTGGGAACCTGTACTTCTTTCACATCGTTTCCTTAAGGTGCTCCATCCTCTGCTTCACTTTACATATTTTGAAACTTGACGGCCAGGGATAACTTTTCTGTGTGAGGCCCCATATTTTGCGACTCGACCAGTCATTTGGCCGCCGTTCTCCACACTTGTCTACAAAGTACACCACAGCGGCTGTTTGCGTTCCGTGCTGCGGAACCGAGCTGTTCCCAAAAGACCCCAGTGCAGCGGGCTAGTGGCGCAATGGATAACGCGTCTGACTACGGATCAGAAGATTCTAGGTTCGACTCCTGGCTAGCTCGATTCATACTTTAGCACGAAAAGCCCTTGAATTACAGCACATTTACAACTGTAAAAGGCCCAATTCACTATCTAAACCCCACAGGTTGAGCAGATAAAACAGTACTAGTGTTGATGTTCAAAGCTTGAAATATGCCAACGCAGCGAGGAGGAACTGAGTACGCAAAGTGGCCGTGATGGTTTTGGCTCTTGTCTGCCAATTATCTTTCTCTGAAAAACCAAATTTCTCCCTCAAGAACATACACAGCAGTGTTAGGTAAGCCTTCTCTGGGACTGGACTGCTGCGTTTTCTAAGACGTTGTTTAGGGAAACCATACGGAGCAAACAGTAAGCACCTTTGACATTCAAAGATCAAACTATGCCATCACAACAATGAGGCACTGAGTGCAACAAGGAGACACCCAACCTGCCATGTGGCCGTGATCGTATAGTGGTTAGTACTCTGCGTTGTGGCCGCAGCAACCCCGGTTCGAATCCGGGTCACGGCACAAGTGGGAACCTGTACTTCTTTCACATCGTTTCCTTAAGGTGCTCCATCCTCTGCTTCACTTTACATATTTTGAAACTTGACGGCCAGGGATAACTTTTCTGTGTGAGGCCCCATATTTTGCGACTCGACCAGTCATTTGGCCGCCGTTCTCCACACTTGTCTACAAAGTACACCACAGCGGCTGTTTGCGTTCCGTGCTGCGGAACCGAGCTGTTCCCAAAAGACCCCAGTGCAGCGGGCTAGTGGCGCAATGGATAACGCGTCTGACTACGGATCAGAAGATTCTAGGTTCGACTCCTGGCTAGCTCGATTCATACTTTAGCACGAAAAGCCCTTGAATTACAGCACATTTACAACTGTAAAAGGCCCAATTCACTATCTAAACCCCACAGGTTGAGCAGATAAAACAGTACTAGTGTTGATGTTCAAAGCTTGAAATATGCCAACGCAGCGAGGAGGAACTGAGTACGCAAAGTGGCCGTGATGGTTTTGGCTCTTGTCTGCCAATTATCTTTCTCTGAAAAACCAAATTTCTCCCTCAAGAACATACACAGCAGTGTTAGGTAAGCCTTCTCTGGGACTGGACTGCTGCGTTTTCTAAGACGTTGTTTAGGGAAACCATACGGAGCAAACAGTAAGCACCTTTGACATTCAAAGATCAAACTATGCCATCACAACAATGAGGCACTGAGTGCAACAAGGAGACACCCAACCTGCCATGTGGCCGTGATCGTATAGTGGTTAGTACTCTGCGTTGTGGCCGCAGCAACCCCGGTTCGAATCCGGGTCACGGCACAAGTGGGAACCTGTACTTCTTTCACATCGTTTCCTTAAGGTGCTCCATCCTCTGCTTCACTTTACATATTTTGAAACTTGACGGCCAGGGATAACTTTTCTGTGTGAGGCCCCATATTTTGCGACTCGACCAGTCATTTGGCCGCCGTTCTCCACACTTGTCTACAAAGTACAACACAGCGGCTGTTTGCGTTCCGTGCTGCGGAACCGAGCTGTTCCCAAAAGACCCCAGTGCGGCGGGCTAGTGGCGCAATGGATAACGCGTCTGACTACGGATCAGAAGATTCTAGGTTCGACTCCTGGCTAGCTCAATTCATACTTTAGCACGAAAAGCCCTTGAATTCCAGCACATTTACAACTGTAAAAGGCCCAATTAACTATCTAAACCCCACAGGTTGAGCAGATAAAACAGTACTAGTGTTGATGTTCAAAGCTTGAAATATGCCAACGCAGCGAGGAGGAACTGAGTACGCAAAGTGGCCGTGATGGTTTTGGCTCTTGTCTGCCAATTATCTTTCTCTGAAAAACCAAATTTCTCCCTCAAGAACATACACAGCAGTGTTAGGTAAGCCTTCTCTGGGACTGGACTGCTGCGTTTTCTAAGACGTTGTTTAGGGAAACCATACGGAGCAAACAGTAAGCACCTTTGACATTCAAAGATCAAACTATGCCATCACAACAATGAGGCACTGAGTGCAACAAGGAGACACCCAACCTGCCATGTGGCCGTGATCGTATAGTGGTTAGTACTCTGCGTTGTGGCCGCAGCAACCCCGGTTCGAATCCGGGTCACGGCACAAGTGGGAACCTGTACTTCTTTCACATCGTTTCCTTAAGGTGCTCCATCCTCTGCTTCACTTTACATATTTTGAAACTTGACGGCCAGGGATAACTTTTCTGTGTGAGGCCCCATATTTTGCGACTCGACCAGTCATTTGGCCGCCGTTCTCCACACTTGTCTACAAAGTACACCACAGCGGCTGTTTGCGTTCCGTGCTGCGGAACCGAGCTGTTCCCAAAAGACCCCAGTGCGGCGGGCTAGTGGCGCAATGGATAACGCGTCTGACTACGGATCAGAAGATTCTAGGTTCGACTCCTGGCTAGCTCGATTCATACTTTAGCACGAAAAGCCCTTGAATTCCAGCACATTTACAACTGTAAAAGGCCCAATTAACTATCTAAACCCCACAGGTTGAGCAGATAAAACAGTACTAGTGTTGATGTTCAAAGCTTGAAATATGCCAACGCAGCGAGGAGGAACTGAGTACGCAAAGTGGCCGTGATGGTTTTGGCTCTTGTCTGCCAATTATCTTTCTCTGAAAAACCAAATTTCTCCCTCAAGAACATACACAGCAGTGTTAGGTAAGCCTTCTCTGGGACTGGACTGCTGCGTTTTCTAAGACGTTGTTTAGGGAAACCATACGGAGCAAACAGTAAGCACCTTTGACATTCAAAGATCAAACTATGCCATCACAACAATGAGGCACTGAGTGCAACAAGGAGACACCCAACCTGCCATGTGGCCGTGATCGTATAGTGGTTAGTACTCTGCGTTGTGGCCGCAGCAACCCCGGTTCGAATCCGGGTCACGGCACAAGTGGGAACCTGTACTTCTTTCACATCGTTTCCTTAAGGTGCTCCATCCTCTGCTTCACTTTACATATTTTGAAACTTGACGGCCAGGGATAACTTTTCTGTGTGAGGGCCCATATTTTGCGACTCGACCAGTCATTTGGCCGCCGTTCTCCACACTTGTCTACAAAGTACAACACAGCGGCTGTTTGTGTTCCGTGCTGCGGAACTGAGCTGTTCCCAAAAGACCACAGTGCGGTGGGCTAGTGGCGCAATGGATAACGCGTCTGACTACGGATCAGAAGATTCTAGGTTCGACTCCTGGCTAGCTCGATTCATACTTTAGCACGAAAAGCCCTTGAATTACAGCACATTTACAACTGTAAAAGGCCCAATTAACTATCTAAACCCCACAGGTTGAGCAGATAAAACAGTACTAGTGTTGATGTTCAAAGCTTGAAGTATTTCAACGCAGCGAGGACGAACTGAGTACACAGTGGCCGTGACAGTTTTGGCTCTTACCAAAGCGAGTTGTTCCCAAAAGACAGAGAGTGGTGTAGACAGTTGCGTGGCCACAGTCCTTTTCCTTACAAAGCGGTCCGTCTGATATCCAATTTCTCTGGTGGCTTTATGAATGTTGTCACACTGGCATACTGTCTGTTCTGTAATTGGGAAAACAGTTAAATGACATAATTCATTGTAATAATAAGTATATGTACAATTCAAGCTAATTTCCCTGTTCATAACAACTGCACGGAGGGTGAATTTTTCACTCACCCATTCAAATGATATTAAGGCTTAAAGTTACGCATAAACAGTGTGGCCGCTTTGATTTACAGGTAAGTGCCATTACAGATGGCTTATTAGAGCACCCAGGCGTCATTCAGGCCGCCTTCGCAAAACTGAGTGTGGGGGTGTAGGTTAGCTCAGTCGGTAGAGCATCCATCCCATGTACAAAGGCTCAGTCCTTGCTGCAGCGGCCCAGGGTTTGAATCCGACCTGCGGCCCTTTGCTGCATGTTATTCCCCCAGCTTTCTCTCCCCACATTCCTGTCACTCTTTAGCTGCCTCAATCCAATAAAGCTTCAAAAGATCAAAAAAATATCTTTAAAATACAATGCAGAGTGACGTAAGAGACCTAAGAGTGACGTCACTCATGCTCTGTCCATTCATTGGAAATAACATGTAATAGCAACGACACTTTGAATATAGGCAGGCATGGAGCAGTGTCAACAGTTAAAGTACCCTAAAAACAATAATCAATATCATTGGTAAGACTTGTTTGTTTTTATTACACAAAAAGGCACAATATAGTGCACAGTGTGTATTTTCACTGGGATGTTGTTCAGGTTGGTCAAATATCAATTGTATTTAGTGGAGAAGCCAATCACAGTTTCGTTGCAATGCAATAATGAATGCTGGAACATTTTGGTTGCTCAGCGCAATTCGAGCAATTTCATGACGTCTTTCATGTTGGGTTGCTGCTGCAAATTGGCTTTGTTCAAGACTAAAATAAATAATAATAATTGCATACACCAAGCAAAAAGTTTGAATTGATAGAGTTCAAGAGATGTTATTCAGAGGGGAAAATAAAACTTGATTAACTGAGTTCTCCCCGTTATATGGTGGCTGTATATCTGAAGCCTTTAGAGATGCATATGAATGTATAGTAAATTACCTTTTGCACACAAAATAATTAATTGTGTGTGTACATGATTTAAAAAAAGCACCCTTTGGGACTTTAGGAGCTTTGTATAATTCAATAACTCAAAACAAATGTGCAGAAACAAAACTTTCATATGTATGAATGCCATACAAATGGTAAAAACCCTCAAAGTTCCCTCAAACACATTGGCAACACCAAGAAAACTAGCACTGTGTCTTGCTATGATAGCGATAGCCAGCATGAACTTTAAACTTACTTCTGTGAAAAATAATCCTCATGCATTCTAACAAACCTAATACATGGAGTTTGGTGTGTTACCATTGCACAATCAGTGTATTTGTGCATGCAAATACATACCTAAAACGGGATAACTGAGACTAGGTGAACTTGCTGTTGTTGCATAAGATTGGTCTCATCCGAATAAGACAACGAGGAGGCAACTCCCGCCTCGATAGAAAGCCACAGAAGACAGCATGTAGAGTCTTACACTGCCCTCTACTGACAGCCGACCAATTACTGCACCTAATTCTGCAAGGTAAAATAGACCTTTTTCAGAGAAGCCATTTTGACATGGAATAGTAGCGTCAACACAGGTGTTAATACCTGTGTTTACCTATTTCTGCACTTAGCAACAAAAAAACCTAACAAATACTACCTCTTTCTTTATTTAGTTCTGACTTTTTAATTCCTGTTTTGTATCCTTCTACGTCTACTATTATTTATCTATGAGTGGATGTGGGTATGTGAAGTGTTTGGAGTATTTCTCCCCTGTGACATATTTACTTTTTTTTTTTTTTTTTAAAGAGTAAATTTCATTATATGTTACAATGACAATAAAGGCCTTCTACGCAGTTTACTCAAGTACTGTACTTAGGTACACTGCTCCACTACATTTCCGAAGGAAATATTTTACTTTTTAGTCAACTTCATTTGTTTTACAGCTTTAGTTACTAATTACTCAGCAGATTTAGATTATTCATACAAAGTAGGACACAAAAATAGTGCATTTATTTTAGTGGGTATTTCTGTGGAATTGAGTCAAAATAAACTGTGTTCGCAGTAATAAAAGAACATGTCGCCCAGTGCAACAGTGCGGCTCACTTATGTGTTTTTAACAGTTGCTGGTTTAGTCTTATCATGAGATTTGTTGACGGTAAGAAAAGTAGTATTGGCAGCCTTATACTTTAACAACAAGCACGTGACATTGAGTTGTATAGAGGACAGAGAGGAAGGCAGGAGAGCAGGTATCAAAAGTGTGTAAACGGACATCTTTTCAGATAAAATGTGCCTTTCTGCCTTGAGTATCAACGCATCAGTTCATGAGTGTTCATTTTCATCCACTAGCACAGAACTTTAGTACCTTGTTTGCTCTTTAACACATTTAATTAACCAATCTACAGGTGTGTTTTACCACCAGCTGTTACCACTGAGCAATCAATTCCCACTGCACTGAGAATCATTTAAAAGCAGCTCTTGTAGGAGCTTGAAGTCACCCCAGAGAGTGTCTTGTTGGAAAGAGCTGCAGGTTTGTGTTTGGACTTTAATGGTTTATTGCTTATTGTTAGTGTAATATTGTTTCTAACTAGAATTTTAAACCTTTATTCTCATCCTTTGATTGTGCAGTCATTTGGGGAGAAGTTACAAATCTTCAACCTTATCCTTATATTGAAGTTATCCACTTACCTAGACTACAATGAGGTAAGTTAACTACTATATTCTGAAAGGGTTACTGAACAACTTATGACTTAAATCGTGTTTATTTCAGGGTGTTATTGATTTTGTGTCTGCTGATTGGGAGCATCACCTGTGTGCCTGTGGAGAAAAGTAAGACAATACTGAACAATGGGTTAAGTTCTGTAGTCTACTGTAAATTAAGTAAAAGCAGGCTCTTACAAAAACATCTGTTTCTCCTCAGACTATAGATCAGACAACGCTGGCAGATCCTTCATACTGCTGCCACCTTATGGGTATATGTTCAGTGGGGAAGGGATGAGTTCTAGCCCAGGCAGCAGCTCCTCTCTACCAAGTCTACCCAGCCCAAACTCTGACAAAGCAGCTCAACTTCCTGCTCCTCAAAATGTCCCTTCTTATGCTGGCTCTGGCAACACCAACATGGCTGACGGAGGGCACTATCCTAGTTGGGCTCCTTATGCATCTTCTCAGTCTAGTGGTTATGGTGACAGTGCTTCAGGTGGCAGCTATGGTGGTGGCTATGGTAGCTCAGCTAGTGGTTATGGGTATGGTCTTCAAGATGAGAGCTTAAACTCTGGATCTGCTATCAGCAATGGTGCTGGTGACGAATATCTTGAGCCAGTCTTCAGTGACGTGTCTGATCTGGAGCCAGTGTACTCCTTCAGCTCTCGTTCAAGCTACCAACGAGGACAAGCAGTATTTGCTCAAACCCGCTACACCCCAGGAGAACCTGTTCCTCCATTCCCATTATCCAGCCCAAACGCTCCTGCTAAAGCTCCAACCAAGGGTGGCTTCTAAAGTTCTTTCTGGTAAGCCACAACTTACTCCACTCAATATTTGAGTCACTTATTGTGTGCCACTATTAACTAATTTATTTACTTTTACAGGTGTCTGTGCCAGATGGCTTTCCTGTCAATGACCAGATGTCAATAAATTTTACCTCTTCAGTTGCTTTGACATTGTGTGGGTTATTTTGGAATGTTAACTTTAACACTGAAATTGCAAGAGGCTTTGAAGGTTTCAAATTTTGCAGTGAATTGCTACATAGCCTCCAGTGGTAAACTTTTGGATAAAACCTTTTGTTTGGCTAATTTGTCAACACTAACAGAACATACACGAATGTTGTATGTAGGAAAAGAATCTGCACATGCATGCAACGCAATATACTCAGGGATGAGTAAAATTAAGATTAAACTAACTACAAAGTATAATTGGCTTGCTGCAACAGTTCATAAGGCTGTTTAAACGCCACCACTTGTGTTAGTGGGGCAGCTTACAAGGTGTTCAGGTTATGTGGCCAACTTGCTCTATCAGACAGGTAATGTCCAGCAGGGGACGCTCCACCACAACCAGAATGATCCTGAAGTAAACTCTCCCACAGGAAGTGCACATGGGACACTAATCGGTCAGTTTATTGACCAGAATAGACTTGTACTAAATCAGAATCACTATTGGCCAGGTGTGTACATACGAGGAATTTGACGCCGGTTCACTTTGCTCTCAATTGTACATACAGGTGTAGACAGTTTAACATGGAACATGACAGGTAGGCGTAGACATGAACATAAACCAAACTACACATATTAAAGATGTGCATATGTCTATTTTTAGACATTGTAGACTGGATAAAGGACTGGTGATGGAATAAATATGGTTTCTACAACCAGTTGTGTTCTGTACATGAGGCAGGTGGATATCACAGTATATATACATGTACAACAGACTGAAGGTAAACAGTGGATAAATATGAGCAGGTATTGCACAGATATATCCTGACATTTGAATTAAACTACCACTGGCGTCTTGGTGAGCAATAAAAGACACTTCACATTACCACAAACAGTCATTCAGGATTATAATGAGTTATATGCAAAGGGGAAAATACAAGATTTCAAAGGAACATTAAAATGTAAATGGCATTAATAGAGAAGCAAACTAAAACTATTGCCGTTTTCCAAATGAATGCCTACATTTTAAGATTCTGGTGGACTTTTGGTACAAGATTCAAGCGAATCTGCAGTGATACTGGTAACAGTGCCAGCGCTTACCTGTTCCCAGGCATTTGCATATTCATGTTGTTCACAAAATTAAAGGCGTCCATATCTTGTTATGTAGATCAATTTTTCTAGTGCCAGACTGCAAGACATCTCCTTAACACGTATTCTTCCAGGTCAAAGCAATAACACGTTTGTCTTGCAACAAACAGAAATTGATTAGTTTGCTTTTGTTTGTATTTACTAGAAAATCTTCAGGGTATATGTGTAATAAACACATTTTCGCTACAGTGATAGAGACAGTTTCTTCAGTGCACTTCATACATGTATCAGGGATCTCAGGATTAAAATGATGCAGTTTAACCGGAGTCCTGAGCATCGAGGTCTTTTATGTTTTTAGTCTTGAACGCATGCAAAGATTTCAAACTTGTCTGAACCGAAACAAACGTGACGTCAGTTACGTGAGTGCAGCGTCAGCCAATCTCATCGTTCAAGGACTGTGCGTGCTGACGTCTGAGCGTTTCAGCGCCATTTTGAGATGTTTACAACAGCACGCCGTGGAGACGTGCGTGTGTGCAGTTTAAGGATAGTATATGTGGTTAATGTCTAAGAAGTGTGTGTCCAGAGTGTGCATGACTGTGAGGTGAGCTGTCTGTGTGATGGGAGATGACTTCAGCGATCCTCTCAGCGATAAACATCCTCACCAAACCTCTCGGCGGTGAGTTTGACAGCCTTCTGTTTACCATGCTGTATCATAACTATTGTTTACCAGATAGATAGATAGATAGATAGATAGATAGATAGATAGATAGATAGATAGATAGGTAGATACTTTATTGATCCCCGAAGGGAAATTCAAGCATCCAGTTGCAGCATGCAAACATACATTGAACATAGACACATTAGAATTAACCTCTAACACAGTATCCATACGTTAAAATGAACCCTGAGATAGATCTAAATTCATATATGTACAGAGGAATTAAACATTTGCAGAGATATTAAACATTTGCATAGGATTTAAATATGTACAGAGGAATTAAAAATGTGCAGAGGAGTTAAACATTTGCATAGAAAATAGTGTGTTAAGAAGTTAACCCGTGCTAAACATTTGTACAAAAACTATAAAAAAATATAAAATAGAAAGTGACTGTAGAAATAAAAATGTTTTATAAAAATATGAGAAAGAACTACAAATGGGCATAAAGGACTGTGTGCAATTCAATTAGGTTGTAAACAGATGAATGAAAGTGACAGCATGTAGCAGAGGTAGTCAGAAATGACAATGACAATACCATACTATATCATAGCTATTCTGTTTACCATGCTATAACTTAGTTAACCTTGATAAGAACTGTGCACCAACTTTGACTGTAAACAAACATGACAAGTGTGGTCACCTGGTCAGGAAATCAAGTCAACAATCCTGTACAGATTTAGTCATTCACAACCCACAATGCTCTGTTTGTTATTGTTTGTAGAGTCTTCTGTGCATGATGCTCAGTCCTCGCACCAGCTGGCCCTCTCGGCAGCGCTGCAAGCCAACAGAGCCGTTCTCCTGGAGCAGCTTCAGAGCGAGGCCAGCTTTGAGGAGGTGAGGAGGCTGAGGGAGGAGGTGAAGGCGACGGCAGATTGGTTCTCCAGCACTACAGAAGATGTGACATGGGGTTTTGTCCAGGAGTGTCTCCTACTCCTCCTCACCTTAGCGCGACACCTTACCGTTGAACTTGAACTTTTCAAGCAGACCCCTGCTCCCTCTGCAGCTAAACAACGCACCCCTGAGATGGCTCCACCTTTACCACCTGATGTCCTCAGTGTTACCCAGCAGAAGATGCTTGGAGCTGCTCTTCAGTTTGTGGTTTCTCTGGGGCTCTGTCCCTATTTGGCCCCTGGAGTGGGTGTGCCACTTGGTCGCAGGTCAGCGTTTGGAGCCATGGTGGAAAACCTTGTTTGCGGTGGGGTGGTGCCAGCAGCGGGACATCGGCTTCTTACCACTACAAATGTTCTATTGAAGTTGGCAGAGCTGTCATCTCTTGCCACAATAGTGTTCACACGGCATCTGGGGGATGTGATGGCAGCACTTTGCCAGCTCGGCTACCAGCCACACAAGACAGAGAAAAGCAGCACAGAGGAAGAGAAGGTATCACATCTGGATATGGATTTGTTCTTCCAGATACTTTTGTCAAATGCTTTTGATGCATGTAGTCCATATAAATAAAAAGCATCTGTTTTTCTTCTTGCAAAACTTTTTAGTTGCACGAGCTCAGTGCTGAGGAATGTCGAACTTGCAGGGAGGCCCTCAAAAGCCTTCTAGGAAAAGTGTACCAGCCAATCGTCATCAAGGAGCTGCTGATTCTTCAAGGTGGACCCAAACAGGTGTGCATGTTTGTATTTATTTGGGGAATTATGGGAGGAAAGGCTGGAATGAGGAGTGATAATAGTGTGCTGTTGATGCCACTTGGTTCCAAATCCAAACCCAAGAATAGTACTGGTATTCTGAAGTAGGGTTGTATGAGGTACTTACCCATAGTCAGTGTTTTACCTTCTGTAGACAATGGTCAGCACGCCCCCACGGTAGAGAAGCAGCCAGATGTCCCACCACAGAAGCAGAGCTATGCACTGATGTGGACAGGGTCAGCAGAAAAACACATTTTAACCACATAAAAAAAGCTTACCTCAAAAATAATTTAATAAAATGCTACATTAAGAATATTTTCACTGTTTTACCTTGCTGTCATACAGCCTTTTTTGACACTAACCATAGAAGCATAAGCCCAGCTGCACAGGATTACACTGCAGATTACACTGCAGATACACTGCTGTTCAGATCAGAGTTACAGCGGCACAGGCAGAAAAACACAAGCACGCAAACATTTTGTAACTTGCTAGCAGCCCTCTACTTCTTTGCCTTTGTTGCTGCATTGCTGTTTCTCTTAGTACATTACTGGCCCTTTTAGATCAGTGGCATAATGGGAAACCATTGTCTAATGTACACTGCATAATGTGTATATGTGAGTCATTGTGCGTTTGTGCAAGAACAAATAGAACAGTGGCCCACTCATAAATAAGAAAACAAAAAGGAGCTGCATAGCTGCAAAGGGGAGATTCTGTCAAATATTTTTCATTCAGATTTCCCAAGTTTAATTATGCTTCCTGTCATTCCAGTCTGGTGCAGTGCGAAGCTCCAGTGGTTCCAGCAGCAAGGCCCCTCTTGGATTAGCTCCGGCCTGGTTGAGACGACTGTGTGGTCAGCTGCTGTCGGAGCGCCTGATCCAGCCTAATGGTGTACAGTCTGTAGTCAGAGCCATCCTGGGGGGAGGAACAGGTGAGCAGGAGGTGAACTTGATGGACCTCTATCCAAAGGAAATGTCAGGCTGTTAGGACTTGTGTTTGTCACCTCCATCTTCAGGGTCACCAAATGGGTAAACCTCAAACAAAAAATGACAAGCAGACCTAACGGAGATAATGAATAGAACACTAAAAACAATGATTGCATCCTGTGTTGGAGAGAAACACAAACATTAGAATAAACATCTGCCAGAATTCTAAGTCATCCGTTCATTCACCTGTTCCGCCCATTCATGAATCCCATGCAGAGCTCAACCTGGCTGGTGAGGCAGTGATGGAGGAATGAAGGAAGGAAAAGTAGTGAAGAGTGGGGACTTAAATATCCTCTCAAATGTAACACGTTACCCATTCAACCTGAACTATGACAGAACAGAATTTGTATTTGATGTCTTCAAACCTAACTAAACATTCTGTCCTCTAGGGGATGAGTCAGACTGGAGGAAATGTGACGGTGTTGCCAGGCTCCTGATGACCTGCCCTCAACAGTCTGCCTCAGCAGACAGCTACTACAGAAAAGTCTGTCCACAGGTGCTGAACACACACGTCTTTTAAAGCCACAAATTTGTTTCTATCCAGATTCTAAATATTGTCATTGAAGTTTTTGTAAACTTTCCTGATGTTGGGTTTGAATTTCACGTGGTTATGATCGGACATTTATTATGGAAGTAATTCTACCAACAGATCATAAAGAAATCCACGTCTTTTCAAAACATAACAGCTCTTACTGAAACTGAATCAAAGCCAGCCAGAGCAAAAGAAACCAACGTCACCACGTTTAGTGAAATAAATAAATTTTTTAAATTAAAGAGTTACTCTGTATGTATAGACTGTATAATAATCCCTAGCCCAGACAGAAAGTAAAACTTAAGTTCCACTTTAAGTGTAAAGATATTTTCGGTTTATTATGAAAATGTGGTGGGACAAATTAGAGTATAGCAGGCCGCCACACTCCAGGTAATTAATGGGGAAACCCTGCTGATTTATTTTTTACTTTTTGGTGGCTAAAAACATTTTTGGTTCTCCTCCATCCACAGCAGTACACTGTTTATCTTTTCTGCTGGTGCTGCTGAGGGAACATGTGATCTGCCATGCCCACATAGTCTTGAGAAATGGTCGAAATGGCAAAATAAGCTGTTTTTGAACCAGGTTTTAGTTAGTTAGTTAATAGCTATCAATGTTTAGCTTCACTCAGATTTTTGTGGATGTTTAATGAGATGCTCCACTTTGATATCATGTATGTATTTTTACTATTTCACAGCACACACACACCAGAGAGCTCAAGACATATCTTTGCCAGTCTTCAAACTATAATGGTGGAATAGGCACAGTCTGTCTAAGAGTAATAGCCTGTTAGCTTGCCAACCCCAGACCTGCAGCTCATCCTGCCCTCTCCGACATTGATAATGAGCGGTTATGCGAGGCAGTGGACAGAGCACAGCCGGAAGCAAAGGGGAAAACGCAGTTCTGCAACCTAGCTACATGTGAATGCTGATGTATGCACCACAACACAGGATTGCTGTCACATGGGACTCTCTAATGAAACGCCAGTCATACTGTGTCTCTTCAGCAAAAGTCAAGGTGATTAAGGAGCCAGTGGAGGAAATGCTGGCAGCTGATGTCATTGAGCCCTCATCTTCTGCTTGGGTGTCACCAGTTGAGCTCATCCCTAAGAGGAAGGGTAGCTCAGGTTCTGTGTGTTAGCTACACAAGTTTGGACTCGTCATGACCTTTGGCCTTAAAAAAGCACCAGCAACCTTTTAGAGGTTGATGGGGATGCTTCTGTTTTATCTACCTGGATGACATCATCATGTGCTTGCCATCTTTGGAACAGCATTTTCATGACCTCCAGGCTGTTTTTACAAAAGCTCAGAGAAGCTGACCTGACTGTAAACCTTCCTGGGTCACAGCGTCCAAAGAAAAGAAAATCCAGGCTGTAGAGGCGTATCCACTATTAACTAACCCTAAAGCAGTCCAGAGCTTTCTTGGTATGTCATGTCAGGTTGGTACCATTGATTGGTCCCAAATTTCTCATGTTTCAGTGGCTGTGAATGCATTCAAGCCAAAGTTAGCCATATTTCGGTGAACCCCAGGTGGCTTTTGAATCCCTTAGGAGGTGTCTGGTCTTCCCACCCACCCTGGGACATCCAAACTCCGACCTCCCTTTTTTTTTTTTTTTTGTCTAAACCAACGCCTGCAGCGATGACGAAACCTGAAATGTTTAGGGGAACGATAGAGCAAATCCTGGGAGGTGCACAATATCAAACACCCTCAACCAGAAAATCTTTACCAGATGGAGTGTCCCTGACTACCTAATGTTGGAGCAGGGAACCAAGCTTGTCACCTCCATCTGCAGGATCACCAAATGGGTGACCGCAAACAAGAAAATGAAACCAGACCCAAGGGAGATAATGAACAGAACAGTAAAAACAATGATTGCCTCCTGTGTTGGAGATAACCACAAACATCTGCCAGAATTCTGAGTTGTTCTCATCTCACCCGTCCATTCACCTTTTCCACCCATCCATGAATCCCCTGCAGAGCTTAACACTCATTCATCAAGCTACAAAACAATAAAGAAACTTCAGGATCTCAAAGACTTAGAGCACCCCGCAGCAAAGGATATGGATGAGAGGAATCTCCTTGGTTTCCCAGCCCACTCACCATCTGCCTCTGGAGCCAGATTTCCATTAACTGGGGCAATAGACGGCGACTGCCTGCAGGAAAACAAATGTTCCTTTTCAAGGGAAGAGACGTGCACATCTCTGGGTTGCACACACACTCAACAGCTCAAGGAATATCCATGCTGGCTTTCAAACAGATCTACACACAAGTGGAACAGTCACAGTTCGTCCTAAGATCCTACCAAGATTGCCAAAATATGGCAACGAGCCAAAAAGTCAGTTGTTTGTAGTTCACTCCTATTTGCCATCACTAAGGACTCAAACTGGCATGACCTTTGACTTGACTTGTACAAGAAAAAAAAAGTACTTGGGACTTACTTGAGACCTGGGCCGAATGACTTGAGTCTAATGTCTGGAAAGTTGACAGTAACCCGGCATTAATGCCATGTTCCCAAATCTCAGCGATTACTTTGGTGACTATGACATTATAGCAAGTGGTAGGAATGATGTATAACAAGATCCAAGTTCTGTAATTGTCCATAACATCTGGAAGTCCTTAAATGAATGTGAGTTGGATTGCATATTAATCTGTTTTTTAAAAGTGTATTTGTTGTTGTCGTCTAGATACTCGACCTCCTGCACTTTAAAGACAAGCTGACAGCCCAGCAGTTTCAGCGCGTGGCCACCAGGGCGGTGCTCTCTATGGTGCAGGAAAAGCCCAGCTTTGCACAGCAGTACCTGCTCCCTCCTCTGCTAGCACCTCTCCACCGCTGCACCACTGCTTCCAGTCAGTAACACAGTCATCTTATTGATATGATGTTTCAAAGTGGAGTTATTGTTGGCAAAAAGTCAAGTTCTTTTTGTTTCCTGAGAGTGCAGTTGCACATATGTAGTTGTAACTGCACCCTCCAGCTTTGGGAAGGCTGTTGAGCTTACACGCAGTGCATATGTGTATTTTTCAGACGAGGATCATTCCCAAGGTATTGTGGAAGAATGGGAGTTGACACGTTGTATGGAGGATGTGTACAAGGTGAGGACTAGAACTGCACACACTTCTACATCATTGTACGAAAATAATTCACGGTATTATTGCGATATCTATCAAACAATGATTGTGTTTCTTTTTGCTGTCAGATTTGGGTGGTTGGAAACAGTCCATCAGCTTCTCTCTTCAAAGCTCTGGAACAAGTTCTTCCTGTTATCTTCACACTGTTCTGTTTTACCAAGCAGAACGTCTCTCACCTACGGTAATGTTTTCTCTGTTATTACAATCATGCATAGTTAAAAGGCTTCTTTGATAAATTCAGTGTTCATCGTTCTATGAGCTCTTTGCAGAGAGTGACAGCTCTGTGAATATAGCTTGTGTTCAGGTCTTCATCGTGTCCTTATCTTGTCATATTATTTATTATTTATATCAAGAAGCATCACTTCCCACAGTGAAACCTTAGTGCCCCGCAGGTTAGGATCCACTGGACTAACGTAATGTTGGTTTGTGTGTGTTCACAATAATAAAAATATGTATTAACAGTCAGCCTTATCACTAAGTAGTCTCTCTGTGTTAGAGAGATTTCAAAACAGAAACTGCATTAGGCTGACAAAATGTCACTGAAAACTGAAACTGAAGGCCCAGCTGCCTTTTAGGAACTCATTCTGAAAATGTGTAATCAGTTAACAGTCAGCAGAAATGTATACATAAATCATAGTTCACAAATCTTAGGTGTGATGCTGAAAATGAGCTGTGTGTGTTTATGTGTGCTCTGTGCTGCACAGCGCCCCCTGTCAGGAGACTCTGTTGTGGTACCTGAGCCACTCTGAGACGTCTGCAGCCATGTCAGCCCTGAGGCAGCTTTCAGGCCTACAGGGACAGAAGAACGAGGTGGCAGCAGACTTCCACTTCACCCCGGGCAGTGATGGAGGAGCCAGACTCTCCTCCAGAGAGAGCTGCAGGTGACTGACATGATGACTCATTAGTGATCTTTGTGAAAGAGCACAGTCTTGTGTGTGTGTTGTGTTATTAAGACAGGATGCTCACAGCAAAAACATGATGCATCATGAAGAAGATCCTTTGAGAAAGAGAGCCAACCTTTATTTATTTCATGAGGACTGTTAATATAACTTGACTCTCTTCATTTCTCTGTGTCTTCTGTTGCCTTTTCTGTTCTTGTCTCCCAGTGATGAGGACGAGGCTCTATATGAGAAGGTGTCCGGGGAGCAATGGAGGCTGGAGTGTCTAATGCAGCTGCTGGCTGAACTCAAAGACTCTGACCTGCCCGGAGACCTCTTCTTAGACCTGCTGAAGGTAAGGAGTTCACACATACTCACCCCTGTAGAACATGATTCAATCCAGACCAATAAGTCCTCACGTTGTGCTCAGTTTTGCTGAGACGGTGGCAGAAAAGTTTGTTCAGCTCTGTTGTGCTTTTGAGGTTGTAACGTGTGTGTTCTGTTGTTGCTGGAAAGCATCAGTTGACGGTTTATTACCTCTTTGCTTCTCCCACAGGAGTTGACCAGCTGGGCAGCTTCAGAAGACGAAGAGCAGGAAGATGAACAGGAGTTGAATGTGTCGACCATGACACTCATTGAGGTGGAGCGGAAGTTAATGAGTCGTGCTGCGAGGCAAGGCCAGAGGTTGGCTTTGCTTCAGGTGTTGGCTGCAATGGTTGAGTCACTGCATCATACTGTGCTGCTGAGAAAAAGCACACAGGTGAGTGGAGAGATGTGCACCCAGCTTAAGAAGCAGAGACGCTAAGTTGCAAATCTCAGGCTCTTTAGCCACCTCAGCAAAACAAAGATGAGGTTGTCTGTTTGGTTTGTGAGCTGCATTCAGTCTCCATTCAGTCTGGAGTCTTTAAGCAGAGTTTCTAGATGATCCCAATTGGATTAGGGGGTAACATATATAAAGATCTTTACATATATTACTTAATACAAACCTGCTCTGACTGCCACAGCTAAAAACAATGAACCCAGAATACAGAACCTAAATACTTGCCCCACTTTGCCTTATTTACCTGAGAGTAGCTATTATTCAAGCCCCATTCTACCCTTCCACCAGCATGTGTCAGAATGTTTATCATTAAATGCTCTGGGGCATTTACACACTTCTGTGTATCTCTATCTTGAATCTCATTGCTGTGGCTTGCTGATCTTATCCATTTGTTTTACCTTTTACCTGCCAAGACATTAAGAAGAACTTCTTATTTACAGAGACGACCTGGTTTAACAGAACATACTCAAACAACGAACAAGCTTCATTGCCAGCCCAAAAAAAATCATTTACAGATTTAGTAGCTCTAACTGCAAATTTCATTACCAATCTTGCACAAATGTCTGTGTCTACACACTCTTGACTGTAGAAAAAACACTGGCAATGGCACAAAATCGAAAAATATACCATGGGCATCTGACTTTTATTCAAGATCAGAGATCCGGAAGGATATACAAATATTAATATTTTATCACCTCCTGTATATATTTACAACAAATACATTTACACTAGTTGTAGAATACCAGAGAAAACAAGACTGATAGCAGATTCTCCAGTGAGCGTGAACTTGACAGAAACACACATTATCTCTCCACCACTGAACATCGCCATGTCAAAGAAAGGGAAATAAGCCGCATTAGAACTATTTTTATCGGCGACCTTAGAGCTCACCTTGTAGAGCATGTACCACATATCAAAGCTGAGTCCTTACTGCAGAGGCCCAAGTTCAAATCTATCTTGGGCCCTTCGCTGTATGTCAGCTCCACTCTCTCTCTCTCCTTCTACCTTTTTTGTCTCTCGCTTCTTTCTCCATCCAGTAAGAGAAATGGCCCAAAAAGACAAAAGAAAAAAAACATTCATCCGTGGACAGGATTGTTTTGACCCGAATATTTGACTAGTCAGATATTAATTTGTGGGATAGATACTACAACTTTGGGATTCAAAGTTGCCCTGTTCCACCTTTTTGTTTCTCTATCGCACGTCCTACAGGGAATGAGAGATTTGTCTGTACTGCTCACTTTCTCGGCCAAAGTCACTCAAAAAACACAACCCATGTTTTACTTTATTTCACCTGTGATTTAGTTTTCAACAACAGCAGGTAAACCGCTGGTGGTTGAGTCTTAATTCTTTCTCTGTCTGTGTTTCTCTGCTGACCATGATCATTAGACCACATGGGAGGGGGAGAGCAGGGGAAGTGTTTAATCAGGCTGAGAATGTTACACTTGATGAAGTGTTGTACACAAAGTGGACACAGACCGGATGAGAAGCCCTGCTGTAGAGGACTTTGTTTGCTGTACTATGTATAGTGCACCTGGCCTGGTTGTGACAGCCTCTGTGTCCTAAATTCATGCTGTGTGGTTGTTTTGTTTTAAGGATCACATTTAAGGAGAGAGATGCTGCTGGGCAAACTCTTAGCGCGAGTTCCCTGAAGGTTCACGTCCCACCCTATTTTAGGTGTTAGATCATCCTCCTGGGATTGCGTCTCTCTCTTTCTCCAGCATATTTTAAAATCAGTCCGCGTTCCCATTGGAGTTCTTGTAATGGAAGCAGGCCACGTTGAGTCATGCTGCCACACAAAAATAGCTTATTTGGGTTCGGTTGGGGGTGGGGAGGTCCGGGGAGAGTGGGCTGGCTGGCTGCTATTGTAGGGTCAACAAACATTCCCTCACAGATTAAAAAACGGCTCAGATAAACTGACCTAACTTCACTGGATAATGTCTTATTTTTAGATGTCTTACCTTTTGGATGTCTTTATAAGGACTGAATGTTTTCTGAGAAGTTCCTGAAAAGCTTTGAAAACATGTAGTCCTTCTACAATCTCCACCTTGGGGTTCAACTTTTATATGTAGCGTACCCCCGTGACCCCTGCTCTTCTGTTCATTATTTGTGTTTGTTACGTTTGTCCTTTCTCCAGGTGGTGGACTTCATGGTGTCCCTGCTTCAGAGGGCCTGTGTGGGTCTGGATCAGGCCACTGATTCAAGTCTTGAGAACCCAGTAGAGAGCCAGACGCTGAGCATGGGAATGGGCCTAGTGGCCACTCTGCTGTCTGGACCTCAGGTACTCACAACTTGTAAACTCAGCACATCAACATGTTGCTTATTGAGCTACATCTACCTCATACTGCCTGTACTGTATATCTCTCTGGCTGCTGTTAAAGGTATGCTGCGGCGCTAACAAAGTAACATTGTATGAATATGTCGATTAGACTTCCTTCTTCATGAAACACTTGCAGAGCTGACTTTTGAAATTTGAAAAATGCATTGCTGGCAGTCTTTTAGCTTTCTGCCTTTGTTGGCTCAATGCTGCATTTCTTGGCACCAAATGTCGATCAGGGTGAAATCCAACGGCTGGACTGTGTACAAAGCACAAACAGAACGGGGACCCACTCTTCGCTCCATAGCACAACTAGTAATCAAAAACTCCACAGAGTCCCCTTTTTAAAATGTAGTTTTAATACTGAAGGAGTCAGCTGCTACTGTTCTTATATGCTGTGCACCATCCTTATATTTAACATATAATAATATCCAGTCATGTATGCGCCTCTTTTTCTCTGTCATTTAGAGAAGAGACAGACTGAAGATAAAAATAGTATAAAACAAATCAAAAATGAAGATCACACTGCATTACAATACTGCAGTTGCTCAAGGGAGGAAGAGACAGGTAGGTAGCAGACCGTATTAAAGTGCCATGATATTGTAAGAAATTAGAAACTGAGCCTGAAGGTGCCATCAGACAGACGCCTGCAGTGTTTCCAGTGTAACCATGTTCCACAGAGAAAAGATGGAGGAATTATTTTACTGCTATCTGAGCAGTAATTTGAAAAAAGTGGGTGTTAGTAAGATCCAGTGTAGTCAGTCATGTCCCAGTAATGTCCCATGGGTAGGCACAGTGCTGTCTGAAAGCATCCTAAATGTCAAACATACAGTATGTTCACATTCATAGCACGTGGTGAGCTCTCTCACAATCATGTTCTCCCCTCTTACAGCTTACTGCAGAGGACTACTCTTCTATGTCACGGCTGCTCGCCCCACTGGAGACTCTGTCCCAGATGCACTCTGAGGTGGTCATCCGGGAGCTAGCATCCAACCTCAGAGCCGTCATCGCCACTCACGGTGCATACCGGCCTGAAGACCTCGCCGCTGCTGCTGCTGCTGCTGCTCAGCCCTCAGGAAACGCTGCTTTTAGGAAAAAGATGCAACCTGAAGCAAACATCTCTCAGACTCGTCCTCGTTCATCTCGTCCAGACAATAACTCACCTCAAATCAGACACCCAGTGTCCTCTAGCGGATCTGGAGCAGGACTAGGTTCCAAAGCTGGAGGGAGGACTTCTGCCACCAAAGACCCTTGCCCCCCTTCCAAGTCCTTTTCTGATTGTCTGTTAGAGGCTTGTGACCCGGAAGTACCAACCAGAGCAGTCGCCCTGAGAGTCCTCACCCGGATGGTGCAAAACAGAAACCCAGAAGCTGTCCAGGCCCAGGAGAAAGTCCTCATGGTGGGTTGCCAGGTTATGTGCTTTAGCTTGTTTGTTACGTTACGTTATGATGCTCTGAAAGTATTGATCAACTAGTTTTATCATTATTTTCCTGAGAACTTTTGACCTTCTTAAACATTTGGCTAAATAAGGGTGAGTGTGCTTTTTACTCATTTAACATGTAAGTTAAATGAGTCGCCCAAGTCCTCAAAGATGCAATGGTTAGCCCTTTTTTGTACCTCCTCATTACCAGTGTGATGTATTATTCATCTTCAGCAAGTATCCCCAGCCTGCACCAGCACCCTGAAGGACTGTGCCAGTGGAGCTCTGGGTCGAGTGTGTGTGTGTGGGTGTGGGTGTTTTTCTCTCAAGTTTATATGCCAGAGCTACTTGTCTTACAACATGTAATGAATGAAAAATGTGCAGCAGGGGTTGCAAGGCTCCAGAGTGCCACTAAATGTTTTCACTGGTTGCACTGGTGCACCTGAAATTTAACAGACCTGATCAAATAACAGGTCTGCGGCCTGCATGTGTACTCTCTGAAAACATAGTGGCCAACGTCTCTCCACACTGCACTCTGAGCTGCAGGTCCAAGGACGGAGGGTGGGGCTGACGGACACAAGCACACTAGACAGGAAGCTGCATTTTATTCACACAGAATCTGGCGACGTGGCTCCTCGCAGGGCTCCTTTGTGGAAGTGTGGCCATAACCGCGGTGAAAACAATCAGAAAATAACTTTATTTTTCTAATTTACTGTTTGTTCTCACTGATGGCGGGCCATTCTCTCAGGAGACGCTTCGAATGTAAGATGCCCTCCTAAAATTCTGTAAGAACCCAGGAGCAGCGCACACTTTTGTTCAAGTTATTTGAGTTTGATTTATTACACATCGGTACTTTTAAGTTTAGTTTAGTTTTGAACAATTGAGGCTATAGCAATTTCTCGAGTGTGCTGTGATTTAAATAATCGGCAGCCTTGTTTGAGAAACTTTCTAACCAGCCTTCAACTGCTGGAATTTGCTTCCGTAACATATTTAAGCAGTTATTCGAAGGTGCTTGGTCATGACTTCAACACATTGTCTTCATCTTTGGGCCATGGTGGATGATTAGTTGAAGCCTGTGTTGGTTTAACCATTGTTTAACATTGTGCTGTTGTTGGCCGTATGTGTCCATCAGGAACGGGGGTTTTATCTGTGTCTCCCGGGACATTCATAATAAATGAGGCGGTTGAACCTCATCCCCAGCGCAGCCAGAGATGACAACGGTGCACTCTAGGGACTTGTTAAGGTGGTATGGGCAAGAGAGGCTAACATCTCATTTAGTATTCTCTGTAATTAGAAGCCCCCCACTGTGTGCACCTTAGATACACTTCAACGCCCCCCTGTTGCAGCAGAAACCCCCTTTATTGATTTTTCTTCTCCACTTTTGTGTCAAGGTTGAGTTCTCCAGCACTGTACTAGCCACTTTTTCTATGTTCTATCCTCCCACCTCCCTCCTTACTTTCCTGAAACTCATTCCAGCTTGTATAAAACGAAGCTCCCCCATTTCCCCCTCACCCCAATCAAACCTATATCCTCAAGGGTCTCTTATGGTATCTGGGGGTAATGTTTGGATTATTCCCTTTGATGGTTGGCTGCATTGTTTTTTATGAATCCAGTGCTGTGTCTGCATTGATCCTGTTTGGTTCTACTGGCAGGATTCACATTGGTGATGTTTTTTGATGTTTTTCACGCAGAAATGGCAAAAATATTCCCAGTAAGGGCCCTGTCCAACTATACACAAGTCTATGTGGTCATTAATCATGCTGATGCTGTGTCCTCCCCAGCTCTTCTTAGAAAACTTGGAGCACGAGGACTCATTCATCTACCTGTCGGCCATTCAAGGTAATATTAATGGTACAGCTCGGCCAAATGTGATGTTGTCATTGATTTTTATGATCATCAGTCTACAGAAATAGTCCACGGATAATATTAACTGCCTACCTGAAGCACCTGAAGCAGTCAGTTGTCTTCTCATAAGCAGATGTGCTGAGTATAAACTGTCTTTAGGTCTGGCTGCACTGGCTGATTCCTACCCTGAGAGGATTCTGGAAAGGCTCCTGAAAGACTTCCAACATGGTCCCTCCCTGCCTACATCCAACAAGGAGCACTCCCTGGAAACCCGCCTGAAAGTGGGAGAAGTCCTGATGAGGGCCAGCAGAGCTATGGGTGAGCATCATCTGCAGTCTGTTCACATTCATGTATGTTCACTTATATATATCATAGGCATACATTATGCTCCATGTTTTCACTTAAAGAGATTGTGGGAAATATACTTTTTTTCAATCGTGAGAACATCTGTATCACTCATATCTGTCTGAGTATGGAGCTGGAGTCAGGACATAACATTGCTTACAGTAGCATAAAGACTGGAAGTAATGGGCTAGCTTTATCTCTCAACCTTGCTAATTAACATGCAGTCTTATTTGTTTAATTAGAAAAGTAATGCCCAATGTACTCAGGATCTGGCTGCATTTCATAACGGCTCCTGGAGTCTATGCACTGCAATTCTTGCCTGTGTGTGTGTGATATGAAGCACCTTTCCCTGCTCTACTATCTTTAATTGCTGGGTCTATTTTTGCTGGGGCAGCTTGTGTCTCTGAAGCATGAAATTCACTTGTGAAGTATGAAAATGCCTGTATTTATTGGCAATTTACTTAAAAACAATGTTTTATGATGCTCTGCTCGGCCTCACTTTGTCTCTGTCTGCACAGCAAAACTATTTATTTGTTTTTGTATTTAGTGAGCGAGAAAGGAGGAGGAGAAAAGCGAACCAGGGAGGTAGACGGTCTGAACCTTCATTCAGTTTCCTCCTGCTCTCTGTGATTGCATATACTGTGTTTTAATAAGGCCAAATTCACAAATGAGTTGTTCTGGATTTACATATTTTTCGTTGGAGTAGGAAATTTAATTACAGCTCATAAACACTATTGGCTGTTGTGTAGTTGTTAAGCTGGAGGGCCACTACCTGTTTACCATAACAGCTCTTTCTCACATTGCATGGTTGTTTGCTTCAGCAACAGTCACAATCTGGATATTGACAGAAGCTGTGGCATTCAGCTGTGAGTCTGAGCTTTGACGTCTGCAGACGGTTTGCAAAAGTCAGTATCTGTCCATAAGAACATCATAATTTGATATCGTGTGAGTGGTAAACATTGCATGAATGTTAATATATGCTTGTGTATTTAATATGTGTTCATATTTGTCTGTGGTCGACAGTTATCAGCATGCAACGACCAGACCACAAAAACCACAGTGCAGGCTTGTTTTCCATGTAGATCTCTATTCAGAAGGGACCCTGTGTATCAGAACCTTTCCCTGATAGAAAACCCTGTTTTGTGTTTTTTCCATGCTCTGGTTTTATCTGCCAGATTGCCATCGTACCACTTCCCCGGGACAATGGCGGGGTTTATATCCTTGTAGAGAGATTGGATAGACTTCAGTTTGCTGCACAGACATCCAGAGAGCCTCTGTGTTTGTCTTGAACCCCACCGAGTGGCCAAGATTTGCCTTTTGCCAGGCTGTCATTTGTAAATAAGAAGGTTTTCTTAATTGACTGGCCTGGTTGAGTAAATGTTGAATAAATGAATGTTTGGCTTCGCTTAGGTTTGCTCCCAGTTGCTGGCCTATTGCACTTGCAGAGTACTGTGAGCTCCCATAGTGTGCAATGATGGGCAGAAAATGTACTAAAAGAGAAGAGCCATGAAGTGATGTTTATTTACTCATACAGTAAGGGGATGTATAGCCTGGC
This sequence comes from Sciaenops ocellatus, assembly GCA_033000465.1. Classification (NCBI taxonomy): domain Eukaryota; kingdom Metazoa; phylum Chordata; class Actinopteri; family Sciaenidae; genus Sciaenops; species Sciaenops ocellatus. Next base: position 7,027,940 of record CP136871.1, on the reverse strand, counting down.
ACAGTCTGGAACGTCTCAGTCCATTTCCGATTTCCAAGGGGTGTTATCATTGGGCACAGAACAACATACCTCTGGACACAATTGGATATTCCTACAACCGATTAGAGCAATGAAAGTAGTTGATCGGAAGTACAGAAAACACATCAACAAAAGCTTTAATGCAGTTGTTTGTTCTTGGAGAGAAAAATATACATTTCTGTTTAATTCTGACGTGGTAGCAGGTTCGACAGAAGTGGTTCCACATCTGACATCTTGGTTGTTGATGAAAATGCCTCAAGAGCCAACGAGGTTGCGCTGCACTCTAGTCATCATATCAAACCCGCTCCACATTAGATAGATTGTGATTGGCCCGACAAATCCACAAAGGGCGGGCTCTCTGATTTGAATGGGAGGTTGGCCAGACACATCTGCCAGAGCAAATAAAACATGAGTTTGTAGATTTGTCTAGTTCCCAGGGTACAGGGTGTATGAACTAAATGCAGTTCAGCAAAGTCAGGAGCATCTGTGGGAGTGTTGCATCACTATTCCCAGGTGTGTTTTGTTTGTTTGTTTGCGGGTGTTAACTTGTGCAGTTGTGACGCAGGCTGATAGTCCTGCTGACTCACACTCACTCGAACACAGTGATTCTCCTTCATTAGACCTGTTAGAGCCGTGACAGTCTATTTAGACATGGGAATGAAGGGAGAATGGCTAAGCTGGTGCATGTGTGTCTGTCTTTAGTGTCTGGCTTTGTGTGTGTGTGTGTGTGTGTGTGTGTGTGTGTGTGTGTGTGTGTGTGTGTGTGTGTGTGTGTGTGTGTGTGTGTGTGTGTGTGTGTGTGTGTGTGTGTGTGTGTGTGTGTGTGTTTCAGTCTTGTGATTCTGAGGAAATGCTTTGCACTCTAAAAGAGTAATCTAGGACAAGATAAATGGATCATTACATTTATTTAGCTACCGCTTATCCATATCGATTTACAATAGATGCATCCAGCCATGTGGATACAACCCAAAAATTGCAACAATTATGCACATACTTCAACTTCATCAAATATGCAACAACTGCTTCAAGTGCTACAATTAGAAAGAGATATATAGAGATCTTTAGTTTGTTTAAATTTGTTTGATTTGTGGGCCATGTTGCATTCTGAATACATGAGTTTTAATTCGGTGATGGAACCTGTGAGGAGTTGTCAATGGAGAGCTGGGTTCACTCATGTAGATTGATCGAACAGCCGCCCATTGTAGTGAGGGAGTAGAAAACCAATGCACCGTTGCAGAGTGAGGTGGACTGGCTGGGGCTTGACACATTGGCAGAACGGTAGGCAAGTGTCAGCGTCTTGAAATCTGACTTGTGCACACACCGGTTCCCAGTGCAGAGGAGCAGTGTAGTGTGGGAGAACTTGGGTAGGCTGCTTCATTCTGGATACCAGCCAGGAGTGAGTTACAATAGTCGTAGTAGGTGCGAGACAACAAGAGCCTGGACCAGGACCTGGGTGAGGGACAAACACATCCTGAAGTTGTGGAGGATGAATCTGCAGGAGTGAATTGTCGCAAGAATGTTGGCAGGAAATGACAATTGTTCATCCAGTGGCACATGCAGATTCCTTGCTGACTGACCCAGGGACACCACAGAGTTCTCAGAGGTCATGAACAGGAGAGCAGGAGGTGTGCAGACATCCACTGAGAGATGTCAGCCAGACGTAAGGTTGCGGTTAAGTTGAGGACCCAGAACAGAACCCTGAGGGAACCCCAGTATTGAGGCTGCAATGTTCAGACACAGATTCGTGTGGTCTTTGAGGTTGGATGTCAACAGGGAGAGAGCAAAGCCTGAGACTCCCATGGTGATGTGTGTGTTTGTGTGTGGTATGTCTTCCTGGATCAGGCTCTAATGCTACAGACACACACACACACACACACACACATGGGTCAAGCAGGTCCTACTACTACTAGCCAGTCAGCTGGTTGTCTCCTCTCCATGTAGGCCTCTGGCTTTCCTCCCTGCTGCTTGGCAGGAGCAGCTGTAGTCAGCAGTTGGCTCTGTTCTTTGTATGTCTGTAACAGTGTCACCCACACACAGCTTGTTAAACTGAGTGTGACTGCACTGTAAACAACAGTATTAGTCTTGTGTCAAGATGTGGATTTAAATGACTGGATTCAACATAAAGCTCCTTGTCCGATACTCACACTGCTGTCAGAAATCTCTTCTCTTGCCAAACGTTTCATTTACTTTATTTTTTAATACTCTTGTCTTCCCACAAACTGGCATGCATTGTTTCCTGCAGCATATTAAAGACGAGGTTGGGCACTGGCTCGAAATAAAGTTACTAACACCTAATTAAATGTACAATATGGACACTAACATGTCTGCCTGATGGTCCTCCCTTCTCTTCTTCCTCTTCCAGGAGAACTCGCGCCCCATCTCGGCCGTCCTCTGGTGGGCGTCTTCCTGCAAGGAACCAGGGACACCGACCAAAGCGTTCGGGCCAGCAGTCTGTCCAACCTCGGGGAGCTCTGCCAGAGACTGGACTACGCCCTAGGACCGCTGGCTCAAGAGGTGAGAAGGACCACGCTGACATCAAACCTCTGTGATCCGCCTCGAGGACCTGGGTCTCTGTCTCTGTCTTGTCCTTTTTAAAATCATACATCAAGACTCCTCAAATATAGGTTCTGTCAGTACCTTAATAGCTGTTATAAATCAGAGCTCATGGAAGCCTGGCCTATTTTAGACTGCAGATAACCACGATGCAGATGCTTTATGATGCATAAATAGTGAATCTTTGTAAAAAAAAAAAAAAAAAAAAAAAGTACTCCATAAGTTAGATTTAAAAAAAGTTGTGTAACTGACCTCCACTTCACTTTTTATTGTTTTAGATTGGGACACTTCATCATGCATTAGCACTTTCTGTCAAAGATATCAAAGAATATAGGAAACAAAATGCAACTACTGATGCAGTCAATAATAAAAAAGAATGAGCTACACTGTCGGACAAATCTACAGACCTGGAACAGTGACACTTTTGCATTCCCTCACAATGTTCTGTTGTGTTATCTCTGCTGCATAGTGGAAGCTTATGAAATGTCAAAAACCATCCATAGTAATACTTAAATCATATTTACTATAAGTGATGTAAATGATACGTTAGCCTTTCTTTTATAAACCAGTTTAAACTTTTAACTTTTAAGTATTATTTATATTATTTAGTTGCTTTAAAGGAACAGTGTGTAGGATTTAGTGGGATATAGTGGCGTAGCTCCTGATTGCAACCCTGTCGCCTCACCTTCTCCTTCCTTGCATGGATAAATTTTGGAGGCTGTGGAACACGCACAAACACTAAAGGCCCCATCGAGCCAGTGTTTGGTTTGTCCATTCTGGGCTACTGTAGAAACATGTAACAAAAACATAGCCATTCTTATTTTCAGGTGATTATACTAATACACTATACACTAATGAAAATATAGTTATGAATACTGTCTCTAATTTGTGGCATATATTCTTCTAGCCCTCTATATCTGACACACTAGACCTTTTTTTAGAAGCACATGTCCACCTACACAGCATGATACATTCTTACTTAGACAGGACGTTTCAAGACAAAATAAGAGCGCTTCCTTTTGATTGAAATACACGAGGCTGCAACACAAGCTGTTCTCTACCAGTGTTGGAGGTTTTGGCAACCACTGGTTGACGACTACTGGTGTAGAAATATCTCTACAATCCTGCAAGTCAGTCAGTTCATTCTGAGGTCAGGAGCAGGTTTTAGGTAAGAATCGGGCCAAAGAGACTTTTTTGTTGTTGTTGCTAGGAAACTTTATCCAAGTTTAGGCCATACAGTAATTACATAGAAGTAATACATACAGTTTTTATGTGTGTGTGTGGGCTGCACAAGCGTGAATCACTTTGATCAGTGCCTGAGGTAACAGAAACTCAGCCCACATTTACACATGTACACTTGAGGCTGCTGCAGTGGTTAGAGGTTCAAATAGAGATGCTGCCGTGTGTGTCTCTGTGTGTGTGTGTGTGTGTGTGTGTGTGTGTGTTAACGGTAGGCTGCTGGCATGAATAAGCAACACTGTCAGCTGGAGGAACAGGGATGCTTATTCATGAACATGCCTACTTTTGCTTTTTCATCCTGACCGTGTATGTGTGTGTGCATATAAATGTGTGTACGTGTGATACGTCAGGCAGTCCAGTTTAGTGCTGGCACTGACCTCAGCAGTGTAGGCGGCTGATCTGACTCTTTGTGATGAACATGTAAAATCCAACACAGCTCCAGATCCTGCTGTATTTCTCACCTAGAGATGATCACTAACTGAATTTCAGCTCTTGTTCTTATAATTATATCACTGTGAATTACTTACACTCATCTGTGTGTGTCTGTGTGTGCAGCTGAGCTCGTGTCTGACTGCTCTGATAAAGACAGAGAAGGAGGCAGAGGTGAGGAGAGCTGCCGTCCACGTTATCACACTGCTGCTCCGAGGCCTCAGCGACAGAACTACCCAGGTACACACACAAATCAAACCATTCAATGCATTTCCACAACCGGTCGTGCACAAAGTATACACTGTAATCACGTCATTCTGTGCCTGTTTTAAATGTTTTTTTGAAGACCTGAATTTGAGCTTCAGGTCAAGAGTGAAGGTGTGAATCAGTTACTAAGTGTAAGTGTAGTTAAGTGTTTGTTCCCACCTCCCCCTCTGTCCAACAACAGGAAACAACTGGTGTTTTCTGAAAGTTTCATAGCTGGTAATATTCCATCAGGACACATCAAACTCTCAGGTGGTCTCCAAGTGTCCAGGGATGGAAGGCGGCATGTTACAAAGTTGATCTAAGGTTTATTAAGGAATTAAAACTGATTTGAAAAAAGAAAAAACACACAGAAATAATATTTATATTCAAATGACAACAGACGTTTTTCTTTGCAATCTGTCTTATTAAAATGATTGAACACAAGGGAAACTGCAAATGTTAAAATGCTATCTTGTAATGCCTTTTGGGGAATAAGTGCATTTTGTTGTTATTTTTATTCTGACAAAAAAAAAAAAAAAAACACTTTAATCTAGACTGAAATATCTCCACAATTACTGGATTGCTATGAATTTTCGTTGCCTTCACGGGATATATATATAACTGCCCACTCAAAGGTAGAGAAAGGAAATATTCTTACAACTATTTTCCATATTAAACAGAAAAATTCAACCATACACCTTCTGTTTTTTTGTGAATTGTCTCATTAACCTCATCAGACTTCACTGACAGACATAAACAAAATAAAACTCACCAAAAAAGTCTTTAATCTATCCACTGCCCAAACAATCACCAACCCATAATCCACAGAGAAAGATGTAATAATAATAATCTGGCTCTGCGTTTGTTCTTCAGCTCAGTAAAATGACAAAAACACCCCAAAAAAACAACCCGCGGTGGATCAATTGCAGACTGCTATTGTATCAACAAAGACACAGGGCTAAAAAAAAAAGTCAGTGAGGTCAGCGTGGGGCCAACACCTCTATCACCATGGTTTAAGAATGTCACCTTTGTCAGAGGAAACAACTGAAAACAATCAAGTATAACCAGCAGGAATTTTCTGGTACAAATTGTGGGATGTTAAACGTTTCTCTTCAGACTTTGGGCTGAATAATGTGTCGCAGGGTGTGTTCTTGAGAGTAAGTGGCTGCTGTTACAGAGGTTGACGGGTCCTGTAATCTAGTCCCAGTTTCCCCGTGGTCATTATCGGGGTTATAGACTAAATGTTAGCTTGTCACCAACAAGAAAAATCACTGCAAATAACATGTTTTTAGAGTCATACCAGTCTCGTTCTTCTGTCTGTGGGCAGTCTGTGGGTATTGTTGGTGTCTCTATTCAATGTATATCATATTTTGTTCCAGTCAGTAGAAACATTATCTATTAATCAAAGCTAGAGTGAAGGAGAAACTATGGTAGCCGTGGAAAATGCAAAATGTCTTTTCTGGGAATGTTTAGTTTAGTTTCTGTTCCATAGAAGAGAAGTCTGTAGATATAAAAGGATATATAAGGTGATTTTACACCAATTATATCATCTGAGTATATAATAATATTTCATTTCTGCCATATTCTGTAAATGGATCCCCCTAAATCCTAAGTCCAACACACTGGACCTTTAATGTCACAGTTAAGCTGCTTCCACAGCAGCCTTGGTGTTCCAGCTGTGTTAAAAGGGTGGTGGAGGACATGAGGAAGCATAATTATCAAGATGGAAAGCACCTTATCATCACTTGCTGTGTTAATTAAATACAAGAGTGTGACTCTTTTGTCTTTTTAATAGTTTTTTTGGAGGATAATGGAGGTCTTTGTCAGCAGCATGCTCGATAATGCTGTGGATACACAGACAGTACCGTTAACGATAAGCATTGTTGGTTTGGGTCCTTTCAATGGGTTTACTGGTGATATAAGATAAATTAACATAAGCTTTATCCTCTCATTCACATTGCATCCTGGCTGCAGGTTAATCACTGTATTGTTATATCAGTCAGCAGGAGTTCAGTGTGGAACAAAACCGAATGAATTCAGTCTCTCCTCTTTAGACCCAGTCTCATGCAAAAACCTACCAGCAGCATTGAAAACAGTAAATAAATCCATTCCTCCTCCTGTGGTCGCCCAGTGGAAACACACCTACATGTGAGCCGCTGGCTGCTGGCTCTTGAGCCACTGCCACGACTGCATTCGCCTGTCCAGCTGCTGGTCCCAGGCCAAGGTCCTGTCATTACAGGAACAGCTGGAGAAGGACAGCACCAGCTGTACGTGGATAATGATAAACAGTGACATGAGAACAGATGAGAGGGACAGACCCTGGCAGACCGGAGCACAAAGGTTAGGCCAAAGTTGAGAAGAGGCCAGGTGTGTTGGTGGAGGAGGTTTTGGTGGTGAGTGAGAAGCAAATAGGGACTGTAGAACATTGAGGCAAGAATCAGGGAATCCACTGATCAGTTAAAGCAAGTCAATTGTCAATGAACAAATTTATGAACTGACTTATCTCAGCCCCATCTGTCTCTTTACTGTCAATTAAAGTGGCCGTGCTGTTAATTTGGATAACTATAATGTATTAAACTCCCTTTCAGTGACAATATATTGCAGAAAAGAGATTGCTCTTCACAGTGTGGTTATCTTTTTGGCAAACGTCAAGTTTCTTTTTGCTAAATGCTCAGTTTTTTGATGAATACTTCCCAACAGTTAACTTCCAGGTTTTCTTTTTCTTGCTCTGCTGATCTGTACCATTTTTAAAATGGAAATTAGAAACATGGGCATCATTTCAGAAATTTTGTGCCTCAGTATCTGTAATTACCAAGTTAGTTGCCAAACAAAGGTGTTTCAACAGTGTAACCTCCACCTTTCTCTTATGACTTCTACAGGTTCTCAGTGACGTTTTGTTGGACCTGTACCGAGCTCTAAAGTGGGTGGTTCGCTCGGACCCGGATGACGTTGCAGTGCTCCATGCCCAGCTGGCTCTGGAGGAGCTTTCTGATGTAATGAAGAGGTTCGTCTTCCCTGAGCAGAAGCTGGAGAAGAAGATTGTTGTCCTGCCGTAGAGCTCTTCATAACCCTCTTACAGTTTGGACTTACAGACTGGACTTGTTCTGTCTCCATGTGACGTGTCCTACAAACAGGCATACCAGTTATTCCCTTGAAGAAAGGAACAGGAATGCTTCACCACGATGTGCTGCTGTACCACCAACAATCCAAAATAAAGTTTTATATACAAATTCTTGTGAATTCTGAAAATACAAAATACCGTATGTAGGTTATATACTAATTTTACATGAGTACAAGTACTACTCAGCCTGTAGAAACATTTTTACAATATTAAAAAAATTAAATTAAAAAAATGACGGTGCATTATGGGAAATGTAGGATCCAACATCCAACAACATTCTTTGGTGCAATGGAGGATGTTAACTTTATTTTTATAGTATATTACATACAGAAATGCAGCTCAAACGGCTGTTAAAATTAAGTAATAAAAGTCCATTAAATGAATAAACACGAGGGATAAATAAAAAAAAAAAGGCAATAAATGACGAAGCACCTTAAATAGAAGCTATGTCTTAAAGTTTCTTTGAAAAAAAGCCACAGAGATGGAGTCCACAGGCAGAGTGTTCCAGAGAATAGTGGCTGGCAGGCAGCATTAAGAACTACTGAACTGTACAAGTTGTCATGAAAAAATGCTGAAAAAGGCTGATCGTCACAGTTAATTGGCAAACCGTGATGCTCCAGGTCATACTGAATTGTATAGAAAAGAAATAGGAAATTAAAAAAAAACTGTTAAATCATTAAAATGTGCCACACAAGAACAAATTAAAGAGTCCATGTCGAATTTTCTTATATCCTTCAGTAAAGTTGTGGTTGCATGGATCTCGACATCTGCATATGAATAACAAAATCTGTAGGCAGGGGACCGAGAGTTTGGCACCAGAAGTGTTCTGGTTTTCATTCATAGTCTGAGTCGTATTGACTAATCTTGTTTAAGCAGGCTTTGGTTGTATGCAGGTAAACAATTATCCGCATTCATATGCAGATATCTGTTTATAGAGATTAGCCGAAATGTGTTTCTGCAGAGGAGGTCTTGGCCCGGATATCGTTATCTGTTTTTTGGATATCTACTGGCTGCACCGAAAGTTCCCCAAAAATTGTTCCTTCCCTCCAGAGTCTAAATCGTTAGGGTTGCATCGTTACAACTTTGAAATACTGGCAAGCACTAGATGAGATTTTCTTTTCTTCTTTGGCACATATTCACAAACCTCAAGTGTAGATAGGACAGCTCTATGTAAACCAGGTCAAACGGAGTCCGGTAAAGTTTGAAAAGAGTCAGGCTCAAGGCTGACAGAGAGAAATGAGACATTCCTTCTTTTGTCTCATCCATTGAGCAACAGGCCAACATTGTATGAGGCATGACCTTCTCCGTCTTTCCCTCTGTGTGAACATACAGCCGGCAAACATACGATGCTTCAGTTTGTTTGCAATCCATGGATATTTCCCTTTAACTTGAAGTCAAGGTATCACTGTGGAAATGTGGGCTCTTTCATCACAGTGGAAGGTTTAGGCGTCTTCGCAGCACTGCCACCAAACTATGACTCTTAAATCACACCTGTGTTTGCTCTGGAGGTTATGTACTTCTTGTCAGTGCCACCTCAAATAACCTAATGGTAGATTTTCAACCTTGACAATAAGATATGTTTAAAACAAAAATGTTTGCCAAAGTCTAATGCATCATTTACGTGTCACATGGTGAGTTTCCATCAACTTAAAGAAGCCTTTGAAGAAATTGTTTAAAATGCATAATGTATGTGACCTTGTATGATCAAGAACATGTCTACATTGAACAATGGAAAAAATGAAAGGACACGTTCTGTATTTTTCAAGTGATTTCTTATTGAGCCTCAGTGGATTGAAAGTAATAGTATGGCGAGCAGGAATAATTACATCAAAAACATGTTTCAGGGTTAATGTGGGCATCTGATTACTGTTTTGGGGCACAATTGAAAAATTGTGATTCTTTCCTTTCAAAGATTAGTAACACAAGTAGTTTTATTTTTTTAAAACTCATTTTATTTTCATCTTAACATTCCACTCCAAATATGCATACAATACTTTTTACATTTTTACATTTCACTTCACAAATTTCAAGCCGCTGTTATATCTAAATCAATTTATACCTGCACATATAAAAAGAAAAAATGAATAAGTAAATAAGTTAAGTAAAAAAAACTCCCTTATTGCATTAACAGACTCATTACAGGATTCCACCTCTTTACAAATGTAGGTCCTTGTAGCCTTATCACATATGTAATTTGTTCTGTCTCATACAGTTTTCATAGTTTTTTAAGCCAGAATGTGTCTTTTCTTATAGTCAACCCTGTTTTAGGTACTGAAGTGAGTAAAATTTAATTTATAATATGTAGTTAAGTAAAAAATAAAAAATAGTTGGGGGATTTTCACATGCTGACGTCATTTGACTGTGACATTCTAAGCACATACTTTCAATGGTTGTTTAGTGGGCTATGTGGATATTATCCAAAGATTTCAAGTTTACCAGACTTCATTTTTTCAGAATGAGGCATTATACTGCTGTTTTGGTCCCACTAGATACTATAAATGGAAAACTAAATCGAGACTTTTATACAAACAGTTTGGCTGGAGAGAAACACCCAAACTAGAAGGTTTAATCCTGCACTAACTGATTTTTGGTTTAGTGTTACTAATGGTCCCAAATGTCTAGATTTGCCTCAGCTCATTGTTTTTGTTGTAAGTTGGCTGTATCTTGACTGTTGAGTGAATCACTGATTGTATGTTTAAAGCTACACTAAACATAGTCGTTATGGACCAAATGAGTATCTGAAATGTAAAAGTGGTCACTCTGAATCCACAGAGGATTATCACCAACAACGATCCCTCCAGAGCTGTGAAGCTTTCAGACATCATTTAACTAAATGTTTTGGTTTTTGCTGTCTCACTGTTCTCATCATTGTTTTTTCTGATAGGCTCTAATAAAACCACTGTTAACTACCTGCCCAGCACCTAATGGCACACAGGAAAAGTTAGTGACGAGTTAGTGAGAACGAATCAGCGTTGTATCTGAATGTGGTGGCTCTGGACATCTTGGCAGTCCTCCCGGCTAAATCTACGTCTGGCCAAAGACGTGGATCATCGATGGACCTATGGTGTGCTGAGTGACGCCTGGGTGCTCAAAGAAGCAGGCCACGACATTAATTCTGCATCATTTAAACAGGTGAGTTCTATATAAAGTTGTCATGAAGGTGACATCAGCCTTAGAGACCAAAACAGTTTTTTGTACCAGGCTGTAAACATGTTTATTTCTGCTGTGAAGTGGAACAATTTAACATGGAAGTTTATGGAGACTGACTTGTCCTGTAGCCAGCCTCAAGTGGCCATTGGAGGAACTGCAGTTTTTGATACTTTCGCGTTAACAGCCATGGAGGTTGCCACTTGGTGACGAGCTGATGAAGACAGTGGAGCGCTGAGCACCACGATATTTTTCTCAGGCTTTGGTGAGCTCAAAGTAGAGTGAATATTGGACTCACATTCATCAGCTCCAAATGATTGCCACATGCTTAATGTGTGCCTCCTTTCATTCTGTCTCATGGTACATAGTATGGTTTATTCAAAATAAACAAAAACATGAAACACTACTAACTGCTTACTCTGGATGCACGGTGCACATGTGTGATGCCCTCTGAGGTTTTATTTCTGTACAGACAGCTAAAAGAAGGCAGTAAATGACAGCCGTGTTGAAATCCCAAGAAACACTGGAACAAGTTCCTTGCGAAGCATTTCTGCCTTTCGGCAAACTCAAACTCAACTCGCCACTCTGCCTACAGAATACTCATTACAGGCAAGGTCAGGAGGATGTCTGTGCCTCGGGGAAAGACAAAGGTTTGTTTGAATATTAGCTGACATTGTCTTTTGATAGGATGTAAACTCATACGGGTTTTTACCACCTATCTTGTTTTCTGTAATTAATAATAAATGATAAATTGGATCAGAGATTTGAATCGACTCGGACTCTGCTGTAACTGATTACAGTTAGATTTAAGCCATTTTATCTAAAGATGCTTTGAATTAATAATTTATGTGATATGAGATGGTTTCAGGTTCCAATCTGAGGAGCTTCTGTATAAGAACAGCATCTGTTGTAGGTTTAGGAAGACGGACTTCAATTAATTTAAAGGTTAGTGTACTTAACCTGGCCCAAAAAGCGACCACACAATAAAGAATGCTGGGTTAAAATGTAATCCATAAAGGTGTTATTAAAGCACTGACATAAAACTGTACTAATGGGTAGAAAACCACCCAACAGAAGAGTTATTCTGAGCACCAACCATTGGTACTGGGTCAACCTAACCCAGTATTACATCAGTGCTATATTGACCCCACACGGGTCACAGTGTGCTGGTTTACTGGAGAAAACATTTTTCTTAATAAACAGGAACAGTTGTCAATGCTAATGTGATATGGATAGTGCATTATTGGGTATAGACCAAACAACAGAGGATTACTCACAGTGGTTTGGTTGAACTGGCGCTTAAATTTAGGCTAATAACATCTAACTAATTTCTTCAGTCATTCTCAAACCACACGGCCTTTGGGAGTCCAATCATGAAGCTTGTCATGAGGAATACTACTACTTCGTTTTCTGTGGCTCTGTGAAGCGCTTTCTAAAGTCTGAGAAAACCCAGACCCTGATGATGTTGGATGACAAATTTTTTAACAGAAAGCAATGTCTGTGTTTCTCAAGAACAAAATTTAGAGATAAAAAAGGCACACAGCAAACACTTCATATGTTTAATTAACATATGTTTGATCTGTGTGGGTTGGGATCAGACTCAGTGCTGAAGCCACAGTGCCATTGACTGCTGGAGAGGTCTATTATAGTAATTACTGTATCTCACCACGTGCCAGTGAGCCAGTGAGTGTGAAAAGGGGCTATGAATGTAGGCTGGTGGAGAGCCAGCTTTAGGAAATGTGCGTTCTATTACCTGACTTAAATGAAATGCGTTAGAGTGGCTTTGCCGGTCGTGTATTGATTCTCAGATGCATGCTGCAGTTTGTCTCAGGCTGCCAGCCCAGCTGTGGTCGCGGAACCTGCAGGACGTCAGCAGCTCAGGCTCAGAGCAGGAGAGGAGAGGGAGGGAGGGTAGATAAATAAGCCCATAAAGGATGCTTTGAGTCAGGCGGAGAGGTGGAGAAGAGAGGGGGCTCCACTCAAACAGTCCCCAGGCTTGTTGGAGGCTGCTGGCTGCATTGCAGTGAGATAGGGAGCTAGCTGGGGTGCCCGGGGAGGGGAGGGGGAAGAGGCAAGGAGAGGGGGTTTAAAGGAGACAGAGAGAGGAGCTGTGGAGGAGAAGCTCAGCAGTGTCGGACTGCCAGCCAGCCAGCCAGCCAGCCGGGTGGGACGGTGTGACAGAGGAGGAGAGGGAGTGGAGGATTTAGGCTCTGCTGCAGATGCAGAGACGAGTTTATGCAGCACAGGCAGAGGAAGAGGGGGTGAGGAAACCTTGGGAAGATTCATTGCAGAGGGAAAAGAAGGAATCAGACTTGAGGACGACGGCAAGATCAAACTCCCCACTGTGGCCCTCAATCTTCACATTCACCATCACTTTGGCCCCATGCTCACGGTGGGATTCAGGAGTCGGGATGGAGTGCAACAGAGGCAGAGACCAGACTAGCTGCTGCCCCCAACCTGTAATCTGCAGATGTAAGACTGCACCAGCATCAGCTGCTGGCTGAGCACCTCTGATCATATCTCAGCTGGGGGGCTTCATGCCCTGGGACAGTCCTGGGAGATAGAGGGAGGAGGTGGAGGAGGAGGAGCAGGCAGCAGGGAGGCTGGCTCAGAGAAGTGGTGGAGGGTGGTGGTTTAGGCTTCCTGCTGTATTTTTGGATGTGGGATCTCCTGAATTAAGCAAGCAAGCTGGAATAAAGATGTAGTGTGAGCTGGTGGAAGGAGGGGGACTGAACAAGGAGAGCGCTGTGCTAAGGAGGAGGAGAGGGCTGGACGTCCCGGCTAGACGGACGGACCAGGCGGACGGAGATCTGGGGGGAGTCCTGAGGGGGAGACGAAGACGGAGGCTCCACTGGATCAGGATGGTAAGGGTTTTAATAATATGTTGTGCACTGAGAGACTTATGATGTAAATTTGCTCCCACTAGGACAGATAAGACGAATCCTTATTTTTCTGGTCACACTTTTACAACCGGCAGGTTTAACATTTAAACTTGGGTTTAGAATTAAAATCTAATAGAAAATTAACTAGGACAAAGTCTAAATTTGAGTGATGCTTCAGGTTTGGCTGGAAGATGTAACGGTTTGGGGAAGGAAGAATGAATGAAAGTATTCACAAGTGAGAACAAACCAGGGACACAAACTGAATGGAACATTTTCGGAAAAATTGGAATAAGCAACATTAAATCTTCAGGACAAAGAGTTGAGTGTGTTCAGGTTTCTGTGGTGAATGTGTTTGCAATACGAGGTAGAGAAAAATATTTTTGCTGCCTGACACTGTGAGAGAGTGAGTGTGTGTGAGTGAGTGAGTCAACTAATCCGTTGAACAGGACTGAAGAAGTTTGGAGCTGTTGCTAATCTCTGATGTTGTATAGGTGTATACTGTAGGTGTGAGTGTGTGCTTTCTGCCCGTTTGTGGCACGCACTACTGCTTTTTTTCCCTCTCCGTGGAGACAGTGACAGTTAGGAAACAGTTGACAGGAACGTCTGCGAGTGCCTGCGAAGGCTTCTGGCGTCCCCAAAGAAAATGCTGGTGTGTTTGATTTTCCTTGGCATCGCTCACTGCCTGCCAGAGTGGTCTGGTGCACTTTTATACAAAGCCTGCCGGTATTTGACAGGCTACACGTATAAAGTGAGACCTCAGGTGAAATAGGTTTGCTATTCGCAACACATTAAGTGACAACATTCAGATGATAAAGATAAACCTCTAAAGCAAGACTATTGTACATTCTGTCATTGTCATTTCTGACTCCATTTGCGCTACCTCTACAGTCTAATTTAATTGCAATTGTTTTTTATCCCTATTTGTAGTTCTATTTCATATTTCTATGAAGCAATTTTATTTCTACATTTACTTTTTATATAGTTTTCTATCTGTATAAAATGCTAGCACAGGTTTAACTTCTTAACGCAGGTTTTTTCCTTGCAATTTTTCTGCACATATTTAATTTTGCTACAAATGTTAAATTTCCCTGTACATATTTAATCTCCATTTAATCTCTATTTAATCTATCTATCTCACTTTTGAAGGAAGAAGTAACACGTTCTTCCACATAGAGATGGAAAGTTAAAATCAGGAGCAATAAAACACACACTTGCTCATTTCAGTACACTCAGGAGTTTTGATGCTACAGCCTGACTTGGTCTGATAGCTTATGGTGGCTAATGTTAGCAACTTTAGATGGCTAACATTGTGATTTTGTCACCGAGCTCCACTGAGCTTCGTAGCCACAAAGGTGAGCAAATTTCTGAAATGAAAATCAAGGACATTTCCAGCTCGGCAGTCAATAGATCATTAAAATATCCAATGTTATGATCTATGGAATAGAAAAGGCTTCATGTCTTTTGACCAACTGTTGTACTGTAACTTTAAATGGTCAAAATTCAATGGTTCAATACGCTGTATTTAGTTATCTATACATGTAAGGCAGAGAAGACAGAGGAGCAACACTAACAGACACACTGTGACAGACAGATGAAACAGAAAAACTACAGACAAAACTGACCGATCTTGTAGAACACAAGCAAAACAGAGACAATATGTATATATGATATATTAATAACATAAGAAGATAATAAAGAAAAAAGATGATGATGATGAGATTTGAAATATACCAATCTAATTTGTATATTTCTCTATATTTACTCTACCTGGCTTGTAAAAAACGTTTTCAGTGGAGACTTGCTAACCTCTGGCTGAGTTTTCCACAGCAAATTTTAACACTTTAATGCGAGCAAGTAGTTGGTGAAGGAAAAATAGTGATATGAAGCTGATACAGCACGTAGTGACCATTTTGTTGACCAAATCAAACACAGGCACAGGCAGCCGACAGGCTCTGCTTCTATTTCACTTTCCATGTATCAATAACTACGCACATAAATTAATAAAAATGGTAATAAAATGAATAAAAGAGACAGAAGTACATATTTTATTTACTACATTGATTTATTTCTGGGGACTTTTACTTCTGAATGCCACATTTTTATTTCTCTATGTTATATAGAGAGTAACAAGACCGAACACAACCTCTGCGTTCTCCAGTGCTGGCACAGGTCTTCACGACTCAAAAAGTTTGTGCATAAACTCTAAACTAGAAATGTACTATGCAGACACTATCCAGCTAGTCTCCACAAATATGAATGGAGGACCAGAGGCTGCATTGGGTGTGAAATTTCTTGGCATCAAACAGACGTGAAATACAATTCAGGCATTAGTTTTTCTGTGTGTTTGTTTTGAAATTTACACACGCCTCTTCAGCTGTGAGTACTTCATTAGATTTTTCCATCTACATCACTTCCTTCATTATGTAATGAGGTTTGTAAAAGAGGATTTTGTGCTGCTATACTACCCAAAGTAATCTAAGTGGAGGCACTGAGAGAGAGCCCTCTAGTGGCAAATTACTATGAAGTCCAAGACATACTGTATTTTTACAGGTTGTTTGGGGTTTTTTGTGTTCCTCATCAATAGGTCAGCACACGGTTTATCCACTGACTATCATATCTCTTCATATCAAACAGTAATATGAAAAGTTTTTATTTATTTTATTTATATCGCTTGAGTTTGCTCACAAAGTCAATTTTCTCAATCCTTTTTCCTTCTCTTCTCCTCTCCCTCTGTAGAAAGACAATACATTTTATTGTATTAAATGTTTTTATATTGAACCTTTCTGTCGTTCCATACCTAAAATAACTCTTTGAAAACACCTAATTATTAGAGAACAGTTCGATTACAATTGTAACGTGGATCACAAAGATCTCAAGGTACCAGTCACCTCTTGAATTTGGGATACAGAATGGCACAGTGTACTTAAAAATAATAATGTAAATCATTTGTAGAATTTAACAAATACAGTTTGTGTAATTATAGTAACTCTGCAGTTCCCCTCAACTCTCTGGGACTTCTTAGTGTCTTCCAGCTCAATGTTTTGGTTTGACAGTATGCAAGGTTCACTCTCTCTGCTCTCATCAACCTCATTCCAGCAAAAAAGTGCTGATAAAGCCACCGTACACAACCTGCTCAGCAACAAATAGTGGACAGACAGAGTTAGCAATTAGCTTACTAGCTACTGAACACTGTGGAGAATTTATCAGCTAAAGACCTAGATCTGTTTATCACCTTCTGAGGAGACTAAAGCAAAAGTAAAAGCACAGTGAATATTGGAATTGCATTGATCAGGTTGCTAGAAACACTACTCCCAATAATGCAGAATTTGTTCCATGCCTAACCTGAATGCTCTAAATGGTTTGTTACACAAACCCATCTGGGAAGTCTTTTCTGGGAATTGTTTAGCACTTAAAAAAAAATAGTTGTCAGGTGATTGGAAGAACCATCTATCACCAGCCAAACAATAATATCCATGAACCATATGATGTAGTCAAACTCTGACATAGGACACTCAAGAGAAGAGTGCAAACCCCTTTTCAATCCAGAAAAGCCTTCATTGCCATTTCTGATGAAAGAAATTCTCCATTTCTGATTAAACTGATGCTAGCAGCATCTATGCTCATTTCCTTTAAGAGTTGGCATAGTTGCCAGTTCCTTAGAGTATGCCGATTGGTCCAAACCACTGTGGCTCGGACACAGGTACGTAGGTTTGAAGCCTGGCAAAATAGATTCTCACATGATCCAAACCAACCAAATCTGGATCTGGACACAGACTTGGACCACATGTACACAGGCTAGGTGAATGTGGCCAGCATCACTCCAAAATCACTCTGATACAGGGGTAAAATATTAAGCCACAGCTTCAGGGTTTACTTATTAATATATGTCTTCTGCAAGGACTACAAGACTGTTCGATATGTCAGTTTTACACTACCGTTCTTCATAAATGTGACTTTTTTTTACTGAATACTATGGGGTGATGGGGGGTGATGGCTGATTTTGATGGTCATTTTATGGGGTTCAGTTTCTGTGGATTTCTGTTCCAGTATAAATTTGCCCCTGAAGTTGATGACACTGCCATTACTCTCCCTATGACAAAGAAAAGAGACAGTATGACTCATGCCTCTAGACTTCATTATCTACCATTATTAAATTCTGCTTCATCATGCTATTCAGAGGAAAGGAATTCAGAAACCTTATGAATCAATTTAATTAAACCTTTAATTTTAGGTCAGTACGTGGTGTTTTTCATTTTTAATTTCAATGTGGTGCATGCCGATCACCATCCAACATTCATCCCATAGAACACCAACTTGTCATTATGCTTCAGTCCGGATAGCCTAGCAGATATAACCTTGGGGCTAATTGCACCTGCCCCTCCTCAGTCCCCTGACTAATCCCAGCTCCCAGCCTGCCAACAACCCCCTTTGGTGACTGTGGCCCTTCAATCAAGCAGTCCATGTTACTGGGCTTATTATCTGGCCTGTGGCCCCCAGGGTGTTGAGATCACACCGTCTTGGCCTGCCTGATATAATCCACCATGGATCACATATCAAGCAGAGGCTCTTTCTCTGTGGCCCTCAGTGGCAAATAATTTGATCCATATACATATCCTAAAAGGATGTAAAGTGCACGAAATGACCATGTGGCACTCTTACGAACACAGATACAGTCCCTACTGCTAACAGTGTGTTGTCCAGATGATCTACAGTAACAGGGACATTGTCTTTGAACAAGATTACTTTGTTTTTACTGTTCTGAACAGCACAAATGACATTTAATACTTCACATGTCCAATTATTCATCATCATTTCACCCAGAATGAGGCAGATCTCAGTACCATTAAAACCAGAGTCAGTACCAGGATAAGAAAATCAAAACATACAAAAATCATAAAAGGGGAAAGAAATTAGACAAGTCAATGCAAAGTTTTTCTAAAGAACCTCCAAGACTGTGATGACGTTTTGTTCCAAAACCTCTATTTACAAAATTCCCCTCTCTGTCAGTACTCTACTGTCACTATTATCACATAGATGTTTCCCTGTAGAGTGTGGATCCGTGGACAAAGTGTGAATCAGTGCCAGGTAGTAAATCTGTACATCCACTCAGATAGGCAGATAAATCTGTCTATGCCAGTGTGTCCCACAGAGCTGATTGTAACAACATAAATATCAGTCTGTCTCTCCCGCGTGGGTCTAGCCAGGTGGGGTGAGTGGGGGCAGGAGGTAATTTCATGAATGAAAGGGCAGAATTGTTCCTCCATTTTCAACTGGTCCTGAAGACTGGCCAAACCCCGGCTGGCCTTTAATTAGAGCTATTAACTTAGAGAGAGAGAGAGAGAGAGAGAGAGAGAGAGAGAGAGAGAGAGAAGGGAGAGCCAGAGGGGCTGAGGGAAGAGGAAGGCATGAAGAAGATGAAAGAGGGTAGATCGGGAGGGCAGGTGGTGTTCAACTGTAGGTTCTTTCACTTGACTGGAATGTCCATCAAATCTGAGCAAGGTATTACTCTGTGTAGTATGTGCATGTGTAGCTATAGTAAGGGCAGACTGTATGGACATTAACAGTACTAGTAGTAGTAATAATGATACTAGTACTGGCATTAGTTGCAGTGATACCTCCTTCCTTCTTCCTAGTAGTAGCAGCTGTAGTAGTAGTAGTAGTTGGTTTGGCAGCAGGAGTAGTAGTCATGGCAACAACAATAGTCATGGAAGTGGAAGTATTATTAGCAATAATAGTAGTTTTAGCAGCAGTACTACTAATTGCAGCCAGGGCCGAGTGGTATTAGCTGTAGCTGTGAACCAGTGCTACACAGGGCAGTTAGTATTTCCTCTCGCTTCTGGCGCCGTGTCTCCATGATGTCAGTAACTGATGATGGTGTCTCTTCAGCTGATGACGGCTGATTTAAGGCTTTACGGGGGGAAAAAACAAAACAGGAAATGGCACTTGGGTCAGCTAATGAGGAGTTACAAGCTCTCTCTGTCGGAGCCTTCAGTAGGCCTCCAGAGTCCAGAGGCCCCACTCTCTGTCTCACCTGACATGTAAAAACAGACCTGTATTGATACAGCCACTTTCATGTACTGAAGTTCCTCACGTGTGCATGTGTTTGGGTCCATACATGCTTTTAAAGGTCCAGTGTGTCAGATTTAGCAGGCTCTATTTACAGGATACGTCAGACAACTATATTTTAATTGGTGTATAATCACCTGAATATAACAATCATTATGTTTTGTTACCTTAGGATGAACTTTTTATATCTACATACACCGCTGTGGTAGCCCAGAATGGACCAACTCAACACTGGCTCTACATAAAGTCTTATTTGTCTGTTTTTCATGTGTTTTATGGCCACCATAGTTTCTCCAGACTAGGAAGGAGAAATTGAGGGGTGGAGGTTGCAACCTATAACAAGACTGATCCTTTAAGAACCAAGAGATGCACGGTCAAACCTCAGTGTCATTGAATCACTTGCAGTGAAAGCTAATTCAGACACAGTTCACCCACTTGCAATGTCATTTTTCTCCACCTCCAGATGCCCTCTCGCTGCAGGAATGCGCTGAACATCGTGGTCACCACCCTTTTTGCTGCGGTGGTCCTCTTCACCATCCTGCTGGCCTATGTCACAGGTTAACTTGAGAATCTGATTGACATAAACATAGAGAAACATGTACATGAGGCAGAACAAGTGATGGTCATATTCTGTTTTTTCCCCCCTTTGTGATAAAGGCTACCAGTTCATCCACACTGAGCAGCACCACCTCTCCTTTGGCCTCTATGGTGCCTTCCTCTCCCTCCACCTCTTCCTCCAGAGCCTTTTCGCCTTCCTGGAACATCGGCGGATGAGAAGCCCCGCCCGGCCTCAACACCTCCGTCGTTCTGTGGCCCTCTGCATCGCTGCCTACCAGGAGGACCCAGACTACCTGAGGAAGTGCCTGCGCAGCGTCCGCCGGATCTCCTTCCCCGGACTGAAGGTGGTGCTGGTGGTGGATGGAAACCGTCCAGAGGACCGTTACATGATGGACATTTTCCATGAGGTGATGGGCGGGGCTGACCAGGCTGGCAGCATGGTGTGGAAAGGAAACTATCACAGTGATGGGAGTGGAGGAGGAGGTGTTGGAGGTGGAGGGAGGAGCACAGTGCACATGGAGGAGGCAGCACGTGTCGCTCGGCTCGTCAGAGGCTGCCTCTACTCCTGTATCATGCAGGAGTGGGGAGGTAAAAGAGAGGTGATGTACACCGCCTTTAAAGCACTGGGGGACAGTGTGGATTATGTGCAGGTAAGGGCACCGACACTGAACACTAAAACATTTCCAACAAAGCCGTCAGTAGAGGCCCATTTATATCTCTAGTGACTTGGCTTGGGAACTGGAGGGTGGCCAGTTCAAGTCCAGCATTAACCAAAAGTATGGAGGGTGGACTGGTAGCTGGAGAGGTGCCAGTTCACCTCCTAGGCACTGCCAAGTACTGAACCCTTAACTGCTCCCAGTGCTACGTGGCTGTCCATCACTCCACCATCTCTTCACATTTGTATGTCTATGGGCCCTTTGTGTGTGTGTGTGTGTGTGTGTGTCTGTGTGTGTGTGGATGTATTTCGGGCCTACTTTTTGTCTTAAACTAAGACCCACTGAACATAAAACAGTCACCCAAGTCAACAGAAAATTGGCGCCGGACTTGAATAGTCCAACTCACTCTTCATAGCCAGCTGTTGCATGACCTCTACGCCCTTGCTGCGAGTCGAAGGTCATGTCCACATCTGACCCAGTTCTGTGCAGGGACAATGAACCAGCTGGGATCGCTGTCTGCAGCCTCTCATTTCTCTCAAGGATTTTAGAATTGATACTACTCAGTGCAACACCTGCAGTTTTAGTTTGTGTGACCTTCAGCGTTACCGTATCCTGTGTGTTTCTTGTATCCTTTTTCAGGTGTGTGACTCAGACACAGTTCTAGACCCAGCATGTAGCATAGAAATGCTGAAGATTCTTGAAGAAGATCCGATGGTGGGAGGCGTCGGTGGAGACGTGCAGGTAAAATATAAAATAATTGAAAGTATAATGAAGGCCCAAGGCTTAAATGTTTTGATTGAATGTAATAATTTTTGATTAATTTCTCTGTGCTTTCCTATCCTTCAGATCCTTAACAAGTACGACTCGTGGATCTCCTTCCTCAGCAGCGTGCGGTACTGGATGGCCTTCAACATTGAGCGGGCCTGCCAGTCCTACTTTGGATGCGTGCAGTGTATCAGTGGGCCTCTGGGAATGTACAGGAACTCTTTGCTCCAGCGCTTCCTGGAGCCCTGGTACCACCAGACCTTCCTAGGCTCCAAGTGCAGCTTCGGTGATGACCGCCACCTCACCAATCGGGTGCTCAGCTTCGGCTACAAGACAAAATTCACATCGAGATCACAGTGCCAGACTGAGACACCGACCCAGTATTTGCGGTGGCTCAACCAGCAGACTCGGTGGAGCAAGTCTTACTTCCGTGAGTGGCTCTACAACGCCCTGTGGTTCCACAAGCACAGCCTCTGGATGACCTATGAGTCTGTGGTCACTGGCTTTTTCCCCTTCTTCTTGGTCGCCACGGTCATCCATCTCTTCTACCGTGGAAGGCTGTGGAACATCCTGCTCTTTTTATTGACAGTCCAGCTGGTTGGGATGGTGAAGGCCACCTACGCCTGTTTCCTGCGTGGTAGCCTGGTCATGATCTTTATGTCACTCTACTCTCTGCTTTACATGTCAAGCTTGCTCCCTGCCAAAATATTCGCCTTGCTCACCATCAACAAGGCCGGATGGGGCACTTCAGGCCGCAGGAAGATCGTGGTCAACTTCATCGGTGCTGTGCCTGTCACAGTGTGGACTCTAGTGCTGCTCGGAGGTGTAGTGTACACAATCTACTGTGAAACACAGGAGCCCTTCAGTGAGACAGAAAAAGCCTTGTTGATAGCAGGGACGATACTCTACGCCTGCTACTGGCTCATCCTACTGGTGCTGTACCTGGCGATCGTAGCCAAACGGTGTAACAAGAGGGAAGAGCAGTATCACCTGCCCTATGCAGAGGCATAAAATTGTTACCAGAGAGACTGGTAGGACATTTTCGCCGAGTTTCACTGCAGTGTGATTCTAGCAGGGTCTTTGTTGACACTGTGAACTGCTCGAGTGATGAGCTGTGAACCAGGAACACACTCACATCATCATCACTGGTGCTAAAAGGTCTGAATCAGAAATCTGAGCAGTAGGAATCTAATCCAGTTGGGGGGGGGAGACTCCAAGATGACTGGATCCATGCAGCTCTCCCATTTATATCATGCTCTATGGTGCTTCACATTGAAAAACCAAACCAAATGGAACTGATCAAGTTTATTAAGTGTTCATACACTTGTAATTGTGATGTGCTGAGAAGAACATTAGGTAGTTTATGGGTACAGATTAGCTGTAAAACTGTGACAAAGGGGTGCTTTTGCTTTAAATCTAAAGCAGAAAAGGAACCGTGATAAAGGTCTTACTTACTGGTTGGTCAGTTTTTCATGTCCTTCATTTTAATAAAGATGAAATGGGATAAAATATGATGGAGCTTCTGTAATAAAATAGCAAGGCAATTCTCTCAACTTACTCAAAGCACCTCTATTTCAAGGAGTGCATCTTCAAGTTTTTCAGACAGAACGCAAAGCAAATTTTAGTGGTGCAATTGCGGAGCCAATTTAAAAAACCATCAGTAGATATGAATTTGAAAGGTGCGTCTGTGCACTTGAATGTGAAAATGTGAATTTATGAATATACTTTCTAATAAAATAATAGAGAAAAAGACTGAAAGAAAATAGCATGAACTGTTTGTTGTTCACAGTCCAGCAAAATCCATGTGAAAATTTGGTTTGTGTTCTGTCTCAACACACCTTAAAGCATAAGTTAGGATTTTTACATGTCTGTCTTAATACAATACTAATATGCCATATGTCCCATATTGTTACTGTAATAGTTCTTGCTGTCTGTAGTTGGCCATGCAGTGATATCTTTTTAATGCATCTATAATAGTAAGCAATGGGTCACAAAGTCTACGACCCTCATTCTTCTAAAGTATTCTAAGGTTCAACCAGTTAATATGAGTATTTATTTAAATCTCAAGTATTTATTACACATTACTTATCAAGCAAGTACATTACTTTACCTATTATCCAGCAGCAAAAGTAATGCCTTAAATTATTCATTACATTACTTTTGTTATTCAGTGTTTCCCGAACGTAAACTTACAGCTAAGAAGACACAATAGACGCATTTCTCCTCTTCTGGTTGAGGCTAACCCCGTACTTGCCAACCTGGGGGAAAATATTTTGCGTATCACAAGTATGATACACAGCGTAACACTTAGTTTACATGCTTTCGCACGACTTGATTTCTCCACGCTCCTCCGTATCAAGTTAACATATAAATCAGCTACTAAGAAAACAATACAATCATGTATCCTTAGGGAAAAGACTTTAGTACCGCATGTGTAAGGCTGTCACCAGATTTTTGTGTACTTTTAGAGTGACAAATTGTAACAGCATAGTTTGAGGTCAATCTCTGGGGAAAACAGAGAACAAGCTGACCTTAAAGTTAAAAGTAAAGGAGCGTTTCTGTCAAACACTATATGAGGCTTCACAATATGGAAGAAAAATCCTCTTTTTACTTTATCCCCAAGTTTTTACAGTGTAGGAAAGTACTGCCGCCAGTGTGGACAGCAGGAAGGATTACCTAAAACTCAACATACACATGGGCATGTGCATACTGTATCAAGACAGACTTAAAAAATACGAACTTATCCTGTAAAAGTGTTCATATTATGACAAAGACTGCAGCTGAAAGTTACCAATATTCAGGAAATGCAGAGAATATGAGAAGTTCTTGTCACACTACTTGCAATTGGATGTAATGGTGTGGATGTCTTCAGGGCACAGACTGAGACATGTACTCTCATCAGCCATGAACAGCACAATCATCTGCTCTAGCTGTATGTTTGTGGAGCAGCTATGATTTACCAGAACAGACAATCTAATATTTCTGAACATGTAACATGCAGCTGTATTTTTGGTGCTGTTGAGCGGTAACTTATTGTCGTACATCGTGGTCCAATTCTCAGTTTACAGTCACCAGTGGGTCGTAGTTTCATTCAGTGCTTCGGAGATTTTTTATACGGTCACTTTTATAAACTGTAAAGGTGCCAAATTATGTTTGTGTAACAGTGAAGTTTTACTACTGGACACTATTCTCCTAACTTTGGATCTCTGTGTCCTTTTACACTAGATGTAGCCTTTGTTTATTCATTGCATCAACAACAGTGTGAAGACTGAAGACCAAAGAGATTTCTTCTGAAGTGAGAGACTTGAGAGCTTTGCTTTCACTGTTTTTTTTTAATTTTTTTGTTTTCATGTTTTTTTTAAAAAAAGATTTCATTATTATTTCAGATCCAACAGATTTGGTTCTGGTATGTTTCAATAACACGCAGTCCATTTGTCAAGCGTGAAACACCATCAGCATATCTGTGCCTACACTGACAGCTGTCTGTTTGCTTTGACATTTCCTCTTTGTGTCATTTAAGTTAAAGGTCCAGTGTGTAAGAGTTAGGTGGATTTATTCGCCTAATATTCATAAATATGTTTTCAATTGTGTGTAATTACATGTTTCTACAGTTTTCACGAGTTTCGCGGCACTGTAGTTTCTACTTCACGCTTGGAGAGGGACACTAAGTCCTATACAATGGACCTTTAAGTTCATATTGTTTTATTTTGAGAAGGCTGTATATGTTTAAACTTGAAAGTTCAAAAAGGACACATACTGTACATTCAATGGAAATTGTGTTTACAGGCTTGGTTGGCCTTTCTGAGGGTTGTTTCCATCTCTGTGCATCACAGGATATTGGAATTTTCCTAAGTCATTAAAAATGCGTCCTGTTTTGGACACAATCTTCCCATTCATACCAAATAAGAGAATGTCTCCATGATTTCAGTGACTGCATTGACATTTTCTCCATGCCGCCTTTTTCAATATTCTGATTATATCTTTTGTTCACTGTGTTGTATGTTCACTTAAAAATATGATAAGAAATATAATTTCAAGAATGAGCTGGACTTCCATGTTTTAACATTAAAGGTATAAAATACTTAGGCATGGTACTAGTTTGTACAAAAACAGGTTGTAGTGATCAATCTTCGTTGTTTCAGTGGAAGTAAAACAGGTAATTGGGATGTGATATCAGTTAACGTGGCTTTGAACCAGCCTCATGTTGCTGAAATTGTAAAGGATGCAGCCTCAACTTTAAATAAGAAGCATGAATTCAATGAATGAATACCTCAGATAGTGGATACTGGATGATGAAGATTTCTTTTAGCAGACAGTGGAGGACAGAATAGGAAATATGTAAATTCACCGTGTATCTACAGGCGAATGAGGCATTTCAAGAGCAAATTGAGGAATATATATTGAATTATCTATGTTTTTCCCATCTTGTCTTCATTCAGTAATTACAGTAGAGATACAGACTGGAAATGCCTGGAGAGAAGGGGAATGCAACAAAGGTCCCTGGCTGGAATCAAAGTGGGGACATTGCAATGAACGCGTATTAATCACTAGGCCAATAGACGCACTGGCTAACACAACCTTTCATCCTGTTGGCATCAGTCTGCCCTACACTTTGCGATCTCAGTGCTACTGACTTCACGTAAGTTTCCACTTCCACTTGATCCACAGTTTGGTCCATCCCGAGGTAGATATTTACGGTACCCTACTGATTTTTAAACCATTTGCTGTCTTCATCAGGCTGTGTGGATTTTCAGTTTCATAAAAAGTAAAGTAAGTCCAGAAATGAAAAATAAATATAGCAGATCTGTTTTTGTGCCTGGTTGAGATGGAAAAGTTGGGATTTTAAAATAGAGAAGATGCAATAACTGATTTTTTGATGTCACTGTTCTACTGCAGGCAAAGTAATGTTGCCACTCTGGGAGTGCTTTTAAGAAATTTGCCTAAAATCTACAATTAAATGACATACCCAGTGCGGAAGCATCTTCATATTAGGGTGTGTAATGACAATGACAGCTCCTGCAAGTACAAATTACATTTGCTTTTTAGCCTTCTTGGCCAACAGGGTCACTGTATCACATCCACAAACACGGTCTTATTTGATCTGAATGAGAACTACTTGGCGCGCCTTCATAGCCAAATGGCCACATGGTCGTAACCGCCACCAGTTCAGTTCCAAATGGTGACCTTTGTTGCTTGTCATACCCCTCTCTGTCTCCTCCGTTTCCTGTCTGCCTCTTCACTGTCACTGTCTAATAAAAGGTATAAAATACCCCAAAAAATACAAACAACACTTCACTTTATTCACTGTATTTCCAAGTCAGTCCGGAAAGAGAAAACCGAAGTTTCATTCTGTTATTTGAAAACTGTTAGTAACTGACTAAAAATGACTGTGTGACTTTAAAAACATGTTGCCAGCATGTCTGAGTGTGTGTGTGTGTGTGTGTGTGTGTGAGAGGGAGGTGTCTGAAGACTGAGGAAAGGGGACATAAGCAGCTGAATGAATTGGTCCCTTCATTAACCACGCACTGGATGGATACACCTCAACATGGGAACCGCCCTCAAACAAACACACACACTCACGTACACACTGTAAATATTCTGGCAAAGTGTGAAAATGCTGAATGCTGTACATGAAACTGAGCAATACGCACTGTCGATTAGTTCATGTATGTATGATTTGCAACCTTTCCTCTACACCTCAGTTTATGACTCATGTTAGGTTACATGCACCTATTACATATATACTGTCGCATACAAACTGAAGAGAATACAAACAACACATTGTTAGGCAATTACACATAACATTTATACACATTTTTTTATTATTATTTAAACTGTATTTTCCAAACTCAGTCATTGAGTTCATCCTGATCCCAACACATATTTCTAGTAACTTCCAAAGTGCCCATTAAGCCCGTGAGCAAATGAATGAATGAATCTCTTAAATCAACCATCTGTGGAGGTTCTGTCATCACTTTGTTGTGTTTGGATATTCATCATATTCGTGCTGAATCCAGCGTATACTAAATGCCTAAACCGAGCCTGTAGGAGCATCACCAGCCCAATGCAGCAGACCGTGGTGTACTGTGGGATACGTTTATCTCTGAATACCACTTCAAGGCAGTATTATGAAAAAGTATGCACCCAGTGAGAGTCACTGTAAATGTGTGTGAACGTGCACTTCAATGCTCAGGACCACAAGTTGGACAGACTGCTCCTCTCTCTTTTCACCATGTACAATGTGAAAATAATATTTCAATTACTGATTATTTTTCTTGTGAAACTGACATGAATTAATCTAAATTAGGACAAACGCATTCTGGGTAATAGGAAAGGCAACAAACTAAAGTCGAGGCGGACACGGTGGGTAAACAGAGAGCAGGTTTTTATTAGACAAGTAATTACTGAACAGTCAGTTTATGTTGTGGGCGTTTGCTCACAGTTTATCTGAAAACTATGAACAAAGGTTATCGACTTAAAGTGGATTTACGGTATTTTTGAAGCACCCACCTCCTGTCATGACGAGCAATGCAGTGGAGACGTCAGATCCAGTGAAAATAAATAATAAGGGTGCCATCTAGTGGACAGGTTTCCTGTGTGGCATTAGTATACGTATGTATGGATTGAAAATGTTGTTTTGTTTCCACAGAAAAGTCTTACAATTAATCAGTATCCCATCCAGAGTGTGATTCTTGCCATTGTGCCTTTAAAACAGGTGATTTCACGTTCAGGATTGACAGTACTGATCAATATGAGGTGTAGTATTGATCAGTTGTACAACAAACGGCTTTAAAATGTCCCGCACAGGTCAGATGGATCAGTTTATCGTCACAGGACGTGTCCCCGTCATGCTACACCCTCTTGGGTACATTAGTGATGATCGGTTTGGGGCGCGTCTTAAAGATCAGCTTCCGTTTGATGAGGGCAGACACGGAGTAAGAGGTGGTGGTGGGTCCTTGCTGGTCTGTTTCCATGGGTACCTGTGTGACATCATCGTTGCTACTGGCGTTATCTTGTGAATGGCCGGCATGCTTGGTGAGGACGGCGAAGGGTTTCTCCAGTTTGACCTGCTTCCCATACAGAATATGATGCCCTACAATCAGCACCGGCACCCCCTGGTGGACGGAGGAAGAAAAACAGCAGCGTAAAATGAGACTGAAGGATGAAGACATTCAGGACTTTTTTTCCAGCTTCTTCTGATAACTTTTCCCTATTCTCTTGACCTACAGAGTGGTACAAAGGGTCTGAAACTGGCTGCACAGTACAGTTTTTAATACTCATTTATTACTGATCAGTAGCTCTTTCAACATATACTCAGTCTGTGTAGTGAAGTGGTAAAAACTGTTACTTATTGGGCCTTAAAACAAGAGTTGGCAACCAAAGTAAGACTGCTACAAGTATGAAATGCTCACAATTGTTGAGTGAGAACCAATCCACATTCTTCTCTTAGGAGAGGGTAGCTACTGTAATTTACAGAGAAAAAAGCTGTAATGTTCAGTAGGTTAACTGAGTTGTTTATTGACAGAAAGTTGCAACTATTTTAATCAATCAATTAATTATTTAAGTAATTTCAGGTCAAAGAATTTCTTGTTCCAGCTTCTCTAATGTGAGGATTTCCTGCTCTTCTAGTATCATGATAGGATGGAGTTAATAAATTAGATTTTTGGACTGTTGGTTGGATGAAATATTCAGTTTGAAGATGTCACCTCCTTTATGAGCATTTTTACTATTACTACTTAATTCATTAATTAAAAAAATAATAAGCATTAATCATTAGTTGCAGCCCAAGATGAATAAAAATACCACTATTCACTTTTACAATAATATATAAATAATGATAATGACCCGTCATTGACATGAATATTCAGCATTATGATTCTATTATCTAACCTCTCAGTGCAGCTGTTTATTTATTTTTATACTCTTCAAGCCGGTCCACATGGACAAATAGTGGGAATGTCATTTTAATGACACCAGACCGCCTTTCTCAGTGTAGCCTTGCATGTACAGTATTTCTGCAAGTGTACTTTGAGTACAGCGTCAGAGAGAACTAGGTTCTTCAGTTTGTCTTCTGTTTACCTCTTTGGTGTAGAGCAGGTCTCCCATCACATTTCCAGCCAGACCAGAGTTGTGTCTGGACACCACCTCTCCCTGCAGCTCCACCAGCAGCCACTCCGGAGGACTGCTGCCGTCCACACTGCCTCTACAGGAGCAGACACACACCAACATCAACTAAATATACATGGAAAAAAACACCAAATACGAAGCAGGTAGTTTGTTTTTACACTGTAACATTAATAAAAACAAACTAAATAAAGAGCAATGCACTGGGACAGCTACCTATCTCCTAGCTTTTAACGGCTGTCGTAACTACGGCAACTACAGTCTCATTCGGCTGACGGTCTCCAGTTAACACGGTCACTCGTTAAACCGAAACACCGCCCCTGCTCTCATACTACCAAATATATACACGTTACATTACTGGAAAATCGATAAAAGTAAACTACGTACACTATAATGAAACATTTACATTTATATCCATTTTCACACAGACGTAAGGGACTTAAAATACGAGCTTTTACGTCTGTTTTACATCCCAAACCGACAAAAAAACGCTAAGAAAAACACTAAAAGTTCTTTAAATATTCTTACCTTACGACTATTTGAACCATTATCCCGTCAGATAGTGAAGACAGCCGTCTAACATTCACATTAACAACACTAAAAAAGCTTAAATTATCATGTTTTTATCACAATAATCCATCAAAGTTTATTTCAAGACGTGTTTGTAATCCGGTTGTTTTTCCCGCCAGCTGCGCGTGCTCGCTGCTGTCAGTGTGACGACTAGTGATGGGAAGTTCGGTTCTTTTTAGGGAGTCGGATCATTTGACTCAGCTCACCAAGAAGAGCCGGCTCTTACGGCTCCAAAACGGCTCTTCATGTTGCCACCTTTCATAATTCAGCCAAATTCAGCGCTGATTTGATATATACATATATCATGTATATATTCAATACATCCTTTGTACTGAAGTATTCAAAAGTAAAAAATTACATTTTCTAATATCAAAAAATTGCTGTAGCCAACCGGCTAGTTCACGACCGTAGTGATGTCGGTCGTGAATGAGCCGGTTTAAAGAGCCGGCTCTTTTAAATGAATGATGGGAGCCGGCTCCGTTGAGTGATAATAGAAAAAGAAGCAGCATTTGGACCCATTTTAAACATTATGAAAACACAAAGGCAGAATGCAGAATTTTGCAAAGCCAAGCTGTTGTATTGAGCAAGGTCCACAAGCAACCTTCACAGACATATGAGAACTGTGCATCCAACAGTCAATAGCTGTCCTTTTTTAAAAAAAAAATTCTATGCTTTTTATAGGTGTTTCTATCCGCTTTGTGTAGCAGAGTGGTTCTACAAGCATGTTAGTGCATTCATTGGGTGGTTTCAGAGAGTTACAAGGGTCTGTAAATGCAATGAACACAATTGGCTACAGTAATTTATTGATATTAGAAAATGTAATTTTTACTTTTGAATACTTCAGTACAAAGGGTGTATTGAATATATACATGATATATGTGTACACATACAAATCATAAGTCAAAATAGCACTAAATTTGGCTGAATTATGAAAGGTATAAGTGGTAAAATAAAGAGCCGTTTGGAAGCCGAAAGAGCCGAGTCTTCTTGGTGAGCTGAGTGGAATGATCCGGCTCACTAAAAAGAACCGACTTCCCATCACTAGTGTTTCCGCTTCCCGTGGCCTGTTTGCGTAATTCATTACCGGTTCAAATGTCCCCAACGTGGCTCGTGTTTTCCAGCGTGTTGATTTGACCTGATAGTAAAGAGAGTTTATTGACGAGTGGAGGACAAACACGAGGTAAATGAAGTTTTATAATTACCGTAAATACTGTTACTTACATCAATAATTGAACACGCGCATATACGCGTGCGTACAGCGTGTCTGGCCTAACGGACTGCAGCATGTTTACACCCTGCCCGGCTTCAGTGACCTGTTTGTGTCTGCTTTAACAGTGAAAATGGGTGAGTTTAAGGTGCACCGTGTTCGGTTCTTCGACTACATGCCCAGTGCTATCCGTGCCATGGCGTTCGACAGCCGGACTGAGCGACTGGCTCTGGCCAGGGCTGATGGAGCTCTGGAGATCTTCAACTTTGCTGACCACTACTTCCAGGAAAAGGTAACAACAACAACCTTTAAACACCACCCACGTGTGTCTGGCTTTCTAAAATCATCTCCTGAATTGAGCACTTTATGTTATCAACTCTACAGGACTGTCTCCAGTGATGTCCCATGTGTTAGGTGTCTTAATCATGTGTTTTGGTTGGCTGCTGATGCTGCACATGTATGCCGTATTAAAAATATCAAATCAGTCCTCCTCTCCATACATCTTTGCAGATAAACAACAACATTAAACTGCTCAGTATGTCAGCGGAGTTTTGCATAACATAGTCTGTGTACAAGAGTTGGGGTTGAAGCTAAAGAGGCAAATACAACTGAAGGATAACTTGTTTTGATTTTTGATGCACAGATCATCCCGGGACAGGACGGCAGAGCTGCCGAGGCTCTCTGCTGGGTGGGCCAGCGCTTGTTTAGTGCTGGTTTGAATGGAGAGATCACGGAGTATGATCTGGAGAACCTAAAGCCCAAATACACCGTGGAGGCCTACGGAGGACCGATCTGGGCAATGAGTAGTAACAGCGAAGGAACACTGCTTGCGGTCAGTCAAGACCTTTTTATAAAACGCTTCCATCCAGGCTAGTGTTAGAACTGAAGAGACAAGCCTTATGTAGCTTTGATTTTTATTGACTGAATGTTTTCTTTCAGGTCGGTTGTGAGGACGGGACAGTGAAGATGTTCGAAATCCTGGAGGAGAGGATTCAGTTTCAAAGAAACCTCGACAGGCAGAAGGGTAAGGGCACAAACTGATCGAGAACTATATCTGTTTTATAACTGGCAGCTGTATTCATAAATACACACCGGTGTTTACAGGTACTTTCTATATCTATGTGCACATTATTGCCACGTCTATATTGAAAATTTGAAGAACCTTTTTGTTCTAGAAACTAGAAAAATGATTAGTTCATGTTCAGAGAAGTGACCATCAGGAGCCACTGGTGTGATAATTGTAACTTGGTGTTTAAATTTAAGGATAAAATTATTCAATATTTTGTTGTGGACGAGTCATTTTGGATGTCTGTTTAGTTTTGATTCATGTGATCTTCTAGGTCGTATTATATCTCTGTCCTGGCATCCCTCTGGGAAACTGATTGCTGTTGGCAT
The DNA here is from genome assembly GCA_033000465.1 of Sciaenops ocellatus. Taxonomy (NCBI): domain Eukaryota; kingdom Metazoa; phylum Chordata; class Actinopteri; family Sciaenidae; genus Sciaenops; species Sciaenops ocellatus. Next base: position 6,994,964 of record CP136871.1, on the reverse strand, counting down.
GATGGACATGATCAGAATCTTTGATGCTGAAACAGGTAATGAGATGCAACTCTATCCTGAAGTGATTAGCACAGAGTCAGTTAGAATATTCACAAGGGCTTAAGAAGATCAGTTTGGTGTCTGTTAAATGTGAAACTCCATGCATTTCTTGATTATTTCTTAATGATTCGATTCTGATATTCTGCTGACCTCAGGCCACAGCACACACAGACTGCTGGTAGACCGAGGTTTTGGACCATCCAAGTGCAAAGAGGTTGTGGTTTGGAGCATCGCTTTCTTGTCTGACCACACGATCATCAGCGGTGATTCTGCAGGAAAGGTCCAAATCTGGGACGGACTCACAGGAACTCTGGTCAGGACTCACCCGGTCACCAAGTGGGACGTCATGGCTCTGTCTGTTTCACCGGTAAGTGCATAAGCAAGAATAAAAGGACACATTACACAGCTTGTAAAGGCAGAGTTACATAATCAGTGATTTTTGAACTTTCCACATATTTAACAGGATGAGAGCAGCGTGTTAGCAGGGACTTCAGAGGGCACCGTCATCCAGTTTCAGTTCATCACCACCACTATGGACCAGCAGGATAAGGAGTGGGTTCGAACCAGGACCTTTAAGAATCACTCGCATGATGTGAGGGCGCTCGTCCACACAGAGACCGCTGTGGTTTCTGGAGGTCAGTGTTAAATTTGTTGTTGTGTGATCATTTTGAGAGTGAATCTAAACAGTGTGGAGATGATGTTAGAAGTTGATAAAGCCAACGAGAGAGGAAACAAAGAAGGAGAGCCCCTCCATCCACCCCTTCCATATGATTCAGTTCAGCAGCTTATGATGTTTTTATGTTTCTGATCCTGTCAGGTATGGACACCCAGCTGGTAGTGCGACCCCTGCTGGACAAGGTCGAGAAGAACACCCACGAGTCAGCACTACGCAAAATAGCTTTTCCACATGTGAGTTCATCATAGAAGAAAAACCTCGTCACAAATCATTAATTCGGTGTATAAGAAAGCCGCTGTGGGTCATGACTGTTTCCATGGCGACACGCTTACCTCTCTGTGTCTGTCTGTTTGTCTTTTTGTGTAGAGAAATCTGGTTTGTTGCGCAAAGAAAGCAGGACTGCTGCTCTTCCAGTTCTCCGATCATTTAGAGCTGTGGCGAATAGGGGAGAGCGATGGACATGGTGAGGAAAACACACACACATCTACATAAATATTTATTATAATGAAATAAATGTGGTTGTGAAAACTAAAGGAGATCTAATAAATAGCAAAAGCAATGTAATAATTGTGCTTGTGACAGGAAAGCCTGGTGACAGCCTACCAGTGAAGAGAAAACCAGAGAAGCTGATCCAGCTGAAGAGGAAGGTGTGTGCAGATATTTTGTTTTACATTGTAGAAATCTGATCTGTATACTGACTAACTCAACCTTTACCTTCAGCTTATTTAATCTTTGAGTTTAGAGGATAAAAACTGACATTGTGTGCTGACCTTTGCAGGGAGAGGATCACATCTGCAGCAGTGCTTTGTCTCCATGTGGAGGCTGGCTGGCGTATTCGACTCTCTCCAGTGTCCGTCTCTACAGATTACAGTACAACAACAACATCAGCATCACCAAGGTGGGATCCTCAGCACCGACACTGCTACCCTCCCATACCCCGCTGTCTGTATTAGTCATCTGTCACGCTGCCATGATGTATAATGTATATAACTGAACCACCCGGGGCTTTTTCCTCTGTCTCCTTACTCCTCCTCCCTCCAGGTGTCAAAACTTCCTAAGGAGCTTCGCTCGGTCCACCAGCTCTGCTTCTCCTCGGACTCCTCCAAACTCTTTGCTTCCTCCAGCCATTCTTCAGTCATTGTTGTTGCTCTAAACCAGCTGGAGTGCAAATACCTTCATACTCTGAGACCCAAGTCAGGTGAGTCCAGGGACAGCTTATTAAGTATGTTGTGTTGTTGATGGACAGGTCCAAATGTTAACATTTTAGGAGTTGAGAAGAGAACCATCCCACAGCTTTCTATTTTTTAATGTGTAAAGCATGTTTGTGTGTGACGTCCAGGCTCCAGACAGCCAGTGCACCTGCTGTGTGCCAGCGAGGACGGCAAATGGCTCGCAACAGCAAACACAGACTGTGAGATCCACGTCTACAACCTCCCCAAGCAAAAGGTGAGTTGGAACTCACTTTTTCTCTACTTGATAGGTTAAATGTAGCCGAACCAACAACCGTTAAATCCTTCATGTCCATGTATGTTTTGCAGCTTCATTGCACAGTTCCTGTGTACAGCTCCTGTCCCACTGCGATAGGCATCCATCCAACAACCAGCAACCTCGTTGTGGCGTATGCTGACCAGCAGGTAAACCAACATAAGACAAGCACAGTAAGTTTCCCCAAAGACGATATTGAGATAGATATCCTCTAACGCCGTTTCCTGCCGTGTCTGTGGTGCAGATCTTTGAGTACTCCCTGATCCAGAAAGAATACACAGATTGGAGTCGGAAGCTGCAGAAACAAGGACTTCACCATCTGTGGCTGGAGAGGGACACGCCCGTCACCCACATCACCTTCAGCCCTAAAAATCCAGCTCACATCTTTTTGAATGACACGTTCATGTTCTGCATCATTGACCAGAGTCTGGTACGTGAGCACTCATTCAAACTGAAACCAGTCTGCCATGGTGATACAAAGTCTTCAGGTGAAAGAAGGATGGTGATTGGTGATTAAATACTATGTATTATTAAATACTGTGTGTCTTTGTTTCCACATGCAGCCCCTCCCTGAAGCAAAGACTATGCTCTACAATCAGATGACACTTAGGAGTCTCCCTGAACAAGAGAGGCTCAGGCAGAGCCATGCCTTTAAGATATGCAAGACTTTCAAGGTACCATCGTCACACTGAGCTGTGGAGCTTATATTTTATTACTACTATTTTCTCCTGGTCTACATCGTTGTTTTAGAGTAACATTGTTGAAAAGTGAGGATTAAAAAGCGTCTTTACTGATGTTTTCTGTTCTCGTCCGCAGCACCTCATGTGTGTAAGTTTACTGGAGGACCACTCTGTGGTCGTGGTGGAGCGCCCCCTGCTGGACATCATGTCTCAGCTGCCCGCACCGGTCCGGCAGAAGAAGTTTGCCACATAAAATGAACTGACACAGGTTTCCTGGAGGTGTTTCAGCCCAGAGGTTCATGTCTGAGGAAAGGATTGTTACTTTGTTTTGTTAATTCACTGTAACTCTGTGTTACAACTTTGTAAACAATGATTTGATAAAGTAATAAATAGAGCTATTTACTGTCATCCTTGTATTTGATATGCTGTTTGTAGACCAGAATCCTGTTCTTTAAATGTGACTTAACATGCTAACATGTTGACTGAAATAATGCTCTAATCCAGCTCATTTGTTGATCCTGGACCATTTCATCTTGAATAATGACATGCTTTTATTTTGAAAAATAGTCAGAAAAAGTCAGATAAGTAAGGAGTTGAAACCAATGATCATGGATGGTATGTTGGGAACCTTTCTGGCATGCACCGATACAATGGAGCGATGCACAGAAGTCTCAAGAACATAAAACAAGTCCACGAGGAGGTTTCCAACAGATGTGCCAAAGACTTTGCAGTGATAATCATGAGCCTGCTGTTAAATCTCTTTAAAAAGCAGCTTAAATGAAATGAGCAGATGCAGCAGTTAATAATTTAAAGTTTTAGTGTTCAAATGACATGTCATGTAATGTCAAATTAAATGCCATATGTTCTGTCTCGTTAACTGTCATCAGAATCATTGAGATGATTGAAATTTATTTCTTTTTGGTCAAACTACATTTAGTTAGGTTGTTTTCTTGTTTTATCACAGAGAAGAATGAATAACTTTTCATTATTAAATTATAATAGTGACAATCACACCAACAGATTATAGTTATTTTACAATAACCTACATTTTCAAAATTATAACTATCAACACTCGAGCATAAATCTAACGATTAATCTTAAAACATCTTGGTCGTGATCAGCTGCGGATAAACTGCACTTTAGCAGGTTTGGGCTTAAGGACTTGTTGCTATGACAACAGTTTCAAACAATCTGATGTACCATCATCAGCGTTTTGATTTGGTATGAAGAAGCAACACCCTCTCAAACAATAGTTGGTCAGCGACTTTGATTTCACTTCTCTTATTAGGGGAACGAGCCTGTCTACACATCGCTTCTGCGAGCTGCTTAAAAATGTTTTTTTCACACATTTAAATGAAGTCAAAATCAGTGACGAACACGTGCAATCTTTGAAATGACTTCAAATGACCCCTTTGAACCTGGCACACCCGCCCACCACGTCATCTGTGGCGCAGCACCTTTTCAGACAGCCGATGGCACTGTTGAGCTACTTCAACGTGATTTCACACCAGTGAATAAGTGGCAGGTAGAGCTATCATGTAGTCACCGAGGGGTGGTGTTTAGACGTGGGTGTGTTTTTCAGAAAATGAAAAACATTTGACCTGACATTAAATCACTTTATTGAGCAGTAAATACAGTGAAGTCGATAACAAATAAAGGCCTGGTAAGAGCAAAGAAGAGATTAAAGCTGGTCGAAATAAGAGATTACAGTCACATCCCTTCTGAAATCCAATAGTAGACAAGTTGACAATTTAGGTGGGCTGGCAGACATCCAGCAAAATTCTGCCGCAGGCCAGAAAAGCCACAATAAGATACTATAATATGCTGTTACCTTTGATCACTGGGAGGTCATGGTAATATTTCCATGTCCAGTTCCTCTGAGAGGGTCTTGATATGGTAACCAAGGGCAGGTATGTCATCTGGTGTATGTTTCAAAATACATCAGTACACATTTGAAATTATTTGGCTTCGATGGAGAATACTAAGCTAATGTTTACATGATCTATGCAGTCAAATATCATCAGGGAAATCCCTGCTAAGTTCCCCTTGTCAATCACTTCATATTTTGTCTAGCATTACAACATTGCACTGTTGTAAAAGACACCATCATATAATATATCTGGCATATCTTGCATGTCTCTAGAATTACCTCCACACTTGATCGCTGAGATAAATTAGGGAACTTGTGCTTATGATTATGAACATGGTGGATTTGAAAGTACCTAAACAAACTTGAATGGGGTAGATTCATTTTCCCTGAAAGGTCAGTGAAGTTGGCAAAAAGTCCATCAGAACTACAAAATGAACCACTCTCCGGTCTCTTCTGAAGAGCACAGGTAGAATCTCAAATGAAAGGAAGAGGTGGTTATTACATAAGGGAACTTGACAGAGAAGATCTGTTGACAGAGAACTTCACAAAACATAAAGTGTAATGTCAGCCAGAGAGACAATTAATGCCTGTTTATTTTACTCAAAAGAAGAAGCTCTTTAAGTTCTCTCTTTACTTTTTCTATGAGCATGTTCCAGTTGTTAGGAGAAGGTTTTCCACTTCCTGCAACTTTAAACTGACAGAGCTCCTAACCTGTGCTGTTATATAGATCACACTGGAAATAAAATGAAGCCTGACTATTTAAGTCATGTCAAGAAAACCATTCAAATGTGTCAAAAGAGACTAAAAATACCAACATGTCTTGAATGAAACAGTAGCGATGCAAATTGAGATCATGCTCTGTATAATAAGGGTGTGATATGACACGGTGACATCACATGGAGGTTATTTGACGTATAAGGAAACAAAGTGACTTTTTTTCTGATTCTGTGGTCAGAAGGGCTTGAACGTTGCAGTGTATCAGCAAGAGTACAGGATATCACATAATGATATCATAATAGAATAATGAATCATGCCAGATCTCAATCCCATTGAACACACATCATTCGAAATAGTAGTAGTAGTAGTGTCTACGTAATTTTGTATTTACTGTGTAACTGTAACACATTGTGGTTGTGATACAATAACTACAAACCACAGTTTAAAAATAGAAGGTCTGACAGTCGTCATAACTTACGAGAAAGTTTGTCATGTTCTTGATGATTATGTAGGATGATGTTGCCTCGTTACCCACTCATACATCTTTGGTAGATTTACTGCAGATCAAACACCACAATAGATGGACATTTTCTTATCCATGTGTCATTTGTCCTCAAACCCAAGACACCTGTACAACTTTACAACGGTGTCTAGACCCTACAAATCAAGTTTTACTACAAGACTCATGAACAAAACCATGACCTCGACCAAGTCCCCACCTGAACATTAAGCACACCTTCTTTTTCCCTTCACTCTGTTTGGTTCACATACAGGAACCTCAGGAGCTCTAATCCCACAGAGTCAGCCGACACTGGTTCATCTCCAAACTCCTCCATCCATTCACCTGTGACCCTGATTTACTCACTTATTCCATCCATTGATCATCATGCCTTCATCACTCATCCCTTATCCCTCACCACCTTCCCTTCATGTCTCATCCCTCCCACACGATATCATCTTAGTTCACCTTCATCATAACAGACAATAAACCATTTTAACTCTATATCCAAATTGGCGTGGTCTTTGTTAGTGAAATTTATTTAAAGTCCGTACTCTAACTTAACCACTCGCAGCAGATGGCCGCCCACCATGACTCTGCTTCTTAAAGGAAGTTTTTCCTTGCGGTCATCGCCGAGTTCTTGCTCATGGTGGGAATGTTTGAGCCTATTATAAAGAGTATAGACCTGCTCTACAAGTGTCATGAGATAACTTCTGTTATGATGTGGCATTACATAAATAAAATTGAACTGATTCAATTGAAACACATGTTACAATATTTATCAGTGTATTTTTGGATCATTGTTCAGATAGTAATCCGGCCTTGAAAATTCCAACATCAGCTTTGTATATCGAAACACACAGACAGCTTGTTTCCCATAAAATATGTTTCTTTATTTTTGCTTCAAAGAAGCTGAACTTTTAAGTCTTTATCAGACTTATAAAGTCCCACTGGGACAAACCTACAAGATATCCGACATAAATAAATACAGAGTCTTCTTCATCTGCTCATGAGCATTCAAAACCCTTCAAATCCTCAAACATGTAATATGCAAAACCAACCAAATAAATAGATATTAAAATATTATTAGCGTGTAAAATATTATATAACAAAACTATACAATAGCTATGTACTTCGATGACAAGGCCATCAATATGAAAGGAACTCAATAGTTTACATTAGCTGCAGTATGCAGAGCAGTAAACTAGTCATAATAGAGAGCAAACAGGGCCAATAAAGACCTACAAAAGACACTTCAGACTTCAGAGATGTCTCAAAATGATGTCATCATTGTGATAATAACTAGGCCTACAAAAATAGGCTGATGTGACTTTGACTTTTAAAGCCTCATTAATAATCTCAGGGGTGTCGGCTGTGCATTAAGGTGAACCGGCGTTACCTCTGAGCCAACACTCACACTGTAAGACTTGACACCCCTGAGCTAGACTTTCTCGAGAACTTGGTGCATTTTAAAACAAACACATGAACCGACGTAACAGCAGGTCTACACTACATTGACTCTGGCGCAGGTACAGCCCACAGCTACTTTCAGGGTAACAGGCTTCAAAGAGTATTTCTTTCCATCACTGCAGAGCTCCTTCTTGAGAAACACCCTGCTCTGCTTGATGGGGACTGAGTTGTAGTCGTAGCTCTCCACTGATGGTCTCTTGTCCGGGTCTGAGTCGCTCCGGACAAGGATGCACCCAGAACACAGACACTCAGCCTCTGTGTAGGTGGAAGGAAAGTAATCCTCCTGTGTTTTAAGTCTGGAAAAGAAGAAGATGAGTGTGTAAGCAGCGTATCCAAAGACAGTGTGACATCCAATACAGTTATGCATCAAACCTACAGGTTAAATTGAACTGACTGGCAGTAACAACACATTTTGAGACTCATAGTGATATCCTGACATTAGTAAGTAAACTGGGTTTCATTTGGAGGGTCCAGAGTCCAGATTGGAGCATATCAATGAATTACCAACCAGACAAAGATGGCAAGCGCCCCAGGAACCCAAGACCCTACAGCTATACTGCCAATGAGACCAGAACATCCTTTGTAATGACACCATTTGTGACTACAATGCCTATGTAAAGTCCTGCTACTGTACCAGGAACAGCACAGTGGAGCACAGGTTTATGGGATCAGGATTAGATCACCAGATCACAAGATCAAAGAAGGAAATAAGCATGTGGCACACCACAGCTTGTATTTTTAGGTGAATTTTTTTGCTCTTTGATGTGGCTCCGGAAGATGACAGCACTCATCCCGCCGCTCTGTCTGGTTTACCTGAGACTGTCAGTGGTTTTTGATTATTCCCTCCCCTTAAACTGATCAGTGGTTTTATGCAGAAAGAACAGAGTAAAAACTACAATATTTCCCTCTGAAGTGTTGATGAGCATACAATGGAAATACTAACATACTGTGCAAGTACTCATGTACTTTTTTTACTTTTCATCACTGCCATCCTGTCAAAAACTACACTCAACAAAAATATGAAAACTCCACTTTTATTTTTGCTCCTATTTTGAGTCGTCATGACTTTAAAGAAAAGATATAAAACTTCCCTCTATGCACACAAAAGTTGTGCATACCAAAAAAGTTCTGCGCGACATTCCACAGGGTACAAATCAACAACCTTTTTACTCATGACGGTGGTCACACCACACATTGGCTGGTTTAATGATCCATTTGAGATCTATGTCTCTGAGAGAAATTATACAACTACAGTTTACATAGCGCACACAGAGGCTTGCGAGGCACAGACAGCTCCCAAACAGGTTAAACCTGTTAGGCGTTAGTTTATGATCATGATGCTGGAGGGCAGGAGTCTTGTAAAAAAAATAATCAATGACTTTAATCGTATAGTTTGATAAACTTTTTCAGCTCTTTGGTCCTAAAGATGAGAACAAGATCCAGGAGGAAGAAAAAAATCTTTAAGGATGGCTACAAATAAAATCTCTAATCATTAACAAACAGTTAATGAAGTGTAACATATCAGAGATTACACTTTTCATTAAAGGGAGACAACGCACGTCATTCCCTGTGGTTTAGTGCCAACAAAGGTGCAATCACAGCAGAGGGACTTTCCTCTCTCTCGTCACTCCAGGTGTACAAAATCACAACTACTAAGTAACACAATGTTAAAACACAGAAAAGATGATGCAAACACGCAAATGCAACATCAGGAATTTGAGTAGGCTACTGGTGAAGGTGAATTTGAAATTTAAATCACATGTTCAATGTGGTTTTGTGGTGTCAGATTATTATAGAGAAAACCACATGCAAATTGTGTGACTGATGAAACACTCTACAATAAACACTAAAATATTCTGAGACTCTTTTCCATCTTAAAGCACAGAAGGATGGAGAGGTGTTCAAAGTTTAAAGAACTACAACAGGAGGCAGCTTCCCCCTGAGCTCACTGTTCACATCTGACACAAAACAGCCCTGATCCATTCATGTAAAAGTTATAAAATGTATGAAAATGGATGTTACTCACATGTATCTCCAGGGGGACACGGACCTGCCGCTGATGTGATCTGGTGTCGCCTGCTGGAAAAGCGCGACGGGGCATGAGGCAGGTGTGCCAGGTGCCTGAGAAGGTGAGGGGTCCGCAGGCTGCGGGTAGTGCGTCCTCAGCTTCCTGTCTGCTGCCTCACTCAGCTCGTGTTCATCATAGCACCGGTACATCTTGTTCGTCCACACGGGCACGATTAAAAGTCCAAAGATGAGAATCTGTGGAGGAGACAGACAGGCAGACAGCTGATGAGTGATGGAGGGTAGCAGAGAGCAGAGTCTCCTCAGCAGCCGTCCTGTCTGTGTGTGTGTCACTCACCTGCTTCAAGTCCATCCTCTGTCTTTCTATGTGTGTGTTTGTGTCTGTGTCTCTTCTTTCTCTGACCGTTTACGAGGGGATCTGCTTTGCTTTAAACTCGCCGTCATGTTAAACCCGTCCACTATTTATCCTCTGCACCTGGGAAAAACCAGCGGCATGAGGAAATGGAAAAGCCTATTTAGTAACTCGACTTCCTCTTTTTGAAGTGAAAGTAAGCTGCAGTGTAGGTGTGAGGGCAGGGATGCATCATACAGTACGTAGCCCCAGGAAGTTTCTCCTCATACACACACACACACAGTACAGAGTGCGGCCAGGTTGATGACACACTTATAAGATATGATTGTCATCATTTTTATTTCATCATCAGTCATCATGATTATTATTATATATTATAGTATGCATGTGTGTGTGTGTGTGTGTGTGTGTGTGTGTATCTAAGAACAAAAGCAAATTAAACTTGATATCTTCTTTATTTGCACAAACAAACAAGGCTCACATTCACTCCTCCTCCTCACTCCTCCAATTTAAAAGTCACCAAGTAAATAATTAAAAAATGATTATATAATTGATAGTTATATTATCTTGCATGTGTCTGGAAGGAAGCTGGAGTGCCCAGAGAGAACACAGAAAGGTCAAAGACACAAACTTGGTACAGACACGCAGGTTCAAACCCACAAACTTCTTGCTGTTAAAGCTCACCACTGCACCACCGTGCTGCCCTTTTATTCATTTAATCAGAACTCTCAGAAATAAAACAATAAAAGCCTTATTCATTTATTTGGTTTTAGAACACTCGGACATCAGCTTATTCACAGAAATAAAGTTATTAATTGATTCAGAACAGTCAGCTATAACTTGATTTATTTCGGGATACTCAGACATAAACAAAACACTTAATCTAATTGTGTTTTTCAGAGCATTAAGGGATTAAGATGAGCTTCTGACATGGAAACACAAAACATTAACAACATAATAGTTGCAATCCTTGAATCTGGAGAATTATTTAAACTTAACTCAAATTAGAAATTCCATGTTGGTGGAGCCCACTACTTGTCTGTGTCACACCGTGTCAGACCGATGATGTAATACAACCTCCCTGAATGCCATGTTGTAAACATCGGGGAGGCTGAGATCTAAAAATAGCAGTGTTTGTTATTACCATCATCACCATCATCGTTTTTTTTAAACTTTTTTTTTTTAACTTTTTTTTTTAATCTCCCTTAGTTTGTCTTTGCCAGGAGATGTTCCAGCAGCGCTTTGTATAGTTCGGCCCCTTAACAACAATGCCAAATGTCCTCTGAAGCAGATAAGGTGGCAGCTATTATTAGAAAACCTTTGTATCCGCAATTCAATGGTGCCGAGGCTCAAGAGAGTCCTTATTGTCTCTTCTACAGGAATATTTTATTATTTTTGGGAGGTTGCGTAGATCTTTGAAATCTGAGATTACACAAGTGGACTCGTTAAAGTTCATATTTCAGATTATATTGAATGTTTTAGGTCCACAGAGGAAGTGTATCTCTCTCTCTGGCTTTCTCCACCTCACATATTGAACAGTGACCATGTGTTCTGTTTTCTTTTGGTTGCCACGATGTTTTGTGTCTTCCTTTTTTTCAGTTAGTGCCAGAGAGATATTTTGTGAATTCATAATCTATTTTTAGGGTCAGATTAGTTTCTTCTTGTTCCCAACAGGATTTTGTTTTGATTTTTTACATTGCATCATCATTTCGGAAGGTCTGATTGATGTTTGCACAGCAGTTTTGTTTGTTTTGTGAGAAGGTGGAGTTAGTCTTAGTCTCTTTGTCTCAACCTGATATATAAGGGACTATTTTCTGGACTCACCCTTTGCGTTGGAGGGTATCTAGTTTGCTGGATTTAAGGTGATTAAAAGATTTGAAGTGATGCAATAAGGAAACAGGAGCTGTCATTGGAAACTGGGTCTTTATTTACCTTGCAAAAATGCAAAAACAATGTAAACAATATAAACTTTAATAGGCCTATAAAAGAGGTCAATGAAATATATTCATACTCAATGTAAAAGCAACTAAACAAGGTGTTGACTTAACTGAACCGCTGACACAATGACACACGGGGAAACATATGTGATAGTAGTTTGACCAAACCAAGTAAGGAGTAAAAAAAGTAGACACCAACCACAACTAAATACAAAGTTAAACTTACTATAGTCAAATCAACTCGTGAACGTGCAGCTTGTGATTTGGCCTGATGACCTTGTTGCACCCAGTAATCTAATCGCATTGATCAAATCTTAAAAATGTGTCCAAAAAGAAAAAAAAAGTTTCTGAAATCAGATTAGATGTGAACAAAACCTTCAGAACGTGTTGTTGGACAGTTTTTGTTGTTGTTGTTGTTGTTGTTGTTGTAGGATTGCTTTACTTACTGATCAGCCTCAGAAGTGTGGATTCAGGATGGATCATAGAAACGTTTTAACTGGTCACATAAATATTGTATCATGCAAATTTAGATTTATTTAGATTTTTCATATTATGTGTGCTGCCGCTGCTGTCATAATTATTAAATTAGACTAAGGCAACATATTAATTAGTACTGTAAAGTAAAAAAAAAAAGGATTCTGTCCCCATAAAACCATCCCCCAAAATTATTAATCACAATAACACAGTCAAAAGTAGTTTCTAACAATTGTATCCCGCGTGCTGTTTTCTGTCTCACCAAAAAAACTCAGAAAGTAACCCCAAGCTTCTACCTGTTGTTTTTTTCATATAACTAGAAGTCTACATTGTGTGAACTTCTATTTAAAGCAGTGCTTTAAATAGTTCACACATGTTTAGAGCACTGCTAATTTTGAAAAATTTGTTTCTGGAGAGTGATCCTATCTGATTTTGCTGTGAAAAATCGGAACAAAAGTAAGATGGATTAGCTGATCTTGGACAGCAAAATATGGGATTTCCAAATCTGTATCATCTTTCATTTTCTTTCTTTCTTTTTTTTTTAAAGAGTCCTCAGTCTTTACACACACCTTTGGCTGGACTGATGGCACAGGACGCCAACTCAAGCCTCCTGCATGAAAGTGACTTTCCTGATACCGGTGAGCAAAGTCAACATTAGCTGCCTCTAAATTTCATACTGTGGCATTCTCAGTTATTTCATAAGTAGTATAAACGATTCCTTTTACCCATTTTTGGGTTGGACCAGGTTTAAAAAAATAAACAGGTCTAGTGTGCAGATAGAAAATATTTAAAAAAATTGGAATATATCGGAACAGGATTATTTTTACATTGAATACGCTTCCCTTTTAATCTTTTACCTTTTCAGACAGCCATATGACATTTAATATTTGTTATCATTTATTTTGTTATCCTCCAACTTACACAACAAAATACTTTGTTACACTGGCAGGGTTAAGGTTTTAAATTCACTGTTTCATTAAAGTGAGGGGACGTTCCCCTCCTCATCATAGTTATAAAAATAACTGATTAAGGATGAGCACCGATTAGGCTTATGGTTAAAAAAAAACAAGAAAACACTGACTGCTGTGCATAAACAGAAAACCAACAGTTTAAAAGTTTGACATTTTGGTGACACATCCAACCACTTCAACTTCCTCCTGTGGACTTTGTGGTTCTTTGACATTGTCACACTACTTCCTCCTTTGCTTTTGATGGACATACCTCATAAAACCTACTCTTGCTTGTCACTTGAATATAAATAAATATAATTTTTTTGGCATTTGCTGAGCGTTTTCTGGGAGGACAGATTATCAGTGATCAGACCCATCACATGTGTGTGTCGTCATTATCAGTGTGATTTCTTCATTCCTCTTTCTACACACACATATTTCAGGTTCTGGTCGCCCTGCTTCTTAGACTCACGTCATTCAAATACCAAAGTTCACTCTTCTTTAACATAACATAACCAGGTGGGCGTGTCCACCTGTCTACTGGGTGATTGTGTGTGTGTTTAAGTCCTCAAAGTCCTGCATGCTACTGCATTAAAAGGAAAGCGTATGATTACACAATGAGCTTGGGCTGTGTCAATAAACTCACCTGGCACTGCTCTCCTAAACCTGCAGCTGAATGCCAACTCAGCCCAAGTGTTGGGGTCAAAAGTGACTTTACAGTTGCCTGTGTGTACAAAGAGTACAGCGAGGGACTCAAAACACAATAAGGATGAAGGTAGATGATGTGTGGCCGCTCACCACCTGGGGACTGCCCGTCAGGAAGTCAGGGATCAACAAACACAGTGATTTGTGGTCCTTTGTGGCCTGCCTGGAGGAAACGCTTATGGGATGGTGAGCAAACTGTTGAGGGTCCACTGTGCTGGGTAGTAAGAACCTGATGTAATCAGTCACTTGAGGCACTTCATCACTGGTCTTGTTTTTTTTTTTGGACACAGCATTGATGGCGGACTTTTTGACAGACTGAGCCAGGGGCAGGTTGAATATCAGTATGAGCATGGGTGCTAATTGGTCGGCACAAACGCTCCCCCACTGATACCAGACATCATGCTCAGAAAGTGGAAAGGTGCTCCATCCCGTCCACTAACTGCAGCTGTTTTTGCTTGTTGGCTTTGATGATGGCCAGATTGCAGACATACCTACTGTGGGTTTGTAAAGTTAATGCCAGATTTCTGACTCTGGAATGGTTTATCTGGTTTTTGGTCAGTTATTTCTGTTATTTTACAAATAAATTCCACCACAGACTAAATGAATCAATGAATCATGTCCTCTGTGACGCTGATGGTGGGTGAATGTACTCCAGACTGCGGTCTTTCATCGGTCTGCCCATTTTCTGACCGCCTCAGTGGGGGCAGGCATCAAAGTTTGATTACATACTCCTCCTCTGCAAGATGGCTGCACGTTCACACCTCCTGAATGCTGTTTCTGAATAACACGTAGCACTGATGGACAGTGTTTGTTCCTCTCGTGGTGTCAGTATGTTAGACAGAAGTCAGGCACAATCTTCTTCAGGTTAACCCGATTGAAGTCTCCAACAACAATTAGTACGTGAAGTTTAGTTAGTGAAGTTTAAACAATTCTCCTCCCACTTGCTGCTTGTATGATTATGAAGCCTTCTTAGCTGGTGAGGCATTTTTACAGGTGAGCACTGGATGATGGAGAAAAAAGGTACACACACTTTCTAATGGATGTTACCTAAAATGTGTCACTCAAATTAGAAATAAAGTTGTCTTTAAAGTTAAACATTTATTTCTCACTTTCTTTTTACTTATGTTACAACGAAGAGTGTGTGTGTGTGTGTGTGTGTATTGGGGCATTTGGTCAATAAGAAGGCTCATCTATCAATAGAGGGGAATGTCCTCTTATCAACGTGAGTGTGTCAGGGGCATTCACAGTTAACTTTCCACTGGTTAGTCCCCTTGGAGTGTATTGAACAGTGTGAAGACTAAGTGGAGACACTAAACATTAATGTCTTTTCCTTGCAAAGCAGGTAATTCTGGGAAACTAACTGGCAGCTGATGGCAGTCAAATCAATGACACATTACTAGACTAGACGTTACTGACTCCGTTTGCTCCACAGTACTTGGAAGTGCCAAGGACTGTCTGAGATGGAGGTCTGTAAGACAGCCTGCCTACAAAATATGACTATAGTGCATTACTTCTAGTTTATCAGGAACTAGTCTGTCTGGAGAAATAACACGTGAGTTCAATGCCATTGTAATTTTTCTAACTTTTTCTAAACTCAAATAACTTTTTAAAAGACCAAGTTCACTTGAATAAACTCTGTAAAGCTTTGACTTACTGTATTTAGCACATGTATCCTTCCTTTTCACTTCAAGATCCTTCAGAAAGCAGTCACCAATCACAGATTCTCAGTGCTGCGTTCAACACCATTGACAATCACATCCTATTACAGATATTTAAACACCTATTTGGCATTAAAGGACCCACCCTAAGCTGGTTTAAGTCCTATTTATTAGATGGATCTTAGTTTGTAGTCACGGAGTACCACAAGGTTCTGTGCATGGACCAATGCTATTCACTATATGTATATGAAGATGTACAATTTGAGGTTTATACCTCTATTTCAGTATATTTCAGAGTTTACTCATTACTTACATATTAATTTATTAAAAACAAATGAAAACACACTGTATTGTTTAAAGTAAAATAGTAGTCCTGAACTCTTTTGACCTGTGAGCCCTGATTGACAAGCCAAAACCACTGGGAACCTCCTTCATAGTGTTATTTGTTCTGAATACCAGGTGAGTGATAAATACCTCCACACACCGGCACGTCAACATTTTGGGGACAGTGCTCCTACAGATAAACAGAACTTTCCACTGCGCTTGCTCTTGCGGGGTTGTTTATTCAGTCATAAGCAAATTTCTGGTTCAGATAAAGGTCACAGTTTAGGGAACTCTGAAAGGAATTCATGTAATGCAAAACACCTCCTGCATCCCAACTCTCTTACGTGTTAACTTATTGCTCCACTAGTTATATCTCATAGCATTCCAGAGTCGGAAAGAAATGTTGGCATGACCTTTGTACGATTTTAGTGGCTTCAAGCAGTTTGGCAGGTCCGGTTGCACCAACAGTGGCCACAAAATGTGCACAAACCCTCTCTAGAGCCAGTGTTTAGTTTGTTTGTTCTGCAGGACTGTAGAAACATGGACTTCATGAAAGATCCGTGGCATCTGTAGATTCATTCTAAGGTGACAAAAACACAACAATTGACATGAAAACATTTTCCACATTCTGTTAATAGAGCCTCTAAATGTTATTTAACTTAGCTCTTATTTATTCACATTTAACTGCAAGGGCCCTGTGTCTTGATGATAAACTCTTTTAGCTAATTGATTATTTATCATATTTAAATGCTAATTTGGTTTCAACGTGCTCGTACTCCTAAAGTTTAATTCTTGGTTCTAAATTTGCAAAAAACAAAAACACCATCTCAAGAAACAGTCAGTCTCGTGTCGTGTGTTTGGTGAAATCAAGGTTTGCCAGATTGCTAAGATAATTAAGTCCCAGATACACAACTTCTTAAGGGGATAAAGCACAACAGACTGTTTGAGAGACGTCCTCAGTTGGCTGGTTCTTTCAGTGGTATGTGCCAAATACAAATTCATATTCATTCGCAACAGTGACAAGACTTCAGAATGCTTAGAGACCAACTGTGGAGTCTACAATTATGCTAAATGCTCATATGCTGATGTTTAACAGGTTGAGTATTTAACATCTTCACAGTCTTAGTGTTGGAGCATGAAACAGACTACAGCTGAGGCTTGTATGAACATTGTTAGTTCTGCAGCTAAGTATCGGAGAAATTTTGACCTAATGGTAGCCAAGAAAGTCATCAGTATTAATCCTCAGGGGACCATGAATGTCATTTACAGTCTGGACAAAACTGAACAAAGAAAAGCAACCAACCGTGCCATAGCAAATGCTTCTAGCATGGCTAAAGATGACAAGATCAAACTTGAACTTGCTGCCAAGCCTCGAAAACAATTAAAACAACTTTTATGACTTCAATGGAATGACGTCCGATTTCATCAGAAAAATAGACGGTAGTAAAATGGAACATTTCACAACACTGTGCCCGCTTTTGCAACACTGCGCGAGTTGTTACAGGGTTGTTCTGAACTAATGCCATGGCTCAGTGGTCGACAAAAGATTTAAGCCGAGTGATGCTGGTTATCTTTAGCATATTTTAGTATCTACTCCACAATCTACATGCTGAACAATAATGTGTCTAAAATGCTTCCGCACACGTGCGTGTACTGATGTATTGATATACTCCCTTTGTCTCCCACAACAGCAGAGAAAAAACAGGCACCAACCGACTTTCTCTTTATCAAAATAGTTTATTTAGAAGGCTTTTGTCACAAAAGCAAGACATCTTGTCTCTAAATGTCCCCGTTCCACCGCTCATACATCTCCAACTAAAAATGTGACACAAATAAAACATTGGTTTTTCACTTGAGAAGAGCTAAGAAGAAAAACAAAATTCTGCAGGTTAAAAAAAAAAAAAGAAGCAATACTTCACATCACTGTTGTCTATAATCATACGCTTGAAAGAATCTGATGACTTGCTATTATTGTACAAGGTGTGACAGTGAACACTGCCCTAAAACACAGAACGCAGACGAGTCATTGGTTAAAGATGGGCCCCGCTGTAAACAAAGCACGGCCTTGTGATCGCTTACAGTGGATGAATATAGATGCTCAAGAATTTGTAGATTTATACAAATAAGCCTTGTGAAGCCCTGTGGGCTGTCAGTACCCTGTAGAGCTGACCCAACAGTCACATCACTCCACACGGAGGAAAGAAAAGAAAAGATGTGAGAGAACAAGACGATAAAAGGGGGCAGAGAAAGACAGAAGTAGTAGATTCGATGTGTGTATAAATCTGTCATTCGTCACACCACGTGAGGAAGATGCTTCCTCTTCACTGAAGGAACAAAGTGAGAAGCAAGTGATCAAGTGCACCTTACTACCTCTCATGTTTCTGGACTGTGAAGTACACTCCGTTCCTGAGACGTCCCTCCCTCACCAAATGCCCAAATGTTTCCTCCTGTTTCTAGTTGATGAGGTAAACTGCAGCCGAGACATTCAAAGACCTTTAAGGAGAGCTAAAGTCGGGCATATGGGAGTGAACAACACTCTAGAATGGAGCGGAGCCAAACCTCTTCTGAGGGCAAACAAGCAGAAGATGGTTTTTCGTGGCGACCACTTCCTGTTCACTTACACAATAGCCTATACATGAACCATACAACATTTTCATATGTCCACTGAAGGCAGGGGAAAAAACGCTCCATCCCGTGACCCTCGCTGTATTCCGGCTCACAAGGCTGCACAGGCAGGCAGGCAGACTGGCGAACAGGTGAGGAAGGGTGCTTCCTTTTATTTGGCGGGGATCTTTGCTCGTTTCCGGGCGATGGCGTCCTCCACGGCCTTCAGTTGTTTCAGCAGCTCCTCGCGGCGGGACAGTGTGTTGCTCGGTTTGTTGGAGCCCGAGCCCGAGCCGGAGCCCGAGCCGGCGGCTGAAGCGGAGCCCGGGATGGCCGGCTTGCCCATCGGCGGTGCTGGGCCTTTCCCGGAAGATTTGGGGGGCGGCGACAGTGGTCGTTTTCTAAGGAAGAGAAACAAGAGTTAGGGTTAAATTTTTACTTTTGTCAGCACATACAAACAAGAACAGAAACAAACTTCAGTGAGGGGTAAATCCCCTAAACGAGACCAAAAAAAAGAGAGAAAAAACCCAATTATAAACAGCAGCAATATAAATACACAGACACAAATGAAACGGCCATTAGCGCATTGTTCTCACACACTAACTATTGTATTCACCAGAACTGAGAAACCAGCCTAGTTTCAGAGAAATACTTGATCAATACAAACTACAACTGGTTTCACCTGCTCCGCCTGGTGCATAGACAAGCTTGCCTATTTATGACCTGCATATATAAACACACTCCACTAGTTTGGCCCCTAAAACTTATGTTAAAGTTAAGTTACATCTTCAGTGAATTCTTGTTTAACAGTTGATTTCTTTTGACAGGGAAGCCGACGTTTCCGAGCGAGCGACTGATCGATAACTTCACACACAAACTGGCGCAACTATATCCAGTATCTGTTCTCTGGTAAACTGCTGAGCCTTTTATTAAAAACGAAACCACATACTCATGATTTATTTTGACAGATTTTGGTATCCGGGAGGAATCAAAGAGCAACTGACAGTGCTGGGGAAGTGAGAAAGTACTGAGAGTCGGACGAATGCATTTTTTTTTACAGTTTTTAAACAGAATTTGCTGACGAAGTAAAACACAGAATATTCCAACCTTCTCCAATAATGGAAAAGAGAATGAAAGTCGCATTCAAGGACAAAACTGCTTACACAGTGTAAATATTCACGCCACAGATCATGGGACCGTCGTGACTAAAAACAGCTAATTCAGACGGTTTTTATTACTCTCCTCGATCTAGACAGTAATTCTAATTTAATTGATTAAATCAGTATATCTAGAAGATTTAAGAAGGATTAGGTGATATACCAATTAGCAGTGTTAGATATATAAACGACTATAATTTTTAACAGACTTAAATGTTCCAAACATAAATTTGAATATGATTATTGGTAGTTAGGACGTATGACTGACATGCAGTACACACATGGTGACAGCTATCACGAAACTTAATATGATTCAATCTTAGTCAGTGTTCATGTTAATAAAAATACATATTCAGGATATGAACATTATCTATTTTGAGCTGAGGTCTATTACAAAGCATCTGCTTAATACTGGGAAATTTGTGCAAGAGCCAGTGAATATAATGAATGTGCAGAGATGTTGTAATGTTTGTGGGCTTCCACTTCTGTCTCATGGTCCTCATTTAAACTCACACGTGTCACTTCAAATTGAATGCTCTGTTTGAAGAAAAAGGTTGGTTGATGTGTCAGAAGCAAAAGTGGACTTCACAATTTCCAAACTCAAAAATTACTTCAAACCTATTTTTGACTTCTGTTGTTGAATAATCAAGAATAAATGGCTCATGGTTGCACCAACCTGTCTCCCTGTGGGGGCATGGGTCGGGGCCCTTGGCCTCTGGGTCGATCCATTCGAGGGGAGAGTGGGGGTCTGCCAGGTATCCTCTTATCACGGCCTGAAAAAAACACGAGTTTCACAGTGACTGAGGCTGTCAGGACTGGATGGAAATGAAATGTGGCTTTTGAAGTGAGTTCATCATTGTGGTTCTGGAGTCTACAGAGATGTTAAAAGCACACCAGCAGTGTAGTCTGTGAAAGTTTTCAAAAAATGCCTCGACTTCCACATTGTGAGGGAAATTCGGATGTGGCCTTGCGCGTGTGTGTAACAGAAATTTAATGAAGAGTGGACAGCGATGTTAACAATAACAACAAATCTGGAGCAGAACAAGAAGTAATCAAACCATGCTGTCCTCCATGACGTTAGTTTGTTTGACTGACATATGCAGTTCCTACTTGTACTTGTATATTAGGTAATCTGTAAGTATAGCTAAAAAAAAACAATTAGTCACACTGGTTTTATATTTTCATAGTATTTCATTACTACATTTTCTTTATTATCAGAGTATGTACCACAGTCCTTTAAAGGAGATGTAAATCTTGAATATTTCAATCTTGATCCAGAGTTTTTAACCAACACCTGTTTTTAACACCTTACACCTGTTCACAGACCTGTCAGCAGTTATTGTCCTCAGTTACTGAACGCTGTTGTTAAAAGATAAGGTGATGTAACACAGTGGTAAACAAGCCCCTGTCACAACTTGTTTTGAATGTGTTCACACTTAAAACTAAGAATGACTATAATGTATTTTTCCAACAAACAAACCAGTTGATCTCAGACTATGACAGCTTTCGATTGTGACAAGCTAATCACCGGATTAAAGGCAATGAGGCAATATTATGTAATGAACTGCTACATGAATGGAGTCAGATTTATCCTGATCCCTGATGCTAATGATTCATGAAATGGGTTATTTTCCATTCAATCTAAACAGGATATTGTTCAGTTTATAAAAAGTAAAATGTGTTAAGTATTTATGGTAAAACTTGAGGAGTGCACTCAGTATAGTGCCGAAATTTGAAATATATTCCAACAAGTGACCATTATCATGTTTAATGTCTCATGTTTATAACTAAAATCCATGAAAATCAGTTTAGATTTAACAAAGTTACAGTCAACAGTGAAGTCTGTAGCTCTCAATAGACATTGTATTGTTTACTAGTAGGACATAGGATTTAGCAACTGTTAAACCTTTATGAAATCATTTGAATGAATTCTGCATTCATTTAGCATCAAACAACATACAGCAGTTACCAGAAATTTAAAGATTGTGTATAAAATGTTGATGCTTATACAGATCTCTTAATCCAGAATATTCCACTGCTCACCATTGACCATTGATTTCAGCAATTTCTCCACAAAAATCAGTAACGATGCAGATGAAACATGCTGTTTGTACTTGTGGAGAAGTGCCAAATTATTATTTATTCAGGTAAAATGGTGTTAAACAGCGAAGGATGTGTGCATGTTTCTCACCTCTATCTGGAGACATGGCCATTCTCTTGCTGAGGGGGGAACCAGGCCTGTCTTTGTCTGAAGGCAGGTACCTCTTCCTGTTGCCTTTATCCCCCTGCTGCTGGAAAGAGTTCGACTGATTAATTCAACATTCGAGTGCAAAAAAAAAAAAGGAAAACACTCAATTTGCAGGTAGATTCACACAGTATTTTTCAGAGGAAATATATCTACACACGTGTCCACATAAACATGGAACAAAACCAGCTGAGTGGAGAGTTTATAGAAAACCCACTTCATACAAGTTAACGAGCATTTTAAAAAACAGCATGTGATTTTGGGAATTACACAAGATAGGAGATGAGAAGATTGATATCAACCTCTTCTACGATAAATCTGAAGCCAGAGCGTGTTGATTACCTTAGCATAGCATAGCTAAAGTCTCAAAGCCGGGAAAGCAGCTAGCCTGGCTCTGACCAAAAGCAACAAAATCCATTCTTTTTTAAATCCCTTTTTGTTTGTTCAATCCCAACAAAAAACATGTAAAACAACGAGGTTGTGTTTTTACGGTGGGTTATGTGCTGGACTATTTCTTGGCAGAGAGCAGTGACTTTGTGGACTGGACTGTATTTAACCTCCTCTGCATGAACACCAACATTACTGTCTTCCAGAGGCTGCGGCAGAAGATTAAAAGCTAGAGTGAAGACACTGGTGTCATATGAAACTCAGAGACTTAAGGCATTCATTGACCATCCCAGTCATGTCATTCTGTCTAAAGGACGCTAAATTTTGGCCATCCTGGTTATCCTGACACGACTACAAGTAGAAAGTCAGAAAATGTTTTGGGTGAATAGACACTATAAATATAGAAAGAGGAACGATAGTAACCTTGTTGAGGAGGGTGAGTTTAATGTCTTTGTGGGAACCTGAACCTCCATAGTTTCCTGGGGGACCCATGGCGCCAGGTGGGGGGTGTATAGGGTGGCCACCCCTGCTACCAGGTCCTGATCTGGGCATGGGGTTGCCTCCTCTTGGTGGGGCGCCAGATGGGTCGATCTTCCTGCGGTCCTCCCTGAAGGGCTCATCTTTCTTTGACGGCCTCTCTGTGATGAGAACAGAAAACACAACTGATGTATTTAGAGAAAAACCCATGAAATATTCTAAGATCTTATTCATTTATACGTGTTATGAAGTTTAAATAAATATGTTGAAGGATAAATATGGAAATATCTGCCTTAAACACACCTCTTTGCTGTTAAGCTCATCATCTATGAAACTCATACTTCCACCACAGATGTTTTATATTAAAATTCTTCCAGTAACTCATTGGGGATAACTCATGCCTTTTTCTCTGAGAGATCTACGGGAAGTGTTGAGTTTAATTGATAGTATCTAAACAGCAAACGTAAAAAAAATGCTGTTGCGAAAATTTAGTAGAATTCATTTTGAATTAAATAGATAATAAATAATAAAAAGAGGAACTAAAAGCAGCAGAAACTTGCTGTACTGGTTGAATTAGCGCTGAGGAAATGTACATTATGTTGGATTTACCATGAGCTAATGGGGTACAGGCGACTCTATCGCCCTCAAAATATTTACCCAGCCTTCATTTGTTTGTGGTGGCAATCATTTGAGACTTTGTTTGAATATTTATTTAAGAATTTATGACTTGTTTGTTGCTGTTGTATATCAGCCTGTCTATGGTGCCTGTGCGCCTGCTGCATGTAGACTTTGCTGGCCACACTAACCCCTGTTCTTGTCTCTGCCGTGTGGAGGCCGGTCCCGTGCAGGCCCTCGCTCTTTGCGGGGGTGATTTGGCGTGGGTGAGCGGGAGCTGGCGGAGGACACGGGGCTGGCCAGGTCAGCGTACATGTCATCCGAGTCTGCGCTGCGCACGGAGCTGCTGCTCGACGACGCCGACGACACCGACGACACACTGCTCACACTCAGCGATCTGCGGCGAGAGGCGACAGTTTGACTATGAGCTGCTGGTTCTCATTACTGAACGTTGTTATTACTGTTGTGTATACACAACAGTCCCTCACGCAAACGTACACACCCTGAATTATAACTATCATACCTGGATTTCCTAGAGGGTTTCCCAACAGACAGCACACGAAAGCATGAGAGAAGAAAAGAAAATAAATACAGATTAGGCTGTGTAATCAGTCAGAGATCCATTATATGCACATTTCAAATTTAGATTTGGAATATTTCGCTTACAGACTTGACTGAAAATAAAACGGAAAAATAAGCTACACTTCTGAGTGAAACCAAAACTGATGAGCACACAGTTCAATTTGGCACTGTGACAAAGTCAAATCATCTCAATATATGAGCTGACTTGACTGAAGTTACATTATCTGCCACCGTGCTTTATGTGGAGTCTTCTTGAAAGTGTGATGGTAATGTTAATAAATAAGGTCAATGACATAAATTAATGTATGGTCAGCAACATCTCTGTAAAATGCGTCAGTTCTGATGACAATGTGGGTATTCGTGTGGACAGGCACCTGGATTTTCTAGATCCGGAGCGTGAGCGTGAGAGGGAGTTGGAGGAGGATCTGGAACTAGAACCAGAATAACTGCTACCGCTTCCACTAACACTCCCACTCACAGTTCGCCTGGAAGAGACAAACAAATTACTGAGAACACAACAGGAAAACAAACTCAAGTGTACTTCCCAGGTCCTTGTTCAGCAAATGTCACATATACCAGCACATTAAAAACAAAACAAAACTCAGCAGTCGTCATAGATAATAAATCTGACTGATGTATTAAATCATAAGGTTTGCAACCCCCATTCTGCCCTCTGCACTGCAGTCCTCCTCACTGCTAACTTTCTCGTAGCAGTGGGTGTCTTTTTATGTCTTTTTAGTGCCATAACTTTCCATGTGTGGACAGTGATAATTGGGCTTACTTTACAACCAAGCTTTTATAATGGATGTCTTATAGGCAATGTAGAGCAGTAAATATTGTAAGTTTATATCTGAACACATGAGATGAACAGGTAAATGGTAAACTGTACTTTTTAGTCTTCTGACCACTCAAAGCGTTTTTACACTACATGTCTCATTCACCCATTCACACACATTCATTCACTGATGGCATTAGCTGCCACACAAGGTGGCAACTGCTCATCAGTTTTAGGAGCTAACCATTCACACACTTCAGGAGCAATTTCGTTCAGTATCTTGCCCAAGGACACTTGGACATGCAGACTGGAGGAGCGGGGGATCGAACTGACGATCATCTGATTAGTGGACGACCCGCTCTACCTCCACCGACGCCCACCGTCAAAGCCGTGACTGCCGTTTTTGTACTTAGTTACCTCAACAGTTGAGGATGAACTAGTTTCTGGCTGCCTGGACTTTAGCTGCTTTATCAGCTCAGACCCACCTCTTAAATATGGAGAGCAACAGTGAATCCTCTGAATTTGTACTAGATGTCAAGTGACAGTGGATTGTTACAGGCTGATATAATGATAGTTTTTAGCAGTAAAAAAGCTGTTTGTCTGTGCTCTTTACTAATTACCACACAATATGGAAAGAAACTGTAAACATGGCAGAGTTTACATGCCACATTGACCTAGCTTCTATGATTGTACTCCAACGAACACATCCAGGTTTCTCAAAACTGGGAGAGGGCCTTTTTTGCTAACACATAACCAGGATAACTCAGCCCCATGAAATTATCATAAGATGTGATGCTCATTGTAAAATAGGGTCCTCTATATTTTTTTAAAGTGCAGCGACTTCAAAAGTTGAAAAATGTTCAGGTAACAATTTTGTACTGCAAACGCTACTAAATGTGTTACAATAATATCACCATTTGACACTGCATCGTTGCATCAGATGAAAATAAATAAGATTCTTTGGCATGTTTAACACAAAATGCATGCGTGTGGAGGAGTAACCTGAAACTCGCCCACGGTGAAACTCAGACGAGCAACAAAGCCAGAAATTACAGCACAGTCTGAATGTTTACTTAGCTCAGACGCTGTGAGAACACACTCAGGCACAGCGCCCAAGTCTTATTACGGTATGGGAAACCCTGCTGTTTATTCTGGCATCCTGCTGGCTGTATTTTTATGTAAACAAACACACTATTGTGGGATTGTGATTGTGTTGATTAGTTGGTAGAGCATCCGCCCCATGTACGAAACCTTGCTGCAGCGGCCCAGGGTTCGAATCCGACCTGCGGCCCTTTGCTGCGTGTCATTCCCCGTGTTATTTGGTGACCTTCATAAGTCGATAATGTAATAATTCTGACAGTCCTAGTCCTATGTTGTGTTAATAACATCAACAATTAATGTTTTATTGGTGTCCCAGTAAGTCATTACAGCGTTACAGTGCATCAGCATGCACAGACTCTTTATACATGTAGGTTTTTTGTAGAGGGGCATGCACCACTTACAAATGAGTTTAAAACCCCTGCTCACCCATTACTCACCCACACGAGACGCTATTTTCAAAATTATGTGAATGCACACAATTCTTTATTTTACTTTAAAGAGAGGTACGACAAAGGACGTAAAAAAAGTTAGGTGCACCAGTGCAACCAATGCAAAAAGTTAGTCTGGAGCCCTGAGCCGTCGCGTGTTTCCTGCAAACGCCGTGCATGTATCCGTACGACTGCTCCCACAAGTATCTCCTACCGCCCCCACAAGTATCTCCTACCCATATCATATCATATTTGACAATCAGAAGGAAGTAGTTTGCACAGAAAATAAACTGGTTTTCCTGGACAGTATGTAGCCAATTCTGCCCACACTCACACCTACATACAAGAGAGAACAGCCTCAAACAAACCTTTCTGTTCTTCCCTGCCCTTTAACTGTTCTTCCTCTCCTGTCCGATGTTAATCTCCATCTCTCACACTCACACACGTGTCTACAAAACTCACAAAGGTGTAGTCTTTCTTCGAGCCATCCACTCCCTCCCCTGTGCAAACACACACACCTACGCACACGCTATGGTCTTCCCCCAAAACGGCAGTGGGATACACCTGCAGCATCATCTACGCCATACAGATATAAAATTATGCAAATGAGTTAGGAAACATAGTCCTGTTTACTGCAAATTAATCTGTGAAACAATGGCCTCCTCTGTTGACACACTTCCTTGCGAATGCGAACCAAGTAAACAAGCAGGCCAAACATGCTAAGCCCACATTCTCCCACACACATGAAACTAATAGCAAAACATCCAGACAATTTCCTGTGTCCACGCTGTGCTTATGTGACATTGTAAGGAAGTTTAAAGAGAGTTTAATCTCAGTGGAACGAGACGCCACCGAAAGCTACATGCCAAAACAAAGGAAGATTGTATCCACCACGAAACCACAGCTGGTCCAAAAACAATGTTGTGGCGATCAATTCCCACTGAACTGAAGACAGGTTTCACACTAACAATCTACTGGTTAGACGTCTTGTATCAAAGTGTAATCAAAATTCTTGTGAAAATTAAAAAAGACTAATTCATCAATAGTCCAGCAACAGTTAGCTCCTTCCACTCTTTTCTCCAGGTTTGTATGCTTTGCATGATATTTGGGGTTTTATGGATTTGTATGCCAATGTGTACAGTCAACTGTATTTTGTACTGCATGCATGTTTTGACTTGTCACGTTACGAAATCTGTTTTTGAGCGCAACTACATCAGCAATTGGTTTATTTCCATCCGCACATGTGGCTTGACTCCGTGCATCAGTCTAGCACGGCAGAGCTTTGCATCTCCATTACAACAAGGGCTAACTGCTTGAAGGTCGGTCTTAAAAGAGAAAACAGCAGCGCAGGCTCAGAGTGAATGAAGAGAGGGAGCTGCATTAGTGAGAACAAAGTAGTGAATCACAGAAATAAAACGCTCTTTTCTGACTGTTTGATAGGGCAGTAATAGGCACAGCCACACTGCCCTAATAGAAAGTGCCACAATGCTGGATTTTATCGCAGGCACGCTCATCGTGCCAGCTGTTTGGTCTCTTCTCGCTGCTCTGCATGTCTATGTGTAGCTCAGATGCACAGTCCTCCAGCTCTTTATACATCCACATATCATAGGGCCCACCTCGTGTCACTGCAGCCTGCGTGAAGTGGTCAGGTGTGCTTTTACCTGACTCTGGAGATGTCTATCCGGCACGTCTCTGTGTGTTTAAATTGGTAATGGAACATCAAAATATGATTTGCATTGGCAAAGCCAATGGAAAAGCTCTGTTAACAGGGTCATGTTGTTGTTGTTTAAATGTAAAAACAACACAT
Source organism: Sciaenops ocellatus (assembly GCA_033000465.1). Lineage (NCBI taxonomy): Eukaryota > Metazoa > Chordata > Actinopteri > Sciaenidae > Sciaenops > Sciaenops ocellatus. The sequence continues at coordinate 6,966,925 of CP136871.1, read as the reverse complement.
GCGACCATTTAGACGCTGTTTTAGCACTCTGATCTAATCCCTAACCAGTGTACATCAAAAACACATACAGTATGTGAGTGGATATACATATATGGCATCATGATTTTATCTTGGTATGAGATAACTGGAATGACAAGTAGTGGCCACTGAAAGCTGCCACATGGAACATGTAGAAGTTTTACAGCAGTCTGTGTAGGTGTTTGTCACAGTGTTGAAATTTGGACTTTTTGAACACGGGTTCAATTAATAACTTGGCTTATATTTATTGGTCGCAAGCTTTTCCTGTTACGCCAGGACAAACAAAATGTCCTCTGAAAATGCATGGCATATTTTGCACGTTTCTTGTTGACTTTGATGTGTTGAAACTTTTTGTTTGTGGTGACAGGTCGGTGCTTTGTTTGATCTCTAACATAATTGTATTACTTGACTCAGGTCCTGGAGAGTTGCCAAGAGAAACTACCAATTTATCTTTAATGGGTATGCTACCAAATATGTGATCAATGCCTGCTCGAATTGAAACAATGTCACAAGTCCAGAATGCCCAGGTGGTAGTTTCTACTAACAGGTCACATCTGATCTGTATCTTTCTGCAGGAAAGCTAACACTTATGGTTAGATTAGTTTGAACTTTTCCGTTTCCTGATTTCAGCAATAAATCAAATTCCTGTAAATTGTAATCTCACAGCAGATGATGGCAAAAAGAAATATCTTTTGATTTAACAGCAAGCTTGTAACATTGCACCAAAACTAACCGAGCGATTAAAAGTTAGATACCTACCTCCTTGGAGGACGTGGCTGCCGTTCTTTACGCCTGTCTTCCCTTAAGTTTGGAGGTTTTCCAGGTTCTCGTGGTGGCAGGGCTCTCCCGGCTCCACCGCCTGCGCCGCCTGCACCGCCTGTGCCTGCGCCGCCGCCGCCGCCGCCGCCGCCGCCCACCCCTCCAGGCTCCCGGGGATTGTTGGGAAGCTTCCCTCCCTCTGGCAAGGGTTTGGAAGGCCTGCCCTGCAGACCACCGGGCGGAGGAGGACTGGGGGCTTTCTTCATGGGAGGCTTGTCCCTGCGAGGAGGGGGCATGGCACCCGGCTTCAACGGCATGCTTAGAGAGGGAAAAAGCACTTTTCAAGCATGCAGACAGTAATGGGCAGGCATGTGTTAACAACCAGCATGCTAGCAGCAGAGCACATGCAATACTCTAACTAAAGATCAATAAATAATAACCAGTAAATACGCATAATGCAATGTGATGAGCGAGTTACATTATTAATATCACACAAAATAAATAAAACAAAACAGAGCTGAACAATAATGACGATATATTTTAAAGGACAAACGAGGATGGAAGCAGATCATAGAAGCATGGCTGACTATGGATTGAATGGATGAAAGATTTACCCTTTAGCTAACATAGGAGGAAGGTCCGGTTTGTTCTTAGGATTCCTTGGTGCTGCTGGACTCGGTGAAGGAGATGTGGAGAATGATCGAGACCTATAAGTAACAGGAAAGGGGTCATAAAAGTGTTCAGATTAGACCTGATGCTGTGTTTTCAGGTTTCAAGCGCAAGCAACATGTAATACATGTAATGTGCGCAGTCAACAAAAATTCTGCCCAGTTTAGCATTATTTGGGATCATTTTATTATCTAGAACTTGTATTTAAGAGAAATACAGGCTTTTAGTGACTAGGAGATTGTTAAGGGACACTTGGTGGCAGAGGAAACAAGTTGTGAACACAACATTGACATATAATCACCTTATAAAAAAAGTCCAGTGTGTAAGATCTATATAATAATGTGGCAGAAATGGAATATAATATTCATAAGTTAGTGTATAATCACACAGTAGTGGACTTTGTGGAATTAAAAACATGTCTGCATGTTGAGGAAAGACTGTGTTTTTAGCATTCAACAGCTGAGTGCCATGACACACAGACACACAGAGTTGTGTACCTAGAGCGGCTGCCACTGAACGAGCTGCGCTGGGAGGAGTGGCTGGAGTAGGAGCTGAATGAGGAAGAGCGACTGCGGGAACGAGACGACCCGGAGCCTGTGTAGGATGAAGAGCGAGACGACGACCTGCAACACACAAACAGACACACAGATAGCACGATTACATTATAACTTATGATTATACTCAGAATACAGGTAAATCAGGTAACTTGTCATAAGGAGTTATTTTAAAGCACATCTAATTAGATAACAGCTGTATGTGATGTACTGCAGCAATGACACATAAAAAACAAACCACGATCTCGCCAGGAAAAGTAATCCATGGAGAAATGTCAGCAGTCAGATGGGGCCTGCTTTGTGAATGTGCATAGTTAACAAACTTAGTTTGCTAAAACTAGTGCTAAAGTTTCTGTATGTTAGCTCTGCCTGGTATACACAGTAACAACAACAACTATACAAACAGAAAGCATCAGCTTGGAAACATTAAATCTCATCATGTTCTTACAGAGAAATTCTGATTTGTTTTTGGTGAAGAATGTATTTTTGTGTGCTTTGTCTCTGCAAGCACTACCACACGGTGAGCTAAGAGCAAATATGTTTGTGTGGATGCAGCTTGAGTGAACACGGGTAAACAATTGACCCGTGTTGAATCAGTGATAGGCACAAGTACTTGTTTGGACATCAGTATTTGTTCAACCCACTGAGTACTCGCATTTAGATATCGGTCATCAGTCACACTTATCTAAGGTTACAGACGGAAGGGTGTCCAGGGATCAGAGTGATGTTTGGAAGCATGCAGTGCTTGGTTGCATGCTTATGTATCATATAACAAGTTCAATACAGTACAATTACAATTCTACAGTCTGTGCAGTGCACAGGTAGGGTAAGGCTGCATGCATTTTCACTTGGGGTTCTGTTATAAAAAATTAGGTTTATACTGTGTTCCTGTTTTCTTACACGCCTCGTTTGCACTTCTTTGTTGCTAAGGCTGGCAGGGTTAGATAAGGTTCAGCTTCATAAATAGATAGGGGAAGTTCAGGATAACGAGAGTCAGAGACAGGTCAGGAAGGTGTTAGACGTCTTCTGCTGACTACAGTTTAGAAAACTGAGAAAAACGTTATGAAGGTTGTCCATGGAGACGTCAGAGATAGCCATCATAGAATGTATAAAGACTCACTGTAAAGGCTCCACGGGGAGCCTTTTTCTCTGTAACCCCTTTTGTGTGTTGCACTGTTAAACGCTCCTTCTTGTACAAGAATATTAAATTCAACTTAAACTTTGATACTTCGAATCCAGTCTTCTTTATTGAAGGGTCACTCTGAAAAATTCTTTTAACAGGTTCATTTGGGACTCGATTCTTATGTTAGATTTCTTTGTGCTCAATAATAATTCAATGTGAGTATTCAAATATGGATGTTGCTCCTATGTATGCCTTTTCTTGAAGCATTACTTGTCTATGTTAAGTTAGGTGTGTGGACGCCTTGTTTCTGATTGGTTCCAGCTAGTGGCCACCTCTTTCTACCTCCTGGAGGAAGAACTGGAGGAATCCAGATTAGAGCAGCTCCCGGTCTGGCCCTGCAATCTTTCCTGTGTTTCTTGATTATTTAATAAAAAGTTAGATAGTGATAGTTTCTTTCCTTTTTTGGTTTCGTTTTGGTAGTTAAGACTGATTTTAAGAGAGTTAAAGAGAGAGCTGTGAGATTACAATTTACAGGAATTTAAGAGTACTCTTTTGGTTATTTATATTCATTTAAACAGCATCTACTCACCCTGTTCCACTTGTAGTCTGTCTCACCTTGTCCCACCTCTGGGCAATAAATAACTTTGATTTACCAAGTGAAACTGGGTTTATGGTACTGGGAATTTTTGAAAATGCTCATCCCTACACTTTTAGCATTGTCATTATGAATGTAGATATAAATGTCGTGTGAAAGGAGAAGAGAAGGTGCTTCCACATTCAGAGTGTACAGTACATGAATTACAGCCAGGCATTCACTGGAATTCAAAATACTTAAGACGTACAGGTATTCAAGCTTCCATGACGTGTGCTTCTGTGGCATCACAGCCAAACTTACAGTAGGTCTGAGTAGCAATTACACTTACATGTCAACGCAATTGCAACGCAGTGCTATCACTGATCTTGATGTTCAAGCATGCGGAAAACACGATTAACACATGCATTCAGTAGTGAGTTTGTGCGTGATCCGAGTCATCGGGATGTTTTCTCTTCCAGTGTTCAAGGCTAATTGACGTAGTCCTGTGAGGAAAAACAACTCTGTCTTGCATGTCATTCTTCAATCAAGTGCCCCAAATGTTTCAACGCTTCCTCCCATGACCTCTCGATTTACTGCATGGACGCATGACAGTACCATGGTTAGTTACTGCTAAAACTGACAACATTTAGTGTCAAAGTGTGTGTCGACATTGTTCAAATGAAGTCGCATATGCCTGTGGAAACACTTCAAACGTGTCCTTTATGACAGTCTCACCGGAATGTCTTAGTCGAGTGCTCAGGGAGCCTCTTATTGCAGTTTCATACATTGCCAATGCAAAAAGTAATGCTATAAGAGTGTTTATCGCTGCAGATATGCGACCATGCTCACTCTAGAGAGAAAGGGTTTAAGCGTGTGGTCAAAGTGTTTGACAAACACATGACGACGTGCCTTCATGTGTGCATTTCAGTCTGTCTGGTGTGCCTATAAATGAGCACAAGCTTCAGTCATTGAGGAATTATCAACAGGTCAGAGCCTTGTGATGAAGCATTACTGACATTTGTAGTATTTATTTACAGTGTGCCAGTATTTGGGCAGGGTTCCCACGTCTTCCTGAACATCAAATTAAGGACTTTTCAAGGACTGTCCAGACACAATTCCCTCAAATACAAGGGCCTAGAAATTATTATTATTATTATTATTATTATTATTTTTAGGTACAGCTGAAGGTTTCCTTAACGTTTGCTTTTCTTGCCGCTGTTAAACCTACATCAATCAACTTCACTCATGCAGGTGACTGTTGCACTTCTCAAGGCGGCACGTGAAACAAAAATGCAACTGCAGGAGACAAATGCAGACAGCAGAACGTGTACGACTATTTACCAACGTTAAGTTAAACAAAAAGAAAAAAAACTTTAATTTCAATGAGTTATTGAGTGAAAAATGTCTGTTTAAGTCTTTTAAAAATCTCAAACCTTACATTCACAAAATTTCAAGGACCCTGTGGGAACCATGTCAACATAAATGAAAAGTGTTTATTGCTACATTTTTTTTCCCTTGCTGTACCAAAAACGTACCGAACCGTGATCCCAAAAGAAAGCTACACACCGAACTGTGAATGTTATGTACGGTGAAGTACTACCTGGAGGAGTTGGACAGAGAAACGGAGGAGCCTGAGGGTCTATGCCGCCGCCGGCCTCGCGGTGGGGACCCGAGCCCAGGGCGTCTTCTAGGAGATTTGGACCGACGCCATGGGTCCTTCCACTCATCTGGTCGCCTCATGACTGGTACAACCTCCTTCTTTGAGGGAGGCTCCATCGGCCTGCTGAGAAGATTGAAAACATGGTCAATGGCTGGTTAGAGACAAGTGACAGTGTAAAAACAAACATACATATTTTTATTTTTATATCATTCTAACATCTACTATTACACACCTACGGTATAGCCATCAGGAGCAATTTGGGGTTTAGTAACTTGCTTGGCTGGACTGGGACACGCACCGATTACTGGACAACACCTAGTCACGGCTGGCAAATTCTGTTCAGCTTCACCCATGCAATACAAGTGAGTGTTGGCCGACTCATTGACTGCCTGCACTGAAATTTAGGTCTAATGCAATGGTGAAATGGTTTTCCCCTGACCGATGTCTCATCTGATTTATTCTGATACAGAAAGGTCAATATCCGGTTGGACTCTATTGTCAAAAATGAAAATGGTTAGGTGTGATGCGTCAAAGACAGACAAGTAAAAAACAATGTTGCAAACTCGGATAGGTATTTATAGATGCATTCGTGAACAAAGACCAACTGTTAACATACAAACAGACAATCAAAGTCCCTCAAATTTTCCAATTTTGTCATATTCATGAAGATTATTTGCACTGGGACTGTACCTCAGTACCTCATGGTTTTCAATTCACGGTGCTATGATTAACTTATTAAAATTTAAAATTTTCATATTTCCTTACTGTATGACCACATTCAGAAAACATGATCCTGATTTAGGCTTAAATTGGATACACACACCTCTCTGTACAGAATAACAAAAGCAATCACAAAAAGCCATATGTAAAAATCTTTTTTGTTCTCTTCCTTGTTATCATCTGTTCACAATCACTGGCTTCTATTACACATCATCTTGTAAATAAAAATGTATTTGCTGACTTGAGTGGCCTCCATGTTTACTTCCGCATGACGTGTTATCGCTCCTTTGTGCATGTCAGTTCCTGCTGGACTAATTTTATAGCTTCCTGTAAGGAAGCAATGAAAACAGATTTGTTGTTTGAATGTGTATTTTTACTTCATATTATGTTCTTGCTCCACAATTGGAAGATATATTAGAAATCATCGTTTGTTGCTTCAACCCTTGTTTGAAGTTCCTGTGTTTGACATCAACATGACGTGTTTGTTTTCCCTCCAAATCGGAATGGGAGTGTGTGTGATGTCATTTTGCATGTTAGCCTAAGGAGGAAATGTTTAACCATTGCATGACACAGTTATAGGTATAGATTAAATAGATGGCTCCTATCCAAATCCTGTTTCACAATTTATTTCTTGTTTGGTTTGTAAGAAAATTGCATTATTATTATTCAATTATTATTATTATTAAAATGGAAATTTATTTGGATTTCATGTAATTGACACACACAAAATCACAAATTGGTGAAGTGAAATGAAAATGCTTTTATGGTGCTTCGTGGGATGTGTAAAGTTTTGGATACAACCCTTATCTTGGTCTTCATGGTGCCACTTGCTTGGTGGTGTTGCAGACCCTGGGACCTTTCAGTACAGGTGTATATATACTGAGATCATGTGACACTTAGATTGCACACAGGAGGACTTTATTTAACTAATTATGTGACTTCTAAAGGCAATTGGTTGCACCAGATCAGAATTTTTTTTTTAAAGTTTAAACAAATTTGGACAATTTTGTGTATGTCCATAACATGAAATCCAAATTTTAAAAAATAAATGCTGACATTAGTGGCCTCTATGTTTACTTCTACTGATCTACTAGACTCTTTATGGCTTCCTGTAAAGAAGCAACAAAAGACAGATTTGTTATTTGAATATGTATTTTTGCTTCATATTATTGTTTTCTCTCCACAATCATCACTTTTTCTTCTTGTTACCTTTTTGTTTTGTTACTGGGACACTTAAATTTACTAAATTTGAATATTTAATATGAAGAATAAATGTTTGTTAGTACTTGCTCGAAGTTTTTCTATTTGGCTTCAATGTGACGTGTTTGTTTTCTGATCAAATCTAAACGGAATGTGTGATGTCATTTTGCATGTTAGCCTTACTGAGGACATGTTTAACCTTTACGTGACACAGTTTGGCTCTTATCCAAGTTTTTGTTTTTCTGTTAAAGTTTCCATAAAATTTTATATGCGCGTGTTTGGAGCAGCAGTCTGTAGCTGCCATTGTGACTTGACTTGCAAGACCAACTACTTACCTACCTTATTGTTGTGTTTTTACAATTAAAAACAGGTTTAGTTCATTAGTTCCCCTACATGTAACAATAAATTATTTCTTCAAGTACTACCAACTGTGCCATGATATTTCTAGGATAGGATGGCAAACTGTCAGATGAAAAATGTATTACAATTATTTTCAATACCAATTAATCAATTATTTTCACCGTTTACTGATTGTTTTTTTAATAAAATGTCAGAAAATATTTTGAAAAATCCTTAATCCTTTGCACTGACGCAGTGCAAAGGATTAAGTAAAAACCTGCTGACGCGACAGACCCACAGTATATGGGAGCTGATTTACGGTAAACCATTGGATAATTCTCAGCTACGACATTTACCATCAACATGTATGGGATTTTCCCGGCGGCGAGAGGTCAATGTTTAGTTTTGCAAAAAAAAAAAAGAAAAACCAGCAAGCAAGACAGCAAGATTCAAGTGTTTACCCTTCAAGTCTGTCTCTAAATATTTGTTGCAGGAAATTAAGTGGATATTCCCACTGTGAATGAAATGGAGTGAATGCTTGAAGGAGTGCTAGCTCCGTTACAGCTGCTGTCTGGTGTGAAGGCTCGGCATTTTAATTAGTGAGCAGTGTCACACCCTTCACAGTGAGTTTCTGACTAATTTGTGAAATACAATGCTGCTGCATTGCTTTTTAAAGTGTTGTTGTTGTTGTTGTACTGAGCTATATACTTTATTTGTATTTATTCTTTAATTAAACAGTTGGCAGGTTTTATTGCTAAGATTGACTGACACTGTAAACAAAAAAAAAAAGGCTGTTTAAAGAAGAATGTTAAAAGAAGAAGCCTTCTCATTCTCATTGAATTTTTCCCCTCTAAAAATCACCGTCCTAAGTCTGTACTTGAACTTACATAATCATTTGCTCAATCTAAATAAAGCAAGGTACATATACAGTGCTAGTAAACAAAAGGGACATATACCTCCTGTGAATGAGTAATTCCACGTGCGTGATGCAAGAGCAAACATGGAACCTAGCTAGAGCTTAAAATAGAGTCAGTCACAACACTGGATATTTTTAGCTCCTAATGTCAATTCCTATCAGTAGAGTGTTATCTTTCATTAAGGAATGAAAAAAAAGGGAGTCATGCACAACGGCCCACGGCGTACAACAAAAGGTAATAGGATGTTTGCTAAGTTCAGTAGACTTAATGAATCGCTCTAAGGTTTCTGGAAAAGTATGAGCCAGTGTGTTGAGAGGAGGCTCAGTTGATTGTGTAAGCTGAAGCTGAACTTTGCATGAACTTTGCATGAACTTGATGTCACTGTTTGCTTTTTTAAGTTAGAGCAGGTGTTAAAAAATTTAAATAAATAAAAAACGTCACAGGAAGTACAACCTTCAGCAAGTTGAGACGTGAAATTTAAAACCAATCGAGGCGGCTGTTTGAAAATGCAAAATTTGATCACTATTTGTAGTTTGGAATTTAATTTTAGACCAACTGACTGCAAAATCTTTTGACTAAACTGATTCATTGCTGGTAGCTTTCAGCAAAGAAAAGGGAAAAATATAACAAGTGGAAATAATAATTCAATACAGCATTGCTGTTGTTGCAGAAAGACAATTTGGAGCAATGATTAAATAAGGTTAGTAGCTATTGTGTATCTTTTTATTTTTAACTAGAGACCACTCATCATTCAAACTCTTCAATAGGAAAATTTGTTCCAGAAAGACAATGCTCAAGACATATTTCTACATCGTTTTTGTTGTTGAGTTGGTCACACTGGAAAGGTTTGCATGTTGCCTTAGGTAACATTGCCTAAGTGCTTTACGTCATTCCTCACTGAACACAAAAGTAAAATATGGGTGTTGGTTGGCAGGTGACAGGAACATCATCATCATCATTCTTGGTGCCTCTGATGCTTGTGGTTAAAAAAACTAATTAAATTCCCACAATTTCAAAACTACGACTGCGGGCAAAACAGTGGACTCCACAGTATTGTGTTATCAGTCATAAACTGGGGGACTGAATCACTATGAGGAAGGGCTGGACGTGTAGTATTGTGCGTTGCTCTAGGAGGAATATTTTGTTACACTGCATGCCACACCAGAGGCGCAGCTTTTAGCGCTAACTGAAATATCTACTTACAACTTTCCATGTGTTTTGTGAAAAGTCTAAAGTAAACAGTAATAAAAAGAACAGAGGAGTCTGGCAGAGACAAAAGAAGGAGGTGTGTGCTCTATGGTGAATAGCAATTGTGTGACACTGGGAATAGAAAGACCAGGTGCGGTCATTGTTGTTAGAGACTTCAAGGCTAACCTGAAGAAGGTTATGCCTGACCTAGGTTGTAGGCACAAGCATACAAGGATAGTGCTTTTATACAACAGTTCTACAAGTAATATGTATTAATTTACAGTAATGAGTGACAACAGATTATGATTGTTTATTTCTGCAACTGGCAACTGGCCCTGCCAAGACACATAGTTCTGCACTGTTGTGCTTTTACAGTACGTATCTCATTCACCCATTCACACACACTCACACACACACACACACACACTGATGGCATTGGCTGCCATGCAAGGTGCCAACTGCTCATCAGCTAACCATTCATACACATTCACACACCGATGGCACAGCCTTTGGGAGCAATTTGGGGTTCAGTATCTTGCCCAAGGACACTTCGACATGCAGACTGGAGGGAATCGAACCGGGGATCGAACGGCCGATCTTCTGATTAGTGGACGACCCACTCTACCTCTGAGCCACAGCCGCCCCTGAACAGTAGCCCGCTAGCTTTGATCTACAGGTCTATATGAGTACACAAGTTGATGTTAATAATTTTTAGACTGAGCCAAGCCGGGATGAAGTTTAAAGCCTACGTTGTTTGCCTCTTCTCTAGTTTGTCTAGGTTGACTGATGTAATATGAGCACACCTGGAGGTTTGCACTGACGTATCCACGATTCTTTTCTTCCCTTTGTCCTCTTTGTGACGGCCATACAGTCATTCAGTCAAATGCTATTTATGTAAAAATGTTCATTTTTGAGGTGCAAATTGACTACATCAGTGCCACATTGGAAAATCGGCATCCGAATGAATCCTCGGCAAAGTTAAACCAGACGTAGTCACCAGCATTAGTCATTTTTTTGGTATTTTTTGTCACTTGCTAGCAATGGGAAGTAAATGTGTATACATCATATCTATTTACAGATTTCTGTGCACTTTAACAAATGTCAGATTGCGTTTAGATTCTTACACATTTAAAAATATGATACGCACACATGTAATAAGATACAGTTGCACAACTCTCCACCCACATTTGTTAATAATCATATAGCAATAATATCCCCATACAGCAGGGCTTTCCTCTTCTGGCGAGGCCTGACACAGTGTATAGCAAAGTAAAACACACAGCTGATGAAATGTCTCGTAGCAACGTCAGCTTCCCACTCTGATGACCAGCATGTCATCTTCAGATATAACTTCTGTTTTTTCTCATCCTTTTCTTTTGGGTAGAAGTTGTGTGTAAAACAACCAACAGTTAAATAAAAAGTCAAGAGTGTCAATTCAAAGCGATTCATACAGACACACGATTTCTTCACATTACAGCTCTATTATAATTTTTAGTTGTCGTGTATGTTTTTCTGTATCATTTCAAGGGTGAAACTCAAAAGAACCCAAAAAATGTACTTCTTTGCCAACAAGGAAGCTTCTCCACACGAGTGGCATGTCTAAAATGCATATGTGCGAGGGTGTTAAATATGAAGTGGTTAGATGCCTGAAAGTTTTGACGAAGAGTGTGGCTGCCGTAGGTTTCACTTCAATAATTAATGCCAAGTGTTTCTAAATCTAACCTAACATTATGTTTGTATATTGGTGGCAACATCCCTCTAAAATCTTTATTGCTTTAATGTAGTTATGATGATATTTGCCTTGGAAAAATTAAATTAGTCACCAAAGTGGGTCATTTGGTGGTAATGTTTTGTTGCCTACTAGTGATGGTAGTAAATATATGTATTTATTTAAGTGCATGCAAACTAAGGAACCCATTGGCTGTTCCTCACTGGAGAAATCAAAGCCAGTGTTTGTTTGCGGTGTATTGTACATACATATTGTACATGTTCATATGAGTTTCTCACACGTGGGTATACACTATATTGAACGACACCTATAATCCGTAATGCAATTTTAATAATCAGGTCTGCAATGTTTATATTGCGAAATACATTTTTTGTTTTGTATTGTCTGTGTGTCATGCAGATACGTAATTTTCTCTGCTTGTGATGAGTTATATATTTGCTGATGTTGCTTCTGTGTTAACAAACTGGATGATTTTCTAGTTTTATTTTCTGTTATTTTATTATTTAAGCAAACTTCTTGTACAACTTGTGGCCTATTTTTCCCTCAGATGTCATACTATACATAGTTCCATGAATACCATGTGCATTGTCAAATCATGAACTACAACATTCATGCGTCATTCCATTATTCAATTTCCATTTCCAGTTCTGTTGACTACAAAACCACTTCTATAAAAACTACAACATGCTGAGGATGCTGATCAATGTTGTTTTGAGATTTCAATAGACCAATTATTACCCCCAAATTATTTAAGGCAATCTGATCCAAACAACTAAAACATCACTTACTTCGGTGGCAGGCTGAGAGGAGAGCGTGGTTTCAGTTTTTCCTCATCCTTCTTCTCCCTTGCTTCTCGTGGAGGACGCATCCTCGGCCTCTCCTTCTCGTCTCGCTTGATCCGGTCCCTCTCCCATTCTTCTTTTCGTCGCATCCTCTCTTTCTCGCGCTCCCGCTCCCGCTCTCTCTCCCTCTCCCTCTGTCGGCGTTCCCTCTCGCGGTGATCCCTCTCCCTCTCTCTGTCCCGGTTCCGCTCGCGAGGATCACGTTCGCGTTCACGCTCCTGTCGAGGTAGACTGGTTTAGTTTTCGAGGAAAAAAACATGCCGTGTGCTGTTGAATTTGCTGTGATAGCTCTCAGAAAACTGTCATTATTCTACATTTTTGTTATTGTAAATAAATCGCATAAAAAAAACAACATGCTCATCCATCTGGCAATGCTTTTTGGCTTCCTACCCTGTCTGTGGCACGCCACGGGCCTATACTAAACGCAGAACTACAACTCACATACAGTTTCATTGTTTATCTTTTTTTAAGGCTCAGTAATTTTTGAGGGAAAAAGAAAAACCTTTAACGTATGGTAGAAAAATATTTAAGCAGACTGTGGAGGTACTCACACTGTAGTGGTAAGGAAGGGGAGCTTCTGTGTACTGCACTCTGAAGTTTTCATACTGGCCACCTCGCCATAGGGCCTCCATTTCATAGTCATAGTATGGATCAGCGTATGGGTCACTGCACAGGGAAACACATTTGGGAAATTGTAAGCAAAAGTTACTTAGATGGGGCAAAATATGCTGGTTATTTCTTTGCTATGGTGTTTTTACACACTGCCATAATATATAACACATCTAATAGTACGTATTGTGCATATAAGCTTTAAAAACACACTTCACTTGCTCAAAATAGTAGTCATTAAATGGAAATTAATTCTCAGTGAGTCAGAGTGGCCTTTTCTTCCCTTTATCATATCAGAGTTGGGACACTTTAAAAGGGGAACTTACACTATACACTACTGTTAAATTAATGACCTCACATGGATTAGCAATACTTCTGTGATGAATAATCTGTGATGACAGACATGGACAAAAATGTTGCATGAAACATTAATGATTTGTTAAACCATGACAGAAATGTTAGACAGGGTTCAATACACAGTCGCTATGAAAAACAGCTTGGTTACGTCTACATCTAACTACACTGCTGTTGTAGTACAAGTTTTATGCGTCTATTTTAGTATACACTTACCTGTATATCGGATCTCTGAACTCCATTTCACTGAAAGAGGAAAAACTGATTAGTACCAATGAAAACAAATCAATCTATATCTATATCTATATCTATATCTATATATATATATATATATATATTTGGTATAATCACTACAAATGAATTGTGCTTGTATTAAGTGCTTGGAAGGGAGGGGCACTCTACCACTGTGTATGGGACTGCTTAAAATTAAAAAATATATATTGAAAAGAAGTTGTTCTGCCTTTATCTGAGCTCGTTGGAGTGAAGGTTTGTATACATATGTATGTATATATCCAAAGAACTTTGTTGTCAGTCCTAAAAAGTCAGCTTTAATTGACTTTGGACTCCTACAGGTCAGGAGGATGATCGCTTCATCTTTGAGGAAAATGGATGTACCCTCGATAAATGTCTGGATAAAGGGGATGGCATCTTGTATTGTGTTAGAGAGACTGACTTATATAACCAGGGGAAGGACTGCAGAGACTGTATGGAAACCTTTAATTTTTTAGAGTTTCTTAGATGTCAAAGGCCACAATCATCTTAAAACCACTGTGTTATTTGTGTTTTATTTTATTTATTTGTTAAATGTGTAAAGTATGTGAAATGATTTGTGGAAATGGTGACTACTTATTTTATGGCTTCATTTAGTAATAATTAATATTGTTGTGCTTGTTGTCTGTGTATGTGAAATATATGAAATGTTCAATAAAAATACTCTTAAAAATAAAATGAATTGTGCGTCTACTTAAAGGACAAACCTGTGTGTGCGGACTGGTGAGGATTAACGAGGAAAATGATCGTAAACATGGGGCTTTAATAAAGTAAAACCAACAAGAGAGCATGTTGTATGTAAGATGTGTAATTTCATGGAGCTGTTACGTGACAAAAAATAATGTATGATGTAATCACCCATGTTATGCTGCCACATCTGCTGGCTAACATTAAACTGAGACTATGTTTATTATTTGTGTTGGCTACGGGCTAGGTTATTATTGACAGTTGTTTAATTGTTAATCATGAGTCATTGCGGGTTTATCATGACACTATTACACTGGATTTGAGAGGCTAAATGGATAACTGCCATTACTGGAGACTCTGTGTAATTATATAATAAGGTTGTGTTCTGTTATAGTTTCCTGTTTCTCTGAGTAACATTAGTCTATAACTATTTTCAGCCAATAATTAATCTGTACTGTAGCTGTATGTTTGTGTCACAAGGGAAATAGTTATTAACGTTATTGCGTTGAAATAGTCTGTGAACAAACAACTAGTCAGTGCTGACACTGTATGCTAAGTAAGTAATGACACAGTACATGCTCTGAATTCCTCAGATATAGCTTTGCAATGCTCATTACAACAATAAGACTTGACATATCTGTGTCTTGTGTTTTCTAATTTCATTTGACACATTGTGTTCAATGGGAGCACGTCATACTCTCTGATGATGCGGTAGCTGCGTTCTCTGAAGAAATCGTTCTCTTTGTCAAATTCTCTCTCGTCCTCTCCGATGGTCACGTTGAAACGCTTCTCCTCAAAGTCCGGCTCCTGCTCCTTACGGATGGTGGCCTTCTTCAGCACCTACGCGACACAGAACCGGATTCAGAACAATTTGTTGAAAACACTGATGTAAATGGAAGTGAAAGACACCACACAGGAATCTTTTTTTTTAAAAACACAAACATACTTTTTTAAATTTTGGATTTATTTTAGGAAAAACAAATAAGCAAGTAAATACAGGACAATTAATAAAATAACAAAAGAACATTATTTTTGATTTTTTTTTGTTAATCTGGTGTGCATGTGTGTGTGTGTGTGTGTGTGTGTGTGTGTGACATAAGGGAAATGAAGTGGTTGCGTGCCAAGGTGGAGGGAAAAAAATGAATACGCAAAAACCAAAAATAAATTAAATGAAATCATATTGTTATGAGTATCACCGTCAACGGTAGTAACTATAGTAATTAAAAATAACATCGACAACAGGAAGGGAGTACGTCACACATCCACCACAGCCACTGGCAGTGAGGAAAGGTTGGGGTGTTCCCAAATGGCTCCCAGGCAGCCATGCTGGGTCAAGAAATCTATTTTAATACTATTTAATATTACTTTTTAATATTATTACTATAAATATCATTTCTGTGTCATTATTATAATGTTTCCAATGACTTAAATGACTGCGTCAGAGAGGTAAGATATCTGTGTCTATCTGGATCTTGCACCCACTGTGTATTTCAGTGTACTGACAGGGGTTTCTATTAAATTATCCATCTCATTCATATCAGCGAAGGACGACTAAATAACAGAAACACTTATTTTTATTATATAATTCAATTCAATAGCACCACAAACACACCAACAACCTCAACCAACAGCAAATACGTGTGCAGTCTATCTGTAAAAACAAACCAGCAAACTGTTTTCTGTTTGTGACCTTCCTGCACTGCCAACATTTCACGTCATTCATGTAGGTCTCACTGTGCAAATCTTTGTTTTGTTTGTTGAATCAGCTTAATGGGCAAATTTTCCAACAGGATGAGGTGGTGGTGGTCGTAGTAATGATGTAGTAGTAGTACTAGTAATAAACCTGCATCCTGCAATTTGTTAAACAAACAGGTCTACCGTCACAAGTAAGATACACACTCGACAGCATGATAGCTGTTCCATTTCGCACATTTTGCTTCAATGAGAGTCGTCAGAGGAAGTGTTTACCTCTTTGGCATGCCTCAGACCTCTCTCCCAGGCACTCTCCACAGGAGGCTCCACTGGAGGAGGGGGTGGAGGGAGCTCCTCCACTGCAGGTCCAGCCTGAAGCAGCGACAAATGAATTCAGTTTGCACATATGCTTACAGAGAGATGTAGAGACGGTGATATTGTCAGTAGAACTACAGACGATGTAGATGTTACAGCAGTCTGTGCACAAAGCGTTGAGTTACCATACATTATTTTTTACTGTTTTACATATCAGTGCTATAACAAAGCAGAGTTGTAGGAGTGATACGTACCCAGGGATTATTAGGTATGAGTGGGTGCGGTCCTCCAGGCGGCGCCCCGTTAGGTGAGAAGAGGTCTGGCTTACTGATGAGAGAGTAGTTACCTTTGTCATTGACTCCAGGGTGGATGAACCTACAGTTCATACCCCAAGTACAATTTCCTGGAGGAAACAAAATATAAGCAGGGGGTTTAAAATCAGGCAGTTACCACAGGACATTTTTTTTTTCCAGGCACTGGAAACGCTTTTCATACACTGCTCTATCACACTGGGAAAACCAAATTAAACAATGATTTTCTATTTTTGATTCAAGACGATTGCAACATGGGAAATTGTGAATGAGATCAATATGCATTCCAGTAACATATCGGTATAAATCCAGCTGCAAATTACGTGACACTAAGCAAACAAATTGCCAATTTCACAATGAACAAAATACCAGCAGTGAAAAACATATATGCAGACATGTAGACATTAAGTGTCTATTCTTAAAGATCTGTAATAAATAAAACAAGGGTGACCCTTTATATTTGTTTTTGACAGGCAACCAATCTTTCATTTGAAGTCTAGAATTTAGGCGCTGAGTTTCTTATTGAGTAGATGTCTTAGTAATAGAAAGAAACTGAATTTCTTAAACACAATGGCTCCACCTGCTGTCATCCAACCTATATAACAAACAAACAGTAACATTCCTCACATTCTCCAAAGCGATAAGAAAACAAATATTATTGTATTAATGTACTGTTAGATTGTTATACATCTATCATTAAATGTTCTAGAGTGCAATGAAGAATTTTAGTGAGTGTTCAATCAAAGTGACATGACTACAAACATCTGGTAACTGATTCTCTGTGCTCGTGTGTATCAAATCTTAACAAGTCAAAACCTGTTATCGTTACTTTTACCTTCTATCAGAAGAGAGCAGAGTTGGTAGCCTTGTGAACACTTTCAATCCACATTAAAATAAACTATGACATAAACAAAAGACTTATGAATAGATCACAGTCAGTCTCTAGCACAGCATTAATTGTTAAAGTTTTTATTATAATGCTTTAACATCAACAAACAACATGTGTCATGATATATAGGTCAAGCTCTGGGGTAGGATCTGCTCTTCTCCACCTACCTTTGATGAAGAACCTGCAGATTGGACGTGGTCGGATCTTCCTGTCTGATGGATCTTTGACCTCCCCCTCCTCCAGGTCGTCATCCTGCCCACACAGACAAACGGCAAAAACAGGACACATTAGAGCATCTTACTGTATACTTCCTACTAAATTTAAGACCTAAAAACTGATGAACAAGTTCATGTTTCACTATCATCTTAGACATCTTAATCTTCAAATCAAGAACCATTAAGCCTGTGACACTGTGGGGTCACAAATTAACGTCTACAACATCACAGGGGCAAAAAATATGAAAGTATAATGCCGACAAAAGATTTAAGAGAGCAAAAAAAACAAAAAAAAAAACAAATTCTGAGTGCTGCTCGGCTTTCAAGTCATCTTTTGAGACAGCACAGGATTTGTAAGAGCAGACTATGATTTCATCTACAGCCAAATTCTGGTGATCCAACTGACCCCCCCGCTGTCACCTAGTTTATTCATATCAGGACTCTGGATTTGCTTCACATCTATTGATGTCACTCAGAATGTAGCCACAACCTATAATAATATTACTATTATCAGTAGGAGTAGTATTTGTTTGAACTATTAGTTTCAGATCCCAGCCATCGTATATCAGACAATGAGCATCATTAATGAATGTTTTTTTAATCATGGTTTTAATAAATTCTCTGTTAAAATTAGTTATGAAAACAGAAAAAATAAAGAAATAATAATAATAGAAATAATAATTTACATTTTATTTGAATAAACTGCCTCTGTCTCTTGAATGATATCTGCACGAACCAGGTGTGTTCACTGTT
This sequence comes from Sciaenops ocellatus, assembly GCA_033000465.1. Classification (NCBI taxonomy): domain Eukaryota; kingdom Metazoa; phylum Chordata; class Actinopteri; family Sciaenidae; genus Sciaenops; species Sciaenops ocellatus. The sequence continues at coordinate 6,948,538 of CP136871.1, read as the reverse complement.
TCTGTGTCCACATCTTCAACATAACACCAGATTATGTCTCTGTCTGTCTCACTGTGATTGTCAGTAGTTTTTTTTAATAATGTTGGTATTTTAGATACTGTTGGATGTTTAAATAATGGAGAGCCTATTGTATCAAAGTATCAGTTCTTTTTCAATTGATTTGACTCTAAAACTTACTCTGCTAAATGACAAATTGAATGATAATTTAGTCACAATGCATTTTGATTTGCAGACTTCATATGCTGCTCTTTGTCTCCTTCTGGTGGTTAAAACACTCCACTGTCCCTGCTTTTATGTTGAAGGTAAAAACAGGATGACCCTTCACTTTCAGGTCAATTTGAACAGGTAACCCCCTCAGTTTGAGAGGATTCAGATTGTCAATAGCGAACACGAGCTGTGTTGATCATTACAAGTGTGAGAATCACTGCTGTTGACTCAATTCATTTACCACAGTGTTTGGCATATAAAACACAAGTGTCATTATCTTTGAACAATATTATACTTTTTCCACCTCTGTTTAGCGCACACACACACAGCCTTCAGACCAAAGTAAGCGCTGTGGCAAAAACACAAGCCCTACCATTGATTTGAGTGGGGGTAGTCCATTTAGGTTGCGGCGCTGGAGGCCAATGGGGATGTTGAAAAAAATGTGGTGGAAAAGTTGGAACGGGATCTTTTGGAACTTTTGGAAAAACGCAACTTGACTCCACTCTGCGGTGGCAAATGCAGCAATCAGACTAGTCAAACTGCTAAACCGTCAGCTTGAAATATCACTGAAACTGGGAAGGCATCCAGGTGGTGTTCATGGACCATGGCTAGTCTCCCAGTTGTGTCTTTGCTTGGTTTATAATGGCAACAGCTGCCAATGGTAACCACTTTGAGAAATTGGCAACCAATTCTTAGATTTTAGTTGCCATCTCTTACAACCCCTTATAAACATACAAAAAAGGGACGGCTAACAATAAAACCTGCACCTCATGCATTAGTGATATTGCTGATAGAGTCGGAACCAGAACCCGACAACAATACTGTGTTTACTTGCGTGCACACAGCAACATCTGTTTTATAGACGACTGTGAAATAGATGCAGTTATTGACTGTGAGGTGAAAAGTTCCAACTAACCCGCCAACATCACAAACATGTATGCAAAACTGATCAAAACTGAAAGTGAGAGAACAGATGAACACGCAACCAGTGACTTGGTGGATTCATTTTTGAGGGATCAGTGAAGAACATGCCAACAGCTGCACAGCTGGTGTTTTGTATATCAGGAATTGAGAGTGGACACTAACACTAAACATTCAAGCTATGTAAACTATCAGATAAACACAAACTACACAGAATTTTATTCAGTTACTATAATAAATGTTGTCAAATGGGAACCGAATTCTCAGGTTGGGCAAACAGAAGGAAATGCCTTGTTGCCAGCCTGGAAACCACTTTTAAAATTAAGTGTTGAGCTGTGAATGGGTATCTGGTGATGGAGTCCAAGCCCTTACACTTACATTAAGATAGCAGCAGAAAATATGCAAATATGTAGTGTATCTGGCACAATAAAATAACAGGTATACCCTCCTGACTTGATTTTAAAAGCTACAAATATCAAAAGTCCTGGTTCAAAACTATTAAGTCTATAAGCTCCATTTATTTACATGATACGAATGGAAGTTTAAAAAATTGAGCTGGGTTGTGGGAACTACAGAAACATTCAGTCCACTCAGCTGTGTTCGAGAATGGAGCTTCTTCCCTGGCAAATAACCTTTGGCTGAGTACAGACTCCAACTTGCAGAGAGTACACAAACTCAGCAACAGCCAAGTTTAATTTCAACCGGTCATCAGGTTACGCACAAAATGTTTATGTTAATTAGAGACAGCTGGTATGACTATTTGACAGCAACGTTTGCCTTTTTAAAATCAGTGACAGTGATGTGATGGTCAGCACTGGCTAAAAATGAGAAGCTGCTGAACGTTTTGTACACTGCTCTTTGCTGATGTGAAAGAGAGATCTACAGTCGAGGTGTGGCAGACTGTGACGATATTCCACCAGCCTGGACGTCACAGCTCAGGGTCACTCGCACCTTTTCTACTAAATATTTTTCCCCTTCACACACTCTTGCTTTCACCTTCTTCTAAGAGCGAGCTGCGCCAAAAAGAATCTGCATTTGAATTATTTTACTTTAGCCATTTAAATAAGTTCAAATCTGCCCTGATAACAACACTTTGGATCAGATTCTGACATGTCGAGCCAGACCTGACCCGATGCAGTGAACGAACATAATCATGAGTTTGTAGTTTACATAAAATTAAGCCTACTAACACTAACTTTTGATTTTTTTTTTGGGCTCAGCTGAACAAAAAAGTTGTAAAGTTATGTCACTATTTTAGATTAAATTGTGAGCTTAAGGTTACTTTCATATTTTGGGAGATATATCAGAGGGAGACAAAGAACAGCAGAGAGTGAAGAGGTAGTATTCTGAAAGCAGACATCTAAGAACATTTCAAATTTTACAAACTTACTGGAAAGCACACTGGAAAGCAACTGGAGAGGTCGCACAGTGTCTAAATTCTGCCTCACAAAAATTAAATACTAAACTAAGGTCTGTAACTGTAAAAAAAAAAAAAAAAATACAGTGAGCCCAGCTAATCAGCCAAGAATTTCATATTTATGTACTGAGGTGGGTCACAGATACTAGTGTTGAAAAGATGCAGCTTTTAGGTTGTTGTAGTCTCAGTTTTGACTGGCTGTATCAAATGATCGTTGTGCATTTGAATCACTGTCGAGTTGAATCACGAGGAAGATTCAGACCTCCACCAGACTAGAGACCAGCTTCTAAACTTCTGAATATACAGGATACTATCCCTCATTTACCTGCAGCCAATCACCTAACACTGATTAACACATAATTACAGGCAAAACTAGCATCACTTACATCAATCTCTCCTTCATCGATTTCGCCGTCATCCTCATCCTTCTTCTTGTCTCTGAAGGAATCTCTGCGCACCCTCTCAGACCCTTTCGAGTCATCTGTCCTCTTGAACTCACTGTCTTTAGGAGATGGTGGGAAGATTGTTTTTTTCTCCTTCTTCTTGCTGATCTTGTCCTCACTCTCCTCCTCTTCTTCACCTTCTGCTTTCGTGTCTTCCTCATCTTCCTCCTCCTCGTGTGTAGGGATGTTGGGCTCCTCGGGGACCTCCTCATCGTAATCCAGTTCGTGTTCGTCCAGCTCCCGGGAAACAGATGCCGAGTCATCCTTCATCTCCCTCACTGCAACGGCTCTCCTCCTCTCCTCAGCTCTCATCCTTTCGTCCTCCTCTTCCTCCCCAGCTTTGCTTTTGTCTTCCTCCTCCTCGTAATCCACTTCAGCTGACTCGTGTTCTGCTGAGGCTTCCTTTCGGTAATCAATGTATCCTTCCTCCCCATCTTCTCCATCCTCTTCAGCCATGAAGCTCTTGCCCTGTTCCGGTTCTGAGTCTGGAGACTGTGGGGTGTCAATGACTCTATCCTCCTCTTGCTCCTCTCCTTCCTTCTCTTCCTCCCCATCCAACTGGTCCCCTTGTGGACCATCTTCATCCCCCTCCATGAGCATAATGGTCCCATCCTCCTGTCCCATCCCGTCTATTTCTCCTCCAGGCTCCTCATCCTCTGGGTCTGAGACAAAGTCCGGGACCACCTCATCCTCTTCTTCCCTCTCCTCCTCTAATTCCGAACCTCTTCCTCGGCTCTCCAACTCCTCTTCATCCTCCTCACCCAGTGCCCCGTTCTCCTCATCATGGACTATCTCGCTGTCTGAGATGAGCCTGTCCTCTTCATCATCCGGAGAATCCAACAGCTCACTGTCAGAAAGGCCCTTCTCCTCCTCTTCAGGGGACTGAGGGGACTGGGTAGGGCTCTCAGGAGTATCCATTAGAGAATATTCTATTGTAAACAGAAAAACAGCAGTCTGTAAGAAATAGTCAACAAAGAATATACTAATTGAGCTTGATAGTAAATTACTATATCATAAAAAGAACATCTGACCATACTCCAATCAAAATCTGTCACTTATTCATAGGTACAAGATAGGACAGGATTTCAGAACATCTATCCAATAAAGTCAAAGTCAAAATATAAACAATGCACTCCGAGAAAATACTCTAATAAAATCTATTTTCCATCTGAAAATGACCAAAACCCAGAGTTTATCCGAGATGGAAGAAGAAGAAGAAGAAGAAAAAGAGATTTCGGTGCCTTGCTCAAGGGCACGTCGGCAGTGCCCAGGATGGGTGAACTGGCACCCCTCCAGCTACCAGTCCACCAGCCAAACTTTGGTCCATACTGGACTTGAACCAGCCACCCTCCAGTTCCCAAGCAAAGTCTCTACGGACTGAGCTACTGCTGGCCCAATACAGAGGAAACAATACCAGTTTTTTAGATTTACTATTAAGTAAATGTGTATTTACACATACTGTATGCTGTATATATCATAAGCAGCTAAGAAAAGAGGAATTGTACTGTCAGATCTCTAAATTGAGTTTGGCTCAGTCTCACAGTACAGTACAACACACTGTATGATGGACGACATAGCACACAAATGTATGACAGCAAACAAAGTGCCTCTACCTTGCCAACAAACTGGCTATCTATTTATTTAACTAGTTTTGTACCTTTGCTTATTGAACGTTAGCTTCCGGCGCCGCTAATTCAACAGTATACGCTTAGCTACAGCGAGCTAACTAGCAGCTATCTGCCAACAGTAGCAGTTAAAGCTTCGTGTGCTTCATGTATAGTCATAATAATAAAGAATAAAGGTGCTAAGACATGTCCGAGTTTGCACCAAGTTCACCCGCAGCGTAACATGACTGTTAACACTGAGGTGGACGCGCTAGTTTTTGCAACAAGGCCCCACAACTTGGCACAACGCGGCGGAAAGCTGCTGCTGGTTAACCGACGAGCACACACACCGCTTAGACCCGAGCAGCAAGTCTTTGTTTGACGAACACAAACACGTAAAGTCAGCTAACTTTAAAGGCATGAGTAACGGACAGTGGCAGACACAATGTAGCACACTCGCCCCGTCTTTCAATTAACAATGCAAGCCTGCCCTGAAGCTAAGCTACAAGCGCAGCTAAGCTGCTAACAACCACACATTTTCTATTCACCTTGCCGACCCCGGAGCTCTTTAAAGACGGCACTGCTGCGTGAAAAAACGGCCCTCTCCCGCTGATGTGCTTCTTTGTTTCAGTCTATAATAAATATTAAACTGTTTAATTTAATTTAACCGCTATAAAACACTCGGCACGACACAGCGATAGCAGCCATTACCTCGACGTCATCAACATACGACAATCTAGGAGGCTAGGGGGGGAAAAAAAAGGCGCTGCTGGAAGTGAACGAGCACAGACCTGAGATCAGTATGTGTGGCACATTGTTTAACGCCGTTGGCTGCTCAGGGGAGCAAAATCTGATTTGGGTTCAGTGACAGCGGCCCAACTGACAGGCACGTTAAGAACAACAAACATTCTACACGGAGTTTAACGGTTGTATTATATTATATCATATTATATTATATTATATTATATTATTTTATATTATATTATACTATATTATATTATACTATATTATATTATATTATATTATATTATATTATATTATACTATATTATATTATATTATATTATATACTTTCACATACACATCGTAATAGCATTAATTCACAAATTCTCTATCTACACGGCTGTGAAATGAAGCCAACATGGAGGTGTAAAAGCGGCACTTCTTGGCTGGCTCCAGAAGTGAGTCAGTCTCCATAAGTCCCCATGTTCAAATGTCCAACTTCACAGCAGAAATAAACATGTTTACAGCCTGGTACAAAAAACAGTTTTGGTCTCTATAGCTAATTTCCCCGTTCATGACAACTGTACTGAGGGTGAATTTTTATATAACTCACCTGTTCAAATTATATTAAGGCTTAAAGTTATGCAGGATTAAGAGCGTGGTCGCTTTGATTGACAGGTGGGTGCTGTTACAGGTGGCTTGTTTTGAGCAACCAGGCTTCATTCAAACCATCTCAGCTCCAGCCAAGACGACCAGGAGCTGAGATTGTTTTTGCCAACTGTGAAAATTGTTCCATCTTGTCTTCACTATGATATGGAGCAAACTGTGTAAAGCAGTACTATTGGCTCACAGTGGCGACCTTAACAGTCTGAGTACCGCTGCTATTGGAGTTATCAATAACAGCAAGTGCTTTCCAGTGGAATAAATGTTTCATAAACAGTGATCAACCCTGTAATATCACCAAAAATCCTCAACACTAATGGCCAGCCTGCTCAATATGCAACTAGTTGATCGTTGATCTGTAAACTGCACTGCTACTTTTTTCAAGATCTTTTGTCACCTGAGTTCTTGTTAACATTTTAAAAATGAGAACTACTGCTACTTTGAAGTGATTAATCTGCTGGCTGAAACTAAATAGAGAATGAGATCAAATTAGATCAACAGATTTGATTTTGTTATATTAGATTTCATTGCATTCGATTGTGGGGGACATTACATGCTGCATTCGTCAGGGACACAATCTAATTGAATATAATTGATGGACACTATCTTGCATTAAGATGGAATGAGAAATTCCTTTATATGCTTAAATCGAATTTGAACTCACCTCTGACCACCACCACCACCACCACCCACATCCCCAGTCAACAAACAACAAAAAAGTTCCACCTTTATTGAAATTAACATTTTAATATACTCTACTCACTATGACTTCATCACCTGGCATTTATATCTAATCACATCATATTGGATTATAGTAAATTCTTTCATAATCCAATTAGATTTAATTTTAGTGTTGTTAGATGAAGTTCTATTAGTTTGTGCTAGACTATCCTGGACATCTATTTTACGGATCTATTTTATAGTTTTAAAGCCACTTGGTTGCTTGTAATGTTCTTATGTTTGATAAATGTTTAATATGAAAAATCTGGCCTTATCATCCTATTTATCATTCCTTTATTAAGTTTGTGTAATAAGATCACCCCAGGATGCTCAGTTACAATACCATATACACCATATGCTATGTTATGCAATGATATGCAACGCTGTGCAATACTATGCTATGCAATGCTATGCTATGATATGCTACATTACCCTGCACTACAGTATATTATACTAAACTATACTATGCTATGATATGCTAAACTGTGCTATACTATTCTGTGATATACTATGCAAACAAACAAACAAACAAACAAACAAATCTCCGTTAATTGCATCTTTTACATCTTGCAGTTGTGGAGGAGGCTTCATTGCAGAAGGTATTTCACTGTACTGCTTGGTGGAGACTCAAGCAGTTGGCACTGAAGTTACATTATTCAGTGAGGTTGCTTCCCGCTTTGAGCCACTAGATGGCAGCAGTGACCATACACCTAATGACAGCAAACGACCAGCTGTGCCTGACGTGTGGTTATTTATTTATTTATTTATTTATTTTATTTGCGTGTGTGGCCTATTGAAGTCAGATGTTTTATTTATTTATTTATTTTTAGCTTTAAGACCAAATTACACATACTTTGATTGGCAGGTATTCATATATTTCACCCCAAGCTTCCGAACAAAGAAAGGTGAATGTGACTCAAGTATGTAAAAGGAGCCACTTCAGCAAATTACAGGCTGTTAACAAGGGGTCCTTAAATGTTACCTTCAGTTTGTTATAGGTCCCTGCCTACACGGTGCTCCTGATTTGTTATTTCACTGACTGCAGATCAGTAACCGACTTCTTCCAGGAGTGAAATGTCAAATTGTATCTTTGGAGGGAACACAAAGAGAACATGTAGACTACAGGTGAGTACAGGTGTGAGTGAGTGAAGCACTGTATGAAGAATTTTAATTTTTTTAAACTGGGTGATATTTAGGAGACAGTGTGTGTGTGTGTGTGTGTGTGTGTGTGTGTGTGCTTCACTTGAGGGATCGGAGCGCGCGGGAGGCGAGGACCAATCATCAAGCTAGAGCACAGACGATACATGACTTCCTCTCACAAATTTCAAAATAAAAGTATATTAAGTATAAAGCATTGAATTTAAATTTGATTGATTGATTCATGTTTTCTGTTTTACCCAAGAGGCAGCCTTCAGTGCTGGGAATTGAAGTCAATGAGGAAGTGCGAAAAACTGGAATTCCTTGAGTGGCCACTTGACGCTGGCTGCAGAAGTGAGTCAATCTCCATAAGCCCCCATGTTAAAAGGTCCAGCTTCACAGCAGAAATAAACATGTTTACAGCCTGGTACAAAAAACAGTTTTGGTCTCTATAGCTAATTTCCCTGTTCATGACAGCTGTACTGAGGGTGAATTTTTATAGAACTCACCTGATCAAATGATATTAAGGCTTAAAGTTACAAATAATTAACAGCATGGTCGCTTTGATAAGTACCATTACAGATGGCTTATCGTCACTCATGCTCTGTCCATTCTTAATACTGTCATTGGTTTTACCTAACAAATAATAACAAATGATAAAATCACTTTATCCATAGGTCAGACTTTAATTAAACATGAAGTTCATCAGGGAAACCTGTAAATAAATATGTATTTATGGTCAGGAGCACATGGCAAACATCCTTCTACAAAATTTTATTTTTTAAATAATATAATAATATATGAGAAATTAATTAATTTACAGTTATGTCCTGTAACAGTTATTATGTAAAATATCATATATTCTTTAGGCCGTCTAAATGGCAGTCAACTAATTACAATGATGACATTAGATGACAAATAATGTCCATTCTGTGATAAGCATGAGGCAAAGATCCACCTATACAGAAATATTGTAAATTATGTGATAATATTTAATATATTAGCCAACTGGAAATTATTTAATTTGTGGCATTGACTAATTCTACTAGTGCTTTTATTTTAAAGGCAGAAGTGCTGCTTCCCCTGTGTGTCTGTGTGAGTGTGATGAGTCTCAGTAAGTAATAGCAAGGCACTGTGTTGTATAGTATATAGACTACAGCATGGCTATGGTACTGACCTGGTTTTAACAGCGAGGAACAGGAAAGAAAATACAGATTTTTTTTTGTTTTGTTTTGTTTTTTTGTGGAGAGAGATACAGACTTAAAGATCATTCTGGAGGAGGCTGACATGAAACAAAGACACAAAAGGTAAGTTCTTTAATTTTCTACTGAAAATGAGTCAGAATAGTTATAAGTTTATAGTCAGGTGTCTGTCTCTGTGATGCTGATGCTCCAACCATAACAAAGATAGACAAACAGAGAAAAGAAGAAATGCATGATGATTTGTCTTTTTGTTACTCTGATCTGGACACAACAAATTGTGACAATAGCACAAAGACAGCATAACATAAAACAAGTTGTTGTCATGGCTATGTTCTCATTGCGTTTGTTACATATTTTAACAGTTATGTCACTTGTTCTGCATCTTGTTGCCTGTAAATCATCCACTTTTCCCAATTTGCTTTTCTTAAACCCTCAAAAGACTGATCAACCTTTCAATCGAATACATTTCATCTCTAAAATCAAGTTCTCTTATTAACAGTCCTCTTGTAAAACCCTAGATTATCTGCATCAGAGTCATTTAACCGCTGAGCAGAAAAAGCTTCTTTTTCTCTACCAACATTTGTTCAGCTTCTCTGGTTTTCTACCATTAAGAAAATTTCATCAGATGCCAGATATCTGTGATCAGTGCATCCCGGGAGGAAACGCTGGAGCAGAATTAAACCCATGCAGGCAGGAAATAGAGGAGCCTATTAATGACAGTCTGGCTTATTTTTTAAATCTAAACAAGGACTAAATTGAATGAATGCAGCTGAAGACTAACACAATGAGATTAGAACCTGAATTATCACCTTGAACTTGGGCAACAGAGCACAGGAATCTTAGACATGTGGGTGTCATTTAGAGGTGGTGGTCCACTGGTGGCTCATTTAGTTTTGTGTTGTGTTCGCTCTCTGCTGATGTGTTGGGTGACCTGCAAGAATTTATGACGGGTAGTCAGTCATTGCATCATTTTACACATAGAAATGTACTCGATTCAGGTAAGTCAGACTTACTAGACCTGCAAAAGCTTTGGAGACAAAACTCTGAAGCTTTTGGAAAAGCTTCAGAGTTTTGTCCAGATTGAATTTGATTTGTTGTGTAGTCTTACACAACAATAAGTGGATTCAGGTAGTGTTGCAGCCTGCTCTGTCTACTTATCAGTGGCAGACTGACACCATGCTACAGCAAAAACATGTTTTTTCCCCTGTCCTGGCCAATTTGGAGATTTTGGGTTATTTTGCTTCCATAACATCTCTTAGACTAGTAGAAAGAAAACAACCAAAACACATTTAGGTTACTTAGCTCCACTTTGTCTATTTATGTGTAGATTTCACCTAAAGTTAGTATAACATAATGTCAAAATGTATGCAATTTTCTGAAGGATTTCATAGATGGGTTTGTTCATATATTATTGATGATATTTGATTTGTACAACATTTTATTCCTAAAAACACGATAATGATGATTTATTCGCAGTATGTTCTAACTTACGGAGTGATAAAAAAAGAACGCCTGCATATTTAGACACACTCTTTCAGGAAACTTCCAATGTAAGTAATCAACTTGGGAAATGAACACGTTATGCCTGGTTAATCCGCACAACAAAAGTGTTTAAGTGTTAAAGTCACAGGTTGTTGTTTGACTGGGTTGAAGATGTAACGATTACACAAATGAGATATAGCATTTTAATGAATAACGTGACGATATTAGTGATCTTTCTTCCCCTCTGCTCCATGTCTTTGTGCTAATATAAGCTAATGAGGATCTGGATGTAGCTTCATATTGATTGCACAGATGTAAAACTATTCCTTTAAGACTAAGATCCATCAATATGTACAGTATATGATAATGTAGGATCTCATATTAATAAGTTGCGTCTTTCCCGTGAAATGAAGCATCTGCGTATGCAAACTGCAGAATAACGGGAAGCCCTCCAACTGTGTTCCCGAGGCACCTCATTCAGCCAAGCGTGATCTGACACGTAGAGAAGATCAGCTCTACTTGTTGTGGATGTGTGTGCGTGTAATGGAGAGTGGACACACTCTGATTGATGGTAGAATAGTAAAACTAAATTACTTTTTATTTCATGTCCACCTCAATTTATTAGAGGCAGCCCTCAGGAGGGGTGGTCCAATATGTGTGTGTGGGTGACCGGTGAGTAGGAAAAGAGCAACAGATGCCTTGTAGTGTTTCAGAGTCTTGCACACTGGTTAATTAGGTTTCAGCCTAAAAAAAAAAAACAAACCTCAGGAATCTTCAGATATAGAAAAACTGGTTCACACTGTCCTCTAATAACCTCAAAATCTTTTTAAGCACTTACAGTTTACTAAATGGCTGTAATCAGAGATCCTTCTGCTGTGCAGGATTTTAAGAGCGTGGCTGTAGCTTTACTAGAAATGCACTAGGAGGCATCATTAGTGCATTATGAGAGGAGAATAAACCCAAAGCTTATTTGTGTGTTTTGTTAGAATATTACGTTCAAATGATCTTAATGCACTCGTTGAGTGTGTTTACGCCTTGAGTACAGTGTTATGGTTCATTTGTTACACTGCATGCTCAGCAACCAGAATGGCTCCTTTGAATATTGACTGTTGATGACTATCCACACTGGATCTTATTGAAGCTTCACCGGGCATGTTTTTTCTTTTCCTCACAGAATTTCAGCAGTTACAGCACTACATTTTCAAGCAGCTACATCTTAGTGCCACTTGAAACCACCTCCAACCACCTTCATTTCTCCCCTTTGTTTTAACCGCCATATGCATTATCTGATTGCATGAGCGCTTTTGCTTCTGAGCAGCATTTATGAACTGATTCTAGCCGGCATTGCAGATATAAATCCATGTAAAAATGAATATGTTGTGCATTTCTTTGAATTTTCTCTTTCTAGGTGACTCAATGGGGGCCTGAGACGTGTTTGGAAGTGTTATTCTTTTTCACTTCTCACACTGCTTCTACATTCATTCACTCATCAGCAAGTAAATTCACAGCAGTAGTGATAATTCAGTCAAACCTGTGAGATGTTAAAGCGTCACAATCAATATCATGTGCTGTTTTTAACTGGATTGACTTGTGAGCGTAAATGCTCTACATGAAGAAGAAAAAACATGGCGGCATTTCAGAGTCGTGCCCCTTATGACTTAGCTTTAATCAATTTAATGTAACTTCTCATTTACAAACACTTGGGGAATAAAAAGGCCAGCAGTTAGCAGATATGACCGACAACGTGAGCTCCAGAATGGACACTCCAACCAACATCTCTCTGAGTCCCACCGTCGGCGTCTCTGAGTCGTTGGAGTACAAGACTGTGTCTGTGTTCCTGGTCTTGCTTGTGTGTGGCGCGGGCATTGTGGGAAACATCATGGTGGTCCTTGTGGTCCTCACCACGCGCCACATGAGGACACCAACCAACTGTTACCTAGTCAGCCTGGCCATAGCCGACCTGACGGTGCTGGTGGCGGCGGGGCTGCCCAACATCTTGGATAGTCTGACAGGCACGTGGGTTTTTGGCCATGCTGGCTGCCTGGGGATCACCTACTTTCAGTACCTGGGCATCAACGTGTCATCCTGCAGTATCACCGCCTTCACTGTGGAGAGGTAAGGATGGATAAACAAACATTGATGTTCATCATTTACTCTGTCTTGAATTGTTAAATTTACTTTTACAGGAGAATGCTTTGACTTTTAACTTTTTAGATTACAGAGGACAAATGTTGTACCTTATCCTGTACATGTGAACAAAGTACCCAAAGAAGTATCCAAAGAATCCAAGCCAATGGTCATAGATTCAACAGTTGATGTTCAAGGATTATACCAGTGATTTGCAGGTCAAGGACATCATTAAAAAGAGCTCTTCATGATATACAGCCCAATCAGTGACTGTCCTACCAAGAAGAATGACAGAATCAGTAATTTTAGCAAGGGCCCCAAAACAACATACAGTATGTTCAAGTGACAAAACCCTCTAATGGCTGTAAGAATTATGACAGGAAAAGAGGGAAAAGCAAAAGAAGTGGCGAGGATGGTTGGATAGGTCAACAACACGTGTAACTTTAACACTGAGGCCGCTGTTTCCTGTTTCTCACACTCCCCTCTGTGATCTGTGGTCAGACATCTAATCTCTACCTGGGAAGATAAAATGTTTCCATGGAGTAAAAACTAAAGTTGAAATACAATATATCCACAGACTGTGCTGGTGGCTACTACAGCAGACTTAATATACAGTCTAGTTTTATTGAAGTTGAAAGAAGACATTTGTGAGATCTAAAATATACAGCAGGCCTACTCTGGTAGACTGCTGGACAACACGTGAAAACATAAATGGTCTGTACTTATAAAGCTCCTTTCTAGTCTTCTGACTACTCAGTTGTGCTCTTACACTATGCATATCACATTCACCCGCTCATGCAATGCACCTGCATTGGCTGCCATGCCATGCAGGGTGTCATCATTCACACCTATGGCACAACGTTCGGGAGCACCTGTACCTCATGCCACAGCCACCTGTTTAGATTTTTCAACATGTACTTGCGACCTGTTGGGACACATGTTTCCTGCATGCATTAGAAGCAGTGTTTATCAGTGCAGATAGTTTTGGGTTTTACTCATCCAGGTTTTGAGATGTCTGTCTCCACACCAGTGCAATGGAGTTGAATTTAATTGAATGTATGCTCCTCCCAATAAACCTTAGATTGAACAACAAGCTGTCTTTCAAAAAACTGTGTCCCAGTTAATCTGGATAATCCCTAGAATGATTGAAACTACTTTCTACCAAAGAAATAGTTCCTGTGAAGACTACTGACAACACATTCAGAGTAATTAGGGACACCGCTTTGCTCCCCATCACCATTCCCCATTTGATGCCGCTCGCCCCGGGCCTGAACACCTCCTCCTCCTCATAGGGGTGCAAAGCTTCTTTGATAAATAAAAACACTCCCCCGGTGCTTTGAACTTCCAGTCAAGGCGTGGATTGAGCTAACGAGTTTAGCGGTTAACTTACTTTAGCAGCAAGTAAAGCTTTCTGTCCATCGAGAAACTCCATTCTTTCTCTTTTTCTCCATAAAATATGATGTAGTTTCACCAAAATCAGTGAAATTGTTTGTGCTGAGTGTTACAGAATTGCAATCCAGAGCTCAAAGTTATATAGTGATAGTGAAGCCGTTATTTTAAGGTGGAAAATATATACATTGCTGATTTAAGTCATCTGTCTGATCAATTATATTTTCGATTTCTGTGCAGGGTAAATATTGGATAAATATCTCAGTGGTCTCCACTTACCAACACATTGTTGGCAGTTTTAACAGCTACGGTTAGTGTGGCCTTGTGTTTGAATCTCGAGTTTCCTCTTCCTATCTAGGTACATAGCTATCTGCCATCCAATGAAAGCTCAGACAGTGTGCACGGTGTCCCGAGCCAAGCGGATCATTGCTGTGGTTTGGATCTTCACCTGTGTCTACTGCATGCTGTGGTTCTTCCTGGTGGACATTCAAGTAAGAAAAATATATTTTGCTTTACACTTTTTGTCTTACTGACTGAATGAGGACTAAATCCAAACTATTTCTTCTTCTTCTATTTCTAAGTTTTCTCAGAAATAGTGAAAAATATATAGAATGAAAGTGAATACAAATATAAGTTGTTTTTAATCCACACATGTCTATAGAAATCACTATGTGAATACACTTGTACGCTATACTCAAAGATAAAGACAATAGCACTCACACCTCTTTTGTACAAGTGCTGGTTCAACTGCAGCGGAGCATGAAGTGTTTTTCTGTAGAGCTCTGTGCTTTCTCTCAGAGTAGTGTTATTATGTTGAAATGTGGACGATTATTGTGTGTGCGTCCCAGCCCAGAGTCCCAGAGTCTGAGTGCCGCTATGCAGTTTTATTACAGCATCTCTCTGATAACTGTGTGACATTCAGGTCAGCCAGGATGGACATGTGCAGTGTGGCTATAAAGTGAAGCGGGAGCTCTACCTGCCCATCTACCTCATCGACTTTGCCATTTTCTACGTCATCCCACTTCTCCTCGCCATTGTGCTGTATGGCCTGATAGCACGGATTCTCTACCTCAGGTACCATTAAAGGTCTTTCAGAGCAGATTAATAAAGCCTAAATCAGGTATTTAATTAATATGAGCTACACATGTAATTTATTCATCTTACTTTCATTTGTGAGGAGTTCTACTCAGTCTGTGATATCAGGATGTTTTTATCTTAGCTTGGGCAGAACTTTGTCTAGTTTTGTCTGTAGATTTCACCTAAATGTACCAAAAGATAGCACTACATTATGTTTCATTTGCATGTATAAACATGAAATTTAATTTAAATAATTAACTGGGAACATTTTTTTTCTCATACTCAATAGCACGTACACCAAACCTTCCAGCTTTATTCATATCTATATTCTGAAGCTTTTAAAGAGGGCTTTGTTCATATATTATGACTAAAAACATGGAGAAAATTGATTTTTTTATGGTTGTTGATGGTATTCTCTGGTTTATGGGGTGATAAAAAGAGATTGACTTTGACCTTTGACTCTAATATATCAATAAAATGAAACTAGAATTTTGAACCTGGCTTTGTCCAGTGTTCATATTCATGTTTGACTAACATCACGTGTTAGATGCCTTTATTTAAAATAGTCTTAGGCAAAGATAGAAGTACTAGATTTTGTTTTATTTGATTGATTTTCTGTTGTAGTGGTTCTAACAGGTTGTATCTCCCTGACACCCTGACAAGAATTAAATTTTAGGTCAAAACAAAGAATGCCTGTATTTCAGGGGACAATCTCCTGATAAACAAAGCTGAAGTTTTTAATATTGATATTAAGTATCATTTGCAGTTTTAATGGAAGATTCCGAGACCTGTAAACAAACCCAGCAACACATGTTAAATCCAACCACCTCCTGACATGTTAATTTATTAAAGAAACCAAACCAACCAACCAGTAAATACATTAACATGCTGCTTGTGTACTTCCAGTCCTCTGCCCAACCATCCTGACACCAGCGCCACCACACTGCGTCGGAGCTGCCGGGAAACCTCTGAAGCAGGGAAGGGGGGTCGCCAAGGTCGGCCAAAGAGCACGCACTCCTCCAGGAAACAGGTCTGTACCTCTTCCCACATTTACCCCCTTTCCCAATAATTCCTTCTACAATCTCCTTTTGTGTTGTTACATCTCGTCTTATCTGTCAAGTAATTGCTGTGCGATAGCTTTAGCCACATTTGACCCCTGTCTCGTCTTCGGCCATGTGAGTGATATACTGAGAATATAGAGGCCATGATTCCCTTTTAACGGCATGGTGATGATGTCCCTGCTATCCATTGCCTCAGAAAAGTGCCCTCTTGTTGGCTTTCTGTCCTGGCCATTACCAGGTCCTTGCTCTTGGTGGGAATTGTTGAGAATTGAAGGCAATCGTGGTGGTAATGGTTTCGTTTCCTCAGGCTGAGCAGTCAAAGAGCCTTCTTACTGAGAAAGCCCTTTCTCTCCCAAGTCGCATGGTATTGCTCTGCAGTACAGTGCTTTTCCTCTGGGCTCTTGGATGTAGAATACATTTTGTCAGGGTTTTTGGTCTTAAAAGCATCTACCGTCATAAATCTGTATCCACTACGGAGGGTTACGACTAAGTTCTTTTCAGCCCAGGGGGGACTAGTTTTGTGTCCACATTTTGTTCTTTCAAAAGTTGTATTTGGAAAGCCAGAGTACGGAAATTATTGTTCTCAACAATAGAAGCAATAGAGTTTAAATATTCAGGCACTCATATATTTGAACAAAAAGAAGAGAGAATAGAGGCTGGAAATTCAGCTGAATGTCTTTGAGCTGAACCACTGTTCCTCTTAAGATAATTATATTTACAGGAAGACCAAAGCAGGTGTTAAGCCTTGCTACCAGCCTCCCGCCGACTCAGTGTGCTGCCTAAGTGCCTGTCTAACAGCAGAGTGTGGAATCAGTGGGGTTGTGTCCAACAAATTTTTTAAATTAACAAAAACACACACACACAAAGATACTGAATTCTTGAAAAGAAATCAGGCAGGCAGAGAGACACAGCCACAAGAAGGCTATGACTTACCTTACCCTCAATTTTACCTTCTGCAAGTCTGTGTTTGTAATGATCAGAGATACAGATCTACTCCTTCAATACAAAACCATACACCAAATACATATTACTCAACATAAAATAGACTAACAGAATCAGACTAACCAACATAGACAACTGCTCACAGTGCACCCTTAACATTACCACTGGATTCCACCAGGCATGGCTCTGTTAATGTTGCAATATTGTTTCAGTCGCTTTGTTTTTTAAGATGCTTTTGAAATCTGCTGTGGTGCATCTGGAGGAATCACAATCATTGTCTGAAACAGCTGCTCTGCTGGCAGTGGTGCAGCTGGAAAGCGTCTCAGCTGTGCCTGGTGGGATTTAGGGGTTACAGAAAATGACTTGCATGCTGTCTAGGGCTGCAAACCGGTTCACTTTTATTTGGACACAAGTCACAGAAAATCTTTCCTCCGTCTTAAACTTCAGAATCCCAATGGAATCTACTAATTTTTTTAATCATCAATAAGAAAACCATTAAACCAAACTAGTATATCATATCATTGCTCCATGAAAGGATCTGTATTGGCTAACTTAGCTTCTTGTTTTTGCTGGTTAAAATGACTGGGGGCAGGTCATATTAGCTGTCACTAATTAACGTTAATTTTGTGACTAACTTGATAATTGGCCAACATTAAACTCTGTTGTTCGGGTTGTGTGCTCTTTGCAAACTGGAGTCTGTACTCTGCCAAGATCATTTGTGAGGGAAGAAAACTGTTTTGGCCAGTCCAACAACAAAAACAGGCTGATATGTCTTCTCTCTAGCAGATTGTGTAGCTGCAGCAGTTTCAATAATTGCATTTTCCCTGTTAAACTTCCATTCATATCATATCAATAATTTAAAATGATGAACTTTATAGTTTTGAACAAGGACTTTCAGTATTTGGATCATGTAGTTGATGAAAAATAAGGTGTGTCAGACTAAGACTACAGCTGTTATTTCATTTTGTCGGATACATATTTAATCAACATTGACACTGCATGGCTGCAGAGTCTGATATTAATCAGAATGTCTCATCAGAAACTCATCACTTATACAAAATCAATTCATTTGTGTTATTCATTCCGCATGGCGATGAGAGAGTTATGATAATTTGATTGATTTTTTTAATGGTGTTTCTGCTATTTTTTTCTCCAATAGGTTAAAGTGGAAATAAATAAAATATTCAGTGCCTCACAGCACAAATGACCACCTATAACTTTTAGATCAATACCAACAATTTGTTCATCACTGT
Source organism: Sciaenops ocellatus (assembly GCA_033000465.1). NCBI lineage: Eukaryota > Metazoa > Chordata > Actinopteri > Sciaenidae > Sciaenops > Sciaenops ocellatus. The sequence continues at coordinate 6,930,171 of CP136871.1, read as the reverse complement.
TATTTCACCAGTTGATTAAATTCAACTTCCAGCCAGGTGGTTATATTTTGATCACCGTGTTCTTGTCCTGCAGAAGTGTGGTCATATTTTCACATAACATCAGAAAGTCTATATCAAATCTACAGATTTGCCAATACAGCCAAATTGTATTTAAAGGGGCAAAACAAATACAGAAACTAGTACCACCCCTTCTACCTGCTAATTGACTAAGTTGTCAACATGAATGCTGATCTTAAATGTTCCAGAGCTGAATACCATCACATTGACCCAAACTCATGTGGACTTAAGTGGTTTTATGAAAGGCAGGAAGAAGAAGCTTGAGTCCCATGTGCATGTGTAAACCAAAAGACCAGGCTGCAAAACATTGCTAAATGTTGAAGTGTGTCATTTGGTGTTTGGTGGCACAAAAGGCAGGCCACACCTTTACCTGGTTCACATGCGGTGAATGTATGCACAACATTTTTCAATTATCGAAGCTAGACAACTTTTTGATATCCAATGATTTACTCTTACTTTACTCTCTGAGCTTGGAGAATTCACTGATATACTGTCACTTAACCAATTTTACTGAGACTACCATGAAGCATGTCTGACCTTTAGAAAAAAATGTTGCATAGGTGAGCAGCAGAAAGTGTGCACAGCAATCTTCTGTGAATCCATTTTACCTTTTCAGCTTACTCTCTGGCTTCGCAATGTGTTTCATATCTTATATTAGATGTAATGTTGGAGTAATGTTTGAGGAGTGGGTCCTTTTTATTTGATCTCGTCCATGCACATGAGGATTCACATGCACAAGCCTGTGGGCGACACAAGAAATATTACTGCTAATGATTTCACACGCATTTTAAATATCTGCTTTGTAAAAGCAGGCCTTGACACATGACGCTTGGCCAGGCAGATCCTTCATCGAGATGCCACCCTGTAGGCCCACCACACGCAAGATTGGGCATCAAGGTCAGATGCATTGTGTCACAGACTGATTTTATTGATGTCGAATGTCACCTCTGTGGCTGAGAAGGAACTGGAAATGGTTTTAGACGTGGTACCAAATAGATATTGTTGTTCTCATCCGTTGGCATAACAGTTGCCCAGGGTGAGAGGTGGGAATACTCCCGAGAGCAGGGCTGAGCACAACTTTGAATTGGACTTTCCCCCCTGGGGAATGAGAGAGTCGCCTCTATGTGACTGCAAGTGGAAGGAAGAGGAAGGCTGTGACTGTTGAAGTGCTTTAAGCATCAGTGCAGAGTAGCTTCTTGGAGCTGTTGGGTGCCTTTATGGCGGAGTACTGCCTCGGGACACTATAGTTCTATTGCCAGACTTCAACGTTCATGTGGACAATGATAGGGAAACCTGAAGGGTAAGTATGACTGTAAGTGCACTATAACTGCACTTTGTGGTCATATCATCAGATCTATGAAGAGCAGAGCTGGTAACTGATCACCACCTGGTGGTGATTTGGATCAGATAATTTGGGGAGGCTGGTGGACAGACATGGTAATCCCAAATGTGCAGTGAGGGCAAACTGGGAATGTCTGGTAGAGGTCCATGTCTTTGAGGTGAGGGAGGTCTTCAGCACCCACCTCCAGAAGAATTTCTCGTACATCCTGGTTGGGAACATAAAATACAAGTCTTTTAAGTTGGTAAATCACAATTTAACCTCTACAACTCCACAGGGCAACTTTTAAAGGCCCACTGTGTAACATTTAGGAGGATCTATTGGCAAAATTCAATACAGAATTCAAAACTATGTTTTCATTAGTGTATCATCAGATTAAAATAAGAGTTGTTGTGACAACTTAGAATGAGCCTTTTATCTACAGAAAGTGCAGCTTTTACATGGATTCCACCACTGTGTTTCTATGGTATTGTGGATGCCCTTACATACTACAATACCCAAGATCCTTAGCTCTCTAAAGAAAGAAGCCTATGATGAATTATCTCATCCTAGAGTTTGTTTGGTTGTAAAAAAAACTGAATTTTGCTTCAGTTGGTGCATTTTTGCCACTCGAGTGTTAACCAGGACTAAAATCTTGAGGATTATCATTTTAATTTTGATGTTTTTTTTTGTTGCATGTTTTACCTTCCCTCACAACCTTTAGCATAGTTTTTTTTCTGTGCCACTGTGTACAAATGTCTGCATGCACACAACCCACGAAGAGACTAAACTTTCATGTGAGAGCAGAGAGAAGATCTTAATCTCATGTGTTTAAGAGGCTTCATCTAGGAGCAGAAGATTTGCATAATGTGATTTGGGATTTACATTCAAGTGTGCTTAATACCGCAGATGATTTTACTCTCAGTTCTTCAATAGCACTTCATGCTCTTTTATTCCATCGTTTGATAGGCCGACTCAATCTGATAGGAGTTTGATAAACTTGTGTATGTCAAAGAATGGCACTTTTATGACTGAGATTAATACAGTGTGGTGTGAGATTGCTGTACAGTTTTTAATCTCTGAGAGTTTCTTCATGTCTGTGATCTCCTCAAGTGCTTGTGGAGGAAGAGAGATGTGGATGCCTGGTCATTGTTGCCCAGGGTGAATCGATCGCATCAGAGGCTAAAGCAAATTCTTTGGCTCATTGGACCGAAATGTTTGTCCATGACTGGATTCCCTTGAAGGAGGGATGCTGTTGTTAGAAAAAAAAAATTGGAGGTGTTTGTAATGCTGGAGTCAAGTATCAAGCTGCCATATAATTACAGTCATAATATGCATATTCAAAATGTCACCCCATTGCTTTCCGTCTCATTATCGCAGCACAGAGATAATTAGAAAGCACTCCTCCCTGCCTCCTTCGTGTTCAGTTAAATGCTTTGTTGTGCAGAGTTTTTTCCTTTTTTTATCTACCTGCTGAGGTGGCTGTCACCGGCTCACCGCTTAAGGCATGGGCACAAACCCTTATCTCAAAAAACGTTTTGCTGAGAGGAAGCATGTGCATGATACCTGCTATCAACCTGCCAGAATTTGTTTTGTAGGGATTTTTTTTTTCTGCTGTGGTGTGGAAAACACGGCTGGCTGAGCCGAAAAGGCAAGTCACGCTTTAGAAGAATTGTTACGACACAGCGAGGGTGGGTTGAGAACTTTAAAATGGCCACAGATGGATGTGTGGTGGGGCGAGGTTTCGGAGAGGGAAGGTGTGCAGTATTATTGGCAACTGATAAGACTAATCACTTGAGCATTACTGGCTGACTGGCTCTATAACCCCCACACCACCCCCTTACCTCCCCTCTGTCTCGCAGGAGTTCAGAAATGTCTGAGGTGTTACCATGGTTACCAGACAGTGGCGGGGTAGGGTGGATGGTCAAGGCATGCTGAGGGTGTTGTTCATATGGAGAAATACACACCTTTGTGAGCCACTGCAGCACTTTGCCATTGTACATTTGCTCTGTTGGTTGGCTGCCATTGCTTGTGTTGTCTCCTAACAATTTAAATTTGTATGTTTTTAATCATCACGTTGGCCTGAATAATAATAATAATAATAACCTCACTTTCCAACTCGAGATATAGTCTAAGGAGAAGATGTTTCTCGTTCATGAAGCCTTTCTCTTGTAATAACGTTCTCATACCGTATCAAAGCAGGACGTAATTCGCCCATCTGGGTATGATACAAACTCACACTGTCCTGTCAGAGGCTTAAAGGCAGTCAGAAGTCCCTCAGGAATATGATGTCAGTCATGAAATCTGTAGGATTCATGCAGGTATTGTGCTGCAAGACAATGAGTTGTCCTGAAGGACTATTCTTTTGATGTCCTCATCACGCATGACACTAGTAAGTCCTGGCAGTTTGACAGATGGTCCCCAGTCTTTCTGCAGTGAGGAGGTTACACTTGGCTAACTAAACATGCATATGGACAGCATGGACATGTCCCCGCCTATTTTTTGGAAGGACAGAATTGTCCCTTCCAATGTTTGACCGAAGTCATTCACGTTATCTTTGGAGTAAAGCCCTCAGAGAGAGAAAGAGATTAAGGTTTTTGTCAATGGTGTCTGGTCTGAAGCTTTTAAGAGAGCATAGATAATGACTTCAGTTCCCTGTTGGAAAGAACTGTCTGACAGCAAAGTAAAGTGGTGAAAATATTCATAATATAGCATACGCTTCGACTGATACTGAATTTTTAGATGGCTGAAATACATTCAGCTGCTTCCCGTCAGAACTCATGAGGTAGAGATGTCAGTCAAAACGTGATCTGCCTACACAGTCAGAAGAAATGGTCTAAAGAGCAAAATGAGCTGTCTTTGAGCTTGGTTTTCTAATTGTTATGAATGTTTTTTTTCACTCAGATTTTTGTGGGCGCTTAATGAGACGCTCAACTTTGATATCATATATGCATTTTTACTATTTCAAGCCACATTTCCAGAGGCTTTAATACTAGAACAGTCTTCTACATGGATCATCAGCTAAGATCATCAGCATGCTGACTTATTGTCTGAGACATGCAGCTTCAGTGTCAGTTTTTTGGCACAATATCATATACGTAGTCATTAAGGGCATATTAAAGACAGTTTTCAGGTATATATTTTTAAAATGACTCAAAAACATTTAAAACCTGAGGCAGTGTTTTCAACCTTTTATTAGCCAGCTAGCTACAGCATATGTGCCATGGAAGAACAGAAAGGTCGACATGAGTATCATCATGTAACATCAGTAATCAAACATTAGTATTTTGAGGGGTTTAATTTCATACATTTCTTTTAATCTACTTTATATTCAATGCTTTCATCTCCTCCTCTCACTTGCCCTTCCCTCTTCTTTGTCTCTCACTCTTCAAATGACTAATTTAGCTAAGAGGCCTCAGTTAACCCCTCTTAACATGCACAGGGAGACGCACAAAACAGTATTGGTGTCAAACTCTCACACACATCCAGGAACTCAACTGTCACACACACTCTCTTTCTCTCTGTTTTTTCTACTGTCGCACCCGACGTGTTGATGATGACTCTAACGATCGTGAAGCAATCAAAGCTAATCAGCGAAATTATAACGATGCATCAGCCTATATTGCGCTGGGCCTGGGAGCTTTGGCACATATGTTTAGTGCCTTGTGCATTCCTGCACGGTGTGTTGACTGAACGATGATATCAGTGTGATTTTCAAATCTATTTCAAACCCCCAGCATCTCATCAATTTGTTTTCAGCATCAATTAATGTCATTTAAACCACCGTGTTGCCTACAGTCTCTTTTATTATAAAAGGTTGTAGTGAACACAGTGGGTAGCTTAGTGGGGCTGATACGTAGGATGCAGGAGGAGGAGTTCATACGGGAGACTGCCGTCTAACAGAGAAATTTACATGATCAGGTTGAATTTGGGACCTGATATTCTCCACCTTATTTATAAAAAGAGTGAGAATCACTCTTCAGATAACTCAACATCAAGTCCCAGAAAAAAATTGAGGGACCTTAAAAAGAATTTTCAGGTTGTGGTTACTTCTAGATATAATAAACAGTTTTCTGATGAATGGATATATGGTTTCTAAGGGTATTATGTGTTACTTCGGACTTGAACTTCTGTCTTTCACTGTTTAAGTTTCCTACAGACTCTTCTAAGAACTCAAGTATGATCATGCAGCTAGGAGAGGTCATCTGATTTTTGTTTCCTCGTTCTAAATGGGGCAATTTGGTCAAGGATGGATAGGCAGTGATTGAATGCATTTATTTAACAGTGTACCCGGATTGAGAGGAGATATAAAGACATGAATGATGACAAATTAAAAAGCATCACACAGAATTTAACTGCAGAATCTGTGCTGAGGATTTGAAAGGCCCAGAATATGAACGGAGAGCTATAGTGCAACATTAAAAACACCAAGCTTTGGTGGTCAGTTACAGGTATGTTAGATGAGGGTAGCAGGTCCAAGGTGTGACCTTTAAAATGTGTGGCCCCTTTAAGGCACTCACTTACTTCTGATCAAAAACTAGCAAGTTGACATCGAACAAGTGCAAAATCATAAGACATAGCAGCAAGCTAACTGACAAGTCCAACAGCAAGAAGCCCAGCTCAGTGTCTATGGAGAAAGGTAGAAGAACCCAAAAAGAAACTTAAAGCTTCAAAGGAAATCCTCTTCTAGGATCTTTTAGTAAACATGAACATGAGCAAAATCAGGAGGTGGAGAATGTACAACAAACTCTTGACTTGCTTTAAATTCAAACTGCATGCTACAGAAACTGACAAAAGTTTCAAAATAAAGTTTCCACTCCAGTTATTGTGATATGCAGTAGTCTGTGAAAAAAACATAATTAAGTCCCCTGATACACCATGAGTTTGATAATTTATGTGGATGTTTAACATTCTGCATTTTTCCCATCCCAAAACTTGTCCTAAATATGAGCTTGTCAAGTGAATGAAAAAAGACACTTGGGAAATAGAGACACACACCCTCTCTATATTGCTCTATTGTGCACCCTGCAGCAAATTTTCCACAGATGAAATGACTGATTTATGAGCTGATTCAGATAGCCAGGGGCTATCCTCTTGGAACTCTGTGCAGAGTCTGGTCTGACTTTGGTACAGCAAGGAACCATGGCATCCTGTTGCAAGTCCACACATTAAAGTGCAATTTGCAGCGACCAGCCAATTTCCAAATGTAGTTGGAGCAACTCACATTGCTTTAGGGGGCACCATCAGAGAATGAATTTGCTAATGTCAATGGAAAGCATTTTCACTCAATGTGCAAATGATCTGTGATTCACAAATGTGTCTGACAAATGTTTTGTGGCACGTGGCCTGGCTCCATTCATTCATCCTGTAGAGTAGCAGTGTTTTCAAGCAGATTTCAAGCTCAGGCTGTGCAGGATGACAGCTTCTCGATAAGAGATGGCTTTTTTATTATTGTTATTATTATTTTCATCTTCTTTTATGCTCGTTTTGCAGCAGGATTGACCATTGAGATTTTCACAGGAGATGACAGCAGGGGCATATTCATAGTCCTTTGCATGGTAATTTATGGGAGGCAAGGTGGTGTAAGTGGTTCATGTGTGGTCAATTTTACATTGATTGGGTTGCATAAAAGAAAGCTGCACATGACCCAGCAAATTTCCCTGAACGCTTACACCATCTTTCAGTATGAACGCTGCTCCATCTTTTATACATGAGGCCACAGATCATTAGAAACAATAAAATCCCTGATTATAAACGGCTTATCAAGAGATCTCAAGAGGCCAAAATGGAGGCCAAACCTATGTTTCAACAAAGTAAAGACAAATTCAACACTATTATTTTTTATGCTTTTAAGTTATTCTGTTAGATTGTTACACTTTTTAGACATGCTAGTGGTGTGCCTCCATGGATGGCCACGTCAATCAGTCAGTCTACCAATTTGTTTGCTTAAATGGTTAGCTCCGATTTGCTAAGCTGAAAATAATCAGAGCTGTGTTCTGTCAATTTGTCTTGGAGAGACTTTTTGCAATTAGCTGCCAATTTACACATCCAGCAGACAGAAACTATCAGAACAAGTACTTGCTCTGATAGTTTCGCCAGCTATTTTCTTTTTTATTTCAAACTCTGCCATTTGAATGTAGCAGGTAGCTGCTACATTCAAATGGCAGCTGCTAGCTTGGTGTGAGCAGCTGCCTTGCCCCTTTATATAGTAGTCTATTAGCCTGTTTGCTGAAAAAGAGCCTAAAGATGTTCATTCCAAGTGGTTTGGGCACAACTATCCAACATTTATCATTGCAGTAAGCCATTTGATCAAGTGTTGATATCAAATTTATTGTGCAAAGACCCTTTGTGTACTGGCAGGTCCCCTTGTCAACCCATGGACAAAGCTAGAGCTTTTCAGGCTCAAGGCGGGAGGGACCCAGTGGGGAATGCAAGCAAGGAACGGCGCCAGAATGGACATTGTGCTTTTAGCTTTTATGTGTGTGAGTGATGGATTCGGTCCACAGGCTGTTATTTGCCTACCACTGACTTAGAGCTTTTATTCACAGAAAAATTCCAGTTGCTTTAATGGAGTTTAATGATCTGTATCTCTGTTTTTTCTCAACAGGTGACAAAGATGTTGGCGGTTGTGGTGATCCTTTTCGCTTTACTGTGGATGCCCTACCGGACTTTGGTTTTGATCAACTCTTTTGTGTCGACACCCTACCTGAATGCCTGGTTCCTCCTATTTTGTCGGACATGCATCTATGCCAACAGTGCTATCAACCCTGTGATATACAATGCCATGTCTCAGAAGTTTCGCTCGGCATTTCGTGGGCTTTACCGTTGCCAACGGATAGAGGGAAATCAGAGGACACTGTCGATGATCCAGACTGGCTTCAGCACCGTTCGAGACCACCGAACCTCGCAGGCCAATAGCAATGGAACCAATGAAAAAGCAAGGAGATCCACCCTGAGTACAACCACTGATATAACTACAAAGCATAATGGAAGTAGTCATCAGGAGACAGCAGTCAATGGCAAAAAAGCAGACCATCCCACTGACAGCAGCCCACCCACTTTTAGCTTTGATGTAGACCCAGCTGGTGATGAGAAGTTGGATCAGCCTTCATCAACTAACACCACAGTTGATTTTGAAGGAAGACAAATAACAAATGAGCAACAGGAAAATATCTAAATGTTTCCATATCATTGTCAGATATCTATGAATTAGTTTGTACCACTAAAATCCAGTGAGAAAAAAAACAAAAAACGAGTCAATTGAGTGGTTTCATTCCAGTGACAAAACAGCTAAGGATTATTTATTTACAGAATCCAATTAAGGAGAAGAAACCTCTGCCCTGCATTTATTTCATGATTTAAAGTAGTAGATTTGCCTTGTGCTTGCAGTGGTCAGCACTGTCACCTCAAAAGCACAGCAAGAAGTTTCCTGGTTCGAACCTCAGCTGGGGCCTTTGTTTGCCTGTTCTCCCCCGTGGGTTCTTTCCAGGTACGCCAGCTTCCACCCACAGTTCACTTAACAGGTTAATTGGTGACTCTAAATTGGCCGTAGGTGTGAATGTGAACGTGAATGCTTGTTTGTTTCAATGTGCCCCATGATGAACTGGCGACTTGTCCAGGGTGTACCCCGCCCGCCTATCGTCCAAAGTCAGCTGAGATAGGCTCCAGCCCCACCGTGACCCTGAAGAGGATTACAGATAATGGATGGATGTATTTTGCCCTGACCTCTGATGTCACATGTAAAGAGAAGAAAGATGGTGACTGAATGGCATAATTCATGCTGTGGTGCAGGAAAATAATTTCTTTGTCCACAAAGCTTCCGCTGGCTCCCCATTGGTCTAAATTTGAGCAAAGATGTGGATTGTTATTGGACCTAAGGCGGGCTGAATGAAGCCTGTCAGTCAAAGCAGCCACGCTGTTAATTCTGCAAAATGTTAAGCCTTATTATAATTTGAACAGGTGAGTTATATTGAAATTGTCCCTCAGTACAGTTGGCATGAACGGGGAAATTAGCTATAGAGACCAAAACCATTTTTTGTACCAGGCTGTAAACATGTTTATTTCTGCTGTGAAGTTGGACATTTTAACATGGGGGCTTATGGGCGATTGACCTGTTCTGTAGCCAGCCTCAAGTGGCTGTTTGAGGAACTGCAGTTTTTTGCACTTCCACTTGTGGTTACACATTAGTATGAGCAACACAAGCATTAAATGGCCAGATATGGGTCTTCAAAATCTAAATTACAGATCAAATCTAAAAAGACTGGACCTTTAAGTAAGGGTATTTTTTTCTGTATATTGACTACTGACCTTAGCCAGCTGCTAGAGCACTTATTGCCAGTCATGTGGGAAGGATAAAAGCCTTAACACAAAGACTTACGTGTACAGTAACCTGTTCATTTTCACTTCTCTGAGAGATGATTTTTATTCTGTGTTGCGATTTGGGTTTTAAAGTCAAAAGTCAGAAGATGTGCATTGAGAAATTTCATCAATTTACAAATCAATCCATTGATTTTTGATGTTTGGGCTTGCTGTGATGAATTATGTATTTAAAAAATAATTGTTGTAGCTCATGTGCAGCCTAGCTTATCATCTTTCTCTCACACTAATCTGCCATCTCTTCAGTTAGACATAGTTTTCTATATATGTTTAAGAAAAAAGGACAGTTTTGGAAGTCTAATCTTCCTGCAGACTTTGGGTAAGATGTCTATTTTCTAAAATGTTTACTGTTACTTGTAGTGTTCTTGTGTTCTTCTGCATATTTATTATTAGCTGTTATGACGTCTTTGAATACACCAAAGCTGGTTGCCTTTGTAAGAGACCGAGATTTTAAACTATTCAAATTCACAATTATTGTTTTTTTGTACCAGTATTTTGTGGAGGAACACACCAGCTTTGGGGAACTCGTATGGAATAAAACAATGCCCGTAAAGTTTTGGATCTTATAAGTAACTGAATATGAAATTGTGAAATTTAATCACTACTAGCACTGAGATGTTTTTATTTTAAAATCTATTTTAATAGTCAATATCCAGCATATAATAAATTATTATATTCTAAATTACTATATATATTGTTATTTTCCAGGTCGGCTACTGTATATAATTGATTTTAGTGATTATAATCAGTTACCTATAGATTCAAACCTTTATGGCAATTATTTGCTTCCATCACTCTCGTCCCATAAGTCGGCTTACCCTTTAATTGATGAGAACACCAGTCATCATGTGTCCCAGCAGATTCTTCTTCTGTCATGCTAAAACCACAACGCCTCAGCATACACATGTACACTGTATCTTGTTAAGTGATAGTGATACCTCATCTTTATTTTTATCTTTATTACAGAAGTTGAGTGTAAATAACTTTTATTTTAGCTTTTTTTAAAACAAGCTATATGTATGTAGCAGTGTGCTGATGTTTAATGAAAATAAATAGACTAAAACATTTGCAGACTTATAAAAGAAAACTTAAAGCTGCATTAAATATTTTTTGTGCCACTTAGGGAAAGTGTATCAAGCTGTAAACGTCACAATGACGTGTGATCATGCTATAAAGTTCCTTAGCTGCTAAATGCTTTAGTATGTTCAGCACTTAGTCGTTTTTCTGTCTGTGGTTTGATGCTGGATAAGTAGCATATAGTGGGTTTATCAGAGCTCTCATGCCTTTTACAACTATATTAGTTATTGGTTAAAATGTGCCAAAATGTAGAATTACTTTGCAAACCATATACATTCCCTTTATGTCCAAACATTGACCTTTGGATTCAAAGTAAGGAGAGGGGGAAGGACAAGCTGAATAGCATGATATAAAGATGTTTTGTGGACAGAGCTGCAGTATGAAAACCAATTTTAAGAGCTCCATGTCATTCCTGTTACTGATGAGTTTCATTTTCACTTTTTCAGTTGTTGCTATATAATGGTGATGAATTAACAGCTCAAACCACATTTCTTTGTAACCTTAATGTGCAGTTTTTTGCAGTGTTTTGGCAGTTTAATTGATGTAATTTTTATAATATTTATTTCACTATGTTGATATAAAGTATGTCTGGATGTGTGTATGTATGTGTGAGCATGTGCATGCATAGCTTACAGGGAGTTAGCTATCAGAAGAGTGAGTGAGCACATTTAAAGAGGAAAGTGCAATTCAGAAACAGTCAAGTAAAATCTTCTTCATGGCAGTCTCCAGTGGATACTAGAGGAACAGCAGTTTCATTTCTCTAAGTCGTTAACACAGCACAGTGACTCACCCACTTGTGCACTTGAAAATACACCTCGAAATGACTTGAATGGATCTTGTATATTTTCATTTAGGATAATCACAGTGTGAGGATAGTAGCCTTGTAGAGCTCCCTTGTGTGTGAGTGTGTGCATCATTATTTAGCCCTGGAGAGCTGCTGGTTTGATGTGTTTTAAATGTGCTGTAATCACAGAGTTTCAAATGTATTGATTTTTCAAAATGGCTCTATCTGTATTGTTGCAGCAAGATGATGTTTTATTGGTTTAAAAAATGTACAATGTGCTATGATCTGCGGTTTTATGGCATGCATGTGCAGTACCGTGGCTGTCTGTCAGTATTTTAAGAAAAGTCAATAAAGAGCATTTGTTGAACCGCCTCTGAGTCACTTACTGCTCTTCTAGTGGTACACTCTTTTGAGTGTACCACTAGAAGACACAAAAGACCTCAGTGAATCTCAACACCCTAAAGCAGGTAAGAAACCATAAAGCAGAAGAGGTAGGGGTTCACTGATTATTGTTGGATAAGGCTCCCAGGCTGTATATGACAATCAGTCAGTCTCACAGGGTTGTGAATCTGGACTGTGTAAGACTGAGACTGAAGCTCCAGCTCTGACATGGTTAGTGCAATTTGTTATCACCTGCTGAGTATTAATAGTTACGCTAGTCACTCAAAAGAGTGTAATCCGTAAGATGCATAATCCGTAAGATGCTCAATATTCAGGGTTGAGTCTGATTACGCACTGAATACAAATTACATTTTGATTTCGTAATTACTAACATAATTGATTATGGATTACAAAAACAAATGCAATCTGATCTGATTACTTTGGATCACTGTTACTGAAAATAAGGCACCTCATTTAAAAAAATGGAGGCAATCAACACTGATTCTGCAATAACAATAAAATTAATATTATAGAAATATCCGCAAAGTTAGAATCCTTTATAATTTTCATAAAACCACAATATTTTTTATACTATTTATGGTTGGCATTGGTCCTAGACATCTGGCTGTGAATGATCACCCCTTCCATCATCGTGAGGAACCTATTATATATGATTATAGTGCAGCCTTGCTGTGGGTCTACACGTCACCTACGCGTAGATATGTTCAGGCATGCAAAGTGCCTTTTCATCACCACATTTAAGCGTATACGTTTACCATGACAAAAGGTGTCATTAGCCATGGTAAGAGCGGGTATGCGCTGTCACCCAAAATCCCACATATGGGGAATTTTGCTGGAGGTTTCTAAAAATATGGCTCTCCCTCAAGTGCCATGCATCATGGACCGACTCTGGCCATTTCACAACACAATTGGTGATGATGAGGTCCATATTTACAACAAGTTGCACATTGAGGCTGTGCTGCCCTTTACAAACTCTCATTCCCTTTCATGCAGTGCTTGGATGTGGACATGAGAGCAGTCTTATCAACCCAATAGTATTTGGCATTTTCGCTCTTTTCATAAAACATGAGCCTGACATGCCTGGTTAGAAATTTGAAAAAAACTGTTTGATAAGGCTGGACACAGATAACACAGTAGAGAGCAGGTAGTGGATTTATGGACATATGCACCATCTCTAATGACCACATGCATAGAAGCACAAAGTATCTGTTCATCCACAGTCAATGCATATTCTGAGTGTGTTCCCAGCAACTCCACCAAATTTAAATTGTGCGTGCAGTTCATCATTTGTTGCTCCCAAAGTTGTTTTGGGCATGCAACATGCAAGCTTTGGCTATATCTTCTCTTTTACCACAGTAGATAGTGAAAAATGGATGTCTCCACAATTAACTTCACACCTGAGCACATTTAAGCATGCGGCCTTAATAGAAAGAGAAATTGGATCTGCCAGCAAGTACTTCTAAGTTAGGCGATCTCACCCAAGCTGAAATGTATACCTTGCTGGCATCCCTATCTCTTAGAAATTACTTTTGGCGGTACAAAGTGCAGCAGTGAGACACCAGAGTCTCATGTTCGCCTCTGGACTCCCCTCTGTGGTTATGTTTAGTGAACAAAACCACTTTGGTTAGCAGTAGGGAATGATTGTGACTTTGGTTAAATGTTAAAAAAAAAGATCTTCTGACTTCTTCTGTATTAAAATATCAACCAAGTGCTGCCAGTGCATTAACATAATTGTGGATATGAGTGGATCATTTACTGCAAGATTACCTTTTCTGGTGGAAAACAAATGCAATTCTTTATCAAACAATTCCTCATCATGCTCATAGAAAATGTAGTATAATATATAAACAGAGCTTCTTGCTGGAAGGGAAAATTATGCCAATATAATGGCTAAACTTCAGTAAGATGAAACACAACAGCTGGACTGACATCATCACCAAGAGTGTGAATGCCTCAGGAGTGAACTGTGCTGAAAAAATTTAAAACAAAAGACCTCAGTGAATCTCAACACCCTAAAGCAGGTAAGAAACCATAAAGCAGAAGAGGTAGGGGTTCACTGATTATTGTTGGATAAGGCTCCCAGGCTGTATATGACAATCAGTCAGTCTCACAGGGTAGTGAATCTGGACTGTGTAAGACTGAGACTGAAGCTCCAGCTCTGACATGGTTAGTGCAATTTGTTATCACCTGCTGAGCAGAGCCTGAAGATGTCTTGGTTAGTGATGAACAATAGCAAACTTCACAGTCGCCTCTTAGAAGGGAGGCTGGAAGATGCTGGCGTTGCCCTTTCGGGGGGAAGAAATGTGAAATTGTCTCTTGAATCAGCATCATCAACATTTTCTTACATCAAAACTAATCTTTTGCAATACTCCAATAATTCGATAACCAAATCTGTATGCTAATTTTGTAGGTTTTTGAGATTTAATCTTGTCTGCATAATTCTGGTTTAGGTGAAATGTTTTGAGATACTGGGTCCAGTGATACGCCCCTGACACAATGCTGCTGTGCTGACTAATGTTTTGCTTTGACGAGGTGCTTGTACTTCGTTAGAATGTTGCCGTCTCACCTTCACAGGCTCTTTGTACTGTTTCCTGGTGGTCTATTGTGTTCCTGTTGGTTTATTCTCAACTTGTAGCCACTGCTGTTCATTGTTAATGCAGTTTGTCCATGTTCCCAAAGGTTCCTTTTACATTTACTGCACACTAATTTATTTGACTAGTGCGCTCATCATATCATCATTTTGAGAAGGTCCATTCTCCTGCATGGTCTTCATATTTGTCACAGAATTCAGATGTGGACTGGCCACACTTTGTTTGCAATTGTCTGGTTCAGCATGGAAAGCTTGGACACAAGTGTGAACAAACAGCATTGATTTAATATATACACCGAAAGAGCAAAATTTTCTTCTCTTATTGTTCTGTTGTAAGAACACACTTACTGACTCTGGAGATAATTGCAGGATAATAGTTGTGCTCCAAAGAATGTGACGGATGAATTATTCTGCATCTTCATTATTAAAGCCATGACGGCACATTACAGTATATTTCAAGTATTCAAGTAAATTCTTAGCAAATGTTTTGTTTTTGTCATTTACAGGCCAAGTGGTAGGATTTACAATTTAAATTTGGCCACTTGAATTAGCGCTGAGGACAAATTACCATAAAAAAACGTAGTCAGGTGAAGAGTGCCCTTCAGTGCAATGTGCTATGGTTTCATCAATGTAGGCACTGGGACTGACAGATGCTCTCTTCTAGGCTGCAGAAGTGCAGCTGACATTCACACCTATTATGTAGTTGAAGTGGCCTAGTGGAGCAGTAGAAATCTAAGTAGGGACATAAAAGGAGTTAACTTAAGTCTGTGTAAATGTGATGTCACTGAATGTCTTATCTTAGCAGCTGTGCACATGCTCCTTAAATTGGGTTGCCAGGTTGCAGTGACATTGAAGTTGTATGTAGTGCATTGGTGGTGCGTGTAGATTGTGTTTAATAGATGAACTCACACGTCACGTGACGTCAGACAAACACCAAATGGGAGGGTGCTGGGAGTATGAGAGAAACTGGTGTTGAAAAGTCGAAATGACGGTTCCTTTTTTTAAAAAAAATAGCTCTCAAAATCAAAGACTTATGGAAAGATATCGTGACCCTAGAGGTAAAAAAACTGCAGATCGTCCTGCTTGGTGCAAAGCTTTGTTTCTAAAAGTGTCTCTGTGTTTTGCTCTCAGTACCTTCTCTGAACCTCAGTGGTTTGGGGTTTAGATTCACTCCCGCTTTCCTGTCTGAACTTTCATATATAAGCCTCAGTTTACTGTTTACTGAGAGCTGTGGTAGTTGGATCTGATGTAAATCAAATATTTCCTGCAGCTACTGGACCAAGGAGAGCAGAATACATGCTTTGGAAACCATGGAGACGCTTGTGGACCGTCAAGTAAATGTATAGCAGATGATGAACGGCAGATTTGTTACAAACATACTGTACATCAAACATGACTGCTGCCTCAGAATTACACGATTGCAGAGGTGTTATTACTTTTAGTGTCAGCGTGGGAAAAAATAAAAAAAAATCCCACACTCTCCGTCTCAGTATAATTGAACACCCTAAACACATTCACAGTCTGCAGCGTAATCATCTGATTTGCTGGGCACTGAACAGTTGGGCTCAAGGGCTCCTACCACTCTTGGAGATCGAACCAACAACCTTCCATTCATAAGCTCACTTCTCTATCATTAGGCCACCACTGCTCATTTTTAATTATTTAGGTTAATGTGTGTGTTTTATATGTATTCATATCAGATACTACTGGAAATTAATTGTGTGTTGGGGGAAGTCGTATTCTCTGTTATTTACCTTGATGTGTAAAGTTGATATGTTTCTCCAATTACTAGCACTCATGCCTCTAGATAGAGGTACTAAAGAATGACAAAGCCACTCTGATGCGCATGTCAGAGGGTTTCATTGTCAGCTTCCACTTCACACTAGCTGGTTAGGAAATGCTCTTTACATTAATGTTCAACCAGAGGTGGAGAGGAAAAAGCAAGGGTGTTGGTGCTAAACCTAAAAGTCTAAACCCTCGTTAGAGGCTCCCAGAACATCACAGTGATAGGTCGAGGTCATAAATTAGCCTTGGACCACATCATCGTCCCAAATAGAAATTCCAGTTTGACTCCGATGCCTGTTGAGGTCCATCGTCACCGTACAAAGAACTCAGTGTTAAAAATGACTCTCTTGGTTTCATTTCCTTTGACAAATATCTTTCCTCCTCTTCTCAGTGACCTCGTCTGGCTTGGTAGTGATGGCTGGATCTCTCTGGAGTTTCACTTCCCTGGAAAGAGATAGGCCGTCGAAAGCACCGTTTCATCACTGCAGAAAAGCATAGGGAGAGACAAAGATATAAATAAAATGCTGCAGGGTGACAGGCTATTGTGATAAGAAACAGATGAATTCTGTGTTTGTGTGCAGAGTGTATGTGTGTGTTTATGGTTGTTAGCCCACTCTAAGGAACTCATCTGCCGCTATCTGCCCATCTTCTTGTCTCGGCCGAAAATCTCGCCTCTCCAGACCGCAATCAGAGAGTGAGAGAGGCTATTGGATATTTGTATTCACTGAATCAGCCCCAGGGAAATTGAAATGACTTCAGGTACATGTGCACATTCATGCATTTGCAAGTTCATATTTTGCTTTTGGCTATGTGAGAAATATCTACACTTACACAATCTCATTCTGAATTTATGTAGTTCTGATTTATATACACACGCTGTTCTTTTCATATATATTTAATACATATGATTATGGTTATGACTGTGATTATTATTATTATTATTATTATTATTATTATTTATAATAAAAGTTTGGATTTATGAGGTTATGAGGTTGAACAGTAGAACATTGTAAAGTTCAACCAATAACTCAAACATACATTATAGTATTTACCAGGCAGTCCAACTTCCTCTCTCCCTTTCCTCCAAGCAGTCTCATTGGTTGTCCGGTCTCTATAAATATGAGGTAATATCATCACAGCTACAACCTCAAGCATGAAGATATTTCCATTTTGTAAGCCTAAAAGTTTGAAAAACGAAGTACGCTGTCCTTCAAATCATAGCAGAATCCAGTGAGACTCAGTGAGGGTGTTAACCTCTACACTTTTGAGTATTAAAATACTGCCAGTATAGTGTACAGTGTACAGTATATAAAAATACTAAAATTGACACCAACACCAACTACAATACAACAGGAGGGTTCTACTTATGCGTTCATGAATTTATGATAATAACCTCTTAAGAAAATATACAATAATATACTCACAGGAAACATTTTCCTTCATTGACTACTTTTACTTTAAGTACATCTTTCTAATAATACTTTAGTAATATTCTCCATGAATGGCTTTCATTTGCAACTGAACATTTTTACAGTGTGGTGTTCCTCCACCTGGTAAACTGCTTACCTCTTTTCATCTCTCCCCACAGATTAGTTTATCCCAACAGAATATCCCTCTAGCTGACCTACTCTCTTCTCTGTTACATAGCTAACAGAGTTGGAAACAGAGTGGGGATTTTTGGCACATTGTCACCTACTTCCAAGGTGCATGGAGAAGAGTCTGAAGAGGTTCTTCTAATACAACAAAAGATGCTGTGCAAGTTTAGAGAATGAAACACTAAAGGGGACTGGTTCAAAAACAAAGAGCTACAGAATCTGGAGCTAGACCACATTTACTGTAACACATATTACCCATCAAACATTGGTATATTAGTAACGCCATCAGCACTGAGGGTTGTATTACCTGCAAAACTATAAATGTTATTTCCATGACATGTTGTACAGAACATATTTTTATATAGCTCTATCAATAGGAGTGACTTACCTAGACTGACTGCAAGGCATTGCAATTAAATGAAACATCATATTTCATCTTTATGTTTTATTTCCTCAGAAAAAAAAAGAAACATTTTATAGAGGGGGATACTGTTGTACCCTATGTAGCACCATATCTGAATGAGTAAAGGTACAAATCAATCTTAGTAAGTAGTTTCATCCTATATTTGTAGCTTCCTCCTGAATCGGTAACATCATGTCACTATATAATTGCACATAGATTTTATTGATATTTATATACTTACATACATTATACATACATACATTACTGTATCCATGAGATTGATTTGTACTAGACATTTGAATGTATGAGTACAATATATTCGTTCACACATTCAAATGTGGTCATAATATTGTCCCTGTATTGACTCCATAGACAGGAGAGTGAAAATATTCAGACCGTCAAAATTAAACCTTCCTCCTACTGGCTGTGACGGATGGGTGACACAGTGAGAAATGCTCCCCGATGGAGAATGTCTAATGGATCTGACACAGTGCGGAGCCGCAGGTGTTGTTGCATTCCTGTACTCTGAGCCTCAGAGAGCACACAGTATCCCGGTGTGCCACGCTACCCTACAGAGCCATCCGTGCAGAGATGAGGTGAGGGAGGGAATATGTGCAAGAGTACAGTTATTTCTATTCCCCTGTAAACATCAAAGTTCAGAGCTCTGTCATTAGACTTTCACTGCATATAAATGCATCACCAGGGGAGATTCACAGATCACTCCACATTTAAACACTAGAATTAGGTAACTTAACCAGTGAAGCATTATGATGCTGGAGAGACGTAGAGCAAGTTTCAGAGGTCTGCGAGTTGATTTTGACAGTGCACTAAAATAAATTGAAACCAATGGACCCCTGACATCGAAAAATGACATCAGTATGCATGAATTGAGAAGTGGTTATCAGTAATGAAAGTAAGCAAATAATATTTACTGTGCTGATTCAGCAAAACAACTGTTATGGTCCTTTCTGCAGTTGCCGCAGGCAAATTTGTTTGCTGAATTTGTTTATTTATTACGAGAAAGTTACAGGAAGCATTTCTGATTTTGCAGATTTGTCCAAAGTTTGTTTGACTGGGTTGCATTTTGCACTTTCCCATCCTCCCATGCCTTATCACCCACCGTATAAAGCTTATAAATATTGAACATTGATATTGAATATTGAGTTTGTCCACTGACTATGCCGCAATAATAAAAGAGGCAGCTATTTGCTGCAACATTGATCTCAGAAGCAATATACAACCAAGAGTTTGAAAGACAAGACGGGAACATTTTGAATTTATGCAACTGAACGTTAATGTTCTTCCAGGAGTGACGAATCTACCTTGACACACACAGCATGCAATATTCATGCTCATGTACCATATATAATGCATATAAATTATGCATGAGGTATGCTGCCACCTGTAATGTTGGAGAGCCATCTAAGAAAATACTGAGTGTTAATCATTCATTCTCACGTTGCATTTCTCATCTCTAATACAGAGCTTCCACCTCTAGTGCTCTGCATGACCTGTGTGTCTTTACATACTGTAGTATGTACTGAATGCATTTGCTAATAGATTTGTTATTAAATTGATCTAATAACTATATATATTTTTTAACATTTTTACATATTTATTATACAAAGAAATCCACACTTATTTCACACATGCATGTTGTATTCTTATCTTTATATTATCGTATATTTTATTGTTACACAATAAGCATTATGAGCACAATTTCTATTTGTGAATCACTGCAAAACAGTGTTCAAATATTCAAACATAAATTTGGTACATAAACTGTTAGAGAGGTTAGGGTAGTACCTAACAATCAATATGGTTGACACTTACAGACCTGGTTCAGAATCCACACACTAATGAAATGTGAAAGCCCATAATGAAATATGTGAATGTTAGGCATTAGTGGTGTAAAGTGTGTGTGGATAAGTGAGGTGGAGGTGGTAGAAATAAGAAAAATAACCCTGAAACAACTTAATATGAAGTGAAGGCCAGGTGAAAGACATCCTGCTGCTCAGCAACACACAGGGTATATCCAAGGATAGCAGCCCTTTTATATCCTTGAATCACTCCCTCTCCAGGTGCAACCAGCTAGCTCTGACAGTCCTCTTAACCCTGGCACTCCTGGAAGACATTTCAGTAGAAAACTAGGAATAATACAGTGATGGTTAGAGAGGTTAACAACATTATATTTGGTCCATAAACAGAAGTGCATCCACAAGGAGGTACTAAAGCTGGTATAAAGCTTTATTCCCAAAACGTTTTAAAGTCCTCGTCCTGGGAGCTTGGGTGTAGTTTTGTTCTACTTCCTCCTAAATAGCTGGAGGGGATGCTCAGATTGGCAAACAATGAAACAATCAGGAATATCATGTCGCAATCACGGAGCCAGAGGGCATGTTTTTCAGGCAGTTTTTTTTTTTTTTTTTTTTTTGCAGTCAGCCAAGGGGTAGATCACCTCCAGGCCAGGCACTCCAATATCATCAAAGTATTAAATCAAATAAAATCCTGATAAATAGAATAATGTTAACTGGAATAACATTTCAGACAAAAACATTAAAATATGAGTCTACAGGTGGAAAATCAAGATCAGTTCTTGAATCTAATGTTAGTAGTTGCGTGGCTGCCTGTTTGTTCTTAGCTAATCATGCTAAAATACTTTAGCTTAGCACATGTAATTAATTAATTTCTTTGCATTGGTTTAATTTAATTCCAGATTTATCTTATAGGTTCATTTTAAAGTATGTTTACTGTGTCTCATGCCGCTATTGGATGCTTGAATTTCGCTCAGGATCAATAAAATGTCTTTCTATCTTTTGATAAGTGGTGTCAGTGTTATGTTTATTTTTTAAAGTTGGTTATATGGTTGATATCATGCAGAGTTTAGTAAGGAGTTAATTGGTCCACCAGATTCCCCTGGCCAGGTCACATGACGTTAGCACAAAACAGTGTGCGTGACATTAGCACTTCACTCAACAAAATAGCCCTGGCATGTTTAAACATTCATTCATGCAGTCTAATGTGATCATTTATTGCCAACATAAAGAATCGCAATGACAGCAATAGAGCTGATGGTGTATAGTAGAAAAGCAGTGAAAGCAACAGAATGGTGTTCAGTGTGTTATATAGCAACCATTGTGCTGTGAAGTTTTATAGCAGCTACTTCGACATACTTGATGAAGACGTCTCCTTGACATCTCACATTACACCTCACCACTCTGTGTTCGGTTCATCTTTCTACCATGTCTCCAGGAATCCTCAAAACATTTGAAGCTGTTAGATTAATAATCCTCTGCAGACAACGCCACCATACTCCTGAACAGATTTAGCAAACAGGACATCATAAATCCACTTAAAGGAAGAGGAATACCTTAAGTCTGCCTTTCACTGAAACATTGCTTCTCACAAATCTTGTAAACTCTTAAAACGCTCTTGTCTTTAGGGCCTTACAGACCCAGAGGAGGTCTGCACTGGGAGGGTGCAGTTATGACCCCTTCAGACACTTCAGACACTTCTGACAGTGAAGTTTTGGGCCCTGAATTTGAGTCGCCGCTCTGTGATGAAGAGATGACAGCGCCTCTGTGTTTATTCGACCCCCTATCACCTTCAGATTGACATGGATGGGTACAATCTGTACTTGCAGATGCTGGAACAACAGCAGATAATATAAACTGTTTTCTACACCACGCATGGAAAAGAGAAAATACTCTGTCGTACCACTCATGGTACCATTTGTGCGCATATTTCCCAAATTCTGAAACACATGTAATGGATATTTGTCTGTGTTTGTTATGAAAGAAAGCTCTGCTTTATCCTCTAAAACTCTCCCAATGACTCAGAGGATAATACACACAGAAAATGACACTGTCCACTGAAATGATCCTCTCCAAATGAGCTGGAATATGACAACTCTTATTGTTAAATAAGGCTGACACATTATATTCATAACGTCTGCCAAAAGCTTGATCATGGAGATGAACACCAATTTTCACCACTTAATTTTGCCCCTAATGTGACTATCTGAAGTAAAGTCTGTCCACATGTCTGACATGATATTTTTAATATCACTATGACTGAGTCAGATGTATTGAGAAGATGTGGAAATCCTGCAGAATAGACTTATGTTAAATATATGAGACGGCCTGTGTTGTGATGATTTATATGACAAATGGGTAAATTTATGCAAATTAAGAATGTGGGTTTTCTTTTCTCACACCTGATGTTTAATGAGACAATAATTAAGCTTTTAATAAAGGATATTATATCAAAATGTGTTCTTTTTCTAAACTAAGCATCTCTTCCAGGAGAAGATATTTACTGCACAGTAATTTCATGTTACTAGTAATAACTATATTTTTTAAGATACCCAAACAGTTTTACACAGTGGATGTTAAAGACTATATCATATGTCTTTGGAACCCAATTTAGAAATAAGAAATATTAAAAGTAATTCTCATCATTATTTGTATGACATCTATCTTAACAATTTTAGCTTATTTTAATTTTACTTAGAGAAAAATAATAGAACAGACACTTTATTGATCCCTCGAGGGGAATTTCTTTTTTCTTTACATGCATCTTACCTGAAATACAACCACACAAACACAAAGGAATCATAGACTTGCACATGTGAAGAGATGGTGGAGTGATGGGCAGCCAAACATTGTGCACAGTTAGGGGTACTGTACCTTGCTTGCGGTACCTCGTCGGCAGCGTCCAGCATTGGTCCATGCTGGAGTTGAACCGACCACCCTCCGATTCCAAAGCCAAATCCCTACAGACTGCTACCTACAGACAATCCATATACCCTTGACATTTATTAGTTTAATTAATTAAACTTTGAACATTAATCCACATTTAGGTTTGATTAAAGGTTGAACCCCTACAGTGGGAGTTTTTCATATTTTTCTGCAAAGATTTCATTACATGACTGACAGAGGTTCATGCAAAACTTTGATGCTCCTCAGGTGTATCTTTATGTTCTTTATGAAGCAATAATTATTTGTATTATTAGATTCATGCTATGAATAATGACTAAGAAGGGAAATCATTAAACCCAGTGGTTGTTCTTTTGCCTTCACATCACAAATAGAACCCGAGCACCACCCTATTCAAACAGTCTTGGTCCAGTTGTTTCACCTCACCAACAGACCACAGTATGTGAGGCTTCATGACTGTCTGATGTGTCTGATGTGGTGATTTGCAGCACGAGGTCCCCACAGGGGTACAGTGCTCTCTCTTTTTCTCTTCACCCCGTACATGTCAGACTTCAGACACAACACCGACAGCTGTCATCTACAGAAGTTCTCTGATGTTACCGCCATCGTTGGATGTGGATCAGAAGGAAATGAACAAGAGTAGAGGGGGGTTAATCAAAGACTTAACCACACAACATCACCACATCAACGCCAGCAAGACGAAGGAGATGGTGATCGACTTCCGGAGGAAGACACTGCAGATCACACCGGTAAACATCCAGGGGCTGGATATCAAGACGGTGGGAGGATACAAATACCTGGGTGTTCACCTTGACAACACACTGTTAAAAACTTTCTATGACACCGTGGTGGCATGTGCAATCTTCTGTGCTCCAAATTTCTTGAAATGGTGAGTATCTCTCTCCACACAGCCTCACAAATTCCTCTTCTGCATATTGACTGATCCAAAGCTTTATTTTTAGCATTTCTAAGCTATGAGTGGACAATTGGTGTTTGTGTTTGTGTTGGTGTTTGGGGATGGGTTTGTGCAAATAGTCAGTCAAAGTCTTTGATGCTGGATTATAGTTTGGGCTTAGAACTGAGACCATAGATTGAGGTTTCTAGTTATTTTAGGACTACAACTTGATCACCTGTGTTTGGAAAGATCTCCTGTCTGTTAGAGCTCATACGGTGCTCCCTGCCTGGACCCTGGAAGCGTCGGTAGGTGGTAGGTCATGGTAATGAGTGGCCTCTCTGACAGTGAAGCTAACAAGGCACTTGAAGTGCTCTGCGAACTACGTAGAGAAGAAAAATCCGCTGCTGTTTCCTTCTTTATTTGAGTCTCTGAATTGTCAGTTAATTGACAGTGATGGCCGCCGTCCTGGGTTTGATAAGATTAGGCGAAACTTTGTTGATCCTCCAGGGAAAACGGGGCTGCTGCAGCGGCAAACAATGGACAAAGCCAAGAGAAATAGTTAATGTGGCTGAGAATAGTTCAACTGTAACAACTACAGCACAAAACAAACAGATAAGGTGCTTGTAATAAGCATTAATAGAGAAAGATAAAAGAGTTAATAAGTAATAAGTGCCTAAAAAGATGCTTATTAACATGAATATAAAGTAGTTTATCACATTTATTGTTTTATTAATTATTATTTAGATTAGTTAGTAAACAACATTAATAAGCACTTATAAAAAACTGTTAAAGAATGTTAGCCTAATATAACTATAATTTTCACTGCTGCCTGTGGAATCTGGAATGAGCACAACAGGTTGTCAAGACTGATAAACAGGAACAGAAAATTACATATAAATACAATGTTTTACACAACGCACACACAGGTCCTTTTTTTCTTCAACTTTCCATCATTTTCACATAAATGGCAGCCAGAAAAAGAACAGAAAATGGGACCTTAAAAAGTCCAGTTGTTCATAATTGCAGTCTGGAATCGATGTGAAGCACCATGAGGTATAGTTAAATAGTTTTTAAATATCTATAGACCGGCAGTGAGTCCAAAATAGTCCTCCTTTTCTTTTACTGAATCAAAGCTTAGCTTCAAAGGTTTCTCTGAAACATTGTTTTTACCACAATTTCCTCACAGAATCTTTATATAAGGAATATGTGGGCGGCATGGTGTTGCAGTGGTTACCACTGTCGTCTCACAGCAACAGTTGTGAGGCCTGGTTCGAACCTCTGCTGTGACCTTCCCATGTAGGAGTTGCATGTTTTTTGTGCATGTTAATTGGGCACTCTAAATTGGCCGTAGGTGTGAATGTGAATAGTTGTCTGTCTCTATGTGCCCTGTGGTGAGCTGGCGACTTGTCCAGGGTATACCTCGCCTCTCGCACTAAGTCAGCTGGGATAGACTCCAGCCCCAACGTGACCCTGATGAGGATAAGAGGTTACAGATAATCTTATAGTCTAGCTAGTCTTACTAATATATATTAATTATTTTAATATATTAACATATATTAATGTTAATAGTCATCTTGCAAGGCCCTTATTACCTATTAACTAATGCTTATTACAAGCACCTTATAAAATATAAAGGAATACAAGTTTACATATAGGACATCTTTTGAGATTTTAAAGATTGTGTGTCATATAAAGCCACATAAATTTCTCTATCGACAAGTTCAGGTGGAAACAGGACACACAATTTCAAAATTAACTCCAAAACTGCTCCGCTGCTTCACCTTCCCACCCAAGTTGAACGACACAAATAGTCCAGTCATGCTACATTTAGCACCATTAATATTGATCTTTTGCAATCTTGGTCCACAGATAATATTTAAAATGCTTTGATTGATTCTCATTGTTTGTTCATCCATTACTCACACTGTCAGGCACAATGCCTAACCCCAACTCTTTCCATCCGCATGCAGCACTTCTTTGAAACCTACAGTACAGTATGGATGAATTCTCAGCAGGGGCTGGGCTGGGGGCTATTAAGGTGGAGCAGCTGATCACAGCAGGGGCATTTTTCTTCATTTTAAAATACCCTTTCACCAGGATCAAACCCAAAGAAAGAGAGAAATCATTTCTCTCACAGCTATCTTTCACCATAGTTCTCTGTTTCCATCAGAAAACGTGATGGTGGCGATAGTCAGAGGTTGTTCTCAGAAAAGTCTTTGCTTTCTCAGCTTACACAAATCTCCAGACAAAGCGAACCCTGTGATCCCCTTCTCTAGATTACCAAGCAACCAGCCAGCCAACTACTGAGCAGATGAGAGCCGCCCAATCTCAATATCAGGAGAGCAGCAATCTTAACATCATGAGAGCAGAGGAAGGAGGAAAAAGATGGGGGAATTGAGAAGTGTTCCTGATTTCTGCTCTCCCTGTGCTATCAATGAGGTCCAGACAGGGCTTAGGGGATATAGCTACAGAGGAGCAGAGATAAATATTGACACTATTAATATGTACCAACACAGTCAGATGGCCTTCCTGCTGCTTGCTCACTCAAAGCTTAAAGTCGTGCAAGTAGAAATTCTGGGGAGGCACAATTAGCGTGGTGGGTCCTACCGCAGAAAAAGAAATTAAAATAATGATGCAGTTTTCAAGTTTGGGGGGATAATTTCCAAACTTTAAACTCAAAAGCTATTACTGGATATTTATTCAGAGATATTCATGTCAATTATTTGTGCTGTCACTCATTCACTCACTTCTACACCAGCTTCTACACGCTTATTCAAATATTTAATAGGCAGGAAAAACCACATAGATAGACTGTCTCCACAATCCAAATTCATTTAGGGAATGTATAATTAAGGAACCTGCCAACATGGAAATAGCTGCCTTTTGTAAACTCACCATGGTTTGCAGCAGCAGTTTGCATGAAAGGCTGTGAGAACCAAGCTGTAGAACCCCTGGTTTGCTCAGTTGAAACTTAGTTTGCAAAGCACTTGTTCCTTTGTTGCAATACTCCTGTACATGGTATTAAAGTGCAGGTACGACAAGCCCTTCACTATGTGCTATAAAATATTTGAACCCTACAGGTTTAGCAGATAAAGCTGGAGTATGGATCAACGGGTGTGTGCATTTGTTCTGGAAACAAAAAAAACAACACCTTATTTTTAATACCAATTTTTGTGGTTAAGTCAGATCAATAACTTTAATATGATGATGATGGTGAAAGAAAGTAAATTTAGTTTAAGTACTGTTCACGTAACCTACAACTGAAGACGCTCTATAACAGAAGATAACGCATTAGTATCAGCGCCAGTGATATAAAATTGTATACACACTTCCTGTTTTCAAAGTGGTCGTAGTCTCCTTGCCCCACTCGCCATGAAAGCAGATTGCGTTGTGCCAGTTATTTAAGTTTTAGTTCAGTTACAGATCATCTTTGGTGAAACCAGACCGATGATTCAGCACTGACAGAGACCAGAGACTATGGGACAAATGAATCGCTCATAATCTGCGCTCATGTTTTTCTCCCATGGGAGTCAATAGACGATCACTGGTGTCCTAAAGGGGAACAACAGTGGTTGAACTCATGACCTAGATACAGAAAATTACTCTTCAGTGCGCTTTTTCTTTTCTAAACTGTCTCTGGAAATAGCAATTTTTTGAGAAAGCTTAAGTTAACAGTGTTTCCTGGTGATATTATTTTAATTTAAAGGATACCTATTAGCACATTCACACCACCTGCTATTCATATGTCAATAAATGTATCTGCATATTTGAATAGAAATATTCGAGGATTAGAGTTAATGGTGCAGGTGAACACTATGGCCAAGCTTGAGGAAATCCTTTGCTCAATGGTGAGCCAAAGGCCAGTCCCGCATGATGTCAAACAGAGAAAACAACACCGCACTTTATCTAATTGTGGTTAACATCCTGTAAATCCCCTGGAACGCCTCAATGTGTGTGTGTGTGTGTGTGTGTGTGTGTGTGTGTGTGTGTGTGTGTGTGTGTCTGTGTGTGTTTGTGTGATTGTGACACAGTGAGGCAAACACATCAGGGAAGGAAATTAGAGAGCAAATAAAAGCAGAGCAGGTAAAGAGTGTGGGAAAATGTTAGGGAAATGTCTGAACAGCAGGTAGAGGCAGAGCTGGAGAGAGGTTGGAAAAGGAAAGAGAAAGAGAGAGAGAGAGAGAGAGTGAGTGACTGACAGTGCTCTAAATGCCAGGCTTAGTTTGGCATTTACAGTCTCCACAGGGCTTAAGTGACACTGCTACTTAATTCTGTCATGACTCTAGTCTAATCGTAGTTACAGACAGTAGCAGCCTGTCTATGTGAAATGTGTGTTTAAATGGTTTACTTGATATTGTTGTCAGCTGTGATTCACTGATAACATCAGCAAGGTAGTTCACACTGAGAGGAAATGTCACCCAACCACACTCATGGTGTAACACCTCTGCTAGTAAAAAAAAAAGAAACTATGGGAATGTGGCTGAACACACTAAGTTTTGTTCTTTGCTGTTTTTGTCCTCGACATGGTGGTAAATGCAGGAGAAGCAAACGAGTTGCAACGAGTTAGCATCCATTGCTCTCCATCCGCCTTTAAAATGGTGTTTTGTACTGACACATCTTAGGAACAAACTGGATATAATGTATGGACCACTATTTGATAGACAGTTGAGCCGTGTTTCCATCTAAATGTATCACTCATTTTAATTCAATTTTGAGTACTTTAGCAAAAGAAAATGTGAGTAAAAGCTTGGTTCTGCTAACGCTCTGTGAACATTAGGAGTCCTTTTACAAGAAAAGCAGTAGGTGGCGTCAATTCTCCCGTCGCAAAAAACAAGGAGACGTAATTTAAAGAGTGCCAGACGAACTTTAACTGGATAAAAACTGTAAACACGGAACATTTGTGTTCGTTTCATGTATTGATGTGAAGATAGTTACATCAGATCACGGATGTATTTCAGAGCCGCCGGAGCGATGAGGAGACTTTTGGAGCGGAAACAGCTGATCAGTCATGTGAGTTAAATGTTCCCCACATCAGAACTTGTGTGAATGTTTCCATCTCGCATTAAATACATTAACTGTTTTTTGACAAAAGGCAAACACTGAGGAAGTTTTATGAAATCTTGCCATTTCTATCCAACTTTGATGGTTTGTAACACGATTGTTACAAACATTTATATACCTTCGCCTTCCCTGAACACAACACACATAAACTCTCAGGGTTTGTGAGTTTGGCATTCCAACAATTTGTCTTATTGTGAGTTACGATCAAGTCACTTATTATATAAATGTATGTTCACATTCATCCTGTTTTTATCTGTTAAAGAAGACCACACGTCCCACCTGCATCTTTTCAAGTCAACTGTTTCTGTTAGTTCAGTTTATACAGCCTATTGTACCGAGGATGCACAGCATTTGGTCGTATATGTCCTCGGTGAGTCCTGCAGGCCTGTTTCTTGTCTTGCGGACAGGAAGGAACAGTCCACTCAGTTCAGTGAGGAGGGAAGGAAACTACTTCTCATGCTACACAAATTTACAGTGCTCAATGTTAAAAAAAAATCAAGATCAGAATAACAAAGCACCATCCTCCTAGAAATGTAGTTTTGTTGCACACAGTCTGGATTGCATTACACTCCTAGAGTGTATGACAGACATAGTATTACAGCACCTTGTATAATGCGACCTCTTTACAACTTTGATGTTTAACATATAGACTTTTTGTCAAAATGTATCAAAGAAGTGTGGATTCATACAAAAACAATAGATATATCAAGATACAAGCAAGAAACGGCAAGGAATAAACATGATGTCTGTAATGACGGACCACACTGATAACATTTAATGAACCAAACATATCCGCCGCGAACTCTCTACGGAAGCCAGCTTGTAATAAATAACTACTGTTCTGTGTCGTCTTTGCTTTATATGCAAAAGGCTGGGTAGCTAGCTGGTTAACCAGCGTTTTAACATGCATTTGGTTCAAAAGATTCATAATTTGGATGAAAATACCCTGTTGAGCATGATGATGATGATGATGACCAAAATGGAGGCAGGGGATCTAAGTACAGTGCATCAACACCACAAGTGCCCTCTACATTCAGCGGAGAGGACATGGTCAGACAGATGAGGCTGTTGGCCGTGGTAATGATAATAAAGGGATGAACAAAAAGATGCTTGAGGTCTCCTCTGCTGCCTTCATGTCTGATACAAGTACAATCTGTTTATGCTGAGATAATGGTTCTCAGCACACTGTAGTACACTTATATATAAATATATATATATACACACAGAGAGAACCCTCATGTAGCCTACTACCATTTGATAAACAACAACAACAACGAAGCATATCTAATAACTGTTACATATGTGAGCAATGATTATTGTGTACACTTGCTGCTACATAGATCTCATTTATAGTAAGTTATTTCCATCAGTCACATGACTTCTACATGATGAATTGTCTAGGAGTTATTGTAAAACATAATTGAGCCATCAATGAGATACTAACCAGTATGTTATTTTTCTTTATGACACGACTTGATTACTGTAAGCATCAACAAAAATACGGCAAAGTCTGGTTGACTGAAACTTTGTAAAGCACTTGTATCTTGTTTTCAATGCTCTTGTAGATGCTACTGAAGTGCAGTTACAACAATAAAAAGCCATAAAATAAGAAATGGCCTTTCACCATGCGCTACTTTTAGACAGTGGCAGCAGCTGAGCAAGGTAGTCCAGTTCCTCCCCAGCCAGATAAGATATTTTCCTCCAGCATGGATGAGCGATTGTGGCTCAGGAGAAAGACCAGCTCGTCCACTAATCAGATGATCGGTGGTTTGACTCCAGTCTGCATGCTGAAGTATGAACACCAAATTGCTTCTGAAGGCTGCGCCATCGGTGTGTGAATGCGTATGAATGGTTAGCTTCTAAAAAACTGATGAGCAGTTGGCACCTTGCATGGTGGCCAATGCCTTCGGTGTGTGTGTGAATGAGTCAATGAGATCTGTGTAAAAGCGCTTTGAGTGGTCGGTCACTATATAGGTACAGTCCATTTATCATTTACCATGTTCTGACTCTACTCCAGGGTCTCCTGCCAGTTGGACATGCTTGGAAAACTCCCAAGGGGAGGTGCAAAGGAGCATAGGCTCTACTCCAAGTTCCCTCTGGATGTTTAAGCTCTTAACCTCTCTCATCTCTAAAGGTGAGTCCAGCGTCCCCACGGAGAAAACTCATTTCATCCATTTGTATCTGCACTTTCATTCTTTCACTACCAAAGCTCGTGACCACAGGTGACGGCGGGAACACACAGTAAATCGACTGTCCTTCTAGCTCAGCTCCCTCCTCACCACAACGGTGCAGTACAATGCCTACATTACGGCTGAAAGTGCACTAATTTGGCTGTTCATCTGATGTTTTAGTTGTATTCCTCAAGCATGACTGTTTTCAGAAATGGGGCCTTCCATATAGAGCTGATTTACAAGGAGGTCCTCAGCTTTTGATTTGTATTGGTCACTGAACTCACTGGAAACTCTCAGTCATATTTCTCTAGGACAAGAGGTCTCTTTGAAGCCAGGTAGCAAAATGGGTTTTCAACTGGTACAAATAGGCTTGGCAGGTAATTGGTTTTAAAAGTGAGTGGGAGAGAGGAAGAGGGAGAGAGAGGCAGAGCAATGTTTTTTTTTGTTGTTTTTTTCAGAAGAGATCAATAAAACCTTGTGCTTTAGATTAAGTGAACAAGAGCAGAAGGGCTTTACATTTCAATCTCACTGAATATAGAAATAAGATTCTACAAGGTGAAACATAAAACATTCAAAGGAAGCAAAATTAGCAAGAATGAGGCACTGAGTGCAACAAGAACACACTGAGAAAGCCAAGTGGCTGTGATCCTTAGTGGTTATTACTCCGCGATGAGGCCACAGCAACCCTGGTTCAAATTCGGGTCATGTACTTCTTTCATATCATTGCTTTAACATACTTCATCCTCTGCTTCACCTTACATGGACATCTTCAGATTACTTTCTTTGCCCAACCAACATCGCTACTCCTTAAACGTTGACTTTAAGATGATATAAAATAGATAAAAGCAGCAAATGATGACATTCTGGTGAAGTACAGACACTATAATATATATTATTGCACTTACAGTAAGGCGAAAACATGATGAAGAGGTCCTAGAGTGAAAAAAAGGCTTAACCCTATAAATACATCAGAAAATGAAAAAATAACATGCCAGATCAGAAAATACTGGAATGATTTTGAGAGATGATGAAAAACATATTTCGTTTAGTTTGGAGGACCTTAGATAGGGACATTTGAATGACACCAAACTATCTAACAAAAGGGATGGACAGACCTTAAGACAGTGAAATAGCCCACTAAAATAAGTTGAATAGTGTTAGGTGATTCCAAATTACCCTCAATGGCCCTGAAAAATGTTTCTTAATTCGTTTTTTATTATAAGTGATGAGGCCGTACAAGAACACAAAATATTCTGTCAGGAGTTTGGGTTATTTCCTTTGAGATATGTCTGTATCTGTGTTTTTGTCCTTGCCCTTCTCGCTGGTTTGAAGTGGGCAGAATTCAGCTGGGAGAAGATGACATTTCATTGCACCAATCAGAGTTTAGAAACATATAAATCAAAAAGTGGTGACACCTACGGGGCTGTGTGCTTATGATGCCCGCAGTGTCAATCAAATCTGATCAACCAACCACACAGTGTGTGTTTATGATCCTGATGAAGAAGATTATGTTTTAGAACATCAAATTCTTAATAAGTTGATTATTGATTATTTAGTGATGAATATTAAATTATTAGGTTTTAATTATATATACTGTGCTATATATACTGAGTTCTAGTGAAGCATGTTTCACCACAGATATTACACACATCTCCACCATCTGTTTTTCTTTTTCTTGCCACAGTGACTCAACAGCCGTTCAGCATCACACGCTGCAGGAAGTAATCCAGACCATAATAATATCTGGTTAAGGTCATATTCTATGTTTAAGCTGTTTATTTGAAACTTTGATTTTCTGTAATTGAGCCTAGCTGCTGCATCTCATAAAAGCTAAACAAAATATTTCCGTCCCCCCGTAAACAGTATGAAAAGCAAGCATTCTTAGCCTGAGCTGTAGCAGGTTCCTGAGAAAGTAATGATACTTCTCATAGTTCTCGTATGTATTGTTTACTGTCTTGTTATGAGTCTGTATGAGTCAGTTTGCAGAAATGCTGAAAGTATAATCATATTTTTTGAGCCTCAATATCATTTCTCCTACTGGAATGAGAACAAAGTTTTCAGAGTTTAACCAAGTTATCATTAAAAGAAATGGTAGGTTGGTTATTCAAGTGCAGTCAAACTTAATAAATTATACTACTTATGTAGCAAGAACGTAGTTCCACAACCTGGATTCAGTTAGTAGAAAATGTTTGGGCAGGTGAGTCAAGTGACAAAGCAGCACACACACACACAAACACACACACACACACACACACACACACACACACACACACACGCTGGCTAGGGTGGCACTGTGCATCAACAAGCACATCCAGTTTCAGCTCCGTTCATTGCTGTTTGAAGAGTGTCGAAATAGGTTAAATCCTGTGGAGTGGAGTGTTCTGCACAGTTGAGCCAATCACCAAGCTAAAACAACAGACCTACACATGTAGGCTACTATTTTGTTCAAATCCACTGTTAAGACGTGAAGGATGCATTGTTTGTGTGTGTGTGTATGGGTGTTTGTGGGTGTGTGATACAGAGAGAGAGAGAGACAGAGTTCATATCTTTAATGAAGATATCTTTCTGTTGCTACTCAACAATAAAGAACACAGTTTGGAATAATTCATCTGTTTATTAAGCCTTGATCTTCCCACTACTGTGGGTGGTGGAGAAGTCAGCTTCTAGCTGCTCCCAGCAGCAGAATCAGGTAGTTGATTAATACATATTTGTGCAGCACAATGTTGCAAACACTGTAAATCAATATATTATCAATGCCTTTTTATTGGTCGTCAACTTGGCATTTATGCGTGACTTGTCTTGACTTCAATCGAGACCTCATTCTGCCACTGTACACATATATATATCAATATATTGATATATTGCTATGTTACGACTGGCAACCATGTACCACCATCCAAAATAATGGTTAGCGAATATAATCATGTAATAATGTAGTCACCCACAGATATGTTTCTATTTCATTCATTTCAAATGTATTCGGAAGTTGTCAAAAATAATGTAATGTGAGTGTTACGTAGGCTATCATTGTCAATTGTGAGCATGGCCTCTTTGATTGACAGGTGGCTACCATCCGATGGTTTGTTCGAGCAACCAGGCTTCATTCAGCCCGCCTCAACTCCACCCACAGTCCACATCTTTTCCAATTTTTGGATTAGCCGGGGGCCGGTGGAGGCCAGAGTGCCAAAATGGTGACCACGCAACGAGCTTCACATCGGCTCTTCAGAAACCTGCAGTTAACATCACGGATACTGGGTCCGCTTAGTTACCTGGAACATTAATTAGCCATGCAGTCACCATGCGACCAACAATGGCATGCATTGTATTCAACTTTAATGTCTTTATTGTGTTATATTTGTTAAAAAGCCTACATGAAGTCAGTGAGGGAGTAAAACATCGGTCATTTAAGTTTGCTGTTGCATATTCGTATACAATAGTACGCTGTATGGCTGTATTTGCTTATGACAAATGATCAAAGTGAAAGCAGTTTCATTACAGTCTGCTTTTAAATAATAAAAATAATATATACATTATAACAAGTATAAAATTTATGGTCCATTAAATGACAGGTTTAACTCGGGCTGCTATTATTATGCTTTGTCGTTTCGAGTCATTTCATCATCCATTATTTATTTTGTGCGGCTGAACTGTTTTCTATAATTGTGCTTTCCTTCCTCTTGAATTCTACTCACAAACAGAAATGTTTTAAAGCATATTGTGTTATCACAGTCAATGTGGCTGCTGACAAAAACAGGTCATTATGTGCAGTGGCCTTTAGGCTGATGTAGGTGCTCAGGACACTAAACATTCATCTTTCCGCTCCTGTGTCATTAATAATTCACACTAACTAAATCCTGTTGACAGCCAAGAGTCTTCCTCCACAGAGGGACAGCCTGCTTTCATAAACACTCTTTCTCTGAGTGAGAATAAATGAGATAAACAGAGATGAAAATGAGGTGGCAGAAGAATGGTGGGGTGAGGATAAACAGAGACACAGAGCAGAGTGTTATGAGGCAACATCAAGTCAGCAGCAGCAGAGTGAGGAGCTCCACGGGCTGAGCCGATACCCTTTTGGGACAGTAGTAGTCTGGTTTGTGTAGGAGAGGCTGGTGGTGTTTATGCTGTACTTAGCGGAGAAAACTGATTTCTGTGTAACACCAAGCTAAAGCAGTGTCAGCAACATAAAGCGAAAGCAACATAATGAAACAGTTAGCAGCATCCAACGCTGGTTGGCGCTGGTGCCTCACAGCAAGACAGTTCCGCTCCAACCGGCTGAGTCCTTTCTGTGTTGAGTTTGCATGCCCAGGTGGGTCAGGGGTCCTCAGGTACTCCAGCTTTACGCCCACAGTCCAAGGAGTATTAATTGTCCTAATTAAATGTTAATTAGTGACTGTGAATGTGACCGTGATCGGTTGTGTCAGCCCTCTGATGAACTGGCGACTTTGATGAACCGTCCTCTGCTGACTTGAGGGTGTCCAGTGTCAGTTGGGATCGGCTGCAGTTTGTGACAACGCTCATAATGATAACTGGCTGTGGAAAATGGATGAATGGATTGTCATCTCAGCCTTTCAGAGTAGCCACTAGCGTACAACATGCTAAAATAGGGTGACCATATTTTAAAACTATTAAACCAGGACCCTAAAGTGTACTGCACATATACACGTGTAATTACTTGTGTACATATACACTTACGCATGCCCACACTAATGTAATGCTGGTTACTCTTTAACTATAAACTTGACTACTATTAATTTAATTACATTAATTCTCATCATATAATCTTGTAAATTGCACACACATGCTTTAAAACGAGCAAAAAAACAAGGTCCTATCTAGACCCAGTGTTTGTCCATTGTGGGCTACTGTAGAAATATGGTGGTTCAACATGTTGAGATGACCTGAGTTGACATCACATTGATGTAAATGACACGGCTCATGATAAAACAATGTTGTACCCCATGAGTAGGCCAATTTATAACATACATAGTAACATATAGGCTATAATCCTATAGGATGTTGCTGTTGTGGTGGGGAATGATTCCCTAGAGCAGGTATTGAAGTATCATATGTTGCTGATTGCTTTCTGTTTTATCTCTAATCCACTTTTTGAAGTAATCCTGT
This sequence comes from Sciaenops ocellatus, assembly GCA_033000465.1. Taxonomy (NCBI): domain Eukaryota; kingdom Metazoa; phylum Chordata; class Actinopteri; family Sciaenidae; genus Sciaenops; species Sciaenops ocellatus. The sequence goes on along the minus strand of CP136871.1, from coordinate 6,893,821 downwards.
GGGTTAATGCCCCACACCAGGGGAGGCGAGTATGGGCATTGCCTCAGAATATATCAATATATCATATATCAAAACATGCAGCGTGGTGATCAAAGGTCTTTTCAGATGGGGAGCGACTCCCCGTCTGCGTACCCACTTGGATCCGCAGGCTGTCACAGCGCTCCTCGTGTAAAGAGACAAGCGCTCTGCGAGTAAACGGCAGGTGCTATACGTGTGGAAACCATGGAAACAGAACAGATATATATATATTGACTAGTGTAAAGTGTGTAAAGTTCAATGAAATACCATTATGTTAGAAGATATCACGAATCAAAGGTCGATTTGTTGACACGTAGTGGCGATCCTGTCTTTGATGACAAAAAAGCTAGTTAAAGCATAGTCATAGTTAACTTTATAGCCGAATACAAATTAAAATATTTACTTGGTACATCCAGTGTTGGTGTCCTTATGTCTGGATAACTGTTTAAACAACAAACAACAGTTCCTACCTGCCTGTTCGCCTCTCATTGAAAATGAATAATGATTCATCGTCTGAAAAGACTGCAGTTATGTTCATTCCTGTTTCTTTTAATTCTGCTGTTTTGTATTGTATCGTGTTCCTCGTGGTTTGCTTTGAATTTTAGTTCTTTTGATTGTATTGTTACATAACTAGGGTTTTTATTTGCTTGTGCTTCTTTTGTATTAGATCCTTTTCTTTCAGTTAATCACTGTGCTACATAATTTGAAGGTTTGTCTTCCAAACGATATTTAAGGTTCTTGAGACAGTTTTTTCTGGGGTGCAACTTTTTTCCTTGGACTTCAGTTTGTTCAAATGTAAAAAAGACAGATGTACCCTGTAGTTATTTAAGAACTACTGTCAATCTTTTGTTACTGTGTTGGTAAGCAGTACTGTATATGGCAAGTATGAAAAACATTACAGCACATTTATATCATCCCACAAACTTTGAGCTTCTTCCCATATTCCCTTGTAGCAAATATGGTGACTTTAACTATAGATCTTTCAGAGAGAGAACTGAACTTTGATTAACCTGTCTTTGACAATAAGAGCTCTGCGGCAAGGAACAGGCCCCTCTCCTTTTTCATCCCTTTGCGGGGGGGGGGGGGCAAAGACACATTCCTGTTGTTCCCAGAGGTTTGCCCGCAGACGAGCTGAATCCTGACCTTGTTCAACTTGTTGAAATCTGGCATCCAACTAACTCTCAAAAAACTTATACAAGAAACATAAAAAAACATTGAAACTATGAACTGTGGCAAACTCTAGCAAACAAAGCTACCACATCTCCAGCACACCAAAGATGTTACCACCCTGCCACCTACTGAGAGAGACAGCCGACTCAAGCCGAGTCACCACATGGGATCGACATTGCCCAAAAGCTCCAGGGAGCTCCACACAAGAGAAAGAGACCAGCTGGCCAAGCTGTGACACGACACTGCCCACAAATACCCAACAGCTGCCCACACAATGAACGGCACTGCTTCTCCTCCAGAGCATCTTCTCCACTGCCCACCTGAACCACCAGATGAAACGTTTCCCTTGATGCTGGTGTTGATGTTATTGGATAAGTATAATTAAGAACCATTAGGCCATACACCTACATCTATATGTCAGTTCGTACTGTACTCGTACAGAGATAGCACAAATAATTACACTGTAAATTATGCTGGATGATAGCAGGTATAAATAACTATAGTTCACTGTCACTATGTTAACATCTTTTCACACAGTTATCTGACAGATGCTAAATATAAATCCATGAGGATCTGTTAGTACGCTCCAAAGGACAGAAGTTCTGCCATTCTCTCCAACTACTATGTGATCCTGTTGGACGACATTCTCACAATCAGCTTCCTGCCCGCTGGTGGCTTACAGTGTTCAGGTGGCTCGCCAAAATCAACAGCTATCATCTCGAGGAGTGACCTCCTCTTCCTGTTGTAAGATAAAGGTGGTGAAAGAGGCTGTGACCAGACAGTCTGGAGGTCTTCCCTGCCCTGGGCAGTCAGGCTCCTAACACAATCCAACAGATGGTTTTAATAGACATCTGTTTTAACCTTTGCACAGGCTTCCTGTTAATTTTAGAAATAATTTTAAAATGTTGTTGCTTAATTACAGAACCCTACATGGCCAGGCTCCACAGTATATCATTGACCTTGTGTGGTCCCCTACCCAGGGTTTTCTAAGTGTATTTCAGGCAAGTTTTAAGATTTGGGGAGATTGTGCTTTCTAGTTAGGAGCTTTAGAGTAGGACTCTTTTTAAAAAACAGCTAAAAATCTGTTCAGGCACCATAGCATGTGATATTTTATGCCTTAACCTGTCTTAGGTCTGTTCCCCTCATATATATTCAATCTGGCACTTTATCTTTGTCTTATTTCTTTGACTGCAAAGTACTTTGTAACTGGTTTCTATGAAGGATGCTGTATGAATAAACTTTGCTTGCTTGCTTGTTTGCTAAGCAAAATCTTTCCAAGAGACAAGATGGAAGAACAGGAGTTTCTAAGAAAAGCCAACACCTGGCTGTCATAGCGACAGTGTGACAGTGAATGCAAGCGGTGTCGACCCCTCCCAGGTTTTGAGCAAATAACGTAGGCTAGGGTTGCAACCTCCTTATGCAACCTCCCTCTATAAATTATACATTGGTGTCATTGTAGCTGCAGAAAGGAAGCCTCTCTTGCACCCCGCTGAGGCAGGATACCCGCTGCCAGAGGAAAGCTTAGGTGGAGGTGGATAGAAAGATGGATGATGAACCAAGAGGAAAGAACACAAAAGGGGAAAGACGCATTCAGCCTGCCTGCAAATATAGCACCCAAGGAGGGCAGCTGTGGAAACTGCTGTGCAGGAGAGGAGTGAAGGATGTACTGAACTACAAAATCTATGCAAATTAAAGTACGACAGGGCAATGGATGACCTTAGTGGCAGTATTCAGAGGCTTAGTCGAGGGGAAGTAAATAATGCAAATGAAGCTGGATAGCTGAAATACATACAAATCTTTCAACATTTTTCTTTCTTTCGTGACTTCAATTGGGGTTTCTTTGGGATGCATCAGGGTTGTCTGCATATAGTAGTACACATATATTGCCGTTTGTTTCTTTAGGGTGTACCCCAGTTATTATTTAGTAGAGCACTTCAAGATGAGGGACTCACAAGGGACAGATTAAAAAAGAACAGACAAAACTGAAGCATTAGGCTGAGATACCCTAACATTTAGTCCTTAATATGGGTCAAGCCCCAAAAATGCTGGAACCTATACAACTCCCATGATGGAACAGCTTTCTTTAGACTCCCCTGTTTAATAAACACCCCATGCACATAAATTGAGCTGACCTACCTTCTAATAATTAACCTTGTACACGGCACAAAGTGAGGCTTGTAGTAAAAGACTGCTCAAGCGCAAACAGCTATCCAAATAGAGGCAGCACTTCTGCTTTGCCACCGTGATATAGTTTTTGTCAAGTATAACTAAAACTGCTTCTGAAATACATAACCTACCCCCTTGAGAACCTGACACCTCCTCTCTCATATTCTATAGGAGCTGCTGGCTATGTGTGTTTGCACATGCACAAAGACATAAATGCTCACATCTGCATGCATATAAACAGCAGAGGAGGTGTGTGTGGCAGTGTGGGTTGTATAATGATATAGCGATAATTGGACAACCTATTGCTACTGACACATATGGCTATATGTCGTGTGCCATAAATAACACCTAGTAACTAGGAAAAGATTAACTTTTACTAATCCTAATGAACTAATGTCACAGTTGATGATATAAATTGAGACCTAATAATAAATTATATAAAAGAAACAGTACCAGAGATTAGTACGCTGCATAAAGCCCCTTTAAGCTGTTTAATTGTGATATTTAGTGCAGCTGATATTATACTTCCAAAGGACTTACACATTTTTTTCCCTTTGTTACTGAGCCTACCTGCTAGTAGCAGTCTTTTTGTCTAACTATTGGATGGATCACTATGAAATGTATTATTCATTGTCCCCAGAGGATGAATCCTGACATATTTACAGTTCTGTTCCTACAAGTGATTGGTTGCATGAGGCCTTTTTGCAGATCACAGAGTATGGAGCCTTTCATTTTTCACTTCATGCCCCACCCTCAGTATCAATTTGTTGATATTCACGGTCCCCAGAGAATGAACCCCATTGATTTGAGTGATCCTACAGTCTCTATCACCTCACACCAAAATTTCCATTAGCACCTGAAACACTGCGTAACACAATATACTAATATGCAGAGCACATTCATGCTCCCCACATGTTCTTGTTCTGTTACTTTTGCATTGTTGGCTATAATGCCATGAATAGGTGGCATAATTGGCACCTTAAAGGACCATCGTAAAGTACAAGCTATGGTATGCACAAACAGCAAATCAGAAAAGTTTTTAGTCATGATGTAAACACTACCCATACCTCTCTTTTTAGTGGTAAAGGCTCAAACTTTCTCTCGCTGGGTTCAGAAGTTCAACACATTCACCCTCAGGGCAGGAGCATACCAGGTTTCTTTGCTCTCTCTCTGTGTGTCAGGCAGGATCAGAGAGCCAATAAGAGGCTCGCAGACTGACAGGTGGGTAGCAGCCAAATAACACACCCAGTTGGCACGTTCAAGTGGAGCACACACACACACACACACACACACACACACACACACACACAAACACAGGCACACACATCAACTGCCACTCTAGGCGAGCGCTGCCTTTCCAGCTCGCAGATTGATGTCTAATTGCCTTGTAATCATGTTACTTATTTTCTTGCACATTTTTGGAGAGGATTATCTGGGTCGTGCATAATATTCCTCCTTTGAGCTTTTCATTTCATATGTTAACGCTGCAACACACACTCTAAATTCAGATCAGCCTTTCTGAAACTTTTCAATTTAGCAGTCAGAGTTGGCTGTTTGCCTGAGATATGGAAAGAAGCAGTGATCAGATCCATATTTAAAAGTGGAAACAAGCCAAACCCTTAAAACTAATGTGGAATCTGCATAAATTCATGTCCGGGAAAGGTTTTAGGTAGTATTCATAATCATAGACTTCATTACAGAACATAATTTATTAAGCAAAAGCTAAATTGGATTACTACCTAAATTAAGAATCACACTGATTTTTTGCATGCTCTAATCGATAATTATATGCACAAATGCAAATGCAAAATGTTTTACTTTGTTGACTTTCAAAAAGCCTTCAATTCAGAGAAAGAGAGAGAGAGAGATTAGAGTAAAACAGTGCTGTAACTTTAGCCCCACACTATTTAACATATAGCCTTAAGAAATTGACAGTTCCCCTGCACGTAGACTGAAGTGTCCCTGCTGTCGCTCACAAAGCCAAAACCAAAATACTAAGTGCGGAAGTAGCTCTGGACAAGTTAGCTTGGGAACCAAAGAGTGGCTACTTCAAGTACAGCACAGACAACAGTATGTAGTGTAGACTGGTAGCAGGATGAGCAGATGTCAGTTCATCCCCTGGGCACCGAACCCCTAACCGTTCCCAGGGCACCACAGCGTTGCTGCCCATCACTTTACCATTTGCATGCCTATATGCCCTTTGTGTTTGTGGAACAACCTTGTTGAAGAAACAAATCATTACCAGGTCTAGGACTAAAATATTTCAAACACAGGAATTTTTTAGCTCAGCTGTAAATAACCAAAAAAGCCTATGTCATCAAGAGTTCACTAAACTCTGAAGTACCAGATCTGATTCAAAATATTCAGATCTATGAACTCAACAAGACTGGACAAAATGAAACAAACATCCCACTCAAATCCTGCATAAGAAGAGAGCTCCTAAAACTACATGCAGTGCTGACTGAATCTAATAACCTGTTGACTAGTAAAAAATCTAATTTCTGGAATCATAATAAAACAAGTGACCCCCACTCTCTGTTTACTATAAAGCCCTATGCTGCCAGGAGTTGAACTCCAAAAAAACAGTGCCTGTTGCCTACTGGTCCTGAGGGTGGGCAAACCATCAACCACTCAGGTCATTACACCAGGACCACCTCAGCTTCAGGACACAAGCACTCATTAGACCCAGCCAAATTATGATGAAAGAACAGCTAACCAAATCCCAGAGCAAAAATGGAAACAGGCAGTACATTGCAGCAATTTGTCATAGTGTCAAACTGACACAAACAATGGAGGTAGGCCGACACAGACAGACCTGACTGCAGAGCGAGGAGAGGTTGTGTTCATACTGTGTGTACTGTGTGAACTGTACTTCCTAACTCATTGCAACTGATATCAAAGTTTTAGATATAATACAATTAGAAATAATTATCTAGCTAATGATGGCCTTAGATCAACTTCAAATGATTTTACTGTCACAGACAAATTTCCAGTTTACTCAAGTTGCTCCTGTCTGCTTGATTGTTTAGTGTAAGGTCATCATAAAACAGTCCGAGCTGTCTTTAGTCACAGTTTTTCTCATCTTGATGTTCTTTAGTCTTGGCTCATGCAAAGAGTTGCCTTCATTCATGTGAACAGTGTCAACAACCAATAGATATGCTCTCTAGTACCAGCAGGCAGCTGGCTAGTAAACATGTAGGAGACTCTAGGGAGGTTCAAGAACCTGGAGTCCAGTTCTTTTGGACAGTGGAAAAGAAGGAGAAATTGGAGGAGCTGTGGAGTGAATGAAAGTGCCTCTTTGTACCGTGATAGAATGGAGGGAAAAAAAGTGGACAGAAATTGCTGCAGCCCGACTGCACACCGTCTAATCTTACTGAGGTGGAAAGATGCTATTCCTCCATCCCATCAGGTAAATCGGGTGAACCTGTACTACTACATGTGTGTATTTAATCCTCTTACTGTGTCCTGACTTTATGTCTTGATTTTCTTGTTTTGATATTTTACTTATCCTGAGGAGTTTTGTATGTTTGTGAATGTCACTTGAAAATCATTGAACAAAGTTTTAAAAAGAAGAAAAGAACATTTAAATGAAATTGCTGCAGCCGTCCAAATGCACACATGAGGACAGCTGTGCACAAAAGCTGCTCCATTGTCCAGCAGTTTTTCATAAATTTCAGGGTAAGGTACAGGATGGTGTGATCCTGTAAGATCCTCAGTCAGTCAATCATAAAATAATCTGTGATTTTCGACATGTGAGAGGATGTCAGACTGTGGTGTGTGTTAAGTATTAGAAATTTCCGGTCCTCCTGGGAGAGAGGGATTACCGTCGACTGGTGGCAGGACATGTAACAACCTGCGATGAGCTTAACAGCTCTGTGAGCCCTCTAGCCCACATGGCTAATAATGAATGTTTATTAATTAATAATTCATTTGTTGTATGTTTATGAATCATATTACTCTTACTTACCTTCCGTAGCCCCTCTTGTTCTCTATGCCCTCATGTTATTATTATTATTGTTTATTTTGTTTATTTATGTTTATTATGACTGTATAGTTTGTGTTGATATGTTTGACAACATAATATTGTATGCAGTCATGCGACTGAAGCAACTTGACTCGGATTAAACAATAAATCAACCCAAATATGTCAAAATGTGGACGTGGGTGAAGACTGCTACCTTCACAGCTCCAAAGAGTGTAATATAAGGCTTGTCATGATCATTCTGATGGGAAATGATGCATGAAAGTGATACAGTGAATGCCACCGGTCGAGCAGAAATAGTGTGTGCGAGTGGATATAAATCATCATTGTCCGATGGCAAATAACTGTCTTTTGTGAAGAAAAGGGGCGTGAGGCGATAGATATCCGAGGTAATAATCGTCATCTGTACAGTGGACGTTCAGTGCCTCAAGTTCATACACACTGTGTGTGTGTGTGTGTGTGTGTGTGTGTGTATAGGTGTGTGTGTGTTGGGAGGGTACAGCAGAGACAAAGCAAAAGCAAAAGACAAAGTTAGGGCAGATAAACATGACTTGAAAAGATGGATTCTTTGCGCAATGAAGAGATCAGGACACATAGTGGATTTGTGTGTTTTCAGGGTGTTTTGTCCCTGAGGTCTGTCAGCTGCTAATGTAGAGAGAGAGAGAGAGAAAGAGAGAGAGAGAGAGAGAGAGAGAGAGAGACATACATCCTTTTGTTATCAAATCTTAGCCCGGCTTCGGCACTTACATATGCTGGTCTTCAGATAATCAATATTTGTGATTGCTGTGCTCTTTGGCAACTTAGCCTGTACAATCTTTCCCGGGGCCATTAGTGTGGAACTTTTAATTCACTTCGTTGATCCTGACCTGAAGCACAAAAGGGGGCCTTCAAACAAAAATACAAAAAAAAAAAAGAAAAAAGCACCCACTGGTGATTCAGATTGTGACGACATGTAACGTGTAAATGCCACATTCTGGGTGTGAATTTGGCCTTTTGCTAAAATGGAGAAATTCTCAACTGAAAAATACATCTTTGTTTTTAAAGCATCTGGAAATGTGGCTAGAAATGGCAAAAATGCATATATCAAAGTTGATGCTGAGTTGTTCATGAGTCAGTTCCTTTCGGCTGAGGTTGGCTTTGAGGCTGATTGAGAGAGAGCAGAGAGGTTTGTTTTTAAATGTTCACATTCATTTTGTAATAAATGCCTGAGGATAACCACAACCAATTCCAACCCAATATCAGGAAAGTTAAAAACTCAAATGACAAAATTTCAAATCTGGATTGAAACTTTTTTTTTTTAGATGTTTACCTTCAATCACAGCAAGCTGTTGTAGATTTTGGTTTCTAGTGGCTTTAAAGCTGCACTAATACATATTTATATATTAACACTGGCTCAAATGTATAATGTGAAAGTTGTTGGTGACAGAGTGCTTTAGCTTCCCTTAACTCATTATTTTGGTTCATTAGCCTGCAACTTTACTGTTTTGTTTCAGTCTTAATGTTCTCATCAATCCTGTTTCCAGCAGCAGAGAGTGAAACATCTGACCTCTGACTAAAACTTCATGAAATGGGTTCTGGTGTTATAACTACTCTAACCCCACCAGTTTAGCTTTTATTATTTTTGAGCCATACGATTATTTTGCATTCTTAGTCCTGTAGTTTATACCATCCAGACATTTGCTCCTCTCCGGCTTGCTCACTCATAATTTCCTTGCTGTCTTTATCTCTGGCTGTCAGTCGTGATATCAGCTGGTCACATCTATCCAGTAGCACCGTGACACACCATCATCTTGCTGCTGTCTTTTTAAATATGATTCTCTCTCTCTCTCTCTGCATCCTCCGCCGTGCCTTCATAGATTCGCCAGCTTTATTATTTCATCGCCCAGCAGAGTCAGCAGCCACCACCACCACAACCACTGCCCTCACCAGCGATTGAACTCTATCTGCAGGGCAGCCTCTTGATTACAAATGTCTCCCTGTAGAATCTAAGTGACTTAATTATAACATTTCATATATTATAATAAACAATTATCTTTACTTGATTGGCTTGAATGTCTGTCTCCACCTTAACTGTCCAGAGTGACTCTTGAGGACTCTGAGAGTAGGCGATTTTTAAAACTTTCTCTGTTTGGACATGTTGATGACCGCTTAGTGACTCAATCTTAACTTCAAATTTATGGTCTTGACAATTTTGCATCAAAGATCTTTAAATCTTTAACATCAGCACTTTAAATCAATTATTTTACTTCATCTGCAGGTAAAAAAGTCTGACCTACGCCGCTCAGTAAACAGCATTCCAGCGACACTCAGCAAGTTTTTAAATTGGGAATGAGACACATGTGAATCTCTCAGAACTCAAACCCGACCTTGATCATCATTGCTCTCCAGTTTGTTTACTTGAAGAAGGCACAGACACTTGAGTCACAAGTGGCCGTTTTTTATTAAAATCATTATTCAAGGTTCTGCTCCTCCACTAACTCTTTTCACCTCCCTCCACCCGTTTTCTCCATCGTTGCCTTGGCTTTTTAGAAAATGAAAACAACATGACGCAGAATCTCATCGGAGACAAAAAAAAAAAAAAAGGACTTATTGATTTCATGAATTGAGCTATACAGGGTGACAGTAGAGAGACTCAACAGAGAGAGTCCATAAAATACACATTTAAAAAAGCTTTGTCTGCAGCCAAACACACTAGAAAGCCCCAGCATCTGATGGGAAATAATTGTCAGTCTATCTGTCCATGTCTGTCTCACCACATGTGAGCGTGTCCAGCTCAGCCACACGCCATCATGTTTTATCAGCCACTTTCTCCTCCTCACTGCTCCTGCCTACCTTCATTTTCAATCTTCTTCTTTCTCCCTCTGTTAGCCTTCATCCTCCATCAGGGCTGATGAGGGAGGAACAGCCTGTCTCTCACATGAACAACTAATGGACACTCACACACACCTCATGGACAGCACTAATTTGTATTGTGTAGTCTGAAATATCTCATCTTGTCCATCGTGAGTTAACTGATTGATTTGGGCAATTTTTGAGGAAGAACTGGAAGCCTTAAATTCAAAGTCATCTGAATGAAATATGAAAAACAAAAACTCTGCAAGCCAGCAAGCTCAGTCACCAATTCAGATGCAGCTATTGTATGAATTCTTCGAACGGGAAATCTCACCTTAACCTGTGTTTGAAGGCAGAAGGACAAAACTAGATAGAGATTGTCTGTGTTTTCCAACTCAGTCGGTCTATGATGTTTTTTTGTATAGCAAATGACACCAAAGGGACGCGATCTTTGAAAAGATCAAACACTTTAGTGCAGCTTTTTCTGGATGGAGAGTGCCACTCTGTACTGTTAACGTACTGTTAACCTAGCAACAGTGTTGTTTACATAAGCAGTTGGTCAATCGGTTGGTCCAAAGCATTAATAATTAATAGTTTGTGGCCATTTGGGGACAGCACAACAAGCTTTGAACACAACTAGTGATACATCATCATTATCATCAACTTATAAAGTTGAAGAAAGATCTGTTCTCTTTGTAGGCAAGATGTCTATTTCCACAACTAACTGATATGGAGCAACCTCAACATTTATTTGTAGCTGGCAAATCCGAGTCCCACATTCACCTCCCATTTAGCCTTATTTAGATCTCTCTCTTAGCTGCTAAATGCTCCATTTGTTCATCAGCTAGTTGCTAACGTGCTGACAGGTAGTGCACAGTTTCTTTACGCTGTAACAAGATTGATGAGAGCCGTCGGCCTCAGCTGTATAAGCGCTAATGTGCCATGTGTTGGCTATAAAATCTCATCCGCAAGGGAAGTTTCAGTGTCATCTCCCTCTAGAGCCAAATTGACATGTTGATCAACAGCTGATCACCTGATACACCTCCAGCCTGACAGGAAGAAGCACGAAAAAAGCACACCACAAATAACTCTACTGATTACGCACTGTGGAGAATTAGTTTTAGATATTTCATTACCAGATTTGGTGGAAGCAGATCGGTTAGCGGCTCAGGTTGTAATGGAGAAAAGGCTTAAAAAAGGAGGGTATATATATCGATATTTCAGAACCATGTGCCAATCTGCTGATTTTATCAAGAGCAAACAAAATAGTTGCTTTCACAATGATGCATAATAATGTAATAATGCTTAAAATCGAGTTTCTTATTTGTCATGTGCACAATAATTACAGTGAAGCAGACATTGGTAATGAAATTCTTTGCTCTACAATGCTCTTACAAAATGTTGGATAAGAGTAACCCACGCAAGTAAAAATATCATAGAGCAGTGTACAGAGGACAGAGTAATCTGTCATGTTGACAGGCTGTACAGCAAAAGAGTGTGCAAAGCTGCCATCAAAGCAGAAGGCGGCTACTTTAAAGACCACATAATTTCACGTTTCTTCATAGTTGTGATGTCTTTACTGATGGTGTTGGGGCTGTGGGTGACTTGTAGCGCTGAGGGGTGCCAGTTTTGAGAGTCAAGGTTTGGGAGTTCAGGATCCAACCACACAGAGCTGTGTTTGTCTGTAGAAACATGGTGGTTCTACTCCGCTCGGCTTATCCTAAAGTAACAAAACATGGTTTTTATTTGCAGGTGATGATACTATTGTATTTCTGCCATATTCTGCCATTAAATCACTCAAAATGTTACACACAAAACCTTTAATATGAATGATACTCACCATATCTTTTGTCCAAAAGCTACAGGCTGTCGTCATTATTCGTGTCATTTGTTTAGCTGTTGTTGTTATGCTGTTTCAGAGCTATGAGATCGGTGATGTGACCGGCTGAGAGTGCATTTATTAATCACCGTATCCTCCGACTGATATTCCACTTCAGCCGGCCTTTTAGCACACACACACTAAAATAGCGGGTACACTTGGCGACGCCCACACAGCCTGTATGCCCAAGACCTACCACTTTGCACTTTTGTTTCTACTTGCACAATTAAAATAGGGTTTTTGTTCATCTAGAAAAATACACTAGTACATGTTTTTATCTTTAAAATGTCAAAGCCATCCAACAGTTTTAATAACCAGTGAAAATGTTAAAGCACCGCAGTAAGCTGCTGACTCTCTGCTATTCATGTTTTGTTCTAGTGCAGACTTGAAATGAGTATGCTGAGCACTCACCATTTAAATAGTAATAATTACAGAGGGTCAATGACTCATTGACCTCTTAGTCCTGGAGTCAATTCATGGTTATGTTAAAAAGAGGGCTTAACAGAAACAGAATAGCATTCCCAGTGGTGAGTAATGATGGATGATTGTAGGCAGGTAATACACATAATTTCACATTCTGATTGTATGCACTGCATGTTGCTTGTGTTATTCCCATGAAAGTGTAACTTTATTCTCCATTCACATGTGAAAAGTGGATATATAGTTCCTAATACCACCTCAGCTTTCAGATAGTGAGCTAGTCCATGTACTGTAACAAGAAAATGCTCATAATATGACACAATTCCAGCAGACTATAATGTACTTTCTGACAAATCCCTATAGACTGAGCTACCGCCGCTCCTAAAACACCACCATCACTCCAATGTTTAAGGCACTGCTGGGATTTGAACCCAGGATCTCCTGTTTACAAGACAGACGCTTTGACCAACTAAGCCACAGCGCCTCTACTGTGTTATGTTATGTTATGTTATGTTATGTTATGTTATGTTATGTTAAATGTTATATCTATATAAGAAATATAAGTTATCTTAATATTATCCTTAAATGCACTTCAAAACACAGTGAAATACTGTGATTTAATTTATAGCAAGTTACTTGTCAATAACTGCCAGTTAATCACAGTGATTTCATTTAGAGTAAGTTTCTTGTCAACAGCTGCAAGTTAATCACAGTGATTTTTATTTACTGTAAGTTACTTGTCAACAGCTGCCAGTTAATCACAGTGATTTCATTTAGAGTAAGTTTCTTGTCAATAGCTGCCAGTTAATTACTCTGATTTTCACTGCAGTAAGTTACTTGTCAACAGCTGCCAGTAATCACAGTGATTTAATTTTACAGTGTGGGTTTTGTTGTACGGTTGACGTGTTGCTGTAGTTCAACTCTTTGACATGGAAGGTTATTTGCGTAATGGCAGGGTGATGCCACAGTGTGCCACAGTGACTTAACATATTTCATGGAAAAGATTCTTCATGTATTTTTATCCGCCTACTTTCTTAATAATTGTTGAGATTGTACTCTAGACACATGTTTACTTTTGCTTTGAACCACTCAGCAGGGAGGCATATGAATTTTCATTGAAAAACCTTTTCTCTCTTTGATCTCTCGGGCCTTGGTACTTCTTTTGTTAGGTCTCTTTTAACAGTAATTAATTTAATCTGGATTTGAAGGACAAACACAACCAACCACAATCCATATAGTTTTTTATTCAGATGGCGAACTGTGCTTTGAGGACATAAGATTTATTTTCCAAACATGTTTTATTGTCCTTTTAATTATTAAAAGTTCAAGGAGGTCTGAGCAAAAAGTACATATATAAAACTCTCTTTGTACTGAAAAAAACAATACAAAAATGTTCTGATTGTTCACAGACCAAAATCCAGTGATTGCAGATGGGAAGATGTAGCAAATGACACAGTAATATTTATTTCTAGCTGTGACGGGACTAAGATATGCCTTTTTACAGACTGTGTTCCACCAGAGTGAATATTACTCGTGTTGGTGTTTGTACCGGAAAAGATCACCAACAGGTAACGAAAACGCGCCCACACACAAATACGCATACAAACAAACTGACAGACAATCTGAGAGCCAGACAGCAGAATTGTTGCTAGAATGACACTAGGGACATAAAATACTAGAACTTTTCCTTTCCTGACTGGTTTGTAATAAATATATGAGTGTAAGAAAGAGAGAGCAGCTTATCTGTGTGCAAAGAAATGTCTGTACATCATCATTAGTTATGTAAATAGAAGAGCTATAGGAAATAAATGTTCAAAGTATCATATGTGGACAGAGTCAGTCACATAAAGTATGTTTACATAATGTGTTCAGGGCTCTCTGGATGCAGGCATATGTTTTTAGACACAGCTGAGGCATTTAAAATGCTAAGGGGCCTGAAGGGAGTAGGAGGCAAACGTGCGATGAAGCGCAGGGAGTGGGATGGAGGGCAAGACTTTGATACTGACCATTATGTCTGGCAAAGCTCCACAGTTTTCTTTTTAATGATAGAGCCACAGTCATGCTTGAATGTGTGTGGGAGTTCTAGTCTATGTTAAAAACTTCAAAGTTCCTATAATTTAACACTTAAATCTGTATCTGAACACGTCTGTAATGTGGTTAACAGAAAAATAGTGTTCATTTCATTTCCCCAGAATCTTAGAAGAGATAAACCGTGGTATGTGATGAGATTCTGACAGGATGCAAGAGATATTCTAAATGTTGATTTGGTTCTTTGTTCATACACATTATATCTCATATCTAAGATTGATGCATGGCACTATTTGGGGCTACAGACACTCAGGAGGAGGACACTGATGGCCTGGAGAGCACTGTTGCTTCCCGGATGTTAGGGGTGATGGTGTCAGAAAACACATCTTGCCTGACTGAGAAGACATTGACAAACATGTTGCTGTATTAGCTGCCATTTTTAATTCGATCCAGCACATACAGCCTTTTTACTACACTTGTGTGGAGTCAAACTGCTCTATCTCCTCTGTGCACACACAAGCCAGAGTAATAGGAGTCTGTCTAATTTCCCTTTGGCTGTTCTCATGAAGAATATGGAAGGGAACAAACACAGTAGCACTAACCTCTGGTGAAATTTAGGGGTAAGCCTTTCCACGCCAGTCCTACATGGGCCTTGTGTATTCCTTTATGGAGAGTTTGGTGGCAGAAACAGCCATTGACTTACATCAACAGGGTGGCTGGGTGGAGTCTGGTCTCTGATGAAGATGGTGGAAGACCTGTAGTTTTGGGTCTTAGAGCACTTGTTGTCGGTAAAGGCTCTTCATTTTCCAGGTCTGAAGAGGTGATAGTGAAGGTGATGCAGCAGATTTGGACTTGCATAAAAGGTCTTTAACATTAAGTCAGCTCATTAAACTGCTTCATTATAGGGCCACTACAATCCAGAGTCCAGTGATTGAACTTACATGACATGTAAGCGTGTTTAATTTTCAGTTAATCCCCAGTAACTGTCACTTCTTATTTTAACATGTTAACATTCATTAACGAGCAAAAAAAAGTAGTTCAGTGCGTGTGCTGTGTGTGTGCATGTGTGTATGTGTGTGTGTGTGTGTGTGTGTGCATGTGTGTGTGTGCATGACTCATGCTATAGCTGCTCAGGCGGGCTGCTGTGAGTTCTGATTGCACAGGGTAACATTTGACCCACAGCCTTAACTTTGACAACTCACTCCACACAGAATCAGACAGCTGCATTGTCAGACTTTGATGCTGAAATCTGGTAATGGTCCAGGGGCACAGTCAGGTTGCTATGATTTTCTTCCATAGTTGTTAGAATAGACATGATGTGTTCGTATAGATTCCAGACACAGACTGAAGCCGCTCCTAAAACCACAAAAAAACATGACCTAAATCTAACTAGCTCATTGTAAAGAATAATTCTAGTTTGTTACAACGTTGGCCTATTTAATAGTTAGCATATGTCATTAATCCTATCAAACACTGTACTCACCTAATAAATTATGAGAACTACTGTATAGGAACATGATGGCATCATTTACAGTCTGATGGGGTAACAAACGGTCACGTTTCAAAGACCATGTGCTCCCTCACAGGTGTTTTCTCTCTGCTTGGCTTGAGGGTGCAAAGCTAAACTGGAATTATGTGAGGTCAATGGACTTCTGTGCACCTGGGAATTTATTCTCACAGGTGCATCAGATGGGAAAAGCTCTGAGTTGATCAAAGATATAATGATGCGCTCACCAGTAGTGAAAAGGCCACTGGGAAGGCAAATTTAGACTGATACTTCAGTCATTTTAATCAAAGAATTTCTTTCTCTCTGAAGCTTTTGTGGTAAATATAATTTCAAATTTGCGAATAGAAAGGTCGGAGATGTAAAAGAAATAGGTTATGTAGCTAAATGTTAATAATCGACAAGAGAAGCTATAGGCCTGTATACCTTGGAGGTAGTTTCTGTCAAATATTTGCTTTGATTTACTTTGAATACTTGGCAGGCTAGAGTGTCTCGTGATTTCATGAGGTTGTGAGTCCAACTGCCTCAGCCCATTGTTACAGAAGACTAGCAATCATAAACCCAACCCAAGCGTCGCTATTTTGATTTTGCACTTGCTTGTTTTGCGTCTCTTTTCCTCTTGTTCCCGGTGGTAGGAATGCTGCCCATCCATCTGGAGACCAGCTCTGTTCGGTGACCCAGAACTCAGCTTCCAAGCTGCACCAAACAAACGTCATGTGGGAAGACACCCTGCTGTGTAGGCAAGAGAGACGTGAAGACAAACTAACTCTCAAAGAAAGAAACCTTCTACAAGACAATCAGTTTGGCTGATCAATGTGTACGTTTCTAACAGGGCGAAGTTAGAAAGTAACGTCATTACCAAGAGAAACAGTTTATTAGCATTTATTAGTGTTAATGGCTAGTTGAAATACAGGAAATCATGAGAGCACACATTAGCTCCCAATCTAATGAAACACAAATCACATTTCCAAATAATCAGGAAAAGAAAATGTAAATGCAAATTCGCTTACATCCATGGCTGTTAGGCAAACATTAGGAGCTGGATGCAGGGAGGCTGCAGCACTAATTCTCAGTTGATTGCCATCAAACCACTGCAGAAGAAATTTAAGACAGGTTGCAGACACTGCTCAATACTATAATCTCAATAGTAAATATAATAGTTCGGTTAAAACTTCTCTAACAGTGTCGCCAAAAACTTGAATTTATGGTGAGAGAGTGTACCTAATGAAGTGGGTGTTTGGTGTAAGTTTGATTATCTGCTGTTTGTGTTTGGAGGCGTATTCACGAAAAAAAAATAGTTTGCAGCCCTGATGAGCACCATGATTTGTGCATCATTGCTATCACTATCTGCCCCGAGATATTGAACTAATACTCTTCCAGAGGAGACGCCCATGAACTAGCAGCTGAGCTTGTTTTGTGCCTGTTAAATGTTCATCTGCACAAGTAGTTCACTAATATTTGTTTTTAAAGTGTACTGAAGTAGCGTATCACATGTTTAGGTTAAACTACGTTGGAGTCAAAACATAATAAATTCAGTTACAAGAACAATATTTCACTCATATATCAAAAGTTTGAGGAGAACATATACTAATTCTAATTATGACTCCCCCTTGCTCTTTCATCCATTTCTATCTGCAGGGCGTCTTTTCTATGACTCACTCTGTATTGAGTGTTTTGTCAGACAGATTGATATTTGGGGTGCTCACACACTGTATTTGTGCACTCTCCCACATCTCCTTGGGTATAGATACCTGTTTTCTTTCCTTCTCGCTGTCTCTCTAGACTGTTGCAGTGTCAAACCATTGTCTCTGCTTCTCACAGCAGTAGGTTTCGTTGCCTCATGGTCAATATCAGATATTTTGCTGTCTTTGCCATCTATATGCATTAGATGTCCCGTGATGCACTATTGCTTTACCTGGCTACAATCACAACTGGTCTGAGGGTTTAGCAGCTGCAAAAGTCACACCATATTTTATTTTTTTTTTGGTATTTTGGCAATTTTCTGAGATGTTTGGTGAATACAATGTTATCATAACAGATAAAACCAATGGGCAGAGCCATAAAAGTGAAACCCATTGGTTTTTTTAACCATCTCAAGAGTTAATATCTAGACAGAAGTTACAGTTATTTGAAAGATAAGCGAGTAACATGTCAGTTAACGTTGTACGGTTCATTTTGGTTTTGTGTACTCATGTACTCATTTTGTCTCTCCCTCTTGATTTATCTCTTGTTTCGCCTTTCCGATGGTGTCTGACATCTTTATTAGACACACTGGATCGGAGGACTTGGCTTGTCACTCTCTATAAAATTATTACTGGATAACTGTGCTGCCTCACTGAGACTTTCTGAGAGTAAAACAGGCAGCATTTGAACCTTTCAATGAGCACCTGGGGAGCAATTCGATGTTGAACAGATGCCAGGAGAAGTGAAATTTGTAGCTGTTAGGAGCAATTTTGCGAAAACAGGAGCTTGTTTTTAGTTAAAACTATGATGAGAAATGTTTATTGACAACCTCTCGAGAATGAAGACAATCCTATACTCCTTGACGCCAAGCAGCAGAAGTTAAAAGTAGAATCAGAGTGACGGAACGAGCCACACAACACAATAGACGGCATGCTGACAATCTCAAGACTCAACAATCAACTATCTTCAAGCCTCCATCGCAAAGCGTTGGTATTTGTTGACCTGGGAACACCACCTGTCGTGTTGTGTTGTGTAGCTCCCTCCAATCAACTTTTACGTCCATATTTGAAGTTCTGGGAATCAGATTCAACAATAAACTTTCTTTTCTGCAGTGCGACAGAAGCCACCTTTTAGTGACAGTGTGCAAGCTAACTTTTGAGTAAATACACATGAATAGTCTCACATATTAGTGTTTATAATACAGGCAATGCCCTTACCCTAAAGTGGATGTGCCACTTTAACAAAAGGTTTGAGTGTACCAACTTCTCCAGGCACCGCTACACCAGGTTTTTTGAGATTCAATCCACACCACTCGACCTGCAAAAATATTCTTTAATCAATAACCCAACACGCAAACCACCAACTTCATGCATTGTAGTAGAACAGTTGTCAGGACAGAGTGCCATAGCGCTGTCCAGAGCACTCTCTTTTCTTTTCTCCTCCACCCAAAGTACTACAATAGTGGGAAGATCTGATGAATTGTTTCAAAAGTGTTCTTTGAAAAGAACACCAGCAAAACAAGTAACTCTTCATTAAAGACATGTCTCTTTTGCTCTTTGCACCCCACGCACAAATGCTGAAGAGAAACAGCATAGAGAGTCAAGTTGGTTTTCAAAATAAAACACAAACTTTGGATCATCAAAACAACCAGAGGTAACCACCCTACTTACTGATGGCAGAAGCACATAATCCAGGGGAAAATGACCAAATCTGAGCAAGTTAACAAAGTCATGCAGGCAAAATGCTTTTGTAAAAAGCTCATGAAGCCACATGGGGAACAGACCTAAACAGCATTGCTCGTGGGGTCCAGGCAAGACTAAGACTAAGACAAAAAAACTACCAATATTTACACTGGTACCCAAAGACTTTTTTTTTTTTCCAGGAAACTGATTTTTACAGCCACTTAAATATAGTTTTTGATTAACATTGCATTTGGGCTTGACAGACAGGGATTCAGACATGGAGAATTGGGTTTTAAAACGAGACACACACACCTATTTAATGTCTCCTTAATGAGCAATTACATGCCATTGGAGCAGTGCCTTTCACACAAAATGGGCAGGAGAGCACTGCTGGAACGAACATGTAACTCTAATGATCACTCCCCCCTACAAAAAAAAAAAAAACTAGCAGGACAAAAATAGCTCTGAGGACTGAGATGGACATGTGTAGGCATCTGTGTGACGCAGATAAAGAGGCACAGAGGCGTGTGAGGGACACAGAGAGCAGACAGGAGCTTGGAGAGACAAGCCTGCATCATATCTCACAGCTCGCTTTATAAGAGCAGAAATTTGAATCATGGCGCATTTTTTTCCAGTGACAGCTCAGTTTAATGAACCACAGCGAGGCACAAACAACGATCACTGACTTATTGAATCTCATAATAACAGCGCTGCCAAATCTCTCATGAAGATGTGCATATTGTCTTCGTGGCAGTAATAATGCGTTGTGTACTCAACTGAGAAAATGATGCCATCCATCCAAAACGTTGGAGGGGATAAGTTAATTTTAGTGTGTTTGTATGCGGGTTTGTCACAATGATCGACGCACAAACTGACACACAAAGCACTGAAAAGGGACTGTGGGTAATCCGTTCCCTTCACAGCACAGTCTGTACTACTCTAGACATCTGCTATGTATATGTGTAATGAACTGGCACAACAAGACAGTGCATTTGTGTGTGTGTGTGTGTGTGTGTGTGTGTGTGTGTTACATTAAATACATTTAAAAATAACAATATATTGAAGTTTAATATTTACATGTGATTAAATAAAGCTGTGTGCTGCTGTACACGTGTGTTTGTTATGTGTATATTACTTATGATCATAAACAAGTAAGTCGACAAATTTGCTAACAAGGCTGAACTTAAGGTAAGGTCAACAACACAAGACAAAGCAGCCATCATATTACTTACTAGTCCAACAGCAAGAAGTCCAGCTCGGCCTCTGTCTTTCAGCCGTCTGTCTTTTGTTTCACCAAGCTCTTGCCAGCGACTAAAAGTCAGTCCAAGATTTACCCTTGTCCGGTGGTTTCTTGCATGGTCACTCTTCTTTTCACTTCTTTTCATCCTCCTTCATTGTCTGCTTTGGTCTTTTCGTCTTTGTCATTATGTCCATAGATGCTGCTGAGCCCGGTTACACATTGCCTGCTTGCCTAGCTCCGGTTCTGGCACGACACTGGCTCAGCTCCTAGCTGTAGCTCCTAGCTAACAGTTTACTTCACTGTCCATTACGAAACTCCATTACAAACACGTCAATGTAGCATCAAAATGATTTAAAATCTGTTATTTTACAGTAGAAAAGTTACACAATGGTGCTTTTAGAGGAGGCTTTCTGCAGACCAACAGTAAGTACTTGGCTGTCACTGAAAAAGTCACCACACCCCAATAGCAATAGCAATACTAATAATGTTTTTTTGTCCAGAGAGAACTTGGCCACCATTTTAATATCCACTGCCCCAACAGTCAGCAGAATTATTAGAACATTCCTTTACCGTCAGCTCAGGTCTGTGTGCACACGGATGATGCCTGAAAGCTCATCTTTCTCCAGAGCTCAGGGACTATGCAGACATTCAGGTAATCATTGAATGTACAAAGCTGCCAGGTTGGAGGGTTCTCTCTTCAGACTCATGCATAATAATAAGAATAAAAATCAGTTAACTTACATTAAAAATAATCTATTGTGACAGCCCTTACCAAACCCTCATAAAATGCTGCTCTCCATCCTATCATCCTATCATAACCCTAATAATTATAATAATGGACCAATTATAGTCCATGAGTATGGACAGAAGTGTTGACGTGATATAAAAAATATTTGATAACGAAGCCTAATATTACAGCACGACCACAATTCTGGTAACAGTGACAGATATATGTTATATATGGTTATCTCCTCAATGAAACATCTGCATCCTCAGTGTGCTTTGACAGACTGTATGTTGGTGTTCAAGTTTGCAGTCTGCTGTAGTGCAAAACATTATCTAATTGTGCTAAATTGTTGTTAATTACCACATATTGGTAATTCAACCCTTCAAATTAATCATTAACATTCACACAACATTTAGGGTTCTCTCAGCACCCTCAACTGTGAAAATAGGACATTTCTAGTTGCGTGTAAAGGCATGTGTTGCAAGGTGCAAAGCACTGTAAGTGAACTGCTATCATTATTTTTATATAGCCTATAAAAGCAACATGTACTTGCAATAATGGCAAACAGGGTGCAGAAGGTCGAGAACAGTCGATTCTTTCCATCTCTCTCCGGATAACAGAAGTGTTGCGTCAGGTGTGGCGACATAGTGCTTTGCACCTGTCCATGTGTAGACATCACCTTCACTCAACAATACACTCACCTCTTCATGTAACTAGAAATTTTCAAAGTGTTAGGTGAAGTGTCAGATCTTGCTTGATAGTGCAGTGCACACTACCACTTAACACCACACATGCGCCTACACCTAACAAGGTTAACTAGGTTAGGTGGAGTGCAAGTTGGGCAGTCAGGTACGCATCTGAGCTACTGGTGTGCATTACCCCTCATAAACACACACACTACACCTGTGTCTTGGGTTTTCTTGGATACAGAAAAAAAATACAAGTTTCAAGGTCAAGATGACATCTATCTATCTAGCCAAACTCTATAAAGAAAAACAAGCACTAGGAGACTACCAACAACTGGAGAAGAGTCTGACGAGAAGAGTCTTGATTGCCCTGAGCGTACTGGTGGCAGAGCCAGGTGTCGTTCACTTGATCTTGTTTGGTCCTGTTTCTGTACCAGACATTGAAGTTCCTGTCACAATGCTTTCAGTGTTGCAGGGGTAGAAATCTGTGTTCGTGGGGATACAATGCCTGAGGTGAAACAGTCTCCATCTTGCCTTTCTCAACACAGAGTCGGTATGCAGCACCCTGCTTCTTTCCAGTTCACTATCATCTCATTAGTCTTGCTAAGGTTCAGGAGGAGGTTGTTGTCTTGGCACCAGCTGAACAGTTCCCTCAGATAGGTCTTTTCATTGTTCACTGATCAGGCCCATGACAGCTTTGTTGGAGTCAAAAGTGGCTACATGGTCGTGTTAACAGGGAGTACAACAAGGGACTCAAAACACAGCCCTGGGGTGCTCCGATGTTAAGGATGAGGTGAGTCTGCCCACTCGCCTTACCTGGCCTGCCCATCAGGAAGTCAAGGATCTACTGACAAAAAAAGAGAGTTTCAAGTTTTTCCAATGCTACAAGTCTCTGGTTTACTCTTTCACTAGCAGTTTCAGCTGTCAACCAGGTAAATATAGCTGTTTTATATAATCTTAATTAAACATATACTGTGTGGTGCTTGTAACTGACAGTTGTTAGCTGATAGCTATATTCTGTCAAGATTGTTGGTTATGTGTGAATTTTTACTTATGTGGTGTGTGTGTGTGTGTGTGTGTGTGTGTGTGTGTGTGTGTGTGTGTGTGTGTGAAGGATGTCATCTGTGGACATCGTGAGCGAACAGTGCCTGCATCTCTGTGCTGTGGTACAGCCTCATATCTCATAAGTGTCCTCTGTACAGCCAGAAAGGGTCTCAGTTGGTTACACAGCCATCTGGGTGGAGAAAAAAGGTGGTGCATCATACTTTACTTTCATTAGATACAGACTGGTAATAAGCTGTCATACAGCTGTCATGATTCACATCGAGAACATAGTGTGACTGCTCACGCTGCATTTTGAGTTTTCTGTATCTTTTGATGTGTTTTTTACTTTCGCAACGGTGAATCATTTGCATATTTTCATTTTCTTTTCATATGATAAAATAATTTCTTACCACAAACATCATTAAGATATACAAAGATAATAAAGTTTCCTTTTATCGTGATCAGCCCAAAGCACACCTGTGTCATAATCATGCTGTTTAATCAGCATCTTAATATGATGCACGCCCTGAAATGATTTGTGTGCGTACAGTAGAAGAAGTCTTTTATTTTAAGTTGTCAAAAATGGGAACAGTAACAAAAGTGTTCAAGGAGCGAATGAATGAATGAATCAACCAATCAATCAATCAAACAACCATTCAATCGATCAGACTTTATATTTATAGATTTTTTATACAAAGAAAATGTAAAGCACACACGCTTTATAACCCAAAAGCACAAACTAAGGAAATGCTATAGTTAAAAAAAAAGCTAGACTAAAACGATCGGTCTTGAGTTTGCTTTTAATTTAATAATTAATTGCCCTCTGCTGCCCTCAGGTCTTCTGGACCGTTCTAATAAAAGGATGTCTCATCGTGGGTTTTTGTTCTGACTTCAGGGATAATTAAGGCCTCTGCCAGAAGACCTGAGGGTTGACAGGTTAAAAGCAAATCTGAAAAATAGGTGGAACGAAGACTATCAAGATCTTTATAAACGAATAAAAATCGATTCTGTAACAAAAGGTAGCCAGTGCAGAGACTTCAAACCTGGATAAAGGTGTGTATTAGTGTCTCTGTGTTGGCTTGAGAGAGAAATTCTCACACATGTAATGTTCTTAGGATGATAAAATGCATTCATAGTTATGTTCCTTATATGAGGTTCAAAACTAAGAACTGAATCAAAGATAACTCGCAGGTTTTTTTTTACTTGTTTACTGGTTTAATGTCGGTACTTGCAGTTTGATATTGATCTTCTTTCTCTGAGCTTCGGCACCAATAACAAAAACTTAAACTTTTTTCTGATTGAGCCGTAGAAAATTCTCTGCCATCAATAACTTGATGCCTAAAATGCAGTTAAAAATAGCATCTATTGATGCAGCAATATAAAGCTGTGTGTCATCAGCATAGCTATGAAAATGTGGCAGCATGTAGAGGTTAAAAAGGGTGGGACCTAAAATTGAATTCTTGGGCAACACCACAATTCATTTTATAGTTTTTTAATTAACGTTTATCCATTTACAAAGAAACTCTTTTATTGAAATAAGTTTTGAACTGATTAACTGTATAGTCCATCCATCTATTTTATAAGCCTGATTATTCCATTATTGTGAACTGTGGGTGGAAAATGAATCAGACATCATCATTAGAGACATTAGACATTAGAGAAATGTTCAAACTCCACACAGAAAGGCAAACCGACAACCGAGGAAACACCATTGCACATTGGTCTTTATCACTGGGCTGTCCGGCTCTACATTATGACAGAAGAGTGTAGGCTTACCTCCTGGGAATACCCCTGGACTGCAACAGCCAAATTGAACTCCAACCAACAATACATGGAGAAATATTGTGTATAAAACCAACTTCCAAGCTGCAAGGGCCTGCATAGCAGCTGGGCAAGGTTATCTACAACAACTGCAAGATAAATCAAAACTCAGGTCACTTCTAGCAGATCGTTTGGAATAGTTCTGTTATTCAGGCAAATATTTGTTGAAGCATCAAGAGTCATCAGTGCATTTAAAACAGCATTTGGTGAGCCTATACATGTATATCTTCTAATTTCTTTGAATACATGATGGTTCAAATGGAAATATGTTGTATGTCATGCTGAGTTAAAAAAAAGTCCCCAAAACTAGCAAATGTGTCTGAGGAATGTTCCTACCAATGAGTAAAGACTCTCTCGGCTTAGAGAGCTGTTGCTGCTCAAGTTTTCCTCTTAAAACATTTTTGGATCATTTTTATGGTCCCATTTAATGAATGTAAGAAACATTACTCACAATGATTTGTACTAAAACTTGTACTGGTGCTCTGTGTGCATACTAAACAACTCTGCATGAGGTGTGATGAGAAGACTGATTCTCTTTGACCCGTGTGGAAAACAACCACCGAGAGAATCATTATCGTCCTTCTTGCAGCCACTGGGAAGGTGCAGTGAGTGTGTATGTGCGTGTTTTTATGGGTATCCACACAAGTGTGTGCACAGACAACCGGTCATTAAAAGTGAGCTATAAAACAATGTCTGGATGCTTGTTTGTTCAGACCTTATTCAGCCGAGACATCATTACCACTTAGAGGCATTACCTTGTTTCTAGCTGACACCGGAGCAAGGAAAGAGCAGCCGTATAACGGATAACAGCTAAGCAAACAGGCGGGTCACTGAGGGGAAAAGAGTGTATATCAATTAATAGGACATCGCTAAAGGCAAAAGCATGATTGCTCAGAGGTGCTAATATGGATTGAAGCAAGTAAAACTCGAGAAATTTTGAGGTAAACAACCAATAAAAATCTCTGTTATCAATCTATAATATCCTGCAGCCAGAGCAAAGAAGACAAAATCAAAGTCCACTCTCATCATCTGTTAAACCTCATTGGTTTGTGTGGTCTGTCAGGTATAAACTGTTGTAATGTACTTACCTTTGTACCCACTTTGCCACGACTCATCTCATTCTCGCAGTAAATTAGAGCAGTCTCACAATTTACCTGGAAGCTATTCCAGAATTGCCAGAAAAGAAGCCGAGCTGAGGGTGCAGGGGCGTATAAATATAACTTGACAGCTAACTAATAGAGCATTTGATGGCTGTACCCCAGATTCACAATATGTGCTGTGACTACACTGCTGTGTGTGCTCTGCTACTGTGTAAAATTTACTTTAACTGTGGTGAACTTTGACAGGCACAATAGCACGCTGTCCTGACAGTGCTGACTTTACAGGAACTGACACTCAAAAACAGAGGACGCTGTCATAGTTTAGTACCCGTGTTGCTCAATCATCTTTTCTACCTCAGTATTAACTGCTCCACAAAAGATCCATCAGAGTAAGAACGTGTAAACCAAGCCCCCAGGAATGACATCGAGCCGTGTGATTTAAAGATATTAAAGGTAAGACAAGCAGCAGCGGCCACAAATCTATTCATGTACATTTATTTAACCTTTATTTAAATCTCTTATAATTGTGAGGGCACTTCATCATCGAGTAAAACAGAATAAATATCATCATAGTTTTAAATTGACAGATGGGTATGAGTGCGCTGAGTTTTAATGTGTTTGAGTGCAGCACAAAAATTAAAAACATTATTCTCAGATTTAGTGTTTGCATGCAGGACTTAGAGCGTTAGCCAATCACTTAAATTAATCAAATATTGTGATGAAGCAACCAGTTCAAGAGGTAATATATCATGGCAGGTTGATAGAAACCTGCCTGTGTGACTGTGAGAGAATATATTTTCATACAAGATGTGAGGAAGTGATGACTAGAACAACTGTCGCCAGTTTAAGACTTTGAAGAGACACACTCACAATCTGTGTGTCTATAGACACTGTCGCCATAATCCAGAACTGAGAAGCAGAAGACGCAGCTTGTTGAAAAGTGCGTCAACATGAATTTAAACATAACTTTAGCCAGATACTTTAAAGATATTTACACTCTTAATACTTAGCCCATTCAAAGTGGTTACATGCAAGCTATTGTCCACAATACATCTGGCTCTAGAGAATAATATATAATAATATATTTAGTCTTGTTTGCATTCAGGACTAATATCAGTTTAAACAGTGCATCTTGGGGGTCTCTCACTAAATTAAATGGATATTCTGTTGGGTTAAACAATGTTTTTCTATGCAGTGTGACTTTGAAATGATTGGCACGCTGATGTTCAGAGTTGTGCAGGTTAATTGGGTGCAGAAAACACTGGGCTGACCTGCTCCTGATGAAAAGAAGAGGTTAGCAAAGCAGAAAAGGGGCTGACCAGCTGAAATCTAAAACTCCTCTTTTGATTTTATTGATTGAAGTTGTGAACGTTGGATGAATCTGTGAACAAAAGGAAAGTAGACATTGTAGACAATAGACCAACCTAGTGTTAAATATTTATTGAAACGTAGAGTGACTTGCACTTTGTTACCTCTCGATCAATATTCTAATGGGAACAACATAAATAGTTTTTTTTAAACACTTTACATTACTGAGGCATCTAATGATTGTCTTCACAGTTAGTGGTCAGTGTAGAAAGTTAGTTATTGATTTATCTGCCTGTGTTTGAGGTAGCTGGGTGATATCTTCAGAGTGCAGCCATAAGCTGCTGTAGAATCACATCAAACATAGTTTTCCACTGATGCAGGGAAGAGTTCTGTTGTATTTCAGAAGAAATTATGGCTTTAAGAATGAAAGACAGTTAAATAAAAGGAAAAATAGATTGTGGCTTACGTGCTGCTGGGGTTTGCATGAAATTCTTTATTAGTGCACAGGTGACTCATTTCGATGTAACAAAAGAGGAAGAAGCTGCGGTGATAAATCATTGTTCACTTTTATTTCCTTTGAGATTTCACTTTATTGTCTGTTCTCTCCCTTGAATTCGTCCCTGCTTCTTGACCGGAATGATGAACAGTGTGACTGTTCTACTACGAGCAGCCTCTGGTGTACAGAACATACACCATGTGCCACCTTGCACCTTGTACACATATGCAGCGTGGGCGTTGATACGTTTGACATTTGGTAGAGTGTGAAAAAAACAGTTACTTGTTAATGTCCTCCATGGCAACCGCGTGATGGTGGGCAGGGCTGTGTTTGCGGGGTGGAGGGAAGGGTGGTTGCCTAATTCTGTGGCGTTCAATGAAAAGAGGTCAATGGCTGTGTCATTGGAGAATTAACTCTGTGAACAGAACATGATTAACAACACAACCAGACCTGCTTACAAGCCCCGAGTCTTTCACTGCACACTGTCATGGATCATTGTCATGGTTCCCTACTCTGCTTTTTGCAATTGCACGTTTGTATCACTTCACGTAACATCCACAATGTCTACAACATGTCTACATTGAAAATGGCTCCATCAACTTTAATTATGCTTTAAGATATTTGTTCATGATTGTTAAATAATTACTGTATGCCAGGGTTTGTTAGGTTTGCAACTTTGGTAACTTAACACAACACTGTTCTGTTCAGCGATAAATAGATCCTGATAACATGTATCAGTTTTGCCATCCTCAGAATCTGAATCTGCATGTAGACCTATGCATAAATCATCCACCCCCTTCTCACCCAAACTATTTATTTTCTCCAATTTAAAGACGCGAATCCACACGGCGCATTTCATTCTACCTCTACCGGTCTCTGTAGGCTGTATTGCCTTTTAAATTATGTCAAAGTACATGAGCTTTCCAGGTGATTTAACTTTTGAAGCTTCTGAAATAAATGTCTTTAGACAGCCCTGATAGATTTCTCAGGAGGACGCACACTTTACTCCAAACAGTCTCACTGCACTCATACAGGAGTGACCACAGCGTGGCCTACATTTGACTGAAAATCTTTACCTGACCTGACCCAAGTGCAAAGATAACATTTGAACATGTTTGCTGAAATTAATCGCACTGTTTGTTATTTGCTACTTTTTTTTTTATCTCTTTACACTTTTTTACTAATGTTTATTACTTGTTTTGCACTTCAGCTCCCTGTATGTCCTGTCCATATGGCTGTGTTGACCATAAAGTTGACTTTAACTTGAAAAAGGTGAAATAAATAATATTAGTGAACGTGCTTGAATTTGACTTACCACGTTAAAACTACAAGAGTTTTGAGTTCTTCTCACTGTATATCAGACGTTAATGTATAATTATTAATGTGAATGTTAATTGTTTATGTGTAATCCTTTATAATTGCCCACCATGCAGTGAACTCACATATAAGCTTCTCCATAACAAACATCTGGCGAGCTTAGATTTCATATTGCACTACAGCTGTCTTTCCTTTATGTATGTTGTTTTAAAGGTGTAGTGTATCTCGCGCTGAGGTTGCCGATTGCAACCAGCTGAATATCTCCCCTTTGAATGCTGTCTTGGCAACTCAGCTTTAAATTCATGAACAAATAGGCTATGAGTTTCACAGCTTTAGTTTGGTGAGTTGATGTGTCATCGTCATCTTCTGTAATGACACACCACACCGGATAAAACGGGAATATTTTTGGCTCTTGGCTCATTTTTTATTCCAACAGACCCATTTGGCATCAAAACACATTATCCACTGAGGATTCAGACAGCCACGATAGGTTCAGGGTGCAGTCCTGTTTGATTATTAGTCTGGTTTCAGATCTGGGTTTGATGAAACGATCTGACGGAAGAAGCTGAGAAGTCTCTATTAGTCAGACGAGGTGGGTGGCGGTGACTAACTCGCTGTGTGTGGGTGTTGGTGAACAGTTGTTAAGGCCATTTGATTGACTCAGGTTTTGTCCGGTTTACAGCTGGCACCGGCATTGATCTGATCAAACTCTGCGTGGTTGTTGAGAAAAATTGAAATTGAAAAAGAAGAAACAATATGTTCTTGTACTATCATTTTAAAAAGTGCACTTAATGAGGAAGTACTTCATGTTCCACTTTTCTTATCAGGCCCTGAGTATGAAGAGAGAATATAAAAAAGAGTGGAGAGGATTAGCGTGGACTAGGTTTGGGATTTATTGAAGGGATTTATTTATACGTGTGTGTCCATGTGTGCAAGTTTGAGAGAATAACATGCAGCAGGGACCAACGAATACACTAAGTGTAAAGAAGAAGAAATCCCCTCGGTTGCTCGAGTCTTTCAACCACAGTGCTGTAAAATTATTTCTCCTCAATGACAGTTCTTGTCATTTCTGCTGAAAATAACAACATTCTCTTCCTGTTTCTCTTCTTATTGTCTGGAGGACATTTACTTTCATACATGCCCTTGTTCATCCGGCATGATGGACAATCAAATCCATTTGTTTGGTTCGGAAAGTAAAAAGCACTCCCACTAAATAGACGACTCTTAGAAAAATAAGCCCACTGGAAAAGAAAAGTCAAAGGCAGCCTTCAGAGTGAAAATAAAAAGCCTTCACCAGAGCTGACTTGGAACAAGACATGAAAGAGGCAGAATGTTTCAGTACGCCACTCCAATCACTGCGGACAATTAGTCTTTTGTTCTTCAGCACTTCAAGTGAATAAAAGTCAAAGCTTAAAAAAAAAGTTGTAACAGTTTTGTTTAAATAAAACTCTTTTTTTGCTCCTTTGTATATTTAATTAAGACACAGAGGAGTTTCAGCCTGGAGACAAATCCAAGTAGACAGTGTAACAATGCCTGGAGAAGTTGGTTTACGCCCCAAATGATCCCCCCAAACTGACCCCTAAACACCCCTGAACACCTGAGACACATGAGACCATTTAGCTCTCTTAAATATGGGCCAGTAGTGTTTGCACATGGTCACCAAATTTGATTATCAAATCAATAATAGCCACAGAAGAGGTGCAGATTTTACAATCAATACTCTACACAAACGTGTGAGACATTTTCATAATTATGCACTTTGAATGAACTATTCCTTTTTTCATACATTCAAATATGTCATGCTTTCACCATCCTAAGAAATTCAGAGTGAATACACCCAATGCCAACTGAAAAATAAGCAGTACTGCTTATACCCAATGCAGTCAGTGTGTGCAGTAAAGTTTTAAAATATTGAGGCACAGCCAGAAAAAAGTTTTTATTATGGGATAACTAACAATAGTCAGCACGTCTAGACCGTACTATTTATAATATTATATACAGAGACTAAACAATGCCCACCATGAGTAAGCATTTGGTGACGTTTGCAAGGAAAAACTTCCTTTCAAGAGAAACGTTGATATGCAGCTGTGCTGCCGTGACTAGTTGAGTTAAAGAGAGAGAGGGAGATGCACAGCAGCAATAATAATAGCAATAATAGCAATAATAACAATAGTATTTGTAGTGGATGCAGGCTCAAGCACAATCCCACCACAATCCATGAGAACCTGTGAGTCGAGAGTGCAGAAAATAACCAAACTTTTGAATGATTGTGAAAGTTGCAGAAGCTGATGTTCTCATTCTGTGGTCTTAGTTGAAGTCTGTACTAACAACTTGCTTGATGAAAATGTTGCTAGTAAATACAGTCCTGCTGAAGTTTAGCAAGAAGCTTCTCCATTATTTAGTGTCGGGGGGACACCATAAACAGGTATTTACAGAACAACCACAGGACACTGTGGCAGCAATGTGGTAGAAGATGACTTATGATTTTATTTGATTGTTCTGCTTCGTTTTACTCCCATTTCGTGCCATAAATGACTTAGTGGAGCCCGGTGATGTATCGGAATAGAGTGGAAATGTGTGTGGGTGTGCACTTTTTAGTGCTGAGCATCAGCAGTTGTGTGGTGAGAGTCTGGGGGTCT
Organism: Sciaenops ocellatus; assembly: GCA_033000465.1. Lineage (NCBI taxonomy): Eukaryota > Metazoa > Chordata > Actinopteri > Sciaenidae > Sciaenops > Sciaenops ocellatus. Next base: position 6,862,079 of record CP136871.1, on the reverse strand, counting down.
GCTTCTCTCTCGTTCATAATGATTTATCTCTGTTCGGCTGCACGCTCGGACTTACTACCTCTATTCATTATTTCTAATTTGTGTTGAACACTTTGGTCAATCACAGTTGATCACACACTACTTTGTCATTTACAGCTGCTGTGGACTCAGAACATAAAGGAAAGCCACAACTGGTCGTGGTATTGTTCTTTCTTTGTTGGCCACTTTTTTAACCTGAGGGGCAAAACTTTAGTCGACCAAAACTTTGGAAAACAGTGTTACAATCTCATCAGCAACTATTGGCTATGATTTTTGTCGCTTGCTAAGGATCTCTAATTTAGTTGTGTCAGATTTATGGGGATCTATTGTCCGAGTATGGCAAAAATGGAAAATAATATTCATAAGTGTGTTTTCATTAGTGTGTAATCACCTAAAAAATTAGAATCAATGTCATTTTGTAATCTTAAAATCACCATGTTCAACGCAATGTTTCTACAATAGGCCAAAAAGGACAAACAAGACTGGGTCATCTGTGTTTTCCACGTGTTTTACTCCCACCATAGATTCTCCTACATGCTTGGAGCCTAGGTTATTCAGTTGGTTGCAAACTGCATACTTACTTATCTCGCACGCTAAACAGACAAACCATGGCTATTCTGTCGTTTTGTATCTAAGTTGCTGAACATGTGAACCAACTTTAGGCAAAGTGAGCTTTGTTCAGGTGCTGTAGGTACACTGAATGTCGAGAAAAAAAAAGTTTTGGCTCAGACTCTTTTGACAGAGTATTCAAAGTTTTGAGCAACATACTGCTGTATATTCACACTATGACTGCTGATATAGTCAGCATGTTGACAAAAATACATTAGTTTTAGTTACATTTTGGTTGTTGGTTGGGATTTACTCATTTGTTCACAAGGATGTAGCTGTCCATTGTCTAAATTTAGCTCAAGAAAAGCAGCTAAAGTATAGGAAGACATTAAAGCTAAATTGTTTATTTAAAAAACTTACCTTAACATTAGCTAACATAACTGGCAGAAACAACATTGTCAAGCATCTAAACTAAGACATATTACACAGGTTTTTACACAGATTCATGCAAACTGTCTTTGTTATTGAAAATGTCATCCTAGTTTTTGTTTAAATGTTTACTTTTATTTATTTTATGTTGTGGAAAAATGGTTGTCAGTGGATTTGTAGTAGTGTTTTTTGTTGGCATCTTGATTGACAGTATCTGCTGAGGGAAAATGTTTCACATTTTGATCAACTCAGTTGCCCTCACACAAACCCCTTTAGGTTTGTGATACATTTTCTGGGTTTTCTTTTATTCAAAGAATAATCTCCCTCAGTCCTGAAGCTTATAGAAAAAGGACGATTTCACTATGAATCTGTATCAACTATGAATCTGGCTCTCTAATCAAGTCTGGAAGTGTCTCTGTCTGCACAGCATTTCTCTGATAGAAACTTATTAAAATGCATTTCTCATTCATAGGCCATATCCGACAGTGATAGAGGTCCTCCATTCTGCACACTTCCACCGAAGATGAATTAATCAGGAAACAATCATGACAACTATCTACTATCTGCCATTTTCTTCCTGAACATTAGGCAGGGCATATCCTAAACCTGTCCACACACTGCATCCCTAATCAGCCTTGTTAAGTGTATTGCAGGAGAGGAGAGAAAAAGCAGAGAAAAGGAGATGTGAAGATAAAGAAAATGCTTTTAATTAAGGCCTGCATGGTCGAACAGTAGAGAGACGTTCCATAAATTCCATCTGGATTCATCAGGACTTCCTGATAGCTTCAAACGAAGAGGGATGTATGTTACTGTATGCTGCTTTAATTCCGTGAGTACCAGCCAATTGTTTTACAGCTCTTACTGTGCAAAGGCTTGTTCAGTGTATCAGCTAAATGTAATTAAACCACAAAACTATCATCTAGAAGGTATATTAAAGCAACATTAGACAGAAATTGGTATGTTTGCAATTTAAAGTCCTGAGTTTCAAAGTACAATACCACTGTGTTTTATATATCATTACATTATAAAAATCTAGCAAATCAACAACTTTACAAACAGCCAAACATCAGTCAAGTGCAACAACACAAGACATAGCAGCCAGCTAATATTACTGACTAAAAGTCAATCCCAGATTTACTCTTGTCCGGCGGCTTCTTTCTTGGCCACTTTCTCCTTTTCTCCTCTTAGCTTCCTCTGTCAACCAACCTCTTCACTCTTTTCGACTCTGTCATTATGTCCACAGAGGCTGCTGAGCCCGGTTACATTGCCCACTTGCCCAGCTCAGGTTCTGGCACGACACCTACTCCGCTCTCCATCAACTTTCGCCAGAGAATTGGCAGCTAAAAACCTGGATATCCCTTGTCAACCTAGGCGATGTTCCCCAAGGTCCTGAGCCCTTGGTGGGACGTTCCCACTCGTATGCCCCTTGGGGTCCAGGACAGCATGGCAGAAGTGTGAAACTGTATAATTTGTACATTTTATTGCTATATACCAATACAATTTACACAACAAATCAAAAGCCCACCCACTGTGGGGGATACAGGGGATGCATTGCAGGGGATAAAGATAATACAAATACCAAAAAAGAAATGTTGTTTTCAGTAAAGAAATATTAACAACAAAACAATATCTAAACTAAAAATATGCAAAAATAAATAGACCTTACTGCTGAGGCTTTTTTTAAATGAACACCAAACGTACTGGGATTCAGCAACTTACAGAGAAGATGAAAATAAAACTTTCCCTCGCTGTGCGAGGACAGACAAGACAAAGCAAATCAAATTTCTTCAAACTCTCCTGGAGAAAAGAACAGACAGATGATATTGCAGCACTTACATTGCTATAGAATAGAATAAGAATAAATGAAGCTACATGCTTAACCAGCCTTCCCAAACAATTAAGCCACCTGGAATAGAACATAACCACTTTGTCTGATTTACCTTCGGGTAATCTCTGTATGCACTCACTGCTGACGACCACAGATTTTCATGGACGTATTAATAAGACTTGTGTACAGCACCACCATTTAGCCTTAATTTTTTCCAATTTTGCCCTGTGGCCAAAAGAGCTTTTTCCCGATAGACCACCGTTATAAAAGAGGAGTCTGTAAAACTGTTTACAGGACACCTCGAACTGCAAACAAGGTCAATTAAAACTCTTTATATTATTCATTTTTTATCCATGGGGGTTTACTATTCATAAACTTTAAACTTAAGATACAGACATAATCAGAACTACACACTAAAGCCACTATGCTTGACTCAGACAGTTTACACATTTCCCTTTACTTAACACCCTGATAAGCAATGCTGGTCTATCGTGCTGCCTGTCTTCATACACATACAGTATCTTGTGTGTACAAATTAACCAAAGGGTGGGAATAATCGCATATAGTGCATTGAGTATTTTTAGTGCTTAATATAGTAAAACCTTGCCTTGATATATATATATGTTCAAAGTACTTGTCTTAATCAATGAAAAACTGAAATGTGTACCTACTTTTCACTACTTCTGCTGTTGTTAAACATTTTTGTTTGCGGCATTGTTCTACACCATCACACCATCACTGCTTCAAAAATGGGAACCACACATGTAGAAACCATCCATTCACCTCTGCGTCTCACAAACACAGCAGCTGAAGCCAGAAATCTCAAATTTGGACTCATCAGAACAAATTACAGATTTCCTCTGATCTAAAGTCCATTCCTTGCGTTTCTTGGTCCAAGCATTTCTCTTCATCTTCTTCTTGTTAGTCTCCCTCAGTAGTAGTAGTAATGTGCCTGCTACTTGAACTCTGAGAACCATTTATGTGGGATCTAATCTGAGGAAATTGGTGATTTCTGAGGCTGGTAACTGAAATAAACTGTAATGATCTTGGTCTTCCTCTTCTGGGGCGGTCCTCATGAGATCCAGTTTCATAATAGTGTTTAATGGTTTTTGCACTTGATGACATTCAAAGTTCTTCAGTGTTGCTGGACTGACTGCCCTTCATGTCTTAAAATAATGACAACTACTAGTGTAGAAAAGTTACATATTCGAGCAATAATGACACACAGGGTCTCTCTCTCTCTAGAGGGGGAAAGTTTTAGGTGCAGGATCAGGTGTGGTGGCATCAGATCAGCCTCACTCAACCCTGTGTTGATGCACCACACTAAACGTGACAGTGGCACACATGCCTCTGCATGTATTGTCTGTTGTCTTTCTTTTCATCTATAGTAAAATTAATAACTTTATTTAGTGTATTGTTTCAGTTTTGTAGCCACACTGTAACGTAAAAGTAATGTTAATGAACATGAGGTTTGTAAAATATTAAAACCATTGCTCAAAGAAAATAGATGTATGCTGTGCAATAAGACAAGTATGCCACACTCGCTGTACAATGGCACCTACAATTATGATGAAGATAAATGTATTTCATATGAATTAACAGGCAATTTCAACCATTTTTGAAATGTTACTACACAATGTCTTATCTAGAGCCAGTCTGGGCTACTGTAGAAACATGGTGGGTCAACATGGCAGGATCCATAGAAGACGTGCCTCATCTGTAGATATGAAAAACATAATAATGATTCCAATTTTCATGTGATTAAACACTAATGAAAACACAGTTATGCATATTATATTACATTTCTGCCACATTCTGTTAATAGTGCCCCTAAATCTTACAAGCTGGTCCTTTTCAAACAGTTAGTTTCCACCGCCAGTGAAGAGCGGTGCACATCTATTCCTCAGACCGAGTTATATGTCAGATGGTTGTGTCGCTGTCAGTCTGAATAGGATACTACCATATCAGCAGAGCACAGAGCAATAACACAATACACAGCAGACTATAGGAGAGCTAGACTGCCCTTCACATCATTTGCATGAAGTCCGCTAAGCTTTAATCACACTCTGATGACACGACTGGAGTTCTGGTCTCAGCTGTCTGGAGAGAAAAACAGGTCCCTGCTGGATTCCAGCTGCTGCTTCAAAACACATCTGGTTATTAACTCATTATGTAACTGGTTTCTCTCATAATAAGACAAGATGGATTGGTGAAACCAATAACTTCAGGTCATCAGCATCACTCATTTTATACATGAAGGACAGATTGCTCTCACTGACTATGACAGTATTAAGTATTTTATTATCTATCTACACTTTATTCTTGTGGAATTACGACCGTCTTAATCAATGCCAGGACTGTATTCCTGTAATATTACAACGATACAAAGTAGTATAAAAAAAGCATTGGAGTAACCTCACATTAGTATTTTGGTTTCACTGTTATACTGTTATACATTCTGATACATATACTGCATATTATGGTACAAACAGTGTTCAGGATTTAACCTTTTGGATCGTGTCTGGACCAATTCAATTAATTAAAATAGTTTTCACTCTGCACCAAAGTTGACAGAGAAAGAATTGACCAGCATTATGATCCCTAAAGCCACAGATCCCTAATAAAAATGTTTGACTTAAGCTTTTTAAGTTTCTTTGTCCAGACTAATTTGGTGGATGACTTTCAACTTTTTCTATGAACCGCCTCAGGGTTAAAAGCCAGACGATCATTAAGAGCTGTTCCACTCAAGAGACTGTAGGTGTTACATCTAAGAGCTTTGATCGCTCGCTTCACTGAAACTGCGGAAACGGCGTTTACTGCTCAGCACAGTGTCGAATCAATCATTTCGTGATGTACAAAGCAATTATGCAGACAGCTGAAGACAAGGATAAGTACTCTCGCTCTGACACCTCACCATTATGTAAAGCTAGATGTGATGTTAGATAAGGTTAATCAAAATAGACTCTGTAATGTAATGATTTAAAAAAGTTAAAGATAATTAGAGTTTGGATCTCACGTATGTCTCTACTGAGGTACAGACAGTGACAGTCATAGCTTTCAAAGTTGACTCAACAGACATCATTACCCTAATGTAAGTGATCTGTCCCCTCTGTTTAAAGTGACAGAAAATTGATCTTTGTCTTTATTAACAAAGAGAGTCGTTAAGTGCAAATGAATGAGAGCACCTACTACAGCACCAACTATTTCACTGACTTTGGTGAAACTGGATCATATTTTATGGAGAAAATATTTTCTGTTGTTTGTTTTCTGTTATTTACAGAGTTTCCTGATGGACAGTAAAGTAAACTGTTGCAAACTGTAGCTGCTGTTAGCTGAGTCTGTTAGCCGGGCTGCCCAGACTGTAAACTTTGAGCCCCAAGGAAGTGTTAGTGCTTATACCGCAGGTATTTTGGACGACTAGAAAGAGGAGGTTTTCCGGCTCGGGATGTGGGGGAATGCTGATGGGGAACAGAGCCGGTGTTGTGCCAGAACCTGAGCTGGGCAAGTGGGCAATGTAACCTGGCTCAGCAGCCTCTATGGACATAATGACAGCGGTGAAAAGACCAAAGAGGACATTGATGAAAGAAGCCAAGAGAAGACGAGGAGAAAGTGACAGAGCAAAGAAGCTGCTGTAAAACCTGGGACTGACTTTTAGTCGTGAGAGCTTGGTGAAATAAAAGTCTGAAAGACAGACGCCGAGCTGGGCTTCTTGCTATTGGACTAGTAAGTAATATTATCTGGCTGCTATGTATTTTGTTGTTGTCGCAACAACAGTGGTATTGCACTCTGCTGATATTTATTCACTTTCTCAGGAATGATCTGGTTCGTCTGGAGTTATTATGGCTGCTCATGTACCAAAATGAATACTTGAAATGTTTCATTAATGACACTGACATGACACTTGTAACACGTTGATTGTGAGTTGAATGCAACAGGGAGACATGACTTCACGACCCAGAGCTGAAGGTTTAAACACAGGGTAAACACTGAGAGGAAAATATGCCAAATTTAATTTGTCTGCATGCAAGCTAAAGGTTTCAGTGTTACTGTTGATGCCCTTTGTCATTCATCGGAGAGGCCTTGGAGTTCTGTGCGAATAAAGTCTTTCTATCACACATGCAGGTTATTTTGAAAGGAAACTGATGATTCATTCAGCCTTTCTTCACGAGCCAGCATCAAACAAAAACAGCGCACTCGAAACTTTCTTATGAAAGGAAGTGATTTATGAGTGACTACACATAAGCAAATGTGAATCAAGCAACTCCTAAACGTCAAGGACTCCCGCTCAGGTTCGTGATGAGAGTTGTGCATAGGCGTATGCAGCCACTAGAAAGAAGTACAGTCACACTCTTCATCAGTGTCTCTCAGAACTTTTTTTTATTTCCCATGCATAGTTTGGACAAGAGTGTAGTGGAACTGAAATGAAGTTAAAAAAAAACAAAAAAAAAAAACAAAATAAAATTTTTGACATTCATTGTGATTTTCTCCATTAAGGACTGGACATTAGAGGAATCATAAACATGTTTGCAACTAAGAAAAAAAAAGTTTTCTGCGAGGGTTAAAATCTTTCAGAAAGTCCTTCAAGGTAGAATGATGACACATTTTGGACGGGGGGAAAAGTTCTGTATAACATAAATACATTACAAAAAAAGTCCCTAAAACTAAAACATTCAGCACATTTTTATACAACACAGTGCAATTAAATGGGGGTAAGTTTAAAGGATGATTTTCCAGAACTTAGTTCCTCAATTTGTGACAGGGTTGACTCTGTGACTTCATCTCTCTTTTTTATTTTTAAGAACTGAGAGAGAGCGATAGACCAGCACAATTGTAAACACTTACAGTAGTAGTAAGATGTGTCTGGTACAGTGCTGCTCCAAACCACAGCAGAGCAGAAAAAAAAGAAAATCAACCAGAAATGTTCAATTATGTTAAAAAATATCCTTCACTTTTACATTTGCTTTGGGAGCAGGCAAATGTGGTAGACATTAACAGGTGTATTTGTGGGTCTTTTAATGCTACTATTGAATAAACAGAGGTGAAGATCTGTCATGTGTCGGTAGGTTTACAGTTAGACTGATATTAGCATTTTATCAAAAATGTCTAATAGCAGCTGGTCCGTGTGCTCCCCTGCTGGCGAGGATGATCTCTTCAGTACGGGAGGCCTGGCCTCAGCTCTCCGAGAGTGAAATCCTGAGGAAAATGTTTATTGTTTAGAATTTAGAGGAGAAAATAAGACCAAATTTGTAACAAATTCAACTGGTTGCAATATCATATATTGGTAGCTTAAATTCTAAATGATCTCTGGGCTTTAAATCAGCTTAAGATGAGCCCTACATTGGTAAGTTTGCATCAATATTGGAGAAAAAAAAAAAAAAAAAAGTATTTCACAGTTCTAACGAACACTGTATTGCAACTGCAACAGCAGCATGGGAACCTGTGGTGTAAACTGTATGTGTGAGCATGTGTGCATGATGAGGAAGAGCACAGCCTCTCTCTCTCACACACACACACACACATGATGGGCCACAACGAGCGGTTATTACATATATGCTTACTTTACGGTGTGAGGTGTTATACTAAGATGAGACTATTCCCTGCTATACCTTCATTGCCGGACAGAAACACAGTCATTAAAACAGAAAAATAACATCTTCTTAGATGTGTGTTAGACACCAAAGCATGTGTTTTGTGTATCCCTCAGTGTAAGTCTGAAATGCAACAAACACTGCAAAGCCGTGTAATCCTTAAAGGTCCTACTTTGCGTGACGGGGAGGCAGAAGATTTTGGATACCCTAAAATTTGGGAGGCTACATCCTTTTAACCAAAGCATAAACAGCATCAGAGGCTTTCTGGTGCAACTTTCTGATGTGAAAAACTGTAAGTGAGGAAGCTGTTCTGATCTAATCGTGTTGTTAATCAGCAAAGTACAAGAGGGGGATAAAAATAAACACAGCGCTGTTTTTTCTTTTTTCTTTTTTCAGACCTCACCATCAATTAAAGACTACATAAACAGAACAACAAATGCTAACGTGATAATAAAGTTCAGTGTGATCCCAGTGATTACTGTGAGAAGATATTACATATCTACACTTAGAAAATACACTTCAACACACCCAGATCCAAATAGTTCCTTCCAACAGTATGAAAAATATACAAATAAAAAATACAAATACTCTCAGACACCAGGTAGGTAGTTTTCTGTTGACATGAAATCAGTGAGGACTAAAAGATAGAAGATAAATATTTCACATTTTTTTTCTCCCTTGCATTTTAAAGAGAAAATAAAAAATTGTGTGTATGAAAGAAAAGAAAAAAAACTGTCCATTTTTGAAATATCCTTCAGTAATTAGTAACATTGTGATACCGCATATTTCTTTTTCAGCTAAAAACGCTTTCGCTTCTCTAGTAAGCAAAAAAGAGCCAGTGTTGAAACCAAAAGCATTATAGAATTCTTTTTTTCAGACATCATACACTATGCACAGATAATAAAAACATTAACAATGATCAAGTCTTTTCCACACAACATAAATGATTCCTCCGTTTTTAGGTCTGGAACATTAAGAGCTCAGGAAAAGATCGAAGATTCATCATAACCAGCATCGTCATTACTGAATCATCATCAGTCAGAAATGCCTCCAACAGTCAGAATCTAATTACTGCCATTATGAACTCAGTTCAACATAGAGACAGAAAAGAGGTTGTTGACATAGATCTTTTTTAACGTCCCGTTATGCAACATACTGTGAGGCCTGGGAGTGGTAGATGTTTAACTGGGGGAATGGGGGTACTAAGACAGAGAGTGATCTAGGGGACGAGGGCACAGCCGCGTGTGCAGGTAGCATCCGTCTCAGCTCTTAGTGTACTACAAACTTTGACCCATAGGAGGAGGAATATCAGTTAATATATGTTAGTAACACCACCTGCAAATTCTGCTCTGGAGCAGTTGGCATCGGGGCCCGGCCAGGTGAGTAACAGTCATTCATTGTCATTTGTGGTCATGCCAGTTGGGTGCCATTTTGGCACCCGTGTGGGAGGACTGGCAGAGGAGGAGGGACGTCTGAGCTTCTTGGAACTTAGGGAAGGAAAGCCTCCACTCAGAGAGATAAAGGAAGGGGAAGATGAAGAGGACAAAAGAATTACTTGGCTCACTTGACGTGTTCGGCACTGTGGGAGGAGCAGTAGTATTTCTTATGAGCTATGAACGTGGAGAGGCTGCTGAACTTGATGTTGCACAGCCGACAGAAGCGGGAGTTACCGTTCTGGACGGGGGAGTTCACTGTGGTTTTAGCGCCGGGGATTGGTGCGGGCTGGGGTGTGGGGACAGGATGGGTGGCCACAGTTGGGGTGGCCTTGTTTGGAAGGTGGGGTGACCCCACCGTCTCCCTCAGGATCTCAGGCACAGGTGACAAAGTCAGAGAGGGAGCCCTTTGTGGAGACACTGGTAGAGGTGAGCTGGCTGAAGGTGATCCATCCCCAGCTGAAGGGCTGCCGTTTACCAGTGGGGAGACAGGGGAAGTTGTACCGCTCCTTGCCTGCCCATTGATGCCGTCTCTGTGCACTCGGGAGACCTGGTGGGGCTGGCTAGCTGGGGTGGCGGAGGTGGTAGCAGTAGCTCCATCCCTGGGACTAAGGCTGGGGCTGCGACTGACTGCACTGCCTGGCTGGGGCAGGGACTCCTGGGGTGGCTGAATGGTTACAACCAGGCCGTGGGTAGTCTTGAAGTGCTCCATCAGATCACACGTGATGAGCCTGTTCGGGCAGTATGGGCAGATCACTTGTGGAGAACTGGCGCTTACACCTTTGGCTCCAGCTCCAGGGGTGGCTGCAAGTATGGTGGTCGTATGGGGTGGAGATGTGGTGTTGGGGGCAGGTAAGGCAGAGGGGTGAGGACTGGATGACGTGCCTTGAGCCTGGGCAACCCACTCAGCAGGGAGAGCTTTAGCCTCCACAGGATGCAGAAGGTCTGGACGCTCCTGCTGAGGCCTGCTTTTGGGAGAGGTAGAGGCCGATCTCTTGAGCCTGTGAAGCTGCTCCAAGGTGTGGGGCTGAAGGGTGGTGGCAGGGCAATAGTATGTTTTATGAGCCAGGTAGTTCTCAATGCTGTTGAAGCTGATACTGCAGGCGGTGCACTTGTGGTAGTCACTAAGAGGCAGGGCAGGGAGAATACTGCTACTGCTGTTCCGTGGGACCTCTCTCAGACGGGGTCTCTTGCTGAGGTCAATCGGGCCATCTCCTTCTGGACTAGAACTACCTGCACCGCCGGGAGAAACTTCTTGCTTCACTGCCAAGCCCAGAATGGAGGGAGACGGGGCAGCGGCGGCAGCAGCAGCAGCAGCATTGGCTAAGGCTTCAGTTCTGGCCATGTGAATCTCGTACATCTTCTTTCTCTTGCGTGTGCGGATGGGCTGAGGAAGGAAGGCTGCTGCGGTGGTTGCCTTGGTCATGTGTGCGGATCGGTGGTTGGATGGGTCATGGCGGGATGCACAGTAGAAGCGTTTGTGAACAGTATAATTGTCGTGACGGCTGAAGCGGATGTTGCAGGCTTCGCAAAAGGTCCTATTGGGATCGTCTTCTAAGTCCTCTGCAGAACCACTAGCAGGACTCTGGCTGCCTTCACTTGCTCTTCCTCCTCCAGCTCCTCCTCCAGCACTTCCACCTCCACCTTCCCCTTCAGAAGAGGATGATATTCCTTCTCTCCCCACAGTGGCTTCTGTCTTCACTTCCACCACCTTCTTAGATTCTGTTGCTCCACTCCCTGCAGCAGGGTCAGAGTCCGTGGGAGAGGCAGAAGCTGCTCTACTTGCTGCTCCACCCTGAGGAGATGCAGTTGCGCCATGTGTCCCACTGGAAGGCACCGTGGCTGGGGCTGCATCCCTCGTTGATCCAGGGCCTGAAGCTGACGTTGCATCTTCACCGTGGTGCCTACTGGAGCAGTACAGCCTCTTATGTGCATAGTAGTTGTTAATGTTGTTGAAGGTGATATCACACTCAAAGCAGGTGGCTCCTTTGTGGGGTGGAGTGGCTGTGGCCGTAGGTGCAGTCGGTCCAGAGGGGAAGAAGGCCGCTGGGTTGTTCTGAGGAACTGTCTGGCCCTGTTTCAGACGGCTGTGGACCATCTCTGACATTTTAGCCAGTATCTCCGAGGCCTGAGGCAAAATGGCTGCCTCAGGGTTAAACATGTACTGAGGCAAGAACAGTGCTCCTCCTGGAAGAACCGACCCTGTACCTCCCACATGGGCAGGGCTAGAACCAGGGGTGGGACTAGTTGGTTCTGCCTTCACAGTTGTGGTGGCCGGACTCTTCGGAGAGTTTGATGTCTGACAGGAAGAGGCGGCAGTTTGCTCCTCCTTTGTCTTCCTTTTTGCTTCTTGATCCCCCTCGTCTCCGCCAACCTCCTCTTCCTCCTCCTCCTCTCCATCCTCCTTAACCACCATTTGCTGCACTTCTGTCTCAGTGTCTGAATGTGGCTCCTCTTTGATCTTTAGGTCAATGGTTGGGGTACCACTAGGACTATAGTCTCGAGGCGTGGCAGAGCCACCGTTTGCACCCGGGCTGGATGAGTCTGGCTTAGGGACACAAGCTAGGGGCTCCCTCTCCTGGGGAGACAGCTGGAGCTGGGGCTGGTCAACTGATGATGGGGTGCTTTGGCGAGGTGTGGGGCTCCTTTCAGCTGGGACTCTGACCTCTAGGTGGGTTCGTACATGCTGCTGAAGCTGGGCGGGGGAGTCACAGTTGTGGCCACACACTTGACACTTCAGCACCACACCAGAGTCTCCTGGACTGAGACCTGATGAAAAGAGTCAAAGTTAGTGAACTATAACACTGAATGGATCTGTTGTGACAATGATGGTATGCCTTACCAGTGGAAAGGGGGAGCTTGGGAAGGCCTGGCCCCGGGGAGTAGACCTCGCTGCGAGATCCAGGCTGGCAAACCATGTGGCTGGTGACCAGATGGCTGTAGAGGATGTCCCTTGTGGTGGAGACAAAGCCACAGCCATGACACACTCCGTTCAGTGTGTCCGTGTGAACCTTAAGGTGGCGCTCACAGTTTGCTTTCGTGGTGAAGGCTGACAGACAAATGAGACAGACGAACGGACGTTCACCTGTGGAAAGACGGAGAAGGACAATGAGGACAAATCGTGGTGGCTGATAAAGGCACACTGGTCGAGTAATTTAGGGCTCAGTGTAGTTTACCACTTACCACTGTGTGTGCGCATGTGGATCTCCAGTGAGCTGGCACTGGGGCAGCTCTTGTTGCATTGCGGGAAGGGGCAGATGCGTTCGTTGGGGTAGGACTCCTTGGGTTTGTCTTGTGGCGGAGACGAGGCTGTGGCTGGCTGCTTCTGACGGCTGGCGCAGTAATACATGAGGTGTGCCTGCAGGTTCCTCTCACTGCGATACCAGATCCCACAGTCCTTGCATGGAAAAATGTCCTCTGATGGCCAGAACATAAATTAAGAGTGAGTTGAATGAGCAACTCGATAGAAAGCACCTGTTCGTTAAGTAATGAGTGTTTAAGTTCAAGAAGAAGTGCTAAATTTGCATATTTTATGGTCTTATATCACATACCATTTTTCAGAAGTCAATCTACAGCTCTAATAGATGGTGCAAGCCCTCATGTTCACCACACACAAACACACATCATTGCTATGAGTATCCAAGGCAACAGGGCACAGGTTATGATTACCATACATCTTATCATCTGACTTATTTTTAACAACATTCAATTATTTGCTGCAGTTTTACCAGATCTGGGAATGTGTAATCATCTAGGATAATCACCAGTGTTTATGTGTGTGTGTGTTTCTGGGTATCAGCCACAGACATCAGCACAGCAGCACGCGACCAAAAGGAAACTTTAAGGTGTAGCAGTGACAGGAGGGAAAATACTCAGCAGCTGAGGAATTTTAAGGAGCTGCAGTGTCATCTTGTGGCCAGAGAGAACATTACAGCTTCGAGACAGGGTAAATTATAATAGAACTATCTTAATATCAAAATACAAAGGCTGCATGAAAGATTAAAAGCAGATTCTTTGTTGGATGTCATGAAGAACATATATTTTTCTACATTTTGAATACATATTCTTAAGAAATTATGTTAAATTTCTACCATATTACTATATTATTGGTGTTTCTCGTGCCTTTGATGACATGAAAACTTCATTAAAACCTACTTATATACTGTATATACACGACTGTCTAATCACTCACTATTGACAACAGCAGTAGCCAAGATGGCGGCCATGCCAGCTTGTTGTGGGAGGAGCTGGATTTCTGAGCGTAGCGCCGCTGGGTACAGCGGCTCCTCCTTCACAGCAGGTTGTTTCTGGGTGACGAGGCTGAGTGGAGGGGAGAGCCGGCCCAACGGGGATGAGGAAGAACCAGGAGGAGGCGTCAGGCGAGCCAAGAGCCTTTCACCAGCCGGAAGCTCTCCGGTCACCTTACAGAACAACTCCTCACCTGAAAACACAAAGACTCAGCTCAGGAGTGGAAAGTGACAAAGGAAACAACTTTTTTATGTCTGAAAAAAAATAAAGCAGTCACCCCTCGTTTGCTAATTTGAATCTATTTTGGGGTGATGACTGCCAAGAGATCAGAAATATTTTGACTTGTCAATGCGAGAAACACAAAGGTGGAACCAATCTTAGAACCTGTCACCTAATCTCTGACAAAAATTTAGCCTCTGGAGGCAACAGCCAATGTTTCAGGGCTTTTGGTGCAGCCAGCAGATATCTGGGAAACAGATAAGACATATCCAGGCCAAGACTTTTCTCTTTTTCTGCAGATTAGTAACTTGATACACAAGAATGACAAGAAAAACATGTTGGCTAGTGTCTATAAACAGATATCTGCGTATGAATGCAGATACAATTACGTCAGACGTCAGCTGATGGGTTCTGATAGTGGATTTTTCCACTGCATGCAACCAAAGCCTGCTCAAACGTGATTGGTAAGTACTACTACAGAGACCAGAAGGCCTCTGATATCAAAATCTTGGTCCCTTGCCTACAGATTCTGCATTCATATCGAAGGAACTATACAGAACTAATATAATTAACGATGGCTCCATTGAATTTAAGTGTCCACAGCAGTAAAACACTGGAAGTGGCACACCTGAATGGAGTGAAGCTATCATTAGTGATTAATTACACCTGTGCTATTCTTACTGTGACATGTCAAAACGGCTGCCCCTCAGAAGATGATTACTGGTTAGTAATAAGGAGAGCTTTAGCAGGAAAACTGGTGACACTTTACTTTAAACTCTCCCAATTTAGCATTTATAAGTAGTATATAAACATATAATAAATAATTTTTTACCCTATACTGCAGTAATAGGCAGATACATGGACATTTTTAAAGTTAATTAATGTACAGTACTTTTCAATAATTCTAACTTATTCATAAAGACACACTGTATAAAATAACAACTGTATTTTAATATGTTTTCATTCATTGTCCATTCATACATCAGCCTCCACTCATGGGTGCCCTCCGGAGGAGTTATATGTGGTGGAGCTGTCCAAAGGCTCTCAGTGACAGATGAGGAATGGTGAGACATATATTCAGTGTCAGCACACATTATGACCGGTTCACAGGAACATACTGAGCCATATCAAGGTGGACATGATGCTTCATGTGTCCTCTGTTGTCACATAGAAAAACTCACCTTGGCTGTAGATGGTGCAGTTGGCAGCTGAGGCGTCAGAGGTCAGAGGAAGCAGACTGAGCCAACAGTCTGGATCCTCACACACCAGAGTTAACCTCGAGTTCTGCACACAGAAAAAAGGAAATGAGGATTAAACACAAATTTTTTATTGGTCAGACTCATCGCTGCTGAATTATACGGGATATATTGTATCCTCATACAACGGTGACATTTGTCTCCAGAGGTCTACTGTGCAATTTAATAATAAAAATGTTTACTTTTATTTTAAATTCAGCTTCTTTTATGACGACGCCCTCATTTTACAGGACATACAGGTCCTGTATTATGATGATTAGTGCTACAATTAAGAATGGATTAATTTAATTCATCAATTAATCAATTAAGAGAGCTTCTGAAATGAGACAGTTTGCTGCTGTTCTGTCTTATATCACTGTAAATTGTAAAACATCTTTGGGTTCTGTTGATGAGACAAAAACAATTCGAAGATGCAACCTTGAAAAACAAACAGAACTTTTTTTTTTTTTTTAAACTACATCTTCATATTAAATAATTCCCCTAAAAACCCCCACAAATAAACAAATAAACTATAAACAAATTATATTTTTATTACAGGACATTCTCTTGATCTCAATGATCACCGTGGCCAAAAAGACAGAAAGAGTCTAACCTGATGATAATACATGTACTTACCATCTGACAACATTATTATTATGTCAAGTCAAAGTAAGTATAATACAAAGTTTCAAAGGGGTGTACAGAAAATAAAATAATAATGAATCATTAACAAAATATATAAAACTGTATAGTGTGAGATAGTGAGCTTAAATACATATGGAACATTTTAAAATTAATGTTTAAACTATATGTAGTAAAAAATGAGGTAAAAAACAACAATACACAGTTGGAAACATCCAAGAATGTAAAACATGGTGCATAAATGTAACACACATAAAGCTTAATATCAGCTGGATAACCGTAGTTTAGTACTTAAGGCAGACTAATTGAGGTTAAAGGCTGACGTAGAGAGATGTGTTTCGAGTTTACTTTTGAATGAGTCAACTGAGCTGGCCTCTCGAGTTTGGACGGACGTCTCGTCATGCATGACGTGAGAGGGCTTGTGTGAACACGGTGAATGAGTGACTAGAGGTCAGATAGTAGGATGGTGCAGGTCTCAGTGTGTTGTAAGTTGAAAGTAGAATCAATGCCAAGGTGGCCAACGCGATGATTTAAGAACAGGGTGTAAACTGAATCAAATTTTTAGGTAAGGCAGAGAAAAGAGTGTTTCAGCGTCAGCAACTGTAAGAATTGGACAGATCTTGGCAATATTTCGGAAACAGAAATATGTAGTCTTATCGTAATATCATTCAGATGTTGATATGTTTAACATTAAACACTTTTTATCTCTCTAGATGTGATAAAATCGGTTCATGTTTCTCTCACCCCTCCCTTTATATCCTCACCATTGTTTCAAAAGGAAACAAATCAAATCAAATAAGAGCAATGCTCTTAAAATACATGCCATTATCACTTTCAAGTGTTCATTCTCTTCTTTAACTGGGCTGCTTTATAGTGTACAGACCATGAGATAGTCACATAGAAAAACAAGCATTAATTGCTGTCAATTGGGAATACACAGACACACAGTACTGTCCACTGTGTGGCCAGTGGTAAACACCCGTTATAAAAAAGAACGCCAGCGAGGAGAGGATGATTACAAACCAAGAAGGAAATGAGGAAATGAGGGGAGCACGGACTGAACAAAGATGCATAGAAAATAAAAGAGGGTGAAGAAAAGAGGAGGAGAGGAATAAAAGAGGAAGAGAAGAGACCCCGGGAGAGAGTGAGAGAAGGAAAGGGAGAGAAAGAAGATCTGATGAGGTCGACGGGCTGCTATTCAATCGGCTGCCATAATAAGATCCACAGTGGATACACTGGACAATGAATGGCGAGTCAACATCCAGTGTCTGTATGTGTGGAGGTATGAGAGAGAGACAAGGGTGACACACAAACACACAGAACACACGAACACACACACACACACACACACACACACACCTGAGTGTGTATCCTGAGTACAATCTTGTCTTTGTTCATATGAGGCACCAGGAGCATTCCCTCCGACAATCACTCCCAGGACACGGGCTTATCCCATGTCTCTGTGACGCACACACCTACACACACACACACACACCTACACACAGATACACTTTTCTTCAGTAACACACTGTCACTGTTGCTCCACAGCATTTCTTTTTTATGTTTAAACCGCGCTCAGCAAACACCATCAGACATCAGCTCATCCAATAATATCTTAATTAACACAGTTTCTAAGTGAATACAGGGGGACGTTCTGCTTTACACGAGCTCTTTTTGTATTTAAATTCAGTCGGTGTGCAGCAGAAACTCAGTGTTCGTTATTTTTAACAGATGCACTGTAAAATGCCACCAGGGGCTGGAAGGTAAAGGTTCCTCCTACCTGTCCTGCTGATAAAAACAGTAGTGAGAAATGTTTCAACAGCGTTGGCTCTGAAGAGGACAACATCTATCAAAGTGATACTATACTGTATGTTTGTGCTTGTGTTGTCCTAACTTCTAAATGCCATGATAAAAGTGAAATAGGACGAGTTTTTGCTTCTTCTAGAAATGATAAAACACAGCTCAGCCAACCTTTTTATTTTTTTATGCATTATGTATATTATGTCCATGAAATGGCTGAATATCTTTTCTATCAAACTCGCTGCGTGTGGGCTGCACAGTATTGTTCACTCTGTCTTTGCTGCAGTGTTACTTACTGTCCACCAGGAGGCAGCATTCCCTCAGCACTGGAGCTGAGAGTGTTCACGCTGGACTGACGGAGCAGTTTCTGCTGATAAGGGTCAAAGTTGACATGATTGTGTATCCTGCTTGTTTTTGTGGGTTTTTTAAAGGTTACTATGACTACCACTACATTTTATGATTTTTTTTTTTTGTAATTCAGTTCAAAGCCAGAGCGTTTTCTTTCCTGATTTTCTTAAATGTGCATTTTTAAGGTCTACAAAACAAATGATATTCCCTGTCTGGAAACAAAAATCTAAAATGTAATATTCCAGAAATTACACAACTATTGGGAGCTTTTTAAAAAATCTTTAAAATCTAATAAGCACTTTGACATTAAATCCAAATTCTCCAGCGATTCCCAGTGACAAACACAGCGTCACAGACACATGATATCACGGTGAAAATGAGCCTCCAAGTGAGTGATATCGGGATCTATCGGGCAAACTAAGCAGTGGACAGCATGATTATGGTGGAAAGCCAGCGAGAGGCCACAACAGGAAGTGTGTTTCATTCAAACTGGCACATTTCATGCATTTGGCCCAAAGATTACCAAGCCTGATGAGGATTCTCATTGCACATGTATCTGACCTCCCATTCTTTCCATCTGTAATAAACGGCCAAAAACCTGGTTCCCCTCCCAGTCAATTCTTATGCCCTTCATTAGAGAACTACAATGCACACAGAGTACATACAATCTTCTACATTCATTTAATTAATAGAAAATGTTTTGACATTTTTTTAATCTGCATCTGTATCAGATACAGAAGTGGAAGCATGCGCGGCGGCTTGTGACTCGAGCAGTTCATTAGAAGAGAGTGCTGTTTTCGATCACTTGGTAGACTTTGAAATTTGCTGGAGTGATGAAGTCCAAAATCAAATCAATCTGCACGATTGGATTATAGATTTTTTTTTAAAATAAATTGAGCGGAAATCAATGGCTACCTGGGTGGTAGAAAAAAATGCATATAAAAATGTAAACACAACTGCGTGGTTTAAAAAAAAAAGTCATCATTTATGTGTAGTAAATGGGGTGAAACTAAGTGTGCATATACACAAAATAAAATAAATATAATAAATAAATAAAGTTACATGAAACGACTGAAGCTGGCATAAAACACGAAAGCCAGTCAGTGTGTTCGGTTTGTCCATTCTGGGCTACTGTAGAAACATGGAGGTACAACATGTGGAAGAGGACCAGCTCCCTCTGTAGATATTAAGGCTCATTCTGAGGTAAGAAAAAGACAACAATACTTATTTTCAGGTGATTGTATCCTAATGGAAACATACTGATCAACATTATGTTCTATTTCTGACATATTCTGCCAATAAATCCCCCTAAATCTAACACACTGGACCAAAACAAGTGAACATCACTCTTTGGTTAACTGTTTACAGCTCATAGAAAAGGTCTGTTAGCTTTGAAAAGGTTATGATCGAGTGAGCTACAAGATGGTGATTAAGATCGGTTAATAGTGTTTTAGATATTTTGCTAAATCAAGAAAGAAAACACACAAATTACACCAAAAAACACAACATCAGTGCTGCAGATCCATGAAAATAGACTGCATTGATCCATATGTTACACTAATCTGCATCCTGCCACTCCACAAGGTGCCCGTTTACCTGGGGTGACAGCCTTTACTTCTTTAGTGTATAGTCTAATTAAACAGACAGCTCGGGTTAAATCCCGAAATACCTGAAGAAGATGGACGTTGTCTGGGGGGACGGCCTGGGAAGACAGTGAGAAGAGAGATGGGAAGGACAGAAGGAAGGAAGCCTCTCAGTCTGTTGTACGTTGAAGATTGAGGCAGAGCGTATTGGATTTCATGGGGAACTAGCGCTGATGTGGAGATACGGCTGCTTTTGTTTTAATTTGTAACCCAATGCTGGAGCCGTCTGAGCTGTAAGTACTGCTAATTTGTTTCAGACTAATTCATCACGGCCACAGCTTTGGAATTCACCATGATAGGGCAATGGGGATAGCTCAGTAGCGCGCCAGCGGAAAACACACACATGCATACACACACACACACACACACACACACACACACACATATATATACAAAGCAAAAGAAAATGAGAAACACACACACACACACACACACACACACACACACACACACACCCTCCTTCAAAGATCTAAAATATTAAGTAATTACTTATGACTCATTGTGAGTGCGATACTCTCCCATCTTTTCTTATTTGAGAATTAATAACACTTTTATTAAAAGTCAATGTTGTCCACTTCTCCCTGATGGAGTTTCCTCTCTGACCACAGCTACATCAACATGTTTTTATCATCAACGGTAAAGTCAGATTTTCACTGTCCTCTAGGACAAAAGAAACATAATACACACATATCTGGTGGAGTTATTGACCCATAGTCATGTAACGTCATAGATGTCGTAAAACGTCACATGTAATTTCCCTTTATTTTCGTATCTGATGTCTGAGCAGAGAAGTCATTCCAGTGAGGCATGGCAGCTAAATGTTTTTTTTAAGCTACCTCCATCCTGAAAATAACAAATTTCGAGGGCAAAGGCTCGGAAATGTAAGATTGCAAACGATTTTCTAAGATCTAATTTCACTCCAGAAATCTTTCTAATCCCGTATCGCCGCGCTCGTAAACAAACAGTGTCAAGTAGAGATCCTCAGGCCAAATGTGGCTCAGGAACGGATGTGAAGACAGAAAGCCTGAAGGAAAATGTTTTTATTTAGGGGGGCCCGCATTTGGGATTCAGAAAACACTGCAGCAGCTACAGTATCATGCAAATAAATGCACCTATGTGTACACAGGCTGTGTATGAACACGGCTAGATTTAAAGGAAATACTGATCAATTGTTGCTGCTGGTTTTATTTTGAGAAGACGAGATTTAACTAACTGAATCGCAACATAATCAAACACTGGCCTACAAGAATAGATCTATTATTAATGTCAACCTGCAACTAGGAAAACATGCTTCTTTACCCACTTTACAGCCATAAATACACAGAGGCACACGGCCAGATCGCACTTTGAGAGAGTGTGTGTGTGTAATTAACCAGGCCAGTGGAGAATGCAGATGCCAGAGATGTGGGGGTGAGTTAAGGAGAGCGGAGAGGCCACCGGATGGTATCAAAACCCTTTTCACTTCTCTTGGTCTGACGCCGATCTCATTGACTCAAATGGCCAACAGTCACCTGAGGAACGTGTCTGGAGTCAACCTACACTGCTCCGAAAAGGTTTCGTAGAAGCCAAACGGTGTATTCTATCAAAGGTAAGTAATGAAAATGCTACATGCATCAGAGTGAACTAAAAACATCAAAAAGAAAAGGACGCAAACTGTACATTAGTTGTATTTTGTGTCCATTGGTGGGATTGTTCAGATCAGAAAACACCTACTGAGGCCTCACTGACTGCATTGTGACCACAAAGTGTCAACCATCATTTTTAGGGTATTGAACCGTGACACTATTTGGTATGAAAGAAAAAGTGTCCATAGTAAGTAATGCAATTTGACATACAATGTTTGGTCAGATTCTAGGCCCTTTTTGCATATTATTTAATTAGATATTTCAAACTTAGGATATGGTATATTTCATTGAGGTAAAGTTCTGCCTATCATTGATGCAATATACAGTTTGGCATATTTTTTGGCAGCCACAAAGTTGTTTAGAAAATCACGTATCTTACTTGCAAAAATGAAATGTACAAGTCTTATAGACAGGTGTATTAGGTCAATAACACAGACTGTGAAAAGAAGTCCTGTGTACTGATTACTTGTAAAAACTATATGTAATGTACGCATTTCTACAAAAGTAATGGGGAATCAATGAAACGCCAAATTGTTTCAATAAATTGTAATAAAATACATTTCAATAGACAAATGCTTAGTGAAAACGGGTTTGAATGTGAAGAAGTGTAAAGCATAAAAAGCATTATTTAATCACAGATGCTCCTTGAGTGTGTATTGATGCAGGAACACGGTAATATATTGATGTCTTACGTATGCTACTCCAGAAAAAGAGTCTAAGCTGAACACTCTTGGGAGACTACAAGTGTCAAGATGGTATGAAGTGAGCAGTGACAGTTTGGAGAGAGAAAGAAATGGGGAGGACCAGGAGAAGAAAAGGAATGAGATGGTAATATTTTGACTTTTGGCTGCCAGCATTTCACAAAAATATGATCAAATAAAGATCTATAGATCCACACAGATGCAGGTGTATCAAGCACCAGCACACCTTGCCGTACCTCGTTACCCTCCTTTCCTCTTTTCTCACTTTAACTATCCGCCCAGCCCTCCATCTATCAGTGGGATGTCAGGCCTCCCCGGCAGAGCTCCATCTTGGTTGAGAGCGCTGCCTTAAGCCCCATCAGCCGGAGGAGAGTCTTTGAGCCGCAGTCTAAGCCCCACGCCCGGACCCCGGTCCCCTCATGAATATTAACCAGCCCCGAGCCCGGCTTTAATCTGCCTGATCCCCGCACTGCTGCCGCCGAGACGATAGCGAATCTAATTATTTGGTCTGATATTAACCCCCCGCTCCCGCACCCTCACCACACACACGAACCATTCCCACCCCCAACGCCCTGTCCTCACTATACACTGCTGTAACATTCACATATGTGTGTGTGTGTGTGTGTTCAACACACACCAACTGAACTCAAGAGCCACCTTCTTTTGCCAAAGTCAGTTCATATAAAACATTCATACACAAATTCACACACACAGACACACACCTCTGTCTCCACCAACCTCCCCCCCCTCCCTCCTCCACCTCCAGCACAGCCTGCGACGCCCTCTCCTTATCAGGCCCAAAAACGCCCTCCTCCTACGCCGATAAAACTTGAATGCAAATGATGCCAGGCTGATTTCATTTCTTCATTTTCTTTCTCCATTCCCTCGTTCACTATCAGAATGGTTCCTCACTTGCTTGTCCTCTCTCTCTCTCTCTCTCTCTTTGGAAAGCACAATATTACTGAGGATGATAATGATGATGATGATGATGATGATGATGATGATGATGATGACAATGATAATGAGAACTTTCCCTCAACTAACCCGAACGTCTAACCCCTCATGTCTCCTTGTGCTAAATACACTTCAATTAAAGGGGAGGAAATAGATGAAAACATATATATACCCCCCTCTCTCAGCAGCAGCAGCAGCAGCAGCAGCACCACCACCACCACCACCACCCTGCAGATCAACAGATTAAGATTTCTCTGTACAGCTGTCAACTGCCACAGTTTTACTGCTACCACTGGGGAATAAGTATGTTTGTATATGCAAATCACTACTGGTACATCTAGCACATCTACATATGTCTCATCGGTGTATACTGTTTCACATTGTCTAAGATGGTTTACACAGCTCTCTAATGGTCTGAGCATGACATTCTCATGGTCATTAAATGTAAAACATGCAAGTTAATAATCCATGCTTACATTCATGGCTTCAGGTGGACGGTTGGGGGAAAAAAACAGGTCTATAACCGTCTATAGGAAGCTTTCAAAAAGATCAGGCTGGTTTAAAAGCTTTAACTCCACTGCTATCAGGTCAGTCGTAGCAGTGATATTAAAACACTTTTTCTCTGGACACTCACTGTCTGATTGTGTCAAATATTCTGTGTTTATTTACATTCACAGCAATCGCCACATAACATGACCTCATGTTACCTTACAGTACATTAAAATGATGATGACTAATGGGGTCCACACAGCGAGGTATACAGATTTTAAGCACTGGTAGTGGATCAGTACTTTGTGTCCAAACGTTGGATTCCTTGTTTGAAGTACTACGTGCAAATAAAATGTGTGTGTGGGTGTCTGTGTGTATTTTTAGTTGCACTGCTGCTAAACCAATTACCCCTTGGGGACAAACAGAAAGTGAGCAATATAATTTGAGTAGTTTTAGTCTGTAACAGTTTGATTCCAGCCTGTCTTGAATTCAGTGTTAAGTTCATTCCACCACTGTGGGGCCAAAACAGAAAAACCTTAATTGAGATGAGCAACCGCAGGATCCTCGAGGGTCTAAGAGCAGAGTGCAGTCCATCACGTGAAGGTTTAAATGAGCTAAAACTGGCTGTATTGACCGCGCTTGAACGGATTGTTTGCTTGCTTTTCTTTCTCCGTGTATCTCCAGAGAACTGAATGTGGATTTATGAATGCTGTTTAGACCAAAAAAAAAAAGTAATGTGAAGCACTTTGGGCTTTAAAAAATTGCGGTGGGCATTTCCACTATCAGAGATAATTAATCCAAAAAAATATTAAGATTAATAAAACCTTCCTCATCACTGTTGCAACATAGCTACAGGACCAAGTAGCAGCCGGTAGAGTTTGATATGTTCATGTTAAGCTCTTGTCAAACCTTACAGCCTGGACATTTTGCAGTATAGATTCCAGAAAGGTCTATTTTTTCTTCTGCCTTAAGCGTTTCAAACGTTTTGTGCTCCTCTAGATGGGAATTTAATAAGCCACCCTGCTCCTGTCCTGACCTTTTCAACCATCGTTCATTCTCTCCTCTCACAAAATCATTCATTCAATCATCCAATTCACCCTCTTCCTCCTTTCTCCTCTTTCACTGTCTCTCCTGCACCGCCTCCTTCCTTTTATACACCTCTTTCTTTCTTTCTTAATCTCCAATTCTCTTCCTCTCCCCAACTCTCATTCCTAGCCCTCTGTCTGCCTGCCCCTCCTTCCCCATCCTATCTCTCCCTCTTTCTCTCTCTGTCCCTCGTTCTATCTCTCGGCTACAGGAAATGGTTTCTTTCCCGATCCAGGGGGTTGGAGGGGTGTACTCACTGTCCCAAACAAAGAGGTCACTGTGTGAATCCTCCAAAAATACAAAGAAGAAAAGGAAGGCAGATAAAAATCAGAAACCTACTCTCATCCGCCTCTCTCATACAAACACACACACATACACGCACTTTACCTCCGTTGCACTCACGCAAAGCATTTCTCTAACATTCAAGAGACACAAGATACTTTTTTTTTTTTTTTTTTTTTTTTTTTACACTGTACAATCCGCTCACAAGGTACGAATATCGTCAATACAGTACATGGCTGAGGCTCGGCAGTGGAGGGAAAGCTTATTCCCTTGTGCAGGCATGCTCATATCCATGCTCACCTCCAAGAAGCTGGAAAAAAAGAGAAAAAAATAGAGGGAGCCAGGTTTGATGAGCTGCATGCAAATGACATGTAAAAATATAAAACTGCGATACTTAAAACGGGGGCCGAGATAAGAGATTTGAAAATGAGGCACTCTTGGAAAGCAGGCTCCTGAACTGCCGGAGATGAGGCTCAGAGATAGAGAGGATAGAGGTTTTCCCTCTCCTCTTCTCCTCTCTTACACCTCCTCCTCCTCCTCCTCCTCCTACTCTTTCCTTCCACCTCCACCCTGCAGAAGCCGGTGCAGATGACAGGGAGATGCAGATACCAGCCAGTCATTGCCACTGAGTGATGAACACCTCCTCCCTCTGTCTCGTTTAACCCTCCTCTTCCACGTTTGCCTCACCTCTCTCCCAGTTCTCGTTCTCTCGCTCATATTTCTTTTTGTCTCTCGTGTTTTGTTTCAGTTGATGGACCTTTCTCTCCTCTCTCTCTCTGGGCAGTATTTTATCTTATTTGGCGTTTTTTTTTTTTTTTTTTCTCCAATCATTCTTCCTCTCTCTTCTTTCTCAGGGTGATAGGCTCTTCTGTCAGGGTCAGGTTGACAGACTGAGAGACAGACATCTACAGCCATGATGTGGGCAAGTCATACGACAATAGCTTTTATGGAGCACATTGATTCAATCACCACAAAAAGCTTGCTCTCCTTAAGGCCGTGCTGCACAGGGTCAACGTTTTGGAGGCAAGACCTCCATTACTCAAAGAACGATGAGGGTTTTGCCCAAAAATTCTGTTAGAAGGAACTTTGAGCTAATGATGAAGAGATGCAGTCAGAGCATCTTTAGCTTGTGTACACAGAATACACAAGACTCAGTTTCACATTGTAACAATCAAACAGCTTTAACATCTTGTCTCTTTCTTCGTCTTTCTTTTCCTTTGTTCCTCTCTTGTTCAGTGAGCTCTAGCTCATCCTGCCATGATTTTATTGCCTGTTTTCACATTGAACCAGAGTGATTCCTCATAAAAAACAAAACAAAATAAAAGTAAAATTAAAATTGGTTGAAACTTAAGCTACACATTTTATTTTATTTTTCTTAAATTAAGCACTTATTTTATTTGCACTTTATTTTTAAACGCAGCCTTTATTTTACTTGAAATTAAAGTACAAATATTATTACAAGTAAATATTGTTGACTATTGTGAAAGTTTATGATGACATTATTATTTTCTGGATGTTTACTTGGTGAAATTTTCTCTTTTAAAGCATGCCATGTGAAATCACTTTTCTCTCACTGTTTTATTTCTCAGACTGTTGTTTCTCATCTCGTCTCCACTGTGTGTGTGTGGCTTGAGACGTAATACTTATCGGAATGCACAGATTTGATTGGCTGAGTAGCACCACATGTGATGATTTACAATGCGTGCAACTGGCCTGTGAGTTTCCTGAGATGCTAAACAAGAGCTGCAAAGGCTACAAAAGCGTAACCAGTTAAAACAGGAAAATTCAAACCTGAATAATTCTCACTAATTTATCAGTTATAGGACTGCAGTCTGCCTACAAGCGTCCTCACTACTAAGGGGATGAGGGATGGCATCCACCCTCAAGTCACCTACACAGTGAGCCAACATGCACAAGACCAGGGCCCTGAAACTGAGGCAGCTACATCAAACAAGCATCATTCTTTACACCTGCGACAAGCCAGCAGATACTCTATCATCAGTCAGCAGAGGTTGAGAGACTGAGTGCATATGGACATGGCTCCAGTCATACGACCTATGGTTCGGAAAAAGGGGTGGCTTTAAGTTGTTTGGATTGGTCAAACAGCGTCTGAAACCCTCTTCCACCAACACCTATCAGAAATTGTAAAAAAGGGTTGTGTGTTGCAGCCAATGGGGCATCGCCATGCCACCGTCTCCCTCATCTGCATTGTTAAAACAGAAGGATGAGGACAAGGAAGAATCATATTGCAAATATGCACTTTTAGTAACGTAAAAGGTTTTCCAAATGAAATTCAAACACACACATCTGATCCATGATGCTGCTCTGCTAGCTACCAAAGATAAGTGTGGTTTGACATGATGGGAGAGGTTAGGTCGCCCCAAACTGCATTTGACTTTACTGCGCCAGAGTGCAAGTTAAAATTTTTTAAACATTTTAAAGGAAGATAGAAGAGGTATAATACATATAATAACATTTTTGTTTTTTTCATGTTACTGTCTGGAGTAGAAACTCTTCTTCTTGCTCTCTAGTTTCTTTTTAAGAACGTTCCTTACGTATCGCGTTCTTCTGGGGGGCATCGCGGAAGGTGTTTCAACACTCACCGTAATCATTGATTTGTCATCTTCTGAAGGAGCACCATTATAATTAACATTCTAATTTGATGGGCGGAGGAGAGAGACAGAGAGGCAGAGCAACACTGTTGATGAGTCCAGATAAAATATAAAGATCAGAATCAGGATGTAAACAAACCAGACTCGGAGTCAACGCAGGAAAAAAAAAAAAAGAAAGAAGAGAAAACAGCTCGAGAGAGAATGAGGAGGAGACGGTGATCACCTTCACTCGTCCTTCCAGGGGAGTGAGGGAAGGAGGAAGTGGAGAGGAGAGTAGAGGAGGTAGAGGGGAGGAGAGATAGAGAGTGAGAGGAGACTACCCAAAAAGTGTTTGAAAAGCCGTGGGTGGCGCGCCTTATCGCCCCAGTTCTCCTGGAGAGATTATTGGGGGATTAGTGCGAACGCTTGTTTCTAAAACATGATGAAAAGACGTTCGGCGCGTGATAACGCTTTGAACTCTC
This sequence comes from Sciaenops ocellatus, assembly GCA_033000465.1. Lineage (NCBI taxonomy): Eukaryota > Metazoa > Chordata > Actinopteri > Sciaenidae > Sciaenops > Sciaenops ocellatus. The sequence continues at coordinate 6,833,889 of CP136871.1, read as the reverse complement.
CTACACTGCTCCTTCTAGGATCGTGCCTTCAGGCTGCCTTTCCACGAAAGACAGGATTGGGGTGGGGTGAGCTGCTGGGTGCTGTCGAAGGAGGGAAAACAATCGGGACGATGTTGTAAGCGGAGTTTCTCCTGTCGTACAGTGTGGAGACTTCACTTCGGACTTTTGTCCTTTGGGAACATGCAACAGACGCAACAAACTCCGGGGTTTGCGTACACTTTTGTTATCGCCGCTCTTTTTGATTCAGCTGAAATTTCACAATAATCCTGCAACTTCGGTCCAATCGCATGCACTTGCACTATCAGTTAATTAAAGCGGGATCCAATCAAAAAGAGAGGAGATATTATATCAGATTTGTTATGTGCGATCCAATCAGAACAGCAGCAGTGGCGTGCCTGCTCCTGGGTTGCCATGGGAGGCTCGTCGAGAAGGACCTGGTTGTTCACTCAACCAAAAAACTGTGAGGAATCAGCAGCCCAGCTGATCAGTTGATCAGTAAACATTATTATACCCTGTTCTAAAGTCCAACAGCCATATCAGCCAGAATATATTTAAATAGATAAATGGTTTTACGCCTCTTTCTCAAGAGATGCAAATGGCAGGATTTCCATATGACACAGGCCAGTTAACACGCCACTAATCTAATGAAGGAGATCTGTTGGAGGGAGAGCGAGGACTGGATCTCATCTACTTCTCTTTGCCTCTCTCTCTCTCTCTCTCTCTCTCTCTCTCTTTGCTCCACCCTGATCTCTCAGAACTGACAAACTCACCCCCACCGATACGATAACACTCACATAAGCTAAGACAACATCAAAGACGTATAATTCTATATTGTTCCAGATCAAAAAAAAAAAAAAAAAAATGAAGTCAGTGCACTCGATATGTCTCTTTGTGCACATGTGTATGTTACTTGTGTGCGTGTGCACATCCAAAACGCCGAACCCGATGTGTTGCTGGGTAGGCCTCGTATTAAAATGATAGCTTATCTGTCCGGACCAAATAAGAAGCAAATTTTGTTGAGAGAAGTTGAGAGAGAGAGGGCAATGCTGGAAGGGGCAGGATTGCTGAATGGGCCATGCCAATCTCACCCAGAGATGGGAGGGAAGGGGAGAAGCCTGGGGGGCTTTACAGAGCCTAGTGAGGCTGAGGACTGAGGAAGACAGGTGGTGTAAGTAAGATAGAGGCGAGGAGGAGAGAGGAAGGAGAGACAGTTTGGAAAGAACTGGTGGAGAAAAAAAAAGTGTATATAGAGGTGAGCAGATGTTGAAAGCATGACCAAAGCAGGGAGATGAACGATAGAGAGAAGTCGTCAAAGGATGACCCGTGTCAAGCAAAAGGAAAAATTGCTTTACTTAGATTGATTATCGATACATTTTATTCCATGTTTATGTTGATATACTTCATACAGACATTAAAAAAATGAGTAAAACTAAAAGTACATCATTTAAAATCATAAAAAAGTACACGTATCTCATGCTCTTTCTGTTTGTTGGGATCATTTTCGATGAATTAAAAATCTAGCACGTCTGGATTTAGGCTTTATTTGCTCACTTCCTTTTAGTTTGACTACATGTTTAATGATAATTCATTCATTTATTCCTCATATCATAACATAAAGCATTAAATGATGGAGGCATAAGAATTTAGGCCCACTCTAACATGCCCTTTGCAAGCAAAGACTCTTTCACTTTCAATGATACTCTAGAATATTTTGATAGCGCTTGTCCCCACTGGATTTGAAATGAACAAAATGATATGCAGTGCAGTGTAATAGACTCGTAACATGATGTCCGATGTTTGTCAGGGCAGATTCAACATCGTGATAGCGTTTGAGGCCATCGATTGTTTCCGAACAAAACATCTAGATCCATGCCAGCGGTAATAATAACAGTTTCAGTGTGCAAGTTGTGTGCTTGATAGAAAGGTGATTATTTGGCAGGTCAGAGAACTCTTTGGTTTGGCTCATGAGGATGTGATGTCAAGTGTTTAGTTCATAACTTTTCACACCTACTTGAGTGACGCTTTGACACTTTCTCTCTTGGTTGGGGTGACAAAGTCCAACAGTCACAAGTAGAAGAAGTTCAGACAAATGTGCACCACAAACAACTACTACTGCTGCTAGATAGGTATCTTGTAAATGACAATACATGGTCTGAGCCGCAACAAGTCTGCAATTTAAGGTCAAGATTAATTTCAGACAAGGGTCTTGTGATCAGAGAGTTGTCAGTTTGATCTCCAGACTGTCAAGATATGTTGTGGTTGTCAAAATACAAACCACATACCAGCTGTGAGAACATGTTGAGAATGTAGTGTGTTTGCAAGTCCGTCCGAGTCCGTCTGCATGCTAAACAGCTCTTAATTTTTGTCTGCACTGTTAATCTACAATGAAATGCACGAGGCAAAGATGCTCAGAGCTGAGCTTTCACTTCAATTTAATTAACAGTGACAGCGGTAGAATAAAATGGTAACGTATGTTGCTATCTGGTTCTAAAAATTCAGCCCAGTATCCAGTACATAATGTCCATAATGGACGATTCTGCCCCTCACAATTTACAATGTTTAGGGGCAATGCAGGATGTAGTGTGCCTTACACATGGCATGTGATGATTGGGGCCCAACTTTCACCCAGCATGCTGAATACACACATGAAATTAATGCTTTAATTAACCGTAATCATTCCCTAACCTTAATGTCCTTGTTTGGCAACAGGGTTGAAATATTAAATTAAAAGACTTTTTTAACTTCTTTTAGACACTGAATATGTTTCTGGTACTCGTTTAAAAGCCTTGTTATCAAGCTTATCTTTTCCTTTTTTTAGAATAAAACCTTTTCTAATCACTGATGAAGGAATGCAGTGTGATGGTTTAGGCTTTAGCGGCGCAGCAGGGGATGAGCAGATTTCTCCTCTCCGGCACACCGAAGAGGATAGCCCTGACCCTTTCTGACCCACGAGGGAGGGAGGCAGGGAGGGATGGAGGGATGGATAGAGGAGGGGGAGGATGTGGAGTGACAGGGGGAGAAACACAGGAGGAATGTGAGATTACGGCCACTATCTCCAGCAGATACCGAAGGTCCGTCTCCTCACTTCTTCAGTCCGCAAATAGGAGGCGAGGAGGAGGGGGGACAGAAAATGAGGAAGAAGAGAGAAAATGGGTATTAAGAGTCCGAACGAGATGCTTTCCATATGAATGCAAAGCCCTCAAAAGAAGAGAAACTGACTTTTCAGTTTAGAGGAGGAATAGGATGGTATGGGCAGCGGAAGGGAGGGGAAGAACAAAAGGTGAGGGGGTGAGCGAGTGTGTGCGTGTGTGTGAGTGCTTGTGCACACACACGCACAGAGACATCTATCTGTACACTCAGAACCTCACTGATAATAAACGAAATCTTAGAAATGAGAGCCTATCAAGCAGGAATCAATCACTGGGGTTTGTTGTCCAGGAGGATGGCGCCATGTGGAGATAAAAGACAGGCGGACGTCTGGGGAGGGCTGGGAGGAGAGGAGGAGAGGAGGAGAAGTGGGGAGAGGATGGAACAGGAGTCTGGGGAGGGCTGGGGAGGAGAGAAGAGAGTACTGATGGGCAAAAGGCCTGAACGTGCCGTATAAACTCCATCTGGCTTCATTTGAACTGGATGGATGTTTTGTGAATTGGACATGAACTAAAACCCACGAGGTACGTTTGTCACCTGGACTCAAAGAATTATTTTAGGTGAGATAATCTAAGTAGGTATAACGCAGTAGATGAATTGTGTGTGTGTGTGTGAGAATGGACCTATGTGTGTGTGTGAGTGTGTGTGTGTGTGTGTGTGTGTGCGTGCGTTTGTCCGAGTATGTGCTCCATGCCAGGAAGCCTCTCCCAACAGTCAGCCATCAGTATCATATGATTAGATGGACTTGCACATGATGCAAAAACCCAGCCTCTGATAGGGCTTCATCCGGTCCCACACACACTGTTCCCAAAGAACACACACACACACACACATAAAGATACAAACAGCTGTTTTCATTTCTCTCTGCGTGACAAGGTGTTTATTCATTGTCTCTCTTTGTTAGCGGACCATCTGACCTCTGACCTTTGACCTTTCCAATCAAAATCTCCTCAGTTCGCTGGAGGTGTGTCTTCTGCCTGGTTTCCTTTCATCTCTGTATATTATTATAAAGCCTTAAGATTGTGCTATAGTTTTATTTACATGCTTGTACCTGTCTAATAAACCCAGAATAATACAGAAAAACTAATATTCTTTCTATGAAAGTATGAAACTGTAAGAAATCGGGCATCGACTAACATCGGTTCATGTACTGACAATGTTTTGATCAGTCACATTTACTGACCAATGTCAGAAAAGTGTGAAAAACACCAGTCGCTCCCCAAAGCTCAGGATGCGTCTCCAGTTTACAGTTACAGTTACAAAGATCTTCAATTTACAGTCAGATAAAACAGTAAAAGCAGCAAATCGTCACATTTGAGAAGCTGGAAACAGAAAATGGGAACAACTAAATCATTTTCTGCTCCTCGACTAACAGAGTACTCGTCCAAAACAAGCTAATAATAATAATATATGATAATAAATAAGTACATAATGGATGATTATAATTCTGATCTATTTATTTTTTAGTCAATCATCTAATCAATTTATCAAGATTATTTTAAATTGTTTTAATAATAATTCACTCATTCAAAACATCTTTAATCCATTTTAAAATATTTAATAATAACAAACATCACACATGATTAGCTTCCACATCATGCAATAGTGTGCGAATCTTACCTGATCCTCATTAAACGTCATAAAACATAATTTACTGCATTTTAAAATATCTGTAATCTTATTTTTTACGTTTATTGCGGTATTTTAATCAAGCGACCATCAGAGCTCTTACCTCTCCAGGCTCCTGATCATCTGTGCTGCCATCTGATCGGATCATTCCTGGATAGGGGCCCCACGATTTGTCCGGATGGAGGTCCCTGCTGGCCACCACTCTGCTGCCACCGCCTTCATCACTGAACTCTAGGTCATCTGGAGGGAGGAGAGAAGGAGTTGTCAGGCAATGACGATAAATATTTTGAGGACACCATTTTAGAAATTACAGTAAGTGAAGATTTTATGAAGATTTTGGATGTTTTGTTTCAACATTTAAAGATACTGACCACTGGTAGAAACATTGATATCCACTCAAAATATCAGTTTCAGCCATGAAAACTCTTACTGGTTGAAATATAACCCAAAGTATTTCACACAAAAGCAAAAGCAGCACGTGAACTTGATCTGAACCTCTTGTGGCAGCAAAAACTGTCAACAGCTCGACAGCAGGGGGAGTTTGATGCAAGCTGAGCACTTTCTGTCCCGGCTGGTTCAAATAGGGGAAACTTCTTGTGTACTTCCTCAAAGTGATAACTTTAGAAGGATGGCAGTGACGGCTGTGGTCTGAGCAAGCTGCAGCCCAGATAGAGCCGGTTAGCCCAGAGGCATGGAGGGACTGATCCATCTATTTAAAAACTTAAGACAGCTCAGAGTGCAGGAGGAGCAGCAGCAGCCTGTAGTTTAGAGAACTTTCTGCAGCATCTGAGGATAAATGAGCAAGTTTGATCAACGCTGGTGAGAGTTGTGAGCAGTGGAGAAACTCCAGTGATTGACTGGATGGGATTAATGCTAACTGCTTCGGTTACATGAGCAGCCACGGGGTCTACTTCTGGAGAAGCGTTTGCGTTATGACCGTCCGCCAACCTCTCTCTCTCTCTCTGATCAAAACACGTACAAAATCTGCTTCACCACCTCGCCTCGCCTCACCCCCTCCCCTCCTCATCTCATCTATGGTTCAGGCGACTGTTTCGGGGGGTCGGTCTAAAGTGGCGGGCCTGATAAGAGTGTTTGTCTAACACTCTCCATGTCAAAACACTCATCTATCTTCTCTGTATCTATCCCCACCAGAGAACAACGGACAGACGCTGATAAAATGGCTTTCCCACAGCCGGTGGGGGGGTGGTGGTGGAGGAGGAGGAGGTTGTGGTGGTGGTGGTGGTGGTGGTGGTGGTGGCAGGGGGGGTTATGGAAAGGGAGGAGGGAGCAGGAAGGAGTGTGGTTTGGGGGAAGAAAGTAGGAGGGACGAAAGGCAGTAAGAAGGAGACATTAATTTAATAAAATATCAGTTGAAAATATTGTTTCACTGTCGGAAAGAGTGTTGTGGCATTCACACAGGATGTGGTATGTTTCTCTTAACTCACAGCTCAAAGCTGCAATGACACTCTGCATAATATAATTAAAAAGATAGGTCAAATGAGGATAACATTTTAAGGAACTAGCTGAAGTGATATTTTTCTTAGGATCAACACTGACCCAAATGAGATCAGAAAAATGACGTTGTGTACGCACTTGCACATGTAGCAGCTTTCCAAACAGGTGCTAGCACACCTTGTTTACCAGTCATGGTATATGTCACACTGTAACCAGGCCTACTTTTTTATTCTCTTGCTCCGATGCACATGAGAGAATGAGACTGATGCCAGACGCAACAAGAGCTGACCTGACCCGTTTGTCCTTGGGTCAGGTTGGGCTGAATTTTTTATATAATGACTCACGTTTTGGGTGGAGCTCGATTTCACAAATATTTCTGGAGAAAATCTAGTTGCATTTCTTTGTGATGACACCAAATTAAAAAGGTTATATCCAGGTTGTCGGGATCCAGTTTTAGTTAGTTAGTCAGTCAGAATCTGCTGGGGTTTGGACATTAATGTTCCAGGTCTGAGTCAGGTCAGCGTCACATTTCAGTTCAACCCAAACATGACTCCTCAGACAGTCTAACCTGCTGGCTGCAGAGTCTAAAGTCCACTGTCTGTCCAGCCAGTATCCTATCTCCTATCGTCCTATGGGGCCTCGGTTTGGCCACTCTGACCCTCCTTATCTCAGCACTCCATCAATGTCCAGTCTGCCTCTGTGCCATTGGCCAATCCTCACCACATGGGACTCATATCAGTCTGACCAGCTCAATTGACCCTCATTGTGAAATGGTACGAGGATTTGACCTCAGTGAGACAACACTGATATTAACTTATAAACAAGTCAGACACAAGCATTAGTTTGTCAGGTATGGAGGCCCAACATGGGCCCAGTCTTAGCTGGAACTAGAGACATTGTGATTACATCCCTGACACCAAATTCTTTATATTCTTAAACTTTGGTCCATCTGGTGGAGTGAAACTTTTTTTTGCAGTATTTCTGCTTGTTTTTTTTAATTTTAGCATTCCCATTAAGGTTTTTCTTTAGCCACAAAATTATAGAATACGTCTAAAAACAATTGTTCAGCTTCACCTTTAGCATTTTCAAGTGGTATCACTGTTGTGCCGCTGGCGCAAAGACCAGATAGAGTTCCGTAAATCAGTGTTTCTCAAACTTTTTATACTACATACCATCAGAAAATATTCATCTGTCCTACTACAACTATTTTGATTATCAAGATTGTTTATTGTTGACTGATGTTGAATCCTGAATAGAACCGGCTCAAGAACCAGAGCTCAATCTGTGTTAACAAGGTTCTCCTGATTCGCTCTTCTCTTCCTAATATTTCCTGTTTGGAGGCATGATTGAAAACTTTTTTAACCATTTATTTAACCTTGACTTACTATCTCACGTCACATTTTAACTAATCATGCATCACGCACTACATGAATGAATGTGTCTACGTATCAGGCTGATATTGGAACAAGATGTTTTGAGGAAATGTAAAACTTATTTGAAATTAGGTTTGATCGATCCCCTGGTTTAATTTCATTTAAAATGTTGTTGATGGTTTGATGTTTTTAAAAAATATTTTAGAAATTCCTCCAAGTACCACTACAGTAAAAGTCAAGTACCACCAGTAGTACTCGTGCCACTCTTTGAGAACCAGTGCCACAGACGACTTTGGAAATAAGAGCCAAAAAAGAAGCACGCTCACTGAAGAGTTAAATTGTAATTATTACAACTTATATTAAATTTGGGAACAGGCAAAAGCTATTGTGATGATTTGCATTACATAGTGGTAACATGGTAACCAACAAGGAACTCAAACAGTGTAGGGGGGAGTAAAGTTATTAGAAGAACTCCTTTGGAGACAAAGCCTGAGGTAGTTTATTCAATTTGTCTAAATATAAGTAAATTGACCCTTCATTTTGCCCAATGAATACCACAGTGAAAGTGAAAGTGGTGCTCCTAAGTATCATATTTACCTTATAATGATAAGTTAAAGCAGAAATGTTGTCTATTTCCAGTTAAAGTAGCTGTCAGGGATTTAATGAAACACTGCCTTTTCGTGTTGGTACAAAGAAAGTGCTATCGGTACACCTCCACTAATGAGCACTGCTTGCTAATCCCAGCAGGTTAGCTGTGTTCACTGGGGTAACATGACATCTCCAGTATTACTAATCCCTGTTAATTACCCCTCCTGCCCACCACAGACCTGCATAATAACCTAGTACTCCTTATCAATATGGTAGCTACTACCCTCACTGCTCAGTATGATACTACCCCCATCACAGCTGTATACTGTACTGTATGATGTGTAGGATGTTGATGTGCAGACACACACACTCACTCACTCATCATCATTCTTTCTGTCAGTGCTAGATGACCCATTCCCAAAAAGGCAAGGCTGGATGGGCTTGTTATCAATATCAACCAGCTCCACAGTATTCACACTGCCTCACTCATTTAGCTCTGACACACACACACACACACACCAACTTACAATCTCTTTCTGTCACACACACACTCGCTCTTTTCGAACACACAAAATGCACACAGGTCTGCAAGATGACACACACACACACATTTAGCCTGTACACCCATCACACCGTCACATCAATATACACGCCCTGTCACCAGCTACACACAAAGGCTTATCAATACGGACGCTTCAGCAGCCACTGGGGCGTCCAGGCCTCTTTGACGAGCCCACACAATAAAACAATCAGTTCGTCATTAATGAAATGACTAACGCAATTAACCGATGAGAGGGGGTAGGGACGACAGAGCTGAAGGTGGAAGACAGCCGTTAAGGAGACCGGGGTAGTGTTGACGATCTGAGGGAATTTCTTTTTCAGTCAGTGCCGTCTGCCTGTGTCGTTTGTCTTGTTCAAAATATAAATTATAAACCAAAAAAAAAAAAAAAAAAAAGAAGAGGAACAGTGAGTTTCATTCGTGTCACACGACTGCTGATGTTGCTGCATCAAAAAGTCTAACTCGAATGACTAAGGTGGTCAGTACAATGAGTCAGTTCCCACCATCCTTGTCATCAGATCCTATACTGACCATGGATGAGATAATAAAGCAAAAACACTAAAAGACTGCACTTCTTTGTGTTGTTTTTAATATACTAAAATGCAGTAATTTAATAAAACTGACAATTACTTACATGTATGAGCTGCTTTAACTAGGAAGACAGGAAAAATGCAATGTAAAATCACAGAAAGTCAATTTATGGATGCCTTGATGAAGTTATTGGTGAAGATATCTACTTACATACAATCCCTTTGGAACTAATATGAGGAACAAAAGTGTTATTCTGCACTTGATCAGGTAGATTAATTGTTGCGTTCTCAGATGATACATCTCCAGGTATAGTCAACCTGGAAGGGAAATTAATTAAACCTGCAGTTGGGCTGTTATCTCAACTGATATGTCATATTATTAATAAATGCTTACTTAGTCAAAACTGTCCACAACTTTGGAAAGGATCTAAAACTTTAAAACCTGTACCCAAAGATAGAAAAGATAGCCATTGGTTATATAAAAAGTACAATAAAATACTGTACATTACAGTAATGTATTACAGTATGTGGAGTCCCACTTGGCAGTAGTTTGGGTCCACTTCCATTTTCTATTTCTTATCTTGTTAATGTTGTTACACTTTATGTATTTGAATGACTAATCCTTGTTGCTAATTCTGTGTTGTACAGAGATTAACGATAGTGAGTGTGACACCATTAGGTGTCAAATTAGATAGATTAGGTGTCAACTTTTAGAGTTGTCAAACCTGTTTCGGTTTCAACGTTCCAACAACAAGGCGAACCAAGCAATATGATGAGCAATAAGCAATGCAGTGAACAATAATAAAAAATCCCAAATATAATTTAATAAAAGGCAAAGTTTTAAACCCTGATTTAAAAGGACTGGTAGATGGAACAGACCTCAAGTTTTCTGGGAGTTTGATTTGTGGTGCATAAAAACTGAATGCTGCCTCTCTATGTTTAGTTTTCACTCAAGCTACAGTAAACAGATCTATGCCAGATAATCTGAGAGCGAAGCATAACGAAGCAGCAGATTGGAAAGGTATTTTAGCCTTAGATTAGCCAGTACTTTATAAACCAACAGACGTCCAGTTTCCCAATATACTGTTTAAAATATTAAACAGTTGTCTCCAGAGGTACATATTTTTGAGGTCGAGTAAATTTTTTTTGTGCATGACATTCTTCAAACTGAAGTCTAACATTGTCAAAGTCTGAGCTTGGTTTGGTAGGAGTCACAGTATGCATAAAACCATGCATAGGAGCATCCACCTGGTCGCCCAATAGGAACAAGCACCCTCAACAAACAGCCTGTCTGATTGGATACCAATGAAAAATAAAGGGGGGGGGGGGGGGAGAAAGGTGTAACCCAACACTGATGTTCTCCTCTATCCGGCCTAATTGATTTTTAAAAAGACTATTGTTGATATCAAATGAGCACATCGTGGCGGAGCTATTGATTTTTTGACACCACACAACAGGAAATCTTTATCTGCGTGCTACTCCGACCCCACACTAATAGGTGGGGTTTAACCTCTGCTGAATGACAAATCCCAACGCCTCCCGTTCCCATTCTCTCTTTCTCTCATCCTCATGGGAAGCACAGGATAAATACTGTAGTTCTGTTAATCATACAAAAGATGAGGCTCTGTGCTCTGTTTACACGTCAAATCCAATTATATGCGACGTCTTTCTTCTTATATCAGGGAATGACTGTAAAACTACTGACAGTCCCAATTGCTTCTATATTTTATGAGCTATATTCTCAGTATCACAGGCAACATTTTTGATCATTTGTGTGCACAAAGTTTGTATTACGTTTCCTCAAATTGATCTCAAAAATCAATCTGTGCTCCTTAAAAGGTCACCGAAGATGCGATCCTGTGGGAACATTATCTTCTACGAAAGTTAAAACAGTTTTACAGGAGCGATTTATTTTTCCTCTGTGCTCTTCTCACTGGTTTAAAGTTGACAGGGTTCAACTCGAAAAAGGTGACTGTGGGGGCTTGTTTGTCACAATAAGGAACCCTTTTACATTGAAACTGATTAATGCAGTTTTAAGTAGAAACTTTGTGATTTTCCACATTTTTTTTTCAGATTATTTTTAGGTTTTAAGATATACCTCTTCTAAACTATACACTGCATTTTATATCAGGTATCTGTTAAGGTTTATTAAAAACAAAAGTAGTAAGATGTATTTCCAACAGTTACTAGGATTTTTCCTCCACAAAGCCATGGCAGGTTTCAGTGTTCATACATGTACAGTTACATGTATCAGATAAGTTTAATTATCACATCTGTCTATAACATTATGTTTGAATGTCTTATCTTGTTTGTCTTTTGTGTGGACTCCAGGAGGAATAGTTGGAGACCTTAAATAAAATAAATAAATCTGGAACTTAAAACATTAAATCCATTTGTTGCTGTCCTTGTGTTATCTTTCTAATTTCGTTTTAGAATAATTATCAATGTTCAAATCAGAATTATCTCAATTTATCACATTTGTTCGTTATTTTGTCGAAGCTCTTCACAAGTCTAAAATTTGTATTTATGAATTCAGCGCAGCTTTTCACATTAATGTCCACTCACGTCATTTACAACGCTGGCTGATAAAAGGCCTCAATCTAACAACAAGTAAGACCTGATTGCGCCTCCTTTTCCCTTTCACGTCTCTCTCTCCCGCCATGATCTTCCATGCAGCACCCCTGGGTCCCTGGAGTCCAGCAGACTCGGCTCAGCAGCAGATAGACATTTCTGGGATAGGCATCTACTGCTCAGGACCACGCAATCATTTCCATTTTACCCTCTGTTGCACAGGCAAGATAAGACACCTGCGTAGACCCGCTAATCAGATGAGCTCCAACAGAACTTTATCATTGACATTTACTACTGTTTACCCAACTAATTTCTCTTAACTGCACTGCTGAACTTTTATCTACAAAATACATACACCACCAGAAAAGAGCAAGAAGCAAACATGCAAATTCACAAATATGCGAAGAAAGATAAAATGAAGAGAAAAAAAACTAAAAGCATTTTTTTCTGTTCAGAGGACGAAAGGGGTGAAAACAGAACAAGTGACAGGGCTACTGTTGATGAGATGAGCTCTGCCTGCCTGCATCCCTCCCTCCCTCCCTCCTCCTCCTCCTCCTCCTCCTCCTCACTGAAGACAAACAAATGTGAAGAATGCTGACATTCACATGGAAAAACTTCACTTTGGAGTTCAATCACCTGACAGCTGGCGAGGAGTTTTTAGTTATTACAGATAAAAAATGTGACTCTGCATGCATGTGTGTGAGAGTCCAACGTTACCCAAGCAGCCACAAGACAGATGAAGGGAAATCATGTACGTCCGCGATGATTTAAACCAGTTTTATCTTTTTGTCAATAAATAAACACTGTTATTTAGATTAGGCAATGAAGCAGAATCCACCTTAAGGCCCTTATTGTGTAAGCTGATTTTGTGTTACCCCAACCAGTCAGTACGTATCTGATCATCAGGGTCCGACCTTTTTCAAAATGATCTACGAAATATGCAGAAATAAGACGCGTTTTAGATGCATGTCTATGAAGCTATGAAGGTATATGACGCCTCGTACAAAGCGCTGATTGATCGACTGTTTGTCCAACTGTTGGAAAAGAGTTTATAACCTTGCGAGGCAGCTGGATTTGTGTGATCACAAAATCACGCTAGAATCCAACTTGTCAAGCTATGCGCTTGTGTCCGAACCAATGAGAGTTTAAAGAATGGACAGAGGTTTTGAAGTCGAAAATATGAGGCGCTGGCCAACGCCATGTTGGCCGCCTCTCGGTTAATCTATATATCTGCAAAGACGTGCATCATCGGCGGACCTGAGACTGGCTGAATGACTCCTGGGTGCTCTAATAAGCCATCTGTAAGGGCACTTTGCTGTCATTCATGTGTCCACGCTCTTATTTCTACACAAGAAATTTGCTTATTAGATACAAAAAACGTTTTTGGTACCAGGCTGTAAACATGTTTATTTCTGCTATGAAGTTGGACATTTTAATACGGGCACTTGTGGAGACTGACTCACTTTTGCTGCTTGGTCTAAACCACAGTGCTTTGGACCAATCACCATCCAATAAGGACCTACTGGCAGCTTCGGCGTGGTTTCATGCTAGGTAAGTAATTTTTGTATTTTTCCAGTTTCCAATGATGACTTCCCAGACGGTTTTTGTGGTGAGTTTGTTAGTGAAACTTTGTGTAAGATCACCGTTCATGCTGAAGCCCTTCTATGCTAATCAGGTATGTTTTATTGTGTTTCCAGTGTTTTCTTGTGGATATGTTGTAGTAGTTAAATGTAGGTTTATTGCCAGGACCACTAACACATGACTGCTATATCATGGCTAAAATGGAGAGAAGCAATGATTACAGTAACCATTAACTCTTTCAACAGATATCTAGGATGTAAAATTATTTAAGGTAGACCTGAAAAAGTCAAAACCAACCTTCAAAGAAGAGCTAAGAATTCAGAATATGAAAGCAAAACAACGCTGAGAGTCATGACTCGAGAAGCAAGAGGGAATTCTTGGGAGTAATCGTAACATAAAAATGTGTGTCAGAGAGAAAAAGAAAATGTAAGCGCACGAGTGTGTGCACCTCAGTGTGTATGTGTGTGTGTGTGTGTGAGAGGGCACACACAGCCGCTCCCTTGTTCACACTCCCACCTCCATCTCTTCCAGCCTTCCCTCTCTCCTCTTCTGTAGCCTGTCACAAATTGAAAGTGGAGACCTTCCAGAAACTATCCCTGATAATCACACATAAATTAATTAGAAAATGTTTCTTGACATTCTCTACACACAGACGGGGGAGAGGAAAAAAGACTGAGGCAAAGCCACAAAATTAATTGTACCGTATGTGACTCCGATAATTAATTCAATCATTAATTCATGTCTGCTTTAACAACTCCTTCTGGCTCCCGCGAAAAAGGACATTTCAATCAGGCCGGTATCGGCAATGCGGGCTGAGGAAAGGAGACGTGGAAAAGTTAAAGAGTGATAGACTTGCTCGACACACTCAGGGTCATTTGGAGGTTCACCAATTAAACAGACGAGCAAGACGAGAGCAGCGAGTGCGAGCAAACAGAAGGAACATGAGAAGGGCTGTAAAACACAGATTCTTTGACTCACCAGTCAGCGTCCAAATCTAGAAAGAGTACATGAATACTTTTCGCTAAAGTATCTTCCTGTAATATATCTTTTAGTGGTATCGACTGGAGGAAAAATGAAGCTTTGCTGAAGAAACTGACAAGATTTTATGATTCAGCTTCTTTCATTTCTTTTCTGTCATGCAACGCATATCAAGGTTTATGTTCCCTGCTGCTGAATTCAATGAAGTAAATCAAAAGGTGTAACACTGTTCTGAATCATTCTCAAAAACACTGTATTTCTGCACTGTATAAAAGTAAGAAAATTAATCAATATTGATTAAAATATGCAGTGAGTGAACACAAAAGTTCAAAACAAATACAACAACAAAAGTGTCCTACAAATGAAAAAACATGCTGCAGAAAGCCAGAACAAACAGCAAACACACTGCAATTACAGAGAATATAAATGAATATAGAAATATATCAATAAATTTGGTCTCTACTGGATTACTGTGTTACAAAATGGCTGCAAAATATTAAAAAATGATGCTGTGTGGCAGAAGAAAATTTGTTATTTGACCACTAGTGTGTGTAATTTTAACATCTGGCTTTTTATGGTTTATACCTACCCTAGATGTGTAGTTATGTCAGTGATGTATGTGGAGTAATGTAAATTATCACCGTGGTGCAAGGCTAAGCTTGAATTTCCACACTGGCGAACTTCAGCTGTGTTGACTGGATATGCAGCATTTTTCAGTTTCATTTGTTCTCAGCACTCGTGCAGCATGTTTCCATCGATGATATTTGTCTTGGATTTTCACGTGTGCTTTTGTAATAGCATCTGTAGCTGCAGCACATTTCTCTTAAGGGAAATGTTTTGGCCCATTGTAGCATGTTTGCCTTGTCTGTTCACTGAGAATCAAAAGTTCTCGATCAAATGAGGGTTAAAAAAAAAAGCATGTGGTCTATTAGAGTACACTGCTGACAGTTGATTTTATAGAGAGTTTTTCCCTGTTTCTGCTGTAGACACACAAACTCTCTTAAGACTCTGGAAAACACATGATTGTTGTCTAATAAAGGAAGGAAACTGGTGAGTGAGAGATACTACAGGGGACGTAGAGAGAAAGAGACAGAACATGATAAGAAAAAGATATCACGAGGATGAGGAACATGCGCGTGAGGGCTTTTTTCCACATACTTCTATTCTGACATGTTGCTCGCAGCCTCACAGAAAAATGAGATCCTCTAACATGAGATAGTTTTTGGTCCTCAGTACTTCAATGGATCAGTTTAAAGTTAGGGCTTGAATTTATGGTTAAGATAAAAAATTTGATTAGTTAAGTTGCCGATAGACTAAAAACAAAAGTAAATTAACACCTCAAACGATAACACAATGTGGGTTTTAAATTTTAACTTTAATAACTTCAAATTGTTGAAGATGATGTGAATGTTGTCCCTCCATCAGAGATCTCAGCTACTTGTATTATGGACCGTATTTTTTCACCGTAGATTTTACGGTAAAAAATCTGTAATGTTTCATGGCAAAACCTTAATTTACAGCATTCATTTGATATTTTCATGTCAGCTATACAGCAAAACAGTGTTGGATATGGAATAAAACCCCAAACTTAACCGTGAAATCAACAGTACTAATATTCTTTTACCGTAACATTAGGAAAAGCTATACTGTATTTATTACGGTAAAATTCCTGCAACCACAGCTGACCGTTTTTTACCTGAAAAACTACTGTTTGTTTTTTTTATTTAGCAGGAATGCATAAAAATGAAAGCATGCCTTTGTGGAACACTGAATGAGTGTTAAAACATTAAAAATCACTTCCTTTATCATTTCTGTCTCTGTATAGTTTGTTTGTATGTTACTGTAGGGACTTAAATCATGTCTGATAGAAATTCAATGCAAAAATATGCAAGTTAATCTCACTTTAAAGAACTATCTCGAACATCACATATTCAAAAATAATTCATCAGCATTGCTCTACTCTATACATCACAATTTTATAGCTTTAAAGGATCAGTGTGAATTCAGCTTATCTGGCAGTGGAATGGCAGACTGTAACTAACAGCATGTAGGAGTAAAAAAATCTGCCTATATGGAGCCAGTGTTGGGTTTGTCCATTCTGGGCTACAGTAGAAACATGCGGTTCAACATTGCGGACTCCATAGAAGAGGGCCCGCTACGCCTGATGATATAAACAGCCCGAGGTAAGCAAAACACATGGATTCATAGATATTTTTCAGGTGATTATACACTATTAAAAACATACTTATAAATGAGTTCCACCACTTGAGTTAGCTGCCTAAATCTTACACACTGGACCTTTAATTATATTACATGACATAGTAACATGTTCTGTTGTAGCTGTTTATGAGAGAGGGAGTCAGAATAACATTACAGGCACTGAGCATTCTATCCAGAGGCTTCACAGATAACGGGGAGAGTAGGCGAAATATTCATAAAAAAAAAAAAAACACCCACATCAGGATTTCTACACCCAGCCTTGCAGCGTGGGCCCAACAGGAGAACACACACTGTGAAACATTTTGGTTTATTATTCTAGTCTCTCTGGATGATTTTTCATTGCAATTTGAATTTTCGCTCCAGTTGTATCGAGATCCAACACCAGAAGTTACCTCAGCATCTGAATTTTAACCATTCTGGTAAAGGGTTGGGGAATGGAGCTGACAAGTTAATTATAAATGTCTCCAAGTGTATTTTGGTGTGAGAGGACGGGTATGCAGGATGTGGTGTGGTGGCTGCAGGAGAAGCCAGAAATCTGATAGCCTGGTAATAAGCGTGCCAATGTCCAGTCCCGCCACCAGCACCAGGCCTGCCACAGGCTCACACACTGGGTGCATGGGAGCTGCTGGGCTGATAGCAGCCGGACAGCATGGAGAAATGTTCCTTTAGATTAGGGCCTCGCGCCTATCAATCATCAGGGATGGAGGAGGGGAGTGACACATCAATGACAGGCTGGAGAGAGGAGATGTTAGAGGAGAGTGTGTGTGTGACAGAGTGTGTGTGTCAGTCAGAATATGTGGTGTAGATCAAGAGTGGGTGATGGAAGCAGAGGGCGACGCTGGCTTCAAGTGCCCGTTAAGAGCTCGACTCCCAAGTATAGAAGTTATAACTTTACACCGGACACACAGTCTGCGTTTGCACACCTGTTATCAGGATGTTCTCGTTTTATACGAGCTACTTAGTACAAGTGAAAGAAAATAAAGCACCAGAAAAGAAATCATTGATATTGTGGTGATGGATTTTTTACTGCAAGACAGACAAATGACAAATTAACCTTCAATGAAACTGTTTAAGTTTACATCTACGCCAGAATAATTACAGTGAAGCACATTTATTTGCCAATCCAGCTATAAACCAAGCAGCAACCTCCAGTTCTGGGAAATGAAGCCAATGCAGAAGTGCTAAAAACTGTAAGACCCCGAGCGACCGCTTTGCTGCATATTTTCGACTCCAAAACAGCGCTTCTGAAACAGGTGACGTCACTCATGCTCTGTCCATTCTTTAAACTGTCATTGGCGTAAACAAACACCCTACACTGATCTATTCTTTTAGATACAAGGTAACAAACCTTTGTTGTGCATAAAGCCAACTCTACATTGGACCTATATGATGGCAGCAAGCATAATTTACTAGGATCGATGTGATTCATCACCATAATCAAACAGAGATACAGAGCATGCGTTCATGCACGCGTACACAAAACTTTTCCTGTACTATAGTGACAAAAAACAAGCTTCCACTGAGTTCATTGCAAACCACAGACTGTACGCTGAGGTATCTCAGCTTCACTGACAAGACAAACCAATCAACACCCCAAAAGCATTTTGATTGACAGGCGGAATTGACAGGGTGCTTGCAGGGACACCCTCCTCCTGTGAGACACGGGAGTCTGCTGGTGTGAGATATGGAGGAAGGTTACAGAGAAGACAGAGAGTGAGAGTACAGTATGTCTAACTGTGTGATAGATGGATGGATGTGGGTCAGCCCTGCCCTAAAGGAGACCACGATACATTGGAATATTGGAATACAGCTTAAAATGACAGCTTACATGAGACCAATATGAAGTATTTGTTACAGTGAACAGCGTCCAGTTTCATTTTCATGTTTCATTTGTTAACCTTACCCTCCCACATCCTAACCTGACCTGAAACCCTATCCCACCTTTGTACTCCTTAGTCCTTCATTCATCCTCCTCCACGGTCAACGGATGAATCAGTCCAGTTCATCGCAGCTTGGCTCTTAATTTTAGCAGGTTTAATGTTTGCGATGTTGTCTTAGTTTAGTGTGTTAGCATGCTGACATTTGCTAGTTAGAGGTTGATGAGGTCATATTTTGGACCTGATGGTGGAGCTAGATGAAAGGTCAGGTATCTTCTGGGGATATGACAGAAAATCATCTGCAAATGATTGAATAAAACTCCACGAAGTCCTCTAGGGATCTTAAATACCTTTCATGCCAATCCATCCAATAATATTTCATCGCCACAATCATTTGTATTTATCCTGTTTCTTACACATTTCATGGCAGTTTGTCTAATAGCTGCCGACATATTACAGTCTAGAGGAGCAAAGACCAACAGACTGATATTGCCACTATGTCACCATACTAAAAAAATAGCTAAAAACATAAGGTAGCATTAAATTTCTCCCTAAATGTATTCGCTTTTTTAAAATTAGAGACGCCAAACAGCTTC
The DNA here is from genome assembly GCA_033000465.1 of Sciaenops ocellatus. Lineage (NCBI taxonomy): Eukaryota > Metazoa > Chordata > Actinopteri > Sciaenidae > Sciaenops > Sciaenops ocellatus. The sequence goes on along the minus strand of CP136871.1, from coordinate 6,814,785 downwards.
TAATACACTAAAATGACGCTCTTAGGGACACTTGCTGAAAATGCTCAGTTATTTCTTCATATTATATCTTCCCCATCCTTCTATCTCTTAACCTAACCCACTTCCTGTTCCCTCACGTCTAATTTCACTATCAGCACCTGCACCTCTTAAAATCTCTCACCCCCTCACCTCCTGCTCTCACCAATCCTCACCCCCTCACAGTTCTTTCACCCTTCATTAGTTATCTCTGCACTCTAAACTCGATATTGTACTTCTTCATTCCACTTCTCTTCTCACCTGTCCTTTTATTCTCTAGTCTTCCTCCCTCATGTCGTTCTGTTTCTCTCCCCCGCTTCCTCTCTAACCCTTCACCCCTCTTTCCCAAGTTCACCCCCTTTAACCTCGGCCAGTCTGGAGATGAGATCTCGTTTCAGCGCTGGGAGTTAACCGTCTATGCTCCTGGTTTAGCAGATAACAGATAACGTGTACAGAAATGTAACAAACGCAGATATTCAAGGTTCAACATTGTTTCTGAGTCAGAGAAACACAAACTTTATCAAAATGTGAGTAGATTCTTTTTAAAGTGACAAAACCACCTGAATTTCTTTGTATATTAGCTACTTAGTTTGGTTTTGAAATAATCATGATGATACAGAAGAAAAGTGTTTGAATAAAGCAACACACACCATAGATATTAAATAAAATGGTCGCCAGGCGATCATTAAAAAAACAGAAAATGGCTGTTTCCTGTATTCCTGGAACAGTTTAGACACATTAGGTTATGAAGGTCCTTGGTTTGTATGAATAGCTCCACAAAGAGATGAGCAAACCAGCAGCAGTGCAGAAAACTGGAAGCTTTTACACAAACATCTTATCCTGCAGTTGCTACATTCAGCCGTCCATGACCAGATGGATCAAACTGAGAAACAAAGGTCTTATCACGCGTGGACAAAGTGATGAGGGTGCACCTTGTGCCGATTGTGGCGACTCGAGCGCGGGAGGGGAAAGTTACCGTGCAAAATATGCAAATGTGACACCGCCAACGTCTCCCTTTTCTCCGCCCAAATAAATTAGACTCTCAGCTGTGATAATATGCATATAGTGTGCCTTCATGCTCCATTATAATTAACTACTGTATGATAACCCCACACCCACCCACCCACTACACACACACACACACACACACACACACACACACACACACACACACACACACACACAAACACACAAACACACACACACACACACACACACACACACACACACACACAGTGCCTGGTAAATAATAATAACCATTATTACGCCTGCCATTATAATGCTTTATTTGAGGTAATTTAAATAACTCTGTTGGGGAGGATAAGCAGTGAGGAGTGCTGGGCAAGCAGGAAAACACTCCTCGCTCGGCTGGCTTCCCGAGGCCCCTGGAGCAGACAAGTTGTCAGAAGGTGTGATTGGACAGCCCGGAGAGGACCTTCTTTGCCATCCATGTCACACTAGAGGGCTGAATAGAGGAGGGACCTGGGTGGAATTCATTAAAGTGCTCCACTACAACCAATACACTTCTTACAGAGTCTTTACTGCAGCTGGGAGGCATTTTGAAAATGGTAAAAGGAAATAAATATATATATTTTAGGTTTTTTAGTTTCAAAATCAAAGCACTACGCAACAAAAAATAAATATTATTCCTTGACTTACAAAAGCCTACTTTGTTTAACACTGCAGACAGAATGGTAGAGCTGAACCGATTAGTCAATTACAGTAATTGCCTGGTTGATAAACATATATTAAATCAGACTATCAAATTCTGATGAATGATTAAATGTTGCAAAAATGTCAGATAATCCCTCGTTCCAGTTGCTTTTCTTTGTCTGTGAGATATAAAGACTTAAATGTCTTTCAGTTTGGGATAGAAAAAAAAAAGCTGCCACCAGGTAACTCGTCTGTTTTCTGACATTTTATAGACTAAACAATTAATCATTTTGCCCAACCAAAATCTAAAAATGATCAACATATCGTCACATAAGACAAAGAAAAATCCTCACAAACAAAGAAAAATTATTTGATTGACTGTCTACAGAGTCATTCCTTGATTTATTATTATTATATATATGCAGCTCAATATCTCTTTTACACAATGATGATCTATGACAGGAAACAAATTATGAATATTCGAGTTACACGCATGTCCCAGTCAGCAGATCGAAGCACCGTGGCTCTTTTCTTAGGAGGGCCTCTAAATTTGTAGGTTTTGTTTTAGTACATTCTTATTTATGTTTCTGTTATTTTGTCCATTTCTTTAGCTATAAAACACTTTCCCCATTTAGTGATGGCCACTGACAATGGATTTCTACACAGCACTGGAAGGAGAGAATATGTGGGGACCGCCAACCAGCCAGCGAATGACAAGGGATTACTGTGACACACATTTGCATATCAAGAATTTTAAGCAGCGAGGGAGAAAATATCGAACCCTCCAGCCTGCAAGGTCATTCAGAAGATAGTTTTTTTTTTTTTCTTCTCTTCATAATTTATTTTGCATATCATGCAGTATGGACACAGCGTAGATTAAAAAGGCGGCTTTAGCATATCATGCCCATCCCTGATAGGGACCAGCTCCCACCTAGACTTCTCTGAGACACCATGCCACCACCACACCCTCATCAAACTGACTGAGGACACACACACACACACACACACAGAGAGACATCATCTTGATTGTTTTAAGACAAACTACACAATGGAGGAAAGAAGCTGAAAATTGCCGAAGCCTCTAATCCATTCCAAGTTTATCATCTCTTTAATTTGAATGTGTTTTTTTTTTTTTTTCATATCAATGGACGCCACAAAGCTGATGTTTTGTTAGCCGCTGTTGGCAGAAAAAAAAAGAGAATCATAAAAACACAAAAGGGATCGCCTTGACTATCATCTATGACTAAGGAATCGTCACATAAACAACTCATTACACACTGAGAGATGGTGTCAAATGTGTCGACAGAGAAACGTTGTGTCCAGTAATGAATTGTATTATCTTTTAGCAGAGAGGATGAATTAAAATGTTCTGTTGTTGTTTTCTCTGTTTCATGTTAATATCAGTCTGTCTGAACAACAGTAATGACTGCGACAAGGAATTATTTGAACAACTTATTTGAATAAATTAGAGATCGTTATCGTGAGAACACAAACTGTGCGAAGAAAGAGAAATTAAAAATTTTTCATATCGAGGAATTATTCTATTTCAAACCAGAATAAATCACATTTTTGGACCTTTTGAAATATACAGTAATTAGCAGGTTAATATTCATTGAATTTAGACTTTCTACTGCATGGAATTAATTAGGTAAAAGATTTGTGCACACTGTATAAAATATAATACGGTCAAATTGTATATTTCCACACATGCAAAACAGCAGAGGGGGGGGGGGGGGGAAGAGTGGTACGGACTGATTGATAGAGGTTAAGAGGTATCACGACTGAAGAAAGAGGGCAGAAGACATGAAAAGAAAGGAGAAAATAAAGAGATGTAGACGAGGTGTAGAAGTGAGCTGGACTGCAAAAAAGTGGCTCAAAACACGTGTAGAAGAAAAGCACAGTGACCATTTGCTGACCACTGCATGTTGTATTTTGTGTTAATTCACATAAACTGAGGCAATAACAAGATGAACTGCTCAGTCAGTTTAACATGCAGTAAGTCCAGGAACCTTGAGGAGCTCTTAAAAACACAAAAAATGATCACAGAAAAGAAAGGAAAACATTCCTGCGGCTCTTTTTCTGAGTTTTTCACCATTATATAATAAAAACTTTAAATAACCAACATCAGTTTCTTTCTACTAGACCTGAAACTGTTGATAAGTCAAACAGCAGAATATGAATGGCTAGTCCTACTTTAATAATCAATTTATTGTGTCAGTCCAAGTTTCCAGGTACAGAAATGTGAAGATTTGATGTGAGGAGTCAAACGTGAAAGTAAACTGAGGATTTTTAGGCTTTGGACTGCTGGGCAGATAGACAAACTATTCGTTGGTTTATCAAGAAAATAGTCTGCAGATTCATCTGTAATAAAAATGTTAGTTGTTGCTTTATTTTCTTCAATCATCGTCTATCAAATCCTACCAAAACTTCTGTTATTTATCATTGATTACTTAATAGTTTGGTCTAGAAAGGTCAGAAAATAGTAAAAAAAATGTCTAATATATATATATATATTTTTTTTTTTTTCTGTCAATAGGCTAGCTGCCTCATAGCCTTCCTGTGTTAAGTGTTAAGAGCAAAGTGATGACTGATCAGATCAGATTAAGAGTGATGCTGGGGCTGTCTAAGTCTTTTTTTGAGTTTTGCTCTTTCCTGTCACACTAAAAACAACACACTTTTTGCGAGTGAGATGAGGATGAAGCCTGACACTCTTTTAAATACTCAAAACAAAAGATGAAAAACAAAAAAGAAAAAACATGGAAACTTGACGTGCAAAGACAAAAACTACTGGAAATTAAAACGTACACTATAAATAGGATGTAAATGAGGTTGTAGTGACACTACTGGACCTTAAAGCGACCAAACCTCATCAGATGAAAAGTGAAAGCGAAACTTCTGGACTTCGAGGAGCAGGAGAGTGTCTAAAGGCAACAGCAGTGAGAAACGAGTGGAATGCCAACACTCCCCAGAGGAGATAAAACCCTGTTTATTTCCATGCCTGCTAATACACACTTTACCTCCCATCTGTTTATTATGGGAAGTGTCTGATACATTGTGAACATTTTGTATGAACAAGAGCACATTAGACGGTGACTCCAGTCCCACTGTGACATGCAGGACGAAGATGAAGAAAGAAGAAGAAGCAATGGAAGGATGGAGAGAAAAAAGAGGGAGAGATGTGTGCTGTTAGAGGGGTGGAGGATGGAGAGGAGGGGAGTTAGTGGGGTTGTTAGTGGTGATGGAGAGACCAGAGGAGGAGAAGGTGGATGGATGGAGGAAGGGAGGAAGGGAGGGAGGGAGGGAGGAAGGGGAGGTGGAGGAGGGGGGGCTTGACGATAAGAGAAAAATTCAGACCGGTCAAAGTTTCCTTTTTGCCAATCGTGCTCCTGATAAAGACAGCGCCTGCTCCGGAGCTGATAGAGGGGCTATCTCTCTCCCTTACTCTCTCCTCCCCCCGCCCCCCCTCCTCGTCCTCCCTTCCCCACCTCCTCCATCCCTCCGCCTCGCTCACCCAGCAGTTAGTTTGCGAGGAGGAGAGAGGGAAGAAAAAACGAAGGGCCCTATCAGTGCAGCATCATGGTGCTACCATCAACCAGCCACAGCGCAGCAATTAATATCGCTCCAATTACTGTTAAAGGGACAAGGCTGGGACAGGACGATAATGAACACATCCTCTCTTCCCCACCAGAGGAATTAAAATACACGTGCACACACACTCACACACATAAACACTCGTAAACACACACACACACTCAACACTGTGTAGACACACATGCACAGACATACATAAAACGTGTGCAGCTTGAAAAGGAAATAATGCGAGATAGTGCGGTAATCTTCTTGCATTGTTTAACTCATTGAAGACAACAGACAGAGAGAAATAAATAACCAAACAAACCTCGATAAGAGAGGAAATAAATAATAAAATTATGGCGATTTACTTGTTATCTGCTCTTAGCCGCGTGTGTGTGTGTGTGTGTTTTGTTTTTTTCACGTCTTGAATAAATTTCCCCCCGGCCTGTCACATTCACATCTCATGTTCAGGGGAACAGTAGGACAACAGAGCGGACCCTGACAGACACTCGGAAGAGGCGACACAGAAGAACGTCTCCAACACTTAAGGGTTGGATAAAATGATGGTATGTTGGAGCCACACCACAGACATTTAATGTCAACAATCAGTGCTCTTCACTGTAAAGTAAGAGGTGTAGAGGTTAGGGGTGGTGGATGTTCTGCACAATGTTCTGTCCTTTAATCGTGTGTTTTAGTTGAACATAGTTTCCACAGTATCAGTGATCTGACTTGTAACAGAGTTGGGCCTGTGATAAAGATACTAACAATACTTTTCCATTTCATAACATAAATGTACACTTCCAAACTAAACTGACTCAATGCATCCCTCATTAAACACATCTTATAGGTCATCTGTGGGATTTCCCCCTCAATTCAAGCTATATTTCATCAACGTGTGATGATTTTAAAAACACAAAACGTGCAGAATCAGCTTCATTTATCATGTTTTATTTATATTTATAGATATAGCACCTTCAAATAAAAATAAGGGATGTAAATAAGACTTGAGTGAAAGACTTGAAGTCTGCTAACAACACAAAAGTACAGATGTTAGCAACTGCACAGCTCTGAGGAGCCTTTGACTGAGATAGACTGAACAAGTTCTGCTGTGTATGAGTCAAGACAAAGTCACAGATGATATGCATCATATCACACTTATTTTAAGTGTCACGTAACTGTGAGTAATTACAGACTTTATGCATGTTCACGAGTGAACTTCACACTTTAGAGAACAGACCAGCTAAAATAGAGACAGAACATGGAAATATAAAAGAGACGTGGTCAACAGAGAGACACTCACACACGCCAGACAGACGGAGGCTACAATTGCAGCAGTACACTTATAGATGTTGGTGCGCCGAGTACAGCATTGCAGAGCAGACACACAGAGAATGGACAGGCAGGATTTTGTCAAGTTGCACAACAGACTTGTGAGGATCTGCAGCTGGAAAAGGAGGTTGCTTTAAAATAAGGAGTCACCACTTCACCAGTAACATGTTGTGCATGAAGCAGATTTGAGATTTTACTTTTTTATAACAATTGAGTTCCTTAATCAGTGATCGTCTCTTCAGTCAGTCTCATTGGCACAAGCCTAGTTGGCAGCAAAGATTCACTATTCACAGATATGAATGTGGGCAGTAGCTGTCGCCACTATGAGCAAAAGGCAAAAGGCTGATTGTCTCCTATGCTGGATTTGTTTTAGGAGTTTAATGCACATTTCTTGTCTGACTGTATAAAGGACAGTGGATGTCCTTTTTACAGTCCAATTTGTGCACATGTAATTCGGAATAATAATATTTAGTTTAGTGAAACACCAAACGTGAGTTTGTCGCCAAGAATAAAAGTCCCTTCCTTTGGACCAAAACTCACATTTCAGTTTCGTTTTGCTTCAGTACATTTGTCACAAACACACGACATCAACATGTTTCCTGCTGCACTGTGACCAAACTGACCTGGACCTCTCCACTGTAACACCTCCTCCTCTTCCGCTCCTTCCTCTTGTTCCTCCCTGCCGCTGTGTGTCGAACCTTGCTCCTCCCCGTCTTCATATTCATCATCGGGGCCTCCTCGAGAGTCCTGCGTTCTGGGCTCTGGATATACACAAACACAAACATTTTGAAAAAAAAACACACTTAAACATAATATCCAATAACTCCAGGCAGTTTCAATGTGGAACCTCACGCAGGTGTTCCAAAACCAGTCATCGATTGAACCCCGTGTGTGTCTCTAAATGTGTGTGTGTGTCTGGGCAGTGGCTGTTCCTGTCTGTTGATCAAAGGCGGTGATGAAATGACTGGCTGAGCTGTGTAACACAACACCTTGCCACGCAGAGATGGACCCTTTGATTCTCATTGCAAACTCTGGAGAATCAAAGACGACTATGAAACGCCGTCTTCGCTCTCTACCTTTAGTTTGTGCGCTCTCTCCGTTTTGTCCTCCACCAGTTTCTCATTCTCTCTTCTTCCTTCTCTCGCTTTGTGGATCTCATTGTGCTCGTCTTTCTCTTTTCCCTCTATCTTTCCATCTCCTCCTCCCTCGGCCTGTCACCTTCAGCAGAGACTGAGGCTGTCTGTGTTCCTCTAATCAGCATTGATACCCCTGCTATTGATCAAGCTGATTAAAACAGCCTCCTGCTCGCTGATCAAAGAGATCTGTGTGTGGTTCTGCACATGGCCGGACCTGCTTTTGTGTGTGCATGCGGTGTGTGTGTGTGTGTGTGTGATTATGTGTGTGGAGTGTGGCATGCATAGACGTGAACCCTGAACTTTGCTTGTGCAGCTGGTATCAGCCGGTTCATCACACTGCTGGGTCCCTCCCTATTAGCGGAACTCATGATTAGTTAGATTAGATTAATAGTTACATCACAGCACCTCGGGATATCTGAGCTCAACATCTCTCTCTTCTTGTTCTCAGGTCTTGCATCATCGTCAGGCCAAGGGTTAGGGTGACTCAAAAGCTGACTGCATGGAAACGATTCACAAACACGTCACTATAAATCTCACTAAAAGATTTTGGTCAGACTTATCGCCCGTCAAAAAGTGGAAACTGCTTCTAAAATGTGCTCGCGTAAATCAATGAATTCATTCCATTGATTTATTGTTGTGTAATGGATTTCCTGGTTGAAATGTACCAATGCAAACTAACTTGTTACAGGGCAAAAAACCAACAGTGTGACAGAGATCAAAATGAAGTACTGGGTGAAATCATCCAACAAAACACTGTGTTTTAGGCAAATTATCTCCCTTCTCCCCACATACATCAGTGCTGCATGTAGGTAGAAGTCTTTGCGATGGGTTTGGACTGAAGCTCATCACAGAAGACACATTGTCTCCATTACAGTTTGTTCAACAGAGAGCAGTGAAGGTTATACTGGTATTGATCATGTTGTAATTTGGATACTAAGTTTTAAAAGCTTTTAGAGTAAAGCTGAAAGTTCTACACAGTGACACAAAGTCATAACAGACAACAAGACGTGAAGCGAAATGGACAGCAGGAAGTTTAATAACCCTGACACACTCCAGAAAACTATTAGACTATATGAGTATACTTGTGATACAAAAGCATAAAAAAGGTCCCAAAGGTTTGCCACATGATTAATGTAGTTACAAATAGACAGTATGATTTTAGCTGTGAGGAATGGCTCGTCTATAAAAGTCCATTTATCTTTATGGTGTTAGCTGAGCTGGACAGATAATAATGCAGTAGTACTACTGTAGCACCTTCATTACACTGTAAAATAATGTATTAAATACATTTCTTAACGTAAATTAGCGTACAATATACAAAATGCGTTGCTATGTATTGTTTTAGACTTTTGTGGGATTGATATCAAAAGATTTGTGGGAAGACTTGTGTGTCTCTGTAGAAGCTGGAAGCTCCAAAGATCACTGGAGTTGCATGATCTCATGATCAGTCCATCATGCCAGGCTTCAAACTATGTGCTTGTGTACAAATCACAGTTGTTCAGACTGTTGCTAGCATCATTTATGGTTCAGGTTATGACGCATACGTAGTGCCATTTGTAGGATGTAAAATGTAGCACATTCCAGTCAGAACTGACTACTGAAATCTTTATTTAACCAGGAGAAATCCCATTGAGATTTAAAAATCTCTTTTTCAAGGGGGTCCTGGTCAAGACAGGCAGCAGCACATGTAACATGCTAGAGAATAAAGGTGCAGTGGAAGCCATGAATCCACCAATATCAGTTCAAGCCAATGATACAAATGATTGCATCTCCACGACTTTGTGTGCATGGTTTAAAATGTATTAAAAGTGATGACGTGTGAAGAAAATACGTCACAAATTCCAGGTTTGGTAAAGATGTGTTTATTACAACCCTCTATATTTAAGTCAATCCACTTTCTCCTCATGTCTCCTGTCCTCCTCTTCCTCCTCCTCCTTCTCCTAACTTTTGCCCTTCTTTCCACTTCCTCCTTCCCACCTCCTTTTTTTGTGCTCTCCCTCCCCCTTCATCCCACCCCGTCTTCAGCCTCCATCCCGATAACACCTGAGCTGTCTGCACAAAGCCCGTGTTTACCCTTGCATTCCCGCTCCGATAAACAGTGATAGTGCCCGATCGATACCGGCCATAAACGTCCCACGACCACGTGACGCCCTCACACTCCGCTGTTATTAATGTAACAGTTGAGAGATTGGATCTGCATCGTCAAATAAATCAACACATACACACACACACACACTCACACAGTGAGGCACAGAGAAGCAGATGCACACACATACACTCACCATCCATCTTCACGTCACGTCCACCTTTCAACCTCATCCACACGCAAACACTCATACACAGTGACATACTGTACACACACTAAACACAAGCAGACCTACACACACACACACACACACACACACACACACACACACACACACACACACACACACACACACACACACACACACACACACACACACACACACACCCCTCCCCCCCTGCCTAAACAGTGCCATTATTTTCAGCTATAAATCACATTGAATGGCACATTGATTTTATCCTGCAGGGGCTGAAGCGAGGGAGGGGAGCTGGAGACACAGTTATTGCGTTTAATATTATCAATATTATCTCCCATATCATCTCAGACAGGGAGGCAGGTATCAGGAGGAGTCGACAGACACTTTTCTGCCAAACCCCTCCTCCATCTCTCCCGCCTCCCCACCCACCCCATAGCGAGACAGTCTCCATCAATCAGATAAGCTGAACTTCCTCTGTCACACCTGCAGGGCAAAGTCACCCAACAATCTCGCCTTCTAACTTCTACAACCCTCTATATACGTTTCTGTCTTTTGCATCTGTTCACTCATATTTGAAGTTCAACATGCTACTACAGTCTCCACGTTGGTCAATTTGGGGGGGGGTAAGCGAGGGGAATTTCAATTCTACAGGCTACAGAGAGCAGCACATAAGCGTTAGTCATCCGTCAGCGTCTACACTACACCAACACATGACCAGTGCAGTGATGCACGAACTGTACACTAAGTCAGGAGAGAGACGAGTAAAGCAGACGCGCATGAGACAATCAGAACGACGGCGACCACAATCGATTAACTCGCGGATAATCAAGATGAGGAAGCGCAAAGTCAGCAGATTAAAGTAGTTTAGGCGTAAACACTAAAATGCCAAATGACGTGGACTGTTTTTTTCTTTTTATCGTGGTATCAGAGAGGTATCAAGTACCTTTTTTTTTAGATACTAGGGTTGTATCAAAGTTCAAAATACTGTTATACTGACAACCTTAATTAGCAGTGCTGCTAATGGAGCTAAATTAGACCAATATGGATTTTAATCACCACATGTTTGCAGTGTAGAAGTGTGTCAGTGAATTTATGATGAAAAGCAATTAGTCTTTAATTAAAGCTTCAACAGCAAGTTTTTAAAAAAAGCAAAAAAAGAACTTCCTCTCCACCCCAACATAACATTTTGTTGTTATGCTCTCATGCACCAGGTGTTAAATATGGTGCAAGCTCTCACCCTTTGGCAACACATGTGCCGTCATGTTTGTACGAAGCAGTGAGGAACACGTCAGCTATGTCTGAACACAAAAGAGCCATCATATGCACCGACGCAGGTGAAGCAAGCGATGTTCTGCGTTCATGTCTGGTCCTGGAAGTTCTTAAAAAGCTTCTAATGTCATTGAAAGTGCTTGGTTTTATGTATTTTGTGCAAGAATAGACACTGAAGTTCGTAAATAGGCGATGTTCCGCTAGTTCTCTTTGTAAAAACTCTCAGTGTTCAAACTGTAATTAACCTTGATCAGTATCTCAAAGTATGCCGTGTCGGGTCCTTGAATTTCAGAGAATAAGGCTTGGAAAATTCTTGAAAAGTCCTTGAATTTGACGTTTAAGAAGATGTGGGAAACCTGACATGAATAAGTATCATCTGCGCAGAAGGCACACAAACAAAAAGTACCTTTGTGGTTGATTGTTTGATTATTCCCAACCGAACTACACGTGGGTTGGCGCTGCAGCTAGTCTGTGATGAAGACACAGAAACTAACAAAACAAAGAAAAGCTTTCACGTAATATTTGTTATTTTTTTCTCTTGATACATCATTTAGACAGTTGCTTTATTCTAACTTTTCTGTCAATCTGTTAATTTCAGCAACTCTGCGTGCCAGCACTTTCCAACCCTCCATCTTGAAGATACCACAAGAGATTATGACCTTTGTCATTAGTCAGTTTCTGCATCACACACACTTTCTCTATCACCGTCGATCGGATTCTAATGAATTAAAAAAAAAAAAAAAAGAAGAAGAAATCATTCTGATTGGTCCATATTAGAGGTCAAAAGGAGGTAACGGACTGACTAATCAGGCCCAGAAGTGGATTTTATCAGGTTTCCTGTGATCTAAGTGTGATTGCCTTGTTATGAAAAAAAAGGACCTCCACGTGTTTCTGCAACTGTAGAGCAATTCTGAGAAGAGAGAGGCAGAAAACGAGAAAAAAAAAAAAAAAAATCACACCACAACAGAGAGAGAGACGAACTGAACAGATGCTCAAGTCTTCTTCGTCAATAAAGTTGTGCGTACGTGCCAGTGTGTGTGTGTGTGTGTGTGTGTGTGTGTGTGTGTGTGTGGATCCATTGTATCAGCATTAATATACTGGCTCTGTCTGCCAGCTTGAGGAGGGTGTGATGGAGAGAACAGAGTGCTCGGTCCTCTTACTGGTAGAATGTGTTTTTCTTGCTAAAGTTATCAGGTCGGTTATCGCCACGTGTGTGTCTGCATGTGTGTGTGTGTGTGTGTGTGTGTGTGTGTGTGTCTGTCTTTCTCTCCCTCTCTCTCTCTCTTCCAGATGGTGGATAAGAGGCCTTGCCTTTATTAGCCAGAGCTGGCCAGATAAAGACCTGGTATTGATCCCAGGTTGAAAGAGCAGGTTCGTCAAACATGGCTGATTTACAGAGAACTGATAATGGCAGCGCCGGGCAACCGAGGAACCCCACAGAAAAAGAGAGAGAGAGAGAGAGAGAGAGTAAATCAACAGTGTGATGCGAAGGTGTCTGTGTGTGTATTGTGTGTGTGTGTTTGTGTGTTTGTGGGGAGGTTCAGTCTGCCATTTTCATCTTCTTCTTCTTCCAATACAATCTAATACACACATAAACCACTCCTCACCTCAAACACACACACACACACGCGCGCACACACACACCTATAGCTAATCTCTAATCTCGTCTCGATTAGCACCTGACAGAATTTCCATGGGTTTATCAAACCAAGCCAACCAACAGACGCTTATCGCTCCCGGCCCCCAAAATTTCACAAGAGCAGGAATTTTTTGAGATTAAAAAAACACAGCTAGTGAAATCTTGAATAAGTCAAAAGAATATGACTGAAAAAAAAAAAACTCTGCTATCACACGGTTCGAGGGGGAGGCTCGGGATAAGAGGTGCATGAGGGAAGCAGATTCACCAGAGCCAAGATTGAACCTCAGAGAATTTTTTTTTTTGTTGTTGTTTTTTTTGGGGGTTTTTTGTGTGTGTTCGTTTAGACACAATATAGATAAAAGAGCGATACGTGTGAAAAGCTGCAACCTCGTAATGGTTCTTCAGCCTGTTTTAGTTGACTCTGGGTAACTGTCTCCTGACAGATAGCAGGTAGACGTCAGTTGATGAAAGAAAAGTCTTGATGAGGAGATAAAGCACTAATAACTGCCACTAACTAGACATCTGCATTATTTTACTTGAAGAGAGGTGCATGTCGTCAGTGCAGGCCGTCATTATTGTGTGAGCGTAAATGTCTGCAAGTTATTATCACATCCAGTCCGTTTACTGACAAACTGTCAACAGTTTTCATGTTTTCAGGGATTATTTCCTTGGTGGAAAGTAGTTCCAGTAAGAACTGTTCTCAGTACAGAGGTCTGTGGACTCTCCGGTAGACGCAACAGTAAAATTCACTGTGTCCCTGGAAAATTGTGCAAAGTTCATCCGTGGGAACATATTTCTACCCTCCAGTGTACAGTGGCATTGAAGTCATGACACAGATGTTATGTCATGACTTCAATGCCACTGTTTATACTCTGGCAGAAGAGCTACGGATGAAACAGTAATTGATTGATTGAGAAAAAATTGACATGCAGTCATTTTTAATGATAACTGATGAATGGTTTAAGTTAATTTTAAGCAAAAATACCAAAAAAAAAAATGAAGAATAAAATCACTGAATCCACTCAAATATGAATACTACAATGTGTCTTTGGACAGACAAAACAAGTTTTGTGACATTTCATAGACTAAATAATTCATTGATTTATCACAAGGTACTTTTAGAAGTAGAGGCTTGTCCTTTTTCCTAGTTAGCAATCATATTCTTTGTTTGATTGGTTCTTCTTTTGGAGTTCAATGTTTCGCCTCTTCTGGCTTTCTTCCTCCACTCACCTTCGTTATACAGTGGGGTGTACGGCGGGGGGCTGGAGCTGTCGCCTTCCGCTGAGTCATCTGGGTCCGAGGCTCCTCCCTCCTCTCCCGATAGGCTGAGGTTGTCCGGCGTGTTCTCCTCGCCGCCGTCGAGATCTCCCAGGGAACCTGCAGGAGGAAGAGGAGGGAAGATTAACAGCTGAAACTGTACTTGTATCAATGAGATCCACTGTGTGCAGCCCGTTTGGAGCAGTTATGTTAGAAGAAAGTGAGTTTATTTAAGTACAGAGCAGCAGATCAGAGCCAAACGATCTGTGTCTGACACAATAACAGATTAATATTACACTTTAGTCTGCGAGTGAGTTTAATTGTCTTCCTGTGGGCCTCGAGTCTAAACACAAGATGTGAAACATTGTTGAACAATCTCCTTCTTGTGTGATCGTATGTACTGTAGGAGGGAGCAAAAATAGCTTAAACACACTGATATGTTTCTTTTTTTTTTCTGGACTCATTCAAAAAACAGTTTCAAGAATTGGACACGGTGAACGGTCTAATCCAGAAGATTAATAGCAAGAAGCCAAGGGGGACCTTAAAGCCAAATTACAGTATACCTAAAATTGTAGCTAAAAGAGTGATTAGTGTAGGGCTGATCTGTATCAATTACAGTTTCATAATCCCTGCTGACCATAGTAATTATACAGTACTTTTGATCTATTTTAGCCCGTTTGAAGATTACAGCCCAAAAAAAAACGGAGTCAGTTAATATGGATTTAATGTGACTTTTTTAAATTGCTTCATTAATAATACTCCTTCTATAAGATGAACACAGCCGCCTGCTTCAGCGGTGCATTAAGAGATCTAAACGTTGGAACACAACGTCATATTTACTGGCATCACAAGACTGACTTATACTTATTAGCGTTTCAAGGCTTTCTGATTATAAAAGGCAGTTTCTATTACTGCATCGGATGACATCTTTCAGTCTCAGTTCCCGGGAGGATACCATGATAGAATTATTAATTCTGGGTCCCATTTCTCTTAAGAGGATTAGGGAGTTGCTAGAGTGAAGCAGAAATGGTTAATATGCCGCAGACTGCCGAGGGAGAAAACAACTCACATACATAATAATGATGTATTGGAAAGTCAAGGAGGGTGGGCACATTGTTTTTGAATAACTAAATCAGAGTGAAATTAATACTGGGAGATTTTTTTTTTCTTCCATTTGCCGCCTTTCTCCCCCCACCCTCAATCCAGACAGGTTGTAAATTAATTTTCATTAGGTTGTGTTGAACGAACAGAGGGATTGTTTCGCAGCTAAAGCCGTGACTGGGGGCGTATATATTTACAATACTGGAACAAAAGGAGTCTATAATCTATACAAAGCACACAACAATACCCATGAATAAAGAAGCTTGTAGAAAAAGGGAGAGGCAATTTTTCTAATTCTGTTAATTTCACTTCCAAAGCAATTAAAAGCAGGCAGAGATAATGCTGGGAAACAATCGCCGGCTGACAAAGTGTTTCTGTCTTTGTAAATGAAACATCTTTAGGCTAATTTCAACTTCCACGCCTGCATGGTTCACTCTAATTTCAGATAAAATTAACACAACTAGATTTGGACCTTAACAAAAAAAAAAAAAAAAAAGAGAGAGAGAGAGAGAGTAGAGGAGAACAAGAAAAAAAAAAAAGATCGATCCTGTACACAATATTTTTAGAATTAGGTCTATGTCGCCTGAGCTTTGCTAGATCTAATTTTCAGTATCTATAAGGACATTTTCATACAATTAATTTTCTTTTAATCATAATTGTACAAAGGGACTTCTCTGTATAAAATTCCAATTATATTTCCTGTTTAAAATGTAAGTTTGAATTATGATTTCTTTCCTCATTACGGCTCTGGTTTAATGAATCAATCGCTGCATCACTGCTTTCAGACATCAAATGGTGCGGAAAAAGTTTCAGCTCCACTTTCTCCCCTCTTTTATCCAAGGAGAAATATTCTCCCTTTTTCTTTTCCCCCCACTTCTCTTCCTGTCTCGGATAGTTGGCAGAAAGGATAGCGGGGGCCGCCGTGTGATAAGTGCGGCACATTCTACTTCATTTGCCAGTTTAAAAGTTAAAGTCTTATTAATTGTTACGGCGTGATATCCACAGGAAAATTGGACTGAACTCATTCAAGAGATGGAGAAATAATAAAAAAAAGACATGGCCCACATGTGTATCTCTGTACGAGGGACATCAATTAAGTTGAGACTTATCCAACAGCACCAATGAACTTTCTAGGTTATGAACTAAATAAGGAGGATCTTGTTCGTGAAAAAAAAAGCCTAAAGCTGACATTTATTCATATTTTCAAATTTGATGTTCTCCGGCGAATAAAACTTGAAATACTGACAGATAAAATTCAGGAAATACTTGGCATCAGTTCCTGAACAGAGAAGGGACCGTTTTTGATGAATGTTCCGTACGATGTGCAAACCTCCACCGAGTCAGACACGCAAACAGTGCGAAGCAACAGATTCAGATTTTTGTTTGGATTGTTTGAGATTCAAGAGGCCGTGCTCAAGATCAGCTTAACTAAGACTGACATAAAACATCAACAACATCAACAGCATTTATGAAAATGAGACAAACCTGTCAAATAAATAAATAAATAAATATATAAATCGGATCACTCAGACTTTCAATACTCGAGGGTTTTCGATACAAATGCGACTGACATATTTCAGACGGTGCTCAAAATGTTAAAATGTAAATTTGAGAAGCATTACTCAGCTTATGTTTGGTCATTTTTAACTTGATATATGTCGAAAAACAATAAATTGATAATGGGAGCAGTGTGTAGATTTGTAATGGCGTCTAGCAGTGTAGCTGCTGATTGTAACCCCCTCGCATCATTCTATCATTCCTTCTTCTGGACTGCTGTAGAAACATGGCGGACTCTGTGGAAGAGGACCCACTGCACCTCTCGATATGAGAGTCTCATTCTAAAGTAAGAAAAACACAGCGATTCTTATTTTCAGGTGATAGGCTGATGAAAACAGAGTTATAAAGATTATATTCTTTAAATGGAGCCCCCTAAATCTGACACACTGAACCTTTAATTTTATGTCAATCAACTGGAGCACAAATAAATAGTACATTAATGGATATTCGATAACTATTTGAAGTGACTGATTAACTGCTGTGGCCATAAGTTCGAAGGATTTCAGCACTGCAGTGGTGACGATTTGAAAACTGACAACCATCATCTCATTCATACACTGATTGGACCACACATTGGATTAAGAATCGTTATTTGGAATCAAACAGTATTGAGATTAGATATATCTACGTGAGGTCGTGACCTAGATCAAGTACCTGACTGTGATTGTGTGCAGTAGTTTGCAAAATTCCTCCGCTAACATTTCAGAGGAAGCAAAGACTTTATTAAAGGTGTTTCGGGAAAACGTTTTAAATTCAGGTACTCCATGTTGACTGAGGGAAAAATCCAGTCCAACACAGAGATGAGGCAGAGACAGATGTGTTAGTACAGGAGTACTTGAGCTTCAGCGCAGAGACTGCAGCTGTCTGTCTTGGAGGCGCGAGGAAAGGCAGAACAAAGTGCTGCAGCTGATGAAGGCACCAAAGATACTGCTTTATTAACTCTCCGTCCACATCAAACCTGCAGCGAGCAGCTCGCTGATTAAACACAGAGACAACACACATCAAACCTGCATGCTCAACAAGCCTGATTAAACAGACGCAAGCCTCGCCGCTCTCACGCTAATAACCCGCTGCACAAAAAAAAAAAAAATACATTAGACCTGAAAGCAAGAGAAGACGAAGAGGGGGGGGGGGTTAGACGGAGAGGGAGAGGCATACATGTATCAGAAAATCACAGACTTGTGAAGAGAAACATTAAAAGAGGATATTTAGAGAAAGAAAGGAGAGAATGAGAGGGAAGAGGAGGACGTGGGAGCTCTCGAGAGAAACTAAGGTACCTGACACCGAGTCACGCACTGGAGAGGGGCCACTTATTGATCAGAGTGAGGAGAATTACCCACCACTGAGGAAATACTTTTAATCAACTTTGCACTTTAAACATTTTCCGCGACGCTGCATAGGCTCTTATCGCAGTTTCACGGCCACCGTTCCCTACCATCAACTCTCGCACACAATAGGAACCATCCACACAGCCCATGATATCGATCCGTTATATTCAGCTTCAATAAAAATCAGCTTTTTCTCCCCAGCCTTTAGGATCTGAGCCGCTAACGGCCGCCCATTGATTACTCTGGGGGATGACAAAGTCAAGCAAAGCGATGGATTTTTTCGACAGATCTGAAATCCCCGAGACTTATTGACCGCCCCGCACATCTTCACATCTAAATGTGATGACGATAAAGTTCCCAGATTGCAGCGGGGTGCGATAGGTGATGCAAAATTGTCGTTTGGTGTGAGGTTGAGGCTCAGCTATTTTAAAAGGCACGCAGGCTGATGAAGCTCTGTCAATCCTCTGCAACATCTCGTCGATGTTCTGAAACTGAATGAAACCTACAGTGTGAATCACAACAAGAACACAAGTTTCAAAATGAGGGTTCGGCTGATACAAATCAAATGACTAACAAATTAATGAACACAGAGTAACTGTCAACCGTCAGACCTCACTGAGACATCTTTTCTTAAATCTCAAATTGATCAGACATCACTGACATCGGTCAGTCTATTTAGCATTTCATAACGGATGTGCGCAGTGAACTTTTAGTTTAATCAAGTTTGAGGTTACGGCACAACTTTTTTCTCAACGTCCTTTAGTCACAAGATGTTGCCAGTAAGTTTGTTAAAGGTATCATAACTTCAATACTTTTTCTTTAGATACCACGGATTTAAGATAATTGATTGCTTAGGAATAATAATTTTAACTACTTTTAATATTATTAGAAATGCGTTGAATGTTTTCAGTGACTTAAACAACACTGTGTGTCTAGAATCCTTGTTGTGGTATCAAGTATCATTTCTTTGTATCAGTATCAAGTTCTCGTGTTGTGACAACAAGTTGGCGTTTTTATTTTTTTATTTCCCAGGAAAACTTCTCCAGAATAATCACTTAGGAATTTCCGATCTTTAGAAAAATGTTGTTTTTCTTTGGCCTAGTATTTTAATTTTGTAGACCTTTAAATTGAGACATTTCATATAATATTCCTGTGAGATGAGAAATGAGTAACGCTTAGTGACTCATGACTAAATATGGCATCATACAAAAATGGATGTACCAGTAAGGATATATATTAAAAGCTTGGTACCATTGGATTCAAAACAACTTCAATTTCAACTTCAATCATCAGTTCACAGAGCTAAAGACACTTGAAACCAGTGAAAAGCTGTTTGTTTGGACTGTTTCTTAATAAATTACTTTAATTAATCACTAATTACAATAGTTCTTTACACATTTTCTGTCCATCTGCTAATCAATTCATCAAATACTAGTTTAAGCACTCACAGAGCATCACAGCAACACATTGTCCTATAGTAGATTTTCAAAATAAAAGTCCCCAGAACAGCTGGGCCTGCTGGTTGTGTGGCTGGAGTTGTGTGTCACGATACAGTTACTGTCTGCTGAATTACTACCTTAAAACGGTGAGAAAGACCATGGGGAATATGTGGAAATTTATAAATATAAAAGTACATCACACTGCCCGTGAAAAAAGTTATTATTTCACTGCACTGTCGTTGTTAGTCATATTAGAGCTAACACAATAAGCCAAACTATTGATAATAAATCAACATTCTTTTAAAAAATGGCAAATGTTACCTTGTTTGTTGTGTCTATTTGTCTTATTACTTGAGATAGTAAACTAAATATCTTTGGGGGTTTTGGCCAAGTCACCTTAGATTTATTCATTAATACAGAATACATTGGGCTAACTTACTGACAATGAAAACAATCATTAATTGCAGTCCTTTATAATAACATAAGATTTGTATTTTGATTCTCAGTCAATCACTGTGTAATCCTGCTCTTATAGCAGGAACATGACAGGAAGAGTTGAAAAAAATAATCATCTATGTGGTCCACCTCTATCGTGATAGGTCAGGCTGATTGATCATTTATTTATCTATTGTAGGACTGATCAACTGATTGATTCTTAAATGTCAGTAGGAAGCACTTAGATTGAATTAAATCTAATGAGACACTTTGATCACGTTACACTTGGCTGATAGAGTAGAAGTCAGACTACACTGAGGATCACCAACGCCTGGGGTAGAATCCTCCACTATACTCCTCTACACCTCCAATATCAACACTGTAGCTGTGTCCGCCAAAGAACGTGTGAACAACAGTGTTTTTATTGACTGAATTAAATTATTTGAACATCAAAAAAAAGTACCAGGAACATTGTGATGTCATGCCACAGCGCAGAATAAAAGCCGCCTGCTGACAGTGTGAAGAAATGGACGGACCGAAGAGAGAAATATAAATATGCAGAAATCAAAGAGGAGCACCCAGAGAAAGGAAAATGTCCTTCTCAGGCACCAGCAAAATCTATATTATAAGGTTAATGATAATAACTGATTAGCCTGCAATGATAAAGGCGTGAGCTGATGCACATGAAGGCAGCGGGGCCAGCTAACATCAAAGACCTGAATATGCATGAACACATATAAACATATAACGGCGTACGGCATGAACAAACTGCAACAGACCTTTAAAAGTCATTTCCTGCATTGAGTTCTTAAACTGATTGTGCTCAAGACCTTTAAAGGCTTCGAGTTCAAAAGAATTCAAGGCATTTTTTTAGACTTCCAGGACTCTGTTTTCTCTCTCTCGATGGAAAAAAAGGAAAAACATTCTCTCCATTCCAACCTGCAGTTTCTCTTTTATATTCTCGCTTCCTCCTCTCTTTCTGTCATTATCTCTCCGTTTCTCATCCCTTCTTATACCCCCCCTCCTCCTCCCTCCATAACCACCTCCTCCACCTCTTTTTTCTTCTCCGTCCCCTTTCAATATCTCTCATGCTCTCTCTCTCTCTCTCTCTATCCCCTTATACTCCATCACCTTCCCTCCCTCTCCTCTCTTTCTCTCCCTCCCCTCCATCCCTTTTTCTTTTTCTTGTCTTTTTTTTTTTCAGTGAAAAAGCGTAGTGACTGGGAGCGTCACTCTGTGCGGATAGCTGGGAGCCGTTGGCGGTTATCGGCTCCTGCAGACTCTCTCTGCCGGTCTGATCTGTCTCCTCTTCATTAAGCAAATACGCCGACGTGGAAATGAAAACATAATAGCTATTTGATTTCCAGCGAGATATTTTGCATATTGGTTCGGAGCTGATAGCGGAATTTCATCAAGTCGTTTTTTTTTTCTCTCTCTCTCTCTCTCTTTTCCCTCCCTCTCCTGCCACCACCACCACCACCATCACTGCCCCCCACCCCGCCTACCCTTCCACCACCACCACCACCACCTCCTCCCTCCCTCCTTCCCTTCCCTACATCCTCATGCTTTAAAAACTGAATTACTGAGCTGGGCCGGCTTTCAGCGAGATTTCTTTACATTGCTGGGAAGAAAAAAAAGATGGAGAGAGAAGAGAGAGAGAGAGAGAGAGAAATCTAGTTCCCCGGGAAGACTACTTAACCGATTAAATATCCCCTCATTCCCATCTTTTTTCTCGCTCTCTCTCGCTTCCTTTTTTGATAACAAGAAAGAAAATTTAAAGAATTCACAGTGCTTTAGGTTGACTATACTAATCAGACATGGGAGTGAGAAAATTAACTCCTTAATGAGCAGAGCCGTCTCCCTGATAAAGGTCCTGGGGAGACGGTGGGGTGGGATGCTGGCTGAACCATGGGAGAGAAACATAGAGACAGAGAAGGAGAAGAGATAGATGGTGATAGAGGCGGCCAGCAGATGGAGGGATGGAGTGTAATCGAAAGAGAATGAGAGAGACTTGACACCATGCCGGGGTAACAATTAGTTTCCCTTCTCCTCGACTGTGCAGATATTTGCTTCTTGGGCATGAAGAGGGCAGGTAGAGAGATAGCGGCGATACCGCTCCTATAGCGCCACGGATACCCACAGTGCCTTGCATCAAGCGCTGGCCCGTGATGGATGGTCCAGTAGCGGGGTATCCTTCATGCCCCCCGGAGAGAAAAACTAGCCCTAGAGGAGAGGATCAGCAGCCTCTTCACAGCGGGCCTATCTGATAGTCCGGCGCCTCTCAGGAGGACTATTCACCAGCCCCGTCCACTGAAATAAATCTCCCTGCTGCTGCTTTCCATGTTGGAACACCGTGTTGCTTCAGACCTGATAGCGGCCCCGCCGTGTTACAGCTGCAGAGTACTGTACACACTCACACATACAGTGGACTAGGCACACACACCTTTGTCGAAGGGTTCTGAGTTGAGGAGAGTGGTTCCTGTTGTTTGTTAGCCTTTAGCAACCGTCTGATTAGTTAGAAACATTCATATAATCCCTTATTTGTTTAGCAGATGAAGACGTGTTATCTTATATTCTTATTATAATCAAAAAAACAAATGGGTGCTGTGGTTTTAGCAACATCACTCAAACAAGAGGTACTTTGTTGGGGAGTATTTTTAAATTTGGATCAATACACACATGGTGCTTGCAGTATTCTCAAATTACCAAACATGAGAACAATAAATCGTCTGATATTCTTTGTTTTTATGTATTTTATTGTTGTAAAAAGTTGTTGAGTTTCATGCTCAACCAACGTAACACAGTCACAGTTTCTAAATAACCTGAAAACATATCTGTGGTATGTCTGTACCGATATTTCTTCACAGGAGTGCCTTCTTTACCCCCCAAAATTTAAAATATGTATACCTTTACTGTGTGGATATCTTTTATGTAAAGTAACATGAGGCCAGGGATTGCTGTGGAGTTGATATTTAGTCAGCAGCTCACAAAGACTGATTGAATGCTAGCTGATAGGAAACACTGAATGTTTCGATGACACAAAGAAAAGCGCATTTAATATGGATCACGTCACTCCATGGCCGATACCCAATCCACTTCAGAAGATCTGTATCCAATACGCCGATACCGATCCAGTGTATTGGAAGAGTGCGTCCACAAATATCTGCCAATGTATTGGCCTGGCTGATGTATCAGACTAGAACTTAAGTATTTTTAAATATTTAAATGGCAGATGGACTTCTGTGTAACAAAGTGAGTCAAAAGGGGTCAGTGCAGTACAAGAACTAAATCTTACGACGATACTTGTGTGTTAGAAACAGCAGCATCAGTTAATAGAAAATGATCATCGAGGAACAGAAGTACGCAAAATTTGTCAAAACTGAACCATGTGACTGTCATGCCGCGATAACAGTGTGGAATTTCAGGTGATTTCATCACCTTTGACAGAAAGATCCCATCACACGTCACCTCAAGCCGTCCCATAACACCACATCTGTCCTGCCTCTCACCTTTGTTTCTGTAATGGAGCATTGTTCTCCAAGCGCTGCGCTTTGGAGTGACGGATGAACCAACCGACGGACAAAAATGTCCGACTGAAGACGACGCATTTGGTTCTAGTTGTACAAGATCTGACTGATAAGTTCATAAAAATACAGTTTTTCAAGTTTCGAATCACGTAGCCAAGTCGCTGAGGCATCTTATATATTTCCTGCATAGTGCGCAGTGTGAAGAAACCTTGTGATGTGTTGGATCAAGTCTCTCCTCTGGTATTCTGTTTCACAAGCGTTTCTTCTCTGGCAGCACTTCAGACGCACTCTGTCCGACAGAATGTTTCATGTTCCTCAAAAACGCCTCACTCCCACATACATCACAGAGCAGCAGCAGTCTACAGTTTGAATGCAGCGAAAATGAGTGGTGTGTTCCTCTGAAAATCTAATGAAAAGTGAACATGTGTGCATGATGATAAGAGCATAAGGGAATCAGAGTGTGTGTGTGTGTTATGTTCCAGACCTGGATTTGTCAAAAATAAAAAACGATCAGCTTTAATGTCACGGATGTAAATTCAAATCAAACTTTTTTTACTTTTCTGTTTTTATATATTATTGCCAGTGAAGCGCAGCGAGCTCCACATGTTTCACATTAACCAGCACTGAGGAGGATGATGCTACTACACGAGGGTCCGTACCTACCTACCTATCTGCACAGGAACACCCAGTTCACCCAGCATCTTGCCACCTTGTGACCAACATAAATTAAAAAGTGCCAAGTTGCAGGAAAAGTTTCAGCAGCTCTCAGTTGGTAAGCGTTGGCTAGACCTTACAAGCTAACAAAAATTATTTATTATTTATGGTTTATCTGTCAGCTTTAGCAACACCTGACAGGGAACAGTGGCTCAGATAAAAACTGTGTTGACCAGTTAGATAATGTTATGTTTGGGGAAATGATATCATAAGCATGCTGACTCAACACATACGTGATTATATGATATGCAAATGCTTGAGTTGTTCATCTTCACAGCAGGAATAACGTCGCACAGCCTTCGTTAAGTGCTGATACCAAAATATATCAAGAGATATTTTGATCTAATTTAGAACCGTGATCCTAAATCCACTCACTTTGTGTCCCATTACATCCCTTTTTACACGTTTACACAAGTCTTTTATAATACAGTAAGTTAATAAACAATCAACACTAATATATGAAGATGGACGACGTGGCAGCTCCACAAAAGAAGAGACAAAATGGATCACACCCTGTTGGCTGGTTGCAATACAGGTCAGAAAGCCTGCAGCTTCCTGTTAATTCAATTCAATTGTAGTTATATAGCGCCAAATCATAACAATATATGTTAGCAGATAGTCCAAACGAACATCAAATCATTTGTTCAAGTTCTCATTTTTCTGATTTTTATTAGTTATTTGATGCTATAAAAAAAGGAGGTTTCACGTCATGATTGACAGCTGAGCCCTACTCGCGATCCAGTCGCCCGGGTGCATGGGCGGGACCTAAATACAGCAGCTCCAACTCAGATCAGTGCAGACTCTTTATTATTTTATTAGTTTATTTTGTTTATTATTTCATGACTATTACTATCTTCTTATCTGTATTTATGTTTTTGTTTGAACAAATAACGGAAAACATGGACATGTTTGTACTTTCAGATACTGCATAAGTACGAGTATGAGACGAAGAATGAGTTCAACTTTTGACCCATGAGAGGAAGAACACACAAATGGATTTAAAGAGAGATTGTCTGGAGGATCATTTAAGGCCAAATTCAACTTTTCCTAGTACATCTGTTATGTTGTAAAATTGCCTGTGGTTCTTTTTTGTCTTTTATTTTCAAATGGATCACGTATAACTCATGCTTAACCACATTCAATTGTTGTAAATACATGAAGCACATCAATATCTATGACTCTATCTGCATATCAAGTGGCCCTTCACAAGGGGTCCAAACCTTATGGCTGGAAACCTGTGGTTCAAGGCCATAAATATAGATTAAATAATGCCAGACATGACCTCTCCAGGACTGGCAGCCATCCTGTTTATAGAGTTTTGTATGATCCACAAGATAAACTGATGTGTGACCGACAAACTGAGAAGTATTCCCTGATTTTTTAACGATCAAATGTAGAGAAGAAAAGGGGGAGAGAACAGGTGGTGTTTTAAAAAGCAAAAAACAAGAAAGAAAGAAAGAAAGAAAGAAAGAGGGGAGGAGGTCGGAGGGAGGGATAGAGAGAGAAAGAGAGCGAGAGAGCAGTTACCATGCAGCCTGAGCTGAGACCCTGGACTATTGAAGCCAGGCATGCAGACGAGAAAGCCAGCCGATAAGCCCGACTGATAAAAGATAGAAAATAGCAGCAGATTTGAACTTTCCCACCGTCCTAAGATCCACAGGGGGAGGAGGGGTTGATTCAACTACTTATTGAATCCCTTCCTATCTACAACCACCACCGCCACCACCACCCCTCCTTGAAAAAAAAAAAGAAAAACCAACAGCCAGGCAAGGCCAAAAGTAGAGCGGGGACACAAGGTTGATACATAAAAATACACACAGACACACACACACACACACACACACACACACACACACACACACACTGCTACATATCTGCTAAACAATTCCACGAGTCTTCTAGAAACTGTAGCAAGCTCCCGTGATAGAAATATCTCGACATGTGGGAACAAACGCCCTCACACAAGCAGAATTATGAGCGTAATGTCGTCACATATTGCAGAATATCACAACAGAAGAAGTAGATCTTCGCCAGGTGTGTGTAGGGGCATGTGGGTGAGGAAAAAGGTGTGTGTCCAGTGTGTGTTCACCTGTAAATCTGGAGAGGAACAGTTCCAAAACACCAGCAAAGTTAATTTAAAAAGGCCAACAAAAGGAAGACACACACACACACACAACCGCAACACATCAAAAGGTGTCATGAGGAGGTCAAAGAGAGTTCAAGAACAACTGGTTTCTACCCACACACACACACACACACACACACACACACACACACACACACACACACACAGTCATACAGTCATCGCTCTATCCTTAAACCATATCAGAGACAGTGTTTCTTTCCATATCTCTGCTCCTCTATCAATATAAAGAGACTTGGCCTTGAGTAAAATGGTGAGAATTGCGCGCGCGCACACACACACACACACACACACACACACACACACACACACACACACACACACACACACACACACACACACACACACACACACACACACACACACAGAGTTTGGTGAAATAAGGTCATTCCCGTATCCGACATGGTTTTGGCTGTGAAATTTATTGATGGGATTCATTCACAAGGTCTATACTGCAGACGCTGTTTGGCACTAGTATGATTCTCATGCCCTGACTCTTATGCAGGCATACAGGTGTGACTTGTCCATATCCCATATGCAAAATTACATCTCTGACGACAAACACTGGGTAAAATTTTGTAAATATTCAGGATTAACTTGATCTCCTGGGGGTTTTTATGCATTTCTTGAAGCAAGAAACAGCAAAAAGAAACAGCCTGGAAACTTTTCATGAAGGATGCTTACGTGTCTCAAATGTCTCAACTCTTTTTAGCACTGTAGTTAAGTGTGAGTGAGTAAATAAAGCGCTAATGTCATAATGTCATTTGGCAAAATGTAATTCTTACCCTTGTAGACCCATAAGCTAGCCCAAATTGCTATTAGCACTAATTATCATTAGTCAGAGTCAAAAGTGCAGACTGTTCTTGTTCTTCTTGAGGCCAAAAAAACTTCTTCTGATCGTTGCTAGACGAAGTAGCGATCGTAGCAGCTAATTTCTCATCCTCTAATGTGTGTTTTAGTTATGGGTTATATGGACTGTTCCATTAGGCTGATAAAAAATGTTTTTAATCTAATACTTTTATGTTTTCTCTCGGTATAAAGAGAATTACTGAAGAGTATAAAGTCTTGGTAATGCCAGAAAGTGTCACAGCTAAAGCAAAAGTTGGCAAGTTGCTGTAACGTTTGCTCCTGGCATGTTCACCATCAAACAGCATCATAGTCTCATATGTTTGCCAGGCCTGGCCGCTAATGGCCACTAAAGTTCACACAGCTCATTCAAAATATTTTACGATGGACTCTTGTATTATGATGATCTGCAAACCATTGGTGCAACACAGCTAAGAAGCTACAATAGCCAACTCCATTTTGGGCTGGTTGGCTTGCTATTGGACAACAGCGCACATTTGTGGGTTGAAGTTCACAAAAGTTGAAGTGAAGCGAAAAGATTGATACGGATTTACGTCGCCTCTGCGAGATCATTCACAAATCGCGGTGGTTCAGTTGGAATTATCTGAATTTACCGCAAAACTTCAAAAAGTTTGAAGTGCTGCTGCTGCTGCTGGGTGTTATAATGCATTAGTGTTTATTAAACTTTTACTGTGATTACTGTTTGCCTGCATGTGTGTGTGTGTGCATGATAATAATAAGACCAAATGCAATCCCCTCTCCTTGATCTCAACCCTGAATAAAGACGGGAAGCAGATGAGAGATTATAATGGTATGCAGGAGGAAAGAGAGAGAGAGAGACTCCCTCCACTGTTGTCCTCCCTCACTCACCCTCCCTGTCCGAGCAACCCCCTGAACACCACATCTTTGACATAAACCAGCTCTGTGTGCATGTCACTGCGATGTTGCGGATGTTGTAAAAGAAAAATGTTGTTAACACTAGAGAAAACAAAAATCTCCAGCCGATGGTGCTGAATTTTACAAGTTTCATTTCCTCGTATTCCTCTCTCCTCATCCTCCTCATCACCCTCTGAAGTACCACAGCCTTCGCTTTTGCTTTTTAATCAAGTGTTAACCCTGAAACTTCATGTCAAGTGTGCAGCCACAAGAGAAACCAACACACACACACACACACACACAGATGTTTCTGCTGGTTTCAGAGACTAAACACACTGAGGGACGGAGAGAAAACAGCTCCGGCAAACGGAGACAAAAACATGACTGAGAACGCAACAAGAACTGCCCTGGGGGATGGTTTGTGAGCGTGTGCATATGTGTGTGGACGAGGGGTTGATGGCATCTGCCTCAGTCAGTATCATCCATCTGTACTATTAGGCATATGATGCACTTTAAACTGATATATTCACAGTGAAACTGATCAATATGACGGTTTATCAATTTCATGCCCTCGAAATATGGCATCGTCTTCCTGCAGACAGCAGTTTAAATGATGTTTCAGAGGTTTTTACTCCATTTTTTGATGTTTTGGGGGCATAAAAAGAGTCGCATTTATGTGTATCAAACAGAACATCACCTACAGTTGACTTCAGTATAGAGTACAGCAGGTTTCTGCAGACTAACTATCGTGACGTGGCATCGTGACGAGACCATCTGAACTTGCGGGTAGCAAGTGCTGCTGTCTTGGTCGACCCTGCAGGAGTTCAAACTGAAAATAGCACTGTGCTTGCAATTATTTGATTGGTCAATGCAGAACCTTGCACAATGACACAATGTGTTGTCGAGCTGAACTGGATGCAGCAGTACTCCAATTGAAAACAAAAAGGCTAGCTAACAACAAAAGCGCACTATTGTGGATCCAAACGGGTCATTAGGTTATCTTAAAGGTCCAGTGTGTCCGATTTAGGCGGCTCTATTTACAGAATATGGCAGACATGGAATATATGCGAAATTCACATGAAAAGCAAAAGTCCATATCTACATCTACTGTAGAAAAATGGCGGTTCAAAATGGCGGACTCCATGTCAGAGGACCCGCTCTTACTGCGGACATAAAGAGCTCATTTTAAGACAACGAAAACACAACGACTCATATATTTAGGTTATTATACACTAATGAAAACATACTTATGAATATTATATTCCAGAAAGAAATGCTCCCAAATCTTACACACTGGACAACACTGGCTTTTCTCAACAAAGCTAATAACTAAATTAACTAAGTAGACAACTGGCACATTCACCTGCAGTGGTGTGTTTCACCATACCTAACATCCTGCTTTGTAATAGGTTTACAGCTCTTTTGAATACACACTTTTTGCACCTGAAGTGTCACATAAGGTGTATAATGTATACATAAGCACAGATCAAGCCAAAAAGAAATTCAATAGGCCACCGTTCCACATGACAGAATCCAAGTGTCGCACATCTGTGAGATCTCCAGCTGCCTACTGTACATCTGCCTCTCCTACTGCCAAGAAGAGAAAGCTTCTACCAGGAAACCCTCTCTGAGAAGTAAAGAGAAATACTACGAGAGAGAACGACAGAGAGAGGAGGGGTGGGGCAAGATAAAAGGCCAGAGAAGTGATAAAGATAAAGAGACAGACAAGCAAAGCAAAAAGAAAAAACAAGGGAAAAGATAGATGGAAAGGAAAAGAGGGGGTAGGTTTTTTTGTTGGAGAGAGCAGAAATAGAGAAGACGGGGTGAGGGGGTGGTACGCCACTCACAACTTGGCTTTGCATCTGTTATCTCCGCCTCCTGTCACAAGGCTTAAAATAAAAATAAAAATAAAGTGAGATGGTGGCAGCAGTGTTGGTGCGATAGCCCCGTGGAGCATGGAGAGGGGATGTAAAGGAGATAGCTGGTTAAATATAACCCGCTGCATGGCTGGCAGCAGCAAAGAAAGGGGGTATTTTCAAGAGGCAGGGCATCACTGGAGCCCTCACTGCCCAGATAACATCCATGTTAAGAGTGTGTGTGCATGTGTGTGTGTGTGTGTGTGTGCACAAAAGACATATCCATAACTACTCTACTGATCGAACACATACACAAGTATGCAAGCCCAGACATACACAATTACTTTTACACACAGATGGTGGAGAAAACACACACTCACACACACACACACAGAAGGAGCAAAGCCAAGAAAAGATGCGTTCGCTCACATCTATGTATCTCTCTGCCTCGCCAAAGGAAGTATCAGCACCACCACCACCACCGCCGCCGCCCCCACCTCCAACGCAAAAAGTCACAACGGGATTTCTGATGGGAAAAATGTGCTTTCCTCAGATGATGGTCAGATAGAGGGGGAGTACAGCCAAATGTCAAAGATGATAAATGGAAGGGTGCAGAGACAAGATCACACACACAAACACAACACAGGCAGGCAGGACACAGAAATACTCTCTTCCTCACTTGTACTCATAAAAGCACACATGCAAATACACTCGCGCACACACACGCGGCGCAGCTGCAATTGTCCCTTCCATGTTTGAAGAGTCTATCGAAGCCGACATCAACAACTCAAATAATCTGTAATCAAAGCCAGAAATATACCTTTGGCCCGTGTGCATGCGTTCAGTTCAGCTCCATGCCAGAATTAAATATGAATAAACCTTACCACCTGTAACATAAACAATCTTTGGACATATGAGAGGTTTATTTCCTAAAAGTATAATGACCCAAAGCTGTTACTGTCAGAGCATCATTCGTGACAAACGTTAAGTATCATGTCTTTCATGATGGTATATTTCTTTTTTCGTCTTCATCCTTTAAAACTTGTCAACACCTGGAATTTGGGAATGACTTGGGCTGCATTTCCCGACTATTTTCATGATCTATTATCTATTATTAGCTGATCATATTTTCCATTAATCATGAAATAATGTCTTCAAATTGCTTTAGAGTCATATGAAACTGCCATTTGAGGAGCTGGAACCGGAGAATGTTTTAAGAGTTTAATGATTTATTATTACTCAGTAATTTTCTGTTCAGCCACACAATTAACTTACTGATTATTTGAACCCAAAATCATCACATTAAGTTGATATTTCTGGCCTCATAGCCACTAACTGTGATGCTTTTGACCAACTTACTTTGACACCTCAATGTCACAACATCTTTGAATGCACCACGAGGGGAAACAAGGGCACTTCCTACTCTTTTGTCATGCCAAACAGGGGGCAGAAATCTGGATCCGCTACATGATAGCTTTATGGATCTGGTTGAGGTTCAGTGTATTGCCAGTTTGAGTTTGAACCTCCATCATCTAGTCAAAGGATGACTCTCCACCTACTAGATTAACTCATGGTGGACTCAGTATCTGGTCATAGGTGACACCCATGACAGAGTCATGTCTTGTTGTGTCTTTCTTAGCTCAGTCTGGCCTTGCCCTGTCTGGTCTGATGTCTTCTTGGGCTTTAGGCTAGCTTAACAGAGGTGTGTGTGTGTGTGTGTGTGTGTGTGTGTGTGTGGATGACTTAAGAGATAATTTTAATATCAGGCCGGTGTGGATTGCTGATAGTGTTTTAAGGCAGGGCCCGGTGGACCGAGCGCTGGTAGTACCTATCTGTAATTAGTAACCATTCCCTATCACTGATAAGATAAACTATGTCTGACCTTTTCCATTTTGTCACCATGGCAACCCGACACCCCCACCCCGGCACCGCCGCCCTCCCCTTCGTATTATTTTAGTGATTAAACAGCAAATAGCGCCGAAGATGTGAGGAGCTGATAGGAAGATGATTAATAATAGTCCTCCACATGGTCCTCTTTGTGTGTGTGTGTGTGTGTGTGTGTGTGTGTGTGTGTGTGTGCGCTGAGGAGGAGGGGCCCGTCAGTGTCAAACAGTCACTGTGAAAAGGCTTGGCTTGGCTTTTTGTGGTGAATAATGGAAATTTAAGATGAGCTCAAAGTGAAATAAAAGCAGCGGGATGAGAGCGATAGATGTCTCCCTTTTCCGAGAGCCTCTCTCTGAGGATAGGGAATATTAACATTACCCTCTCCCACACCCACTCAGCTTTTGCCCACCGTGGCCCTTACATTCTGAGGGGCCATGCTGTGGAAGTGCTATCTGTCGATGAATAATGAATGCTGGATTCCAGGGTTACCTCCTCCTCGCTTTAAAACGCCGCGCTGTGGTTTTAGAGTGGTGGGCAAGAGGACTTAAACCGTCGATCAGAGAAACCTGAAATGAGAACCTGGGTGTAGTTCTCGATGGATGTCCGTGACAAACTTCCCCTCACTGAAAAAAATCACACCGTCACTCTGAAGATGAAAGGCGCAGATGTGAATATGACGAAATACTTCCTCAAAAATAGCATCTTGCATATTAACATTTACCCGCGGTTGAGTCAGATTACTTTGAAATGTGGTTACAAATTACATGGCATGTTTAGAATTAGAAAAAATGTAATCTAATTTGAATATTTTTTTGGACTTCAATTTCAAACATTGAAAATATTACCCCTTGTACAGCGAAGTGACAGCAAAATTTAGAGACACCAGGATTACGGTAAACATCTAACGTTACTCTTTACAAGATCATTTATGATTTCCTACGACTCAGAAACAGTTGGTGACAGCAACCCAACCAATTCAGCAATCCCTTAACAACATATATATTAATTCTAGCTCCATGTAAAGTGAATAAACATGATAATGTTGGTCTGCCTTAACAAAGCTGAACACAGAATTGCAGCTTCATTAAGTCAGAGTTACGCTGAGTGAAACGTGACCCTAAATTTAGCAGAAGTAATACATAAAAGTCTGTTTTTTGTCAGGTAATAAACATTATCAGTGTCTGATAATAAGCCAATAATGAGGCACTGCTACTATTTGTGGTTAGACGTTCTTAATATCTGGTGTGACAACGCTGTGGTTAAAGTCTGGTAAGGTTTAAGTACAAAGACCACTTGATAAAAGTTATGGAAAGATCATGTTTTGGGTTACGAGTGTGTGTTTTAAGAGCAACGAGTAGAAACAAGTGAAAATTAGACAGAAAATATAAAATATTGCAAAAACGAAAATAAAACGTGGCCTGTGGAGTTTTTCAGAGTGGGTCTTGTGTTCTTGTGTTTCGTTATCATCTCATGCACACGGCTGATGTGATGCAGTCCTGCTGATGGTTTCACATTTGTCAGCCGAGTTAGTGGCAGTGAAGTGCAAATAAATAAACCAACAAAGACAACAAGGAAGAGGTAAGCTAGAAAATATGAATATTAACATTGAAAATTCAGCCTGATCATAAAAGATACACGTAGTCACAATATCAGATCCCAAAACTCCACATCTCTCAAATTTGAATGTCAAGTTCCACAGATTCATTATCCTCCCATCCAACAGTGCTCTCCCCTGGAGCCCTCAGTATCTTCCTCTTCCTCCTCAACAGTCAGAGTCCAGTCAGCTCAGAGCGAGGCCTTCCCCACTTTTAGGAAGCCTGCTCTGTATCTCCCCGCATTTGCATGCCAGGGAAACAGCGAGTAGGTATGCAAAGCGGGACCAGTTGACTGAAAGGTCAGTGTGGGTTTTGCTGAGGGCCAGGCAGCCAAAAAAGCAAAGCAGAACTCGGCTTATTGTTATCGGTCAGATCCCTCAACTGCACACCGGACTAATTATAGAGATCAGCGGTGCTATCTGTATGTACAGAAGCACGAATACTGTGTGCATACTACAACAAAACCTGAGTACATCACGGATATGAGCTTGTTATACTAATACTTTTAAACTGTAACTCATATCTAACATCAATGACACCTAAGTCCATGTTCAGTTCAGCATAGATGGTACCTACAGCGGTCACACTACATGTGGCTGAGCAGAATGTCTGTGTAGACCCAAGTGAGTGTTTGACTAAAATAATCTAAAATGGTTCTTTGCAGTTACATTTTAACGTGTTTCACATGTTACACACTCTTCCTGGGGTCCATAATACAGCATAATGAATGTATTGCAATATTTATATTCACAGGATTACAAAGTTCCCACATGCAATTTGAACATTCTTTGAACATCTTCACATTAAAAGTATTTTACTAGTTAAACACAGGTTGACTTTTATTATGAAGTAGTCTCAGGAAATGCAATGTGTTCGTCAGCTTGATACCTCCAATTCCACACGGCTCACAGCATAAAAACAGATCACGGCTGCAATTATTGCTTGACTCGTTTGTTTTGCAGCCCTCAAAATTCTCTGACCTCTAATATTAAACTGCGTTTGACACCACAAACTACAGCTGTTACGTGTACGGTAACAATGCAGCCACATTAAAGCGCCAAAATCGGTTGAACTTCATGGATATTTCCTGTCGATCAAGACTCCATTCTGCAGTTATATTATGAATTACAGATTTTATCCATCACTGCTCAGCGGGCTGCCTCTATGGTGGACAGCTAAGAGCAGTTTCTAGTAAAGTATGTATTTATTATTACGGTTATGAACAAAAAAGTACAAATATTAAACAATAAATATTATTTTTTTGTTTGTTTTGTCTGCTTGGAAACATTCTGTCTGTTGGACAAATGTAGCCGATGACCTCGGCTGTATACTGTAGATTTGTTTTTGTTCCGTGTACTGTATCAAATATGTTTTCCGCGTGTTGTTTCTCTGGGGGATAACCGGATTAGTACAGTTACTATTCCGACATTATATTCTATTTCTCACACGGGCCCTAAGCTCCAGAGTAAGGACGGGTCTCCCGACATTGCAGTCATTGGGGTTGGTGGTGGTGGTGGTGGTGGGGGGGGGGGGTTCAGAGGAATGTGCCTGGGAAGGCAGATTTAGCCAATCAGATGAGTGTCAGTCATCCAGAGATATTTTAGAGATAATAAGCATTCTGGGATATCTCTGGAAAATTCCTGCCCCTTACAGTGGAGCAGATAATGGATGCCATACACTGCTGAGTGATGTGGACGGAGGCAGGATCAGATTCACACAAGCAACGTACGCACACACACACACACACACACACACACGTTTATACATACTGCTGCTGGTATAAGCACTTCCCAGCACCACTTTGAAGGCAATGTGGCTGTGGAATGCACGCACGCGCGCACACACACACAGAAGTATGTCCACATGATTGCTTGAGTAAGCGAATTAGCCTCAGCGATGGCTGAGGAGGCAATAAGTTGGCAGAAAAGAGGGATAATCTTTTATCTTTCACCCTCCCAAATGATTTCTTAAAGTCTGTATCACTTCCCTGACAGTTGACGTTCCACTTTTTCCCTCTTTCATTATTTATTTATCTATTTTTGCTTTGTGTGAATTCAGCTAAAATACTTCTAAAGCGCTTAATGGCCCTATCGCTGCCTCAGATCTGCTGCCACATGCTGCCTTTTCCCCCGCTTCCCTCCTTATTTTTTTTTTTTTATATTCTCCGGCCCGGCCCCAGAAGAGCCGGCGCTTTATCAAACCGTCTTGACGAGAATGACACGGCCAATTATTGACAAATTATTCCTTCATAGAATGACAGTAAGACAAGGAGAGGAGTGAGAGAGAGAGAGGGGAGAGAGAGACTATTGGCTTGATGAGTGGAACTCAACCCAACGCCCCCCTAACAGGCCTGAGGAGACAGGCGTCTATCTATCAGATTCTATTAAGAGCTCGGCACTTTGGCGAACAAAGCTGCCCGCGCCCCGCCACGCATTAACTGCTATTATACGCTCATGAACTTTGTCACAATCACAATGGTTCCCCCCCATTCTTCCCTTTTGCACATTTTTAGTCTCCTTTTGTGCGCTTAAGAATCACTGAGAATCACATCGCTGCTTTTCCTTTGTGTGTCTGTGTGTGTGTGTGTGTGTGTGTGCACGCATTGGATGTAGAAGATGATGACGCATGTACAAAGTAAAATTACCACCTTGTAGTTGAGCATCTCTGCCAGCCACATCACGTCGCAGTTTAGATCCACGTCTCCCAGAAAACAACTTTCAATTCAAGATTTAATTTTCAAAAATGAAGTGTATTTTTTTGGGGTGAAATTAAAGTTATTACTAAGTTGACATGTATGAATCCAATGAAGAATTTCCAGTGAGTACAGATGACTGATCTTAGTCACATGGTGGAACGACAATGACCGATGAGCTTGTGGTGGACTGCTGCTGTATGTCTTTTAGTGTATGAGCTCATTGAGAGGAGTCAAGCTCCTTGTATGCATTCTAAATTTTGCTGAAGCTGAATTTTTTTATTGATTTTGTGGTTGAAGATTTACTCATGTCTTCAGTAGGAAATGGTTGGGAAATCAGAATTTATTGAACTACAAACCAAGCAGAGAAAATGTTGGTTTTGTTGTGCCGTAGAGATGTGCTAGAATAACAAAATAATGCACAATAGTCAACACTGACACTGTCAAACTTGGCAGATTTGGCAGGAAATTCTGACGGAGGCTGCGCAGAAGCCGTGCTGGAAACAAGGATGAATAGACACAGGTAAAGAAAGGTTTGACCTATACACTCGTTCTTGTTGTGTCCTTAAAATCATTGAACAGGAGAAGGTTTGGAGGAATCTTAGCTCAGCTTCTCTGACATTTCTCATCCGTAGTGCCACTGTGAGTGTTTGCTCCTGGTTTTCAGCTGCTAACCTTGCTGATGGACATCTCGAGCTTGACACTTAAGATACAGTACACGGTTAAGAATGCTGGTCCTTGAGCAGTTCCACTTGTTTCCAGCTGCTTGTAGCTCAGATCAAACATGGGGAGGGGGAGAGGGACTTTGTCCCAGAAGCCAAAAAAGTACTTCAAATGCACACACCTTTAAATAAACACCTGCCAGCGATAGCGTAAAAGATACAGCACATGTGAACTGGCCCACTAATAATAGGTCGACGAACTATACTAATGCTTTATCAGTCCGTTGCTTTTGTGAACCACCTTTCTTATCACCTGCATCATAATCGGGGGGACTTTGAGGCCTGACAGTCCGATGGGTGTAAGATAGCAGTTGTCGATGTTGTCAGTTTGTCCAAAGATACAGTCTAAAAACTGTTTCTGTTGGGAGCCAATCACCACTTTGTGCCTTTGTCTGTGTATTTTTCTGGCCCCATGATTAATCCATTAATGGTTTGATCTCTGAAATGTCATTTAAATTGTCCAGATTGTTTGTTTTGACCCACCACCAGTCCAAAATGGAAAGATGGGCGCATCAATTAATTTCCCATGATTACATTTGAGAAGCAGGAGCTAATAAATATTTGTCCTCTTTGTTTGAAAAACACCTTACGTAATTAATTAGCTGCAGATTCATTTTCTCTTGATCGACTAATCATTTAATTAACTAATCATTTCAGCTCTAACTACAGCGCTTGTTGTGTAGCCAAGCTTTTACACGAACCCTCAGAACTTTGTTTTAAACTCTAGTGGAGATCCGAAAGTTTTTGAACGTCAAGATGAATTTTGGAGTAAAATGATGCACAAGAGCGAGAATATTTTCACTTCATGAAATGGTGCAGCTATAAAAAATATTATCTGATATTTCACGTATAACTATCATATATCTTCAATGACGTTTTGGAACAGTATACTGTACATACTCTTTTAAAGATATGAGAGGAGATATGGGGTAAATGTAAAGGCTGAGACAGAGTTGAAAAGGTTAAAACATCATAACCGACACTGAAAGGCCGTCTGTTAAAAGGTGGGAAAAAAGAAGAAAGTGAGCTCTGTTCATGGAGCACAGAAACCCAAGAAAAGAATAGACTTGGTGTGTGTGATTGAAAGAAAAAAAAAGACCCACCAGGGCCTGACCCCTCGACCCACAACTGATGCCAAGAAGACCTCTTTTTCCTCTCTGACTCCCCTCCCCATCACCACCGCCATCACCGCCACCCTCCTCTTCTTCCCTTTCTCTCCATTTTCCACCTCCACACACCCTCCCTATCGCTCCGCTTTGCCA
Source organism: Sciaenops ocellatus (assembly GCA_033000465.1). Taxonomy (NCBI): domain Eukaryota; kingdom Metazoa; phylum Chordata; class Actinopteri; family Sciaenidae; genus Sciaenops; species Sciaenops ocellatus. Next base: position 6,776,655 of record CP136871.1, on the reverse strand, counting down.
AGTCCACATCGTCGGTAACGAGGGTGTAGTTTCTTAACATTCATCATCGCTGAACTCTGAAACTTTATCAGCTCCAGAGAGCGGCGCCACAGCCCCGGCCCTGGCTTTCTCAGCTCTCAGATAGGGCCGATAACACGCTGATAGATTACAGCAGATTGTTTTACTTCAGGGGACACTGCTGCTGCTGCTAATACTAATACACAGACAAGAGGACTTGCTGGTGATAGAGCAGGGGGCGGGGGGGAGGTGGAGGGGAAAGGGGGCAAAAAGGCACAAAGAGGTAAGGGCAAGGAAACCGCGATGAGCTGGAGGAAATTACAGCCGATGTCCGATATGTCCTTATCCGGCCTCCGCAATCATTTGTGGAAATACAGGCTCGCTTGAAACTTTTCAATGTTGTGTGAGCACAAAAGTTCAAACGAATAAATAATTTGGACCAGAGAGCAGATGATTTTTATTGAAACAAACTGATTAAAAGTTGATTTATAAATAAATAAATAAAAAAACGTGTATGTGCGCGTGCACACACACACACTTACAGGGGGTAACCTGAGCTAACGGGGAGGGTTGCGGGAGGGCAGAAGGTAGCGCACCAGGTGACCTACGGTTAAAAACAGGGTCAAGTGTGAAACACAAGGACCACTTTCTCTCTTTCTAAGCCGGTCTCGAAGAGTCTCTCTCTCTCTCTCTGCCCAGATAGACAGTTTACTGCTTAATAAAATCCCTCTTTCTATAAGAGATCCTAATCTCAGATGGAATAACCTAATAAAATCTAACCTTAGAAAAGAAGAAATATAACCTAATAAAATATCTTTCCAAAGACATTATATTAATGGTTTATCATTCTTTATTTCTTTCATTAATCTTCCTACAGTATTCTCTCATTTCAGTTATGGATTTCTCCAGCCTATTTCTACAGGTGTACTCCATCATGATAAAAAAAAGGGCGAGCCATTATTGTCTAAAATTACTATAAAATATCAAGCACCGCTCATGCAAATGAGAAATGACTTCTTTTTTTTAAAGTTAAAGCTCCGCCACCCAGGCTCACCATCGTGCACAGAGTCAGATCATCACTGTATAATCAGTACAAATATAAATAAAGTCCAGGATGTGTTTAGCCTAGCTTAGCACAAACAGTGCAAACAGGGGGAAACTGTTAGCTAATCTGGTAATAGGGTCTCCTAAATGGAAGACGAGGGGTGATTTAAATGTTTAAGTCTGCAACCCTGTAGCAACCAGTGATGTAATAACGGCCAATAACTGCACAAAAACTGCAAATAAATGTATGTATTATTACATTATCGGCTGCAGTTATTACATTTTCAGATGATTTTTCTAATGCCACGCCAATAACGTAATAACCTTTTACATTATTGGCAACGTGTTATTACGGTATTGGCTTTATTCCATTTAAAATGGCCAAAATTATTACGTTATTGGCCGTTATTACATCACTGGTTGCTACAAACATTTCCCGCTCGATGCTACTTAATTCTGCACACTGCGTGTTCATTCTAGAAACGAGTCAATGATTAATCGATTAGCCAATCTATAATAATTAATCTGCAAACGATTGTTGAAAGAGAAGCGGTAAACTGCTATTTATTACTTGTCACATTAAATCAAACCAAACAGTTAATCACGTGTCATTTACTGTTATTTTTTTGTTTGGGTTTGTTTTAAATATCAGGCTCAATTCACCGCTTAAGACATGAAACAAGCAGAAATCCTATAAGAGGACGCTAAAAAATAATGATATGCCCACTATGGTGAAGGTGTTTATAATGATAGACATTATAATAATTAAAAATGAGGTGTAGCTTACAACACACCGAGCCGAGCCGAGCTTCACTAGATATTCTGATGAACAGTAACGTCAAGTTAACCACTATAACAGCGGGACTACGACACTTAGAGCCATAAATCATGTACTGACTCTCCCCCTAGGTGGGAGAGTCCAACACAGAAACTCACTGGGACATAAATGTGCTTTCTGTCTTCCCAGCAGAGAAACTGAGAGTCTGACAGTAGCTCTGCTCGTGGCTGGTGATGACTTGCATTGCAGGGACGCACGTCGCTCTCCATAAAACTGAGTGGTCATGCTCAGCCACACCTCATACATACATTTGTTTATCCTCCTACTTTTCTAATGCATTGTTTCTATTTACTGATAAGCCCAAACTGAATAATTAAAGGAACAGTTCAGCATTTCTGTCATGAGACTATTATTTAATCTGATAAGTGAGGTGTCTGTCTGACATTAAAATTGTCTGTGTGCAGTTTTGAATAAATATCAGGATCACTACGCTAAATTATACTAAACGCTGTACCCATGAGAGGAGAAGGAGTACACACACACACACACACAGAGTCAGTCAGCTGGGAATTCGGAGCTATTGTATTAAGCACAGCAGCAATTAGGGATTCAGATGTAAAGTGGGGTCAAGCTGCTGACCCGCCTGTCTTCGCGTCTTCTGTTGGGACGCCACCGGGACGGCTCCATGCCACAAAGCGACCAATCACAGCACCCTTACTCCTCCTGCCACCGCCATCGACGGAGACGTTTGGGCCCGTCATTGTGGAAACTCAAACCTGTGTGCGCCGCTGGTTTGTGCCTCTCTATTAGCGACAGATTGAGGACTGAGCTTATCTGGGCCCACCAGAGTGTATGTATCTGTGTGTGTGTGTGTGTGTGTGTGTGTGTGTGTGTTTGTGGAGACAGAGGGGTGTGCATGTAATGAATTGGTGTCAGGGAGGGCATAAAGAGTTAAATGAGGTCTAATCTGCTAATAGCAAGCAATGGCAAGAAATTATCAACACACAGCTTGCACACAATGCAAAAACCTTCACACACACAATCAAAAAAAAAAAAACCTATCATTATGAAAAACACTTGCAGAGCTTAAAAAAAAAAAAAAAAAAAAAAAAAAAAAAGAACTGTGCCTGTATCGGTCTTAATTTCAGCATCAACATTTTATCAGCCAACCTCCATGAATAATCCGCACGGTAATTTCTTTCTTTCTCCCCCTTTTTTGTTCCTGGCATTTTGGTGCAGCAAGATAAGGGCTAAAAAAACAACAGAAGGGCTCGCAGAGCGAGAAAAAAAAAAGACAGATAGATAACATTGATATCAACTCCTACACAACACAGTCATTCTCTTATCTGGGCTTTTTATCGCAGTTTCGTTTTTTTTTTTTGTTTTTTTTTTTCTGTTTTCTTTCTTCCATTCTTTCTTTCTTTCTAAGCCTTCCACTCCCCGTTCTTTGTGGACTCACAGGACAAAAAAAAAAAAAAAAAGAGCACTGCCCTTAAAAAAACTGAAGTCAGGTTTTGGTATCAAACTAAACTAAACGCTGATGTTCTGCATCCTCATTCTGTCTAAGGTGTAAAAAAAAAAAAAAAAAAAAAAAAAAGGCAGCAGCAGGAGCGTGCAGCGCACTGTTGAAAAGATAAAACTGGTCACATATAAATGAAACAGATTGTGGGCTGGAGGAGAAAATATGTTTAGATATGTGATCTCATGAAGTGGGAGGGGAGTTGCTTATTAGCAGACACAGACAGGAAGATTGGTTGGTAGAAGCAGACTGACACACACACACACACACACACATACATACATACATACACAATCTTGTCCCAGCCTACACTGCAGCCATATTTCTGAGAAGAGGAAAAACTATTTCACACACAGACTTATCATTGCTCTGTGTCAGACAGAAAAGCCTCTCTGGGTCTAATCTATCAAGGTCAGCTAGTGTGGCCCAGACAAACAGCATGTTGTTCCATCCCGCTGCTCCTCGCTGGAGAACACAACATCTGACTGGCTCACTGGAGGGATGACTGACTGACTGACCCACCTGCTTAAATAGACTAATAATAAATGCACTGCTGTATCATAATGAATCAATCCGAGGTTGGAAAATCTGATCGTATCATTTCAAAAATCAATGTTTCCTTCCGAGCCGCTGTTTTACTGGACTGAGTTTGACAATTTGTTTTATTATATAGAGATGTAGATGGAATCAGTTTAATTACTTTTATTAACATGGCTGTTGTGCTGGTATCAAAATAATAAAAATTAACTACAATCAAATTGGATTACGGGCAGAATATGAGATTTTGTGTTTTAATAAATCCTCGCATGAATCAAAAAAAAGGTTGGTGGTGGAGTCATCTCGGACAACATTAATAAAATAAAAAGTTTTGTTTTGAACATTTTACACTCTGCTGGTAGATGCTGACGCCAAGCAAGACAGCAAATAAGCATATTTCCCTAACTGTGTAAGTATTTTTATTTTATATATATACACAAACATCTCATACAACTGTGTATAGTGTGTAAAAATATGCCAGCAGTGTCCTGGCGGTCTTGTGGTTCAAACATAAACATATATCTGCAACGTCAACAGTTTTATTCCACCTCGTCTTCCTCTTCCTGTGCTACCTGTCGACGTTTAAAACATCACATTTCTCCACCCTCCGTGTAGAAGTCAGAGGTCACAGCCTGCAGCACGATTCACCATCTTGCTCATGGACCTCACTTCAGCCAGGAGCACGGAGATCTATCACCAGCTACTGAACAGATGTCACTTTACAGCAACGTCTGCCAGCTGCTCGACTCAACTGCCCCGTACATGACTTTTCACATTCAGAGGTTAGACACGCTGCAGTGTTATCTTGTATCACACTCAAGCCGTTTTATTTAACCCCTCGATTACTTAATGATTCTGTTTGTTTCACACTTTCACACTGTGAGTTTGCTAAGCCAAGTTTAAAAACCCAGTGTGGATTGTTGTGTCACCAAAACCGCCAGTAAAGCAGACAGGAAACATTGTCCAGCCCTAATACACACTGCTGACATAGACTTGAGGTCAAGTTGTGAGTAAAATATAGAACGGAAATAATAACTACTAATAATTTTATTCCACAGTTGATGAGAATGTGATATGATTTTTATAGACGATTACTGGGGTGGGATGCAAGGCGGTGATGTAGGCGACAGTGGCGGTTTGATAGTAACAGTCAGAGCGCAAGTCTGACATAGATAATATTTTAGTCATCAATGACCCGTGTGTTTCACTACATTACACTTCATTAAGAACCACTTACAAGCAGTTATTTCAAACAACAAGAAGCAGAAAACACACAAGAATTTGCAATAAAACACCAACAGTTTAACTAACAATGAATGAGAGCTTATGCCCTAAAAAAAAAAAAAAAACTTGTTTTTGAGTTTGAGACTAATCAAAGTGGCGCCTCTTGCTTGTAATAGACGAGCTTAGTCATTCTCCCTCTCGTAGTCCCGCCAATGCATCTCTGTTGGCTCCAGGGAGTGACCTGCTTGGAAGCCTGGTGGTTTGATGGTGGGTCCACGGAGTAAATACATCAGAACAGAATAATCGGATTCATGTAGATCAGCTAAACTATGAAATACAGACTTTTCCTCTTGTTGCCAGGGGTTGACAAGTGAATCGACCGTCACTCTCAGGACGGACTGGACCTGAGCCCTGTTTGGTTCGGCATAGGTGTGATCGCTACAGTGTGACCCAGCATGTCTGGTGGTGGCTGTGCAGCCATCAGCTGCTATTGGAGCCAATAAGGCTGTACTCACACCAAATCAAGTCAGGCGTTGTGGCAATTAGCACAAGGTTGTACATACACACCGATTAATGCCTGTGACTCCGTCACTGTAAGGTTGTACAGCTCTGCAAAGGTCATGACAGCGGCGAGCAGTCTCTTGCTTGGTAAACAGAGGAATGTTACAATGCTACCCGGTGACCACGGTTCTTCTTCCTGTAGCCGTTTTCCAGTCTGATCACCAGGTTACATGACTGGCCAGTGTAGAGTGACGTTGAGTAGTGCATCTCCAAAAGTTGTTTTTTTAAACGTCCCCTCCACTACAGGCTAAACACACTACCCACATTTGGTGTGAATAGAGCCTAATGATCGACCTCTACTGGAACCCAGCAGACAACGTCATCATCACCATCCCGATCAAGACTGGAGAGGAAGAGTGAGGGTGCAGTGATGGAAAGGAGGGAGGAAGAGGTACAAGGAAGGAAAGGAGGACAGAAGTTCAGTTGGACAGACAGCGAGCTGGAGAGCGAAAGATAAGAGAGGGGAGGGAAACAGAGGTTACTGGGTGTGTGTGGGGGGGTTGGGAGGAGGTAGGTGGGGGATAAAAAAGAAAATGGGTTAGAGGATTTGGATGCAGGGAGCATATCCATCAGGGATCTTTCCTGGTATCAAACTGGAGCGATCAGTGATAAAAAGTCAACCTGGAAACGGTTGTAGCTGCAGTGGGAGTTCACTGGGCTGCAAATAGGCCTGTCTGCCCCTACTCTCCCTCTATCGCTCCATCTCTATGTCTATGCCCCCCCTCCACCTTCCCCCCAGACTCTCTTGTTGCCTTTATAATGACTCGAAAAGCCAGTAATACAAGTTTTCTTTATACTCGGGCTGGTACTGATGGCCGTTCGGCAATGATCTTTGTGTGCCCGTGCTGTTTTCACACATCTATGCAACCCTCAGGATCTGCAAATATAATACACTTCCTCATCTCGATACTCTTCTTCCAATCGTATGACCACTACAGAATCTCTCAATCCTGCACCCCCCACCCTCCGCCTCCTCCACCCTTCCTCTCTGCACTTCATCTCCCTCTTCCTACAAGAAAAAAAAAAAATGCTCCACAAAAGAAAAGAGAAATGAAAACAGGAGAGGGTTTTTCTTCTTTCTGCTGTGCCCCACCCTTTTCTAGATAGAGAGAGAGAGAGAAGACGAAGAAGAAGAAGAAGAAGAAGAGGAAGAAAAAAAAACATAATTTATCTGTGTATTATCAAGAAAGGCAGACACTTTAATCAGTCAGCTATGAAGTCAGTATTTCCATTCTTATCTGTCGCAGGAGTGGAAATGGAGAGGAGATAGCGTTCTGGGAGCCCATCGGTGGGCAGGAATGATAATGGGGGGGTGGGGGGAGGGAAGAAGAGGGGGGGGGGAGGCAGGGCTCGGCTATTGGACCGCTGTGTCAGCGCTATCTGCACCCATTATCAACAGCTTTATCTGCCCTACCATCAGCCTCGCTGTAATGGGGCCAGTTCAACTTTCCACATTATCATACCGCCAAGACCTGGTTCGCCAAGGCTAGGGGTCTGGCGAGAGAGAGAGAGAGGAGAGAGAGAGAGAGAGAGGAGGTGGGGGCAGATAGATAGAATGAAAGAAGGGGTGATAGAGAAGTGTAGGTGGAAGGGTAGAGATAAAAAATAAAATAAAATAAAAAAAAAAACAGCAGGCAGCTGAGGGGAAAATGAGGAGATTATTTAAAAAATGTGGGGGGAAAAAGGAAGAAAGGATGAATTGATGGAGGAGCTGAAGGTGGAGGGGAGGGAGTGAGGGTGATTGATAGGAGGTGGAGTGATAATAGAGTCCAAAAAAAAAAAAAAAATCATAACAAACTTTCATAAAAAAACATTAGGCTTTGTTATTTATTCTGATATCACAGTGACATTATGTTTGGCTCCGTTGTTGGGTCTACACACTGGGGGGAGTGTTTATGGTCTGACTTCCTGTCTCTCCTGGCTGTTAAGTTATATTATATCAACACGCCCATAATAAATTATGTTACAACAGGGCTTCATTAATCTGAAAGATTACAAGAAAGTTAGTTATATGGATCACTCAAGCTTTATCCGGGGCTCTATCGAGAGAGAAGATGAAACAGCGTGTCAAGATATAAAACACAAATGTGTTTCTCCCAACAGTCCCAACAAAAACATTGCTAAAAAACACAGTGAAAATTAAACATTTATCTCAAAAAAGATGAGTTTGATGTGGACTTCTCTTTGCAGATACTGTGAAATCTTGTTGTTGTATAAGTGGAATATGGACTATTTTTAGCCCTATCACACACCACAACATTTAAGCCTTCAGATTAATCTGTTTCCAGCAGGACTGTGAGCTCTTGTGAGGTCAGACAAGCCTCTTAAATTAAACATATGTTCTATTAAATGTGCTAAAAGGGTACTCATAAAGAAGCAGAAGGAAAAGATGTGGCAATTTTTAGATCCTTGAATGAGCAAAGCTTCGAAAACACACAAGAACTTCCTGTATTGCACCCAACCATACAGAGGTTGTTTTCTCAGAACACAGTAGACAGGCTGAGTCCATGACTAGTAAACTTGACCTTTCTGGGTAAAATGCCCCTTTAACTCGATTTAAAAATTGGCATCGCTGCAATGTGTACTTACAGAGTTCCAAGTTCTTGACTCAGATTTACACCAGAAACCTCAAATTATTCTGAAATACTACAGTACCCACGTCTACATACACCAACATGGAACGGTTAGACTTTGTGGTTTTAGACTGTGACTGAATAATCAATAAGTCATCTGGCAGAAAATGAACTTTGACTTTGATAATCAGTTCATCTTTCACGTCATTTTCCAATGAAAAAGAAAAAAAAGCCAAACATTCCCAAAACTCCAGCTTACACCGCTGTAAACCAACTATATCTCTTCGGACAATTGGTCAGACACAAACAAGACACATCCTTTGGACATCAGGATGTGCTGCATTTATCACAAGTTCTTTTGAATTTTTATAGGCAGATGAATTTAATCACGCTTAAAACAATCGACAGTTTAATCAATGGTAAGAAATATTCACTAGTTTGAACCCACCTGTGTGTGACACGTTAAAGCAAAGCAGTGTTAAAACTTGTGACCCGTATGTCAGCTCAAACCAAGAGGGCAGACATTCTCTTCTCTTTATGTGAACAAACCTGAACTGGGAAACTGACAAGTATTTTAAAATAAAAAATAAACATGTAAAAGATTTTTTATTATTTTTTAATTATGTTTATCATCTTGCAATCCCTTGGGGACGGCTGGTTGGGAAACCACACGGCTGCATGTTGTTTTTGTTTTTGTTTCTTTAAACCACAAGATCTCACCGTTTCACAAGCTAAGTGACTATTTGAATGTCACATTCAAAACCAAGACAATGTAGTCTACAACAGCACAGTGCTGGAACATTATGAGGTATAATTAAGATTGTAATGATAATCTTTAGCCTTTAGAGCTCTAGCATAAAAACTCCAAGAGAAATATGAATGTATATTCACAGAGAATGTGCTTAAAATAGTTTTCTAAGTAACAGATTCAGCTACTAAAATGATGCATTTTCACCAGTGGCACATGCTGTACAGTCTATGAGCATACTGTAAGGCCAGACACACATACACCTACCACCACACTACAGACACACACACACACACACACACACACACAGAGGCAGTTGATTGGCAGTTCACTTATCAGTCGGGGAGCCAGAGCACCACGGTTTACACAAGCACAAAGCAATCCAAAGGCCCGGATCACTGCAACACTACTGGCTCACATGACTCATAATGTACACACTGAGACATGAGAGAGAGATACTGAGAGCGAGGAGGGGGAGGCAGAGAGAGAGAGAGAGAGAGAGGGAGACGTTATGCATCGCTCACCAACGTGGCCTCCGTCAGCCTTACATTCCTAAATGTAATCAAATACATAAACACTACATTTACATGGAAAACAAGTTATTTATGCCTTTTATCATCCTCTGTTGGCAGCCGGAGGGAACTGCAACAACAACTGCCTCAGCTTCAAGAGGCTGGGAACTGATTTTCACAACACAGAGGTCAATTAGAGAGCAGAAAGTGAGCTTAAAAAGGCCTAAAATTTACCATCACTGATGTCAACCAGCTGATCCATAAAGGTGTTGGTCCAAGGAAACAGTAGGTACAAAGTACAGGGACTGTTACACAGACATATAGAGTTAAAAAGAAGATTTTCCATAAACATAAAATATCTATGTTCAAATCTAAATTCCAGCACAGAACTTTAAGCCCTGTGTTTTTATAAAAGCAAATTGTTTGTGTGTGTGTGAGTGTGTGTGTGAGTGTGTAGAGACAGACAGTGAGAGGAGCCGGTGGTCTAGACCTCCTCTGTTAAGGTGGTTCCCAGGAGGCTCCTCCAGCATCTCCTCTTTCGACTCGCATTGTCTCGGAGGCCGAGTCAGCCTTATCACCTCCTCGCCTCCTATCCTTCCCATTTCCTCCTTCTATTCCTCCTCATTCCCTCATTGTACCCGTCTCGTCTCCTGCACGTTCCCTGACTCACATTCTTTTCTGCCTTCCCGTTTGATTCTTTCATTTTTTTTATAACCGGTCTGGTTGCTTGATCATCCGAATGCTGTTCAAACAAGTCTTTTTCTATCCTAGCAACAACACACCTCGTGAGGAAATGCTACGTTTATGGCGTTGAAATGCTGTAATTCAAAGATAAGAGGAAGAAAACATTATTTATCTGTAGCACTACATTAAATTAATTAATATGAGCTGTCAAGAAATAACTCAACAACTCTGCTGCTCTGTAAATTATGTGAATTAAGGGTCAGCTAGTTGCACTGCACTGAGAGTATGATTAGAATATAATGTTCTGTATGAAATTGGCTAAACTTCCACAGTAAATGAATAAATATTAAATAAATGTAGATTATTAGTATTATAAAGTTTAATAAGAATGAGCATGTGGACCTCCGAGAACACCCACATTAACTCAGCGTCAATGTTTCTATCACATGATCTTGTTAACCAAATTATTTCACTCCTTTCACAGAAACACAGGGGTGTTCAAATCAGAGCAAATACTACAGCTCATACTGTAAATGAATGTAAAACACGTATACAAATGTAGCTTAAAACATTCAGGTCAATCAGCCAGAAAGGAATGATACTTCTCGTGCTGATTTTCAAAATAAGAGTCTACTTGGGCAAATTTAGTTCTTTGTTTGTTTGTTTTCCAAATATCATCATACGAGTAATCTCTATGAACAGATATCTGCATATGAATCCAGAATCTGTAAACAAGTAAGTATTCTGGTTGTAGTCCAAGTAGTACTCATTCTTTGTGAGCCAAAGTACCCTAACAATTTAACTTTTTTTAAATATATATCTTGTGACACAATTCGTAGATGTCATATCGTAACTCCAACTCTTCTATCATGTCTCAATAAGTGGAGTGTAAACAGTGACCAGCGTATGGAAGAGGAAGCCTTGGCCTGGATATCCGCTAACTACACCAGAAGCCCTGAAACGTTGGCCATTGCTCCCAGAGGCTGAACTGTGTCAACCGATAGCAGATGGGGTCCGTAATTATCATATTAGCATTATTATTGCACTAAATAGAGTGTGACTTGATTAATCTAATCCTGTATTTTGTTTATTATATCGTCAATGGTAAGTACATCACATTTCTTCATGCATAATGCTCGTGTATTAATGTCTCATGAAGGATTTTTAATGCAAATCTGTGAGTTACAAACTTCCCTTGTAGCCCATTGAACCTGAATGCATTCACAATAAGCTACATACCGTACTAAAGCTCACACTGTCGGTGACGTTAGGACACACTGAGGCTTTTTCCCACTAGCTGGCTGACTGCACATGGAGCAGGTGAACACAGGGGTCAAAGGTCAGTGTGCATGTATTGAGCACTGCATGATCTGTCTAAGGCCGGAGGAGTATTGTTCCATGTCGTCAGGCTGTGCCGTGACCTTTGACCTTTGACCCTTGACCTCTTGACTGTTTAATATCGCTGATCTGGGAATTCAAGCTTGGCAGCTTCAAGCAGTTACAGTTACATTTACTGTCAGCCGGTCAGGAAAAGAGCAGTTTGCGAAGTGTGGTGTGTGTGTGTGTGTGTGTGTGTGTGTGTGTGTGTGTGTGTGTGTGTGTGTGTGTGTGTGTGTGTGGCTGTAAAAGCAGGTCAGGCGGTGTTGTTTGCCCAGGTTGCCTTAACACCCAGGAACAGAGTGCTCAGCACAGTAGGAGCAAATGGTCTGTCTTATCACTGCCGCTGGGGGGGCCTTGTCATAACACTGGCTGGCTTTCTCTCCAAAACACACACACACACACACACACACACACACACACACACACACACACACACACAGACATATATTGTGTCCTTCGAGTGCCCAGAGTCATTCTGACCAGAAATCAGAGCTGAGCCCACGCAGAAATATAACCTCACAGCTAGAAACTACACACACACACACAGCTGTTTTAACCTGTAACCTCCATTTGATCTGCTCTGACAAGTTTATATTCTGTAATTCTTCTTAGCATTTCTTGGCATCTTTCTCTTGGCATTTAACCATTTAAACATCACCGTGATGAAAACCTTGCACGATAAACATCAAACCAGTGATTTCGTGCATCGATCGGACAGCGGCTCGCGGACATGGTTCGGATTCTTTGGTTACTCTGGTTAAACATCCGCCTGCCTCTAATAGAGAGCGCATCAGCCATGAGTTAAGCCCTCACAAAGCTCCCTGGGAAGAGCTTGCGGAGTGGTAATTACTGCTAGAGCAAACAGTTTGGACGTAGATTATGCTACTGTTGGGTCGGGGCAATGTTTTCTTCCCTCCCTCGTCAGCATCGAGGTCAAGGGTGAAACCGTTTACAACCGCGCCGAGTTGGGGAACCATAATTCGCCACGAGGTCGTCCCCTGGGTAAATAGCAGGAAGGGGTAATAACTCATCCACGCACACCGAACACAAACGGTGTTTCCTCTGTAACCCTGCCAACTTCCCCCTTTGGTGTATCTGACCGTGCACACACACACACACACACACACCCAGCACTGCTCGGATGTGTGCAAACACACACGTCAATGAAAACAAGTTAACAACTTAAACAAGAGCAGACAAAAACAGTTCACAAACACTGAAAACTGCTGCTAACGGTTAAAAAGCTGAATAATGTGCAGGTCACATGACAAAGATATTATTAAAACCATAGTGGAAAGTCAGCTTCTTCAACTTTCTGAAGAAGTAAGAGATAAAATCAGTACTGCTTTGACTACACGCTGAAAACTTCATCATTTCTATGTATTAAAATGTTCACTATTTTGTAAACCGCCCCGCTTCGTCCATGCAGATATTAGTGCAGGCATACGTGGGTATGCACCAATGTGCAGCTATCACGCCAGAGATATATCATCATGAGCATGAGAAACGTTGCTGTTCGATACACAATCAGTCACCATCTAGCTATTTTAATATCTGTCAGTAGAATCAACCCAGTGCGAGTCATCCTGCTGATGCTGTTACTTTCCTCTTTTGCTTCTCCTCACGCTTTCTGTACGCTCTTCAAGTTTTTCCGTCTTTAACAGAAAAAAAAAAAAAAAAAATTTAAAAAGAAAAAAAAAAAATCACCATGGTGATAATCATCAACGAACACCAAAAAATTTCCCAACATGTCTGTGCTATCTTGCACAGGATCTGGAATGAGTAATACGTGGTATTAATTTTAATTAAATTAATCAATGACGATGCTTGTTAGGGAGGAGAGAGAGAGGAGAGAGACAAGGAGGGAGGAGGAGTGGTGGGTGGTGGTGGGGTTGTTTGAATGAGTGAGAAAAGATGGAGGGAGAAAAGAAATGCATTCACACCTATCATCTAATTATACAACAACATTAATCCCATTAGGGCTGGAACTGATTGCCAGGGTCCGGACCCCGGCTGCTCCCGCCCGGGCCTGTTGTTATTGCGGTGGAGCCTCGGCTCCTGCCTGCTGCAGCCTGATAACAACTCTAATCACACTTGGCGATCTCTATCTGCACCAGAGATCAGGCCCCGGGGCTTATCGAAAGTTCACATCAAGCTAAAAGCAGAACAAAGATGGAGAAAAAAAAAAAACACACACACACACACATATACACAAGGGAAAGCCACCAAGGCGCTGCATGTGTCTTGTGTGTGTGAGATTGTGTGTGTGTGTGCTTGGAATTTAGACATGCTTGTGTTTTATTTCACTTTGGCTCACAAAGAATGAATTAATCTCTCAATTGTGTCCATATAACAATCACGTGACCCGAGCCTTGTCAGACTACTGATAAAAGAACAACAGAGTCACACATTCCTTTCACACAGCTGCAACACACTCAACTGGAAACAGTCTCGCAGTCACACCTTCTTCTGTAAGCTTTAAAAAGAAGTTTAAACCGCTGTTTCACGAACGGAGAAAGACGTAGAAGGAGTAGAGGGAAAGGAGGAGGAGGAGGAGGAGGTCAGTGTGGTGATTTCCTTGTCTGGCCTCTGCAGGCGTCCTGGTTTGCTTTAAGCCGTGGGAGGCAGCGTATTATTCATGTTGACCTCTGAGCTCTAGCACTGATGTCATAGGAACCAAGCATTCACACACACACACACACACACACACACACACACACACACACACACACACACACACACACACACACACACACACACACACACACACACACACACACACACACACACACACACACACACACACATAGAGAGGCCCAATCAACAGTGAGGATCTGCAGGCTGTTATCTATCTACCATCAGCAGGCCTCCTATCAACCCCAAACATCTTTCAGCGATGGGCGGGGGAGCGGCAGACCTGGCTGGGCTGCCATTAAAAACACACCACAACACATTCATCTACCAGCTATGTATTCCACACACTTTTTCAATCTTTCTCTGTCTCTTTCTTCCCCCCTATCTACCTCCACTCCTCCTCTTCTCCTCCTCTATTATCGCCGCACTTTATCCCCCCCCCTCCATCCGCCTGCTCTCCCTCCGCTTTCCTCTTCTTTTAATTATCTCGAGATCCACCCCCAGTCAATCACAAACAAAACCAACGACAACAACGACAACAACGCTGGGAAAAAAATGGCATGCAACAGCCAAATGTAATTACAATGTGCCCTCCATCCTCCATCTCTCCTTCCATCTGCCCAGCCCCTCTCTCTCCCTCTCTCTCCCTCCCTCTCTCTCTCTTTGCGATATCAGCAGCAGCAATCGCCGCCAAGTTTTATCGCGTCTCCCATCTCAACCGCCAAAATATAAGCCCAGGGATCCAGCCTCAGTGGGCTGCCTGCCTGCCTGCCTGCCTGGCTGCTATCTCGCCATCAAGGAGAGGAGCCTTATCAGGCTGAAAGATCACCAACCATTGGGGAGGATGACGCACAAAGAGACACAGACAAATATCTATCTGCTACACAAACACCCGCTTCTCCTCCTCTACTATGGGCCTCCAGAAAACCCTGGACTTAATCCATTGATGTTGGGGGGGGGGGGGGGAGAAACACTGAAAACGATATCCATTCTATGTCTTAATGTAGCGCTCCGTCAGGAGAGGGGTGAGGGGGGATGTGGGGGTGGAGAGGAGCTGTCAATTGTTGCTTTTCGGCTGGTTTTTACAAAAGTTATTTCAGGTCAGGGAATCAGGGGTAAACACTACCAAACTACTACATCCCTACAGCAATATCAGAGTTTGGACTGATATTAAAACAATACTTGTTACTGTACAAGAACTTTGCCTGAATAAAGCTGGTTGTTGTCGTGAAATCGGGGTCTTCTGATGAAAGAAGTCACCACGATTTCGACTGGACATTTGATTCCAACCTTCGGTTACTCGGTGGTACAGACACATTTTGGTAAACATCCAGCTCTTATCGCTTGTTTACCTTGATTATTACCTCGCCCGAATTGCAGGAAGCACCTGTAGCCTTCACTTTTCCACAACTGTTCGAGTTCAAGTGAGAACGAACGTGCAATTAGTTCCAATTTAATCCAGAGCTAGCCCATACACCTGGTCATAAAACACATTGTAAAACAAACATTGTTCTTGTCATTCACAGCCAGCGACAGCAACAGGTGACTTCAGTTTAATGGTAATGATTAATTGTGCTGTTAAGGTTGAATCATGCTTCTCACGGCTGCACAGGGTCATTTGAAGTCCGTCAGATGCTCTGGTTCATACGACAGCACTGCTGAGACTTCAGGTGATGTGTGCATCACCTCCTCTGTGAGCGGTTGCTATAAGAACATCTCTTCCTGTGCAGGTTTGTATCTTAAATCTTCACTCACAACACAGCCGTGTTAGCCTTTTCCCCGTGACTTTTCATGGCTATCCATTCAGCAGAGCTCACTAGTTTCCTCCATTTTGCATAAATTAACGTCTAGTTTAGATCAACAGGGCTGCAACAGATCAGAGCGACAGTGCTGCTTCATGATTACCACCCACTGGGGTACAACGCACAGCCTGGTTATCAACTTGCTCAAAGCATTCATGTTCTCATCTTCTGGGCATTATTCAAAACTCCCTCCACCTGCTTCAGGGAAAAATATCTTCCAGGGGATTTTCCAGTACTTTAACTGTGAAGTTGCTGCAGGAAGAGTTTGCATTTAGAGCAGATTACAACCAGAACAGGCTTAATTACAGCTCCAGCACAGAAGAATGAATCAGAAAAGAAGAGCTCATTACAAAAACAACAATTATTTGGCTACATCAATGTGTGCTGTGAAGATCTTTCAGACAGGAAGTCAGAGGTGCACTGCCGTGTTAATGAAACTCGGCCCGACGACACTGTGACCTGGCTGGAATTTGTCAGCAGCATGCTCAAACCAACATGGCGGACGCACTGCTTTAGTAGTAGTATTAGTAGTAGTGGTGGTAGTGGTAGCACCAGCAGCCCCCACCTCTGTTGAAGCCCCGCACGCCCCAGCCGAACAAAGTCCTTATCACGCCGCACTCTTTCCTATCAAAATGTCTGCCAAATCACAAGAGAGTCACGGGGCTGAGAGCCTGGCTGGCCTCGACCACAGCCAGCACAGCCAGGGCCTGGTGCACAGGGAAGCATAGTGGACCAGAAGCACTGATAAAGACGGCCATGACACCCCTGAGATGCACACATGTACACACTCTCTCTCTCTCTTTCTCTCTCACTCATACGCGCCAAGTGCAGTCTGGGTTTATCAGCCTCGGGGTCTGGAATACATCTCCAGGCTTTACTGTAGGTGCCTGCTGGGAGTTCACAGCTGATAGGCTTCTCTATGGAAACACATGAAAAAACAGGAAGTGACAGACTATATAGGCTACTTGCAACGGCACGCCAGAGAACCTCATTGAGAGAAATCCTTAATGGCGGCTTGACGGATATGTTCAATCACGACAGATGGTGTCAGTGAGTTCAGGATGGAAGAAACTAAACAGCTAACAACAACTACATCCTAAGAAAGAACACGTCATCATCTGCAAAGAGCAACAAGAGCATTACGTCTGTTAGTACATGAACGATATGAGGAAGATATCTAATTGTGATTTTTGTGACCAAAATTACACTTAAAGTTGTAAATATTTACTCCTGATGTGTAGTTTCGAGTTTGTACCAAGCAACAATCACAAATAAAATAAACATTGTTTCATTTCAAACCAGTCAGATAGAGATAAGTAAACCTCTGTACCAGTTTAGCCCAAAAACTCATTGGGACATTGCATAACATCACTAAATAATATCTGATAATCAAGATGTTTGAAAGTTTCACATTAGCAACAGCTGAATGTTTTTGACAATTAATGTTGTTTTAAATCAAACTACGTCACATCTGACAACATTTAACACCAACCCGATAACCCATAACGATATTCTAGATAGTCCCACACGAGTGCGTATGAGCACTGAACCAGCTATCTGCCCGACACCACTGACCCTACACTTATTTGAGCCAACAAACCAACTCTATTGTTACAGAGTGGTGTGTCTTTTTTAATGATATCGAGAAATACTAGCACACAAACCAGTATACAGAGAGCTTATTAACTCAACAACAACCAGTTTCACTTTGTAGTTTCCCCAATTACCTCCTATAGCTTATGAAAGCTTATGAAAGTTATGATTTAAATCCAGTTTTCAAATTGTGATTTTGATATAAAAACCTATTTGTATGATAAAAATTCATTGTTCCGCTCCGGTTTGCACTTGTGAGCAACTTACTTCACATGAGCTAATCCTCCATGCTCCATTTGACCTTTTGCCCTCAGCAACACAAACATCGCTCAACATGTGAGGTTAGAGTTGGACCATGAAGTAAGCTGATCATTACACACGTTTAGCCCAAAATCATAGCTGCAGACAGAATACACCTGCAGTCACCAGAGCCAGGACACTTAATCAGGTTGTTTTGACTGACTCATTAATATATATATAAATAAAAAAAACTGTATGATGTGATATGGTGCAGCCTAAACCTCCAAATGTTGCTTTTACACAGCAGGTTTCTGGGAACACACTGACACAATCACTGATGGCGAGATAAAAAATTATTTGCTCAATGTGATAACTTACAAAACAAACTGTCCTGCTGATGTCATGCTTTCCATCCCAGCCTCCAAATAAATATACACGTACAAGTTATTCCTCTAATCTTTCATGACATTAAATTTAACTGTTCATCAGCTCCCAGTGCAACAGGCCTGTGTGTTTTTTGACCTCACAGGGCACAATGAGGAGGGGGTTAACAACGACAACATCATTAATATGCTTTTATATCAACTTTGAACATCAGTCACCAGCGATAAACCTCACACGTTTTATAAACAGGAAGAACTCGTCAAGCACGGAGACCAGCCAAGCGCCAGACCAAGAGAGAGAGAAGAAAAAAAAGAGGCCTTTCAAGCGGACCCTAAGATGCATTATTGAGTTAAAAGGATAGATGAAAAAAAAAGATCCAATTGTAAGCAGCTATCAGCCGGAGAGATCAGCCAGGCGGCCCTATCTGACGCCCCATCTGTGGAAAAGAGAAGTGAAAAGCCAGAGGGGGGGAAATGCAACGGCGGGGCCTCGGCGCTGCCTCAGACAGAAAACAAATAAAAAAGATCCAATTTTAATCTTTATCTGGGCTCACATCGGATCGCTGCTTTATCTCTGTTCACATCGGCTTTTTCAGAGAACACTGACGTTTCCACAACAGAATTAAACAGGAAGCCACGGCTACAGTTTGAGCTGCCAATGGACAAAGCATTCTTTACAGGGTTATAAATGAAAACTTTTTATTTATTTATATATATATATATAAATATATATTCTTGCACAGGCTGCCAAAGAGGCGCTTTGATATAATTTGAAAAGTAAAAAAAGTATTTAACTTGTCCTGTGTGGGTCTGTTTTGTGTGTTTTAAGCGGCATTTGTTCATAAAACTGTGTCATAAAACTACTGACATAGGCTTACTTACTTATTAACTTTATATAGTGAACACACGGTTCAACAGAAGCACCGCACAAACACATGCGGCTTCCCATGAGCGCGCGTGGCTCACCGCACACTACTACTACTGCAAGTACTCCTCACAACAAACAAACAAACAAACAAACAAACAACAGTAAGTAGTCATTAACTTACGTTTTATCTGCCGAGGTTTGCTCTGCTTTCTCCGGGACATGGTTGACAGGGAGCCCGCTGGGACGGACTGATAAAGCGGTCTGGTTTCTTCTGTCTTCTTCTCCTTCTTCGTCTTCTCTCTCCGTTTATTGCTGCGACGCGTCGCTCCGATCAGCGACCGGAGAAATCCGCATGACCCGCCTGTACTTTGATATCTTCTGCCACGACAGCGCACGGTTGTACGGCTACCTGTAGCTGCGTCCGTTGACTTGTCACTGCCCTCCTTTCTCTTCTTCCCAAACGTGCCTTTCTCACCTCCACCTCCACCTCTCCACCTCTCCGTTTTCCTGCTTTAACGTTTATTCCTCCGCTGGGCGCGCCTCCGCCACAACCGCTTACGCGCGGTTGTGTGTGTGTGTGTGTCAGGCGAGCACAGTCGGTCGCGTCCTGCAGAAATATTTAAACGCTGTTCAATAATAACAGTTACATGGAGGTCGGCGGAGTGGCTGCTATTGTTTCTCTGTCAAGTTTCCTCTGGCCGGTCCGCCCCCTCGTCCGCTCGCGCTGTGTCTGAACCGGTGGAGACACTTTCAATGGAGCTCGAGCGCTACTCTGCTTACTACTGAGGGAGAGAGCGCGCCTCCGGAACGCCCCTTACGTCCGACGCAAGGCGCCGCACTCGTCTCCTATTGGTTGACACTTTCCATCCCATGTGAAGCCAAATAAAATAACAGAATATAAAATACAGGTTATTCTTCACATCTAAACTGCAGGATTATCCAGTAACTACAAAAACAAATAATAAATATCAATAATATATTTTGTTAGGGAGATTCATTATGTCATTTTTTTGCATTTTTTTAAGGAGGGCCAGATTTGACTATGTGAAGACGTCCAGGGGCCAATACTAACATTTTAAAAATGAAAAAAATGAGAATAAACGTAACATACAAATGCACTGTTCTGAAACAATTTTGTTTTCATTGTCACAATTATATATTTTTTTTAAATGACAACGTAACCAAATCTAAGCCAATCAGGCGTGAACAAATCTAAAAACCTGTTCTTCCTTTGTTTCACCTCTGGAGTCAGATAACAAAGAACAAATTGTATGGAATACGTTAAATTTGCATGAAGCTGATACAAATCTGAACCTGATGTTCATTCTAAACATGACTTATTATGAGTAATGAATGTAATGTATCACTCTTGCTCTTGTTCGTCACAAAATCATTCAGAAAGCAATATTTTGTGTCACATCGACAGGCAGTTATGTCCTTAGAGGTTAACGTTTAGTACATTCAAATGCTTCATTATGTCAACCAAAAAAAGCCAAATCTTCCAGCCATACAGTATCTGACAGTCCTAGCAGGCCATAAATAATATATTATAAAAATTAAGCTTCGGGCCACATGAAATCTGACCACAGGCCATGATTGGCCCCCGGCTGACTTTGGACATGCCTGATGTAAACTGTATCC
Organism: Sciaenops ocellatus; assembly: GCA_033000465.1. Taxonomy (NCBI): domain Eukaryota; kingdom Metazoa; phylum Chordata; class Actinopteri; family Sciaenidae; genus Sciaenops; species Sciaenops ocellatus. Next base: position 6,755,937 of record CP136871.1, on the reverse strand, counting down.
AACAAGTAGCCTACTAAGAAATTGTAAATATTCATTCAAATAATCAAGTTTTAGTTTTATTATTGTTATAATAATTCAATAAGGGCATTTTAATGTGTCAGAATAGCTCATAATATTATTGTTTTATGCGTACAAATCATATTACTGTTGTTCACGAAAAGCCTCATATTTCCAATGTTGTCGTAAACTTTTTCCATTATTTATAGTCTTCTAATTGGAGGATAAGAAACCTCTGAAGTTCCTCACAACTCTCAAAAGATTTGAAATTTGTCCAAATTATGATTTTATTGTAGCTTATTTGATCTCAAGTTAGTTAGGGTAAGGCACAGGAGTGCAGTGTGTCACCCTAACTTACTTGATATCACCAGGAAACTGTAAATATTCATTGTCAATTATTGTTGTTATAATAATTCTACAAGGACACTTTGATGTGTCAGATTAGCTTGTAATATTATTGTTTTATGCCTTTTCTTTAAAAAAATATATTACTGCACCATATTTCCAATGTTGTCATAAACTTTTTCAAGTTTTATACTCTTCTAATTGGAGGCTAAGGAACTTCTGAAGTTCTTGGTTCTCTCAAAAGATTTGAACTTTGTCCAAATTATGATTTTCCTGAGTTTCCCGAGCAGTGTGTCACTCAGACTGGACATCATATATCATTTTAAAGTTGTATTCATCAAGCGTGTAATACATGGTATTGTTGAAAGCTTTCATTGTACTGTACTTTGATTCTTGTTTAAATGTGATACAGACATGAGATTAGCCAGGATTTCCTTTCAGGCTGACGGCAGACTGCTTTGGTTTCCTGCATGGATGACTCAGATTGAAGTTATCGCATTACAAAGGTACATACAGAGTACAATAACAGTATTAGACTGTGATTTATGTCTAGTGTTTAGGCACACACGTGTGAATGGATTTGTGTAACGCCAAAATTTTATTGAACTTTCAGTCAGTAGCATCAACACCAGACTATGAACAGCAGGTGCAGGTGAGTGATGAGTGTTCCCACTGTTTCATCTGATGCTCTGTCATGATATTAATTAAGCTTTTTAATGTATTTATTTTACATAGCAAGGACATTACACATTAATTGGGACAGGTATATTTAGCACCTATTAATGAATGAAAGGTTTTAACATTAATTTCCAAAATCCATAGGATGATGACGTTTAGTTTAAGATTTGCATACCACCATCACTTTCTGAAATAACAGACTATAGCACAGTGAACTAACTAGTTCATGCCATAAAGTTTGGGATTTGAACCAGCAACCCTTGAGTCACTCACTTGTTTTTCCAAATATGTTCCCGCCTGTTAACATGAACATGGAGAGGAGCTGGAGTTGGCTTCTTACCAGCTAAATTCACTGCTGCCACCTAGTGGCCACCTTTCAAATCACGAGAGTGCCCCAGGCGGAGCTAAGTATGTTTAGAGCTCAAAAGCATGTCACATGGCTGATACTTTGTATTTTTTATAGTCAGTGCAGTAGCATGGAGACTTGTCATACTGGCAGGATTGGGATAACACGTATGAATCTGGAAGGAGATTGATTTTATGAAGCTATCCTTATGTGTTTAGTTTATATATATAAACCGATGCACATACAAAGTAAAACCCAAAGTGTTTGTCACCTCAAACCTTCAGAGCTACACTATAGTGGTCATGTTCAGTATCCCCTCTGATTGTAGTACATCTCTTTTCTGTCTAACAGTGGGTATACTTTGGATGTTTGTGTGGCTTACTGGAAATTTCAGACATGAATCTAACTTCCAGACTGTTTTTATGGCCATCATTTCCTTATTTGAGTTAGGCTCACTTGTGATATTAGTCATTTATTTTTGTTTTAACTATTTTCTAGTTGTAAGTTCATGGTGACAAACACTATAAAAACTGCTTTTTGTTTGGCTTTATACAGCTGTAGTCTTGGAGCTTCTCCTCTGATTCGATGGTCTGGCCGTTGGACTGGGGTTGGAAGCTGTAGGACAGACTCACAGTGACTCCCAGGAGACTGCAAAACTCCTTCCGGAAATGAGAGGTGAAATGGGTCCCCCAATCTGAGACAATATCTCCGGGGAAGTTGTACAAGCAGAGAACATGGTTCAGCATAAGTGGTTTTCTTGGCAGGAGGCAATTTAGGCAGAGGACTAAAGTAGGAAGATTTGGAGTACAAACTGGGCTGGCATAAAGACGACAGGCAGTAGGTGCAGGATGGTCAGAGTGAGAATGCATTACTTTGTTCTCAGTGTGCCAGGAGACAGCACCAACGACAGAACCAGGAGGTAGAATTTCCATCACGTTGAGGGGAGTCTGTTCACAGACTGCAATTGGTGGGACAGGGCATCAGGCTTAAGAATCTTGGACATGATTGGAGAGACAAAAGTTGTGCCAATTAAAGAAAAGCACCCACCTGGCTTTGCAGGAGTTCAGCCATTTGCAGAGTGGATTTAGTCCTGGTTGGTTCATTCTACAAATGGCTGTTCCGCTCCCTCCAACCAAAGCCACAATGGCCAGCCTGGCCATATACCTGTTCTTCAGGAGGCTGTTCTTCAAGAGGAGAAGCTGATGGACAACTCGGCTGGTGCAGCGGGCCTCAGAGATTGGGTGGAGATGGGCATCAGTGGGAGATTAGGGAACGTATTACCTGTTAATGGCAAGAGGAGATTTCTTAAAGATGCCACACAATAAGGGTGAGTTGGTATTTGTGACGATAGATGACACTGGCTTTTAAAGACGAGCTAACCTTCATCCCTGACCCAAAATAAGGAATCAGAAAAGAAGCATTGAGAAGGCAAGAAATTACAGTAATTAACTTTTGACAAGTTAAAGTTAAAGGTGGGTGCTTTTAAGATTTCAACCACCTGCAGAGGCTTTATGCCCCACCAGGGGGCCCACTGCATGAAGACCATGGGAAAAAATGTAAATTATGAATCATACACTTTAGCTACTGTCATATTTCTAACTGACCATTTCAATACAACCTAAAATACAGGATCAATTTGGTATTCCCTGTTACAAGGCAGACGTTTTTGTGTACTTTAATACTCATTGGATACTTACAATACAGTGGTCAGTGGCAAAATACTTCTTATTTTTGATGAAACAATGACAGTCACTGCCTGAAATGGATTAGGCAATGATTAGATTAGGATTAGAAGTAGGCCTATTCATTTTTTTTTTTTTTTAATTGTTCGGTATTATATTTTTTCAGCTCTTAATACTCCTTCAGCTGCTTCTTCTTACAAATACAAGCCAGTTTTAAATGTTACTTTTAATTAGGTCATGGAAAAATAGCGTTACATAATTGTTTTTGGCCCCATTACAATTGTTTTCTCACCATTTTCATCCAAACGGGGCAAACAGTGCCTTCAAAGTCCTTCTTGTGGCCAAAAATATATCACGTCTGTGGTCATAGAGAATGAATGGGGTCAAGCTCTACTAATCTCGGTCACAGAACATGTGTTGGTTGTGCACAAGAGGTGATGTTTCTGCGCTATTGTCCTTTGTCATATAAGCAGGTAGGTTGCAGTTTGTCGCTCTAAAGAGTGTGCTCTTTCTCCGGGACATGTGTGCTAAAGTTGAGGCATTTCATATTGTTTAGTTAAGATAACAGTCCGGTCTGTATGAACATGTTTTTGTTTATATATTGTGTTTTTGTAAATTTAAAAGGACAGTTTCTGTTGATCATTTATTTTATTTACATGAATTTAAACACACACTCTCTGTCTCACTGTAGAGTACAGAGTATAGATTTTCAAAACTGTAAACATACTGTAATCCAAAAATCAACAGAGGATTTGCCTCTTGACAGAGCACGCATTGATTGTCCACAGGAGCTGTGAGAAAGGCAAATAATAACTCAAATACCCACTCATTATAAATCGAGGTATGCAGAAGAGCATCTCTGAACGCACAACATGTCAACCCTTGACCACTCCGGGTGCCATTCCTGTCAGCTAAGAACAGGAACCAGATCTCAGTCCAATTACAACCATTGGAATGTGGTGGAACGGCAGATTCATATCGTGGATGTGTATCTGACAAATGTGCCACGACTGCCTGACTCCATCATGTCAGTTTGGCCCAAAATCTCAGAGGAATGTTCCCAGCACCTTGTAGGAATTATGCCATGAAGGATCAAGGCAGGGGTTTCAACCTGGTACAAGCATAGTGTACCTAATAAAACGGCCTGTGAGTGTGTATGTAATTTGATAGTTGTTGCAACCACACAACATATAGTTAGATATTCAGTGAATCTACACTTTTATGGGTGATGGACCCTCCACCTACTCACTCCAATACGTCTTCTTCTCTTCTTTAGAAGAATGTCCTTCAGATATCCAGCATCATACAACGACATGAGTCAGCAAGTAAGAGTTACATATCTCTAACAACAACAACAATATCTTTGCCAGTGATATTTTTGCTGAACACTGACTCCTGTTGCACAGAAAACTAACCGTACAATCTGTGTATACCCTGCAGTAGCACATTAGCACAGTGTGAACAGCTAATTTCCTGCAGTCAGTTTCCAGTCCAGTAAATAAACAGGATTTGCTCTAAACTTGTAATACTCTTAAATCCAATCTTACACAGCCCCTCTCAGAAGCTAGAGAACATTGTTTATTTTGTGTAAGTATACAAAGTATTATAGAAATGATGTTTTGCAGCATTGAGCTGTAGTGGCCAAAGAGCAGGATTTTGTCATTTTTGACTCAGCGGTCAGAGTTCTGCTTGTGGAGGTTAAATCAATGAAGGTTATACTATTCATGCTGAGCTGTGGTTGTGACATAATGAGCTTGTTTGTGATGTGTGTAGAAGGGGAGGTACTAGAGGGCCAGTACAGGGACAGAGGGCTATTTCTCTGACAGTACACTGTAATTCTCTCTGTTTTCCTCGAACCCAGTCAGGATGAGAACAACGCTGTTCATTGTTTATCTCCTTCCTGCGCTGACAGTGATCGCACAGGCAAGCCCAGGTAAGAAGAACATTTTATTTCACCTCATATTAAAGCAGAACATTTTTTTTTTATTTTTCCAAAACCGTAGTTGCCCAATCAAAACAAATAAATTGCATAAGATGAACCATGACCATGCAAACATTTTACCAATAGAAACCCTGTCAACCTTTCAGGAACTCTCAATAACAGCCTTGTTTGTTTTTTAAGGATTTTTTGAGAGGGTTTGGAACAATAGGAGGATTAAGGAATTAAATTAAATTAAAGGAATCCAAATGGCCAAGTAATCCTTGGATTGATATTACAGTTTTGTTTTAAGTTTAAATTCAACAAATGTGTATTTGTATATGTTAGCCTACTTTACATTACTGTTGTTTATTCTCTAAGTGTGCTGTAATGAATTTCTAAAGCCATTTGTTATGTTTTGTGGTAAATCTTTAGATTTGTGACACAATGTTAAGAGGCAAGAAAGATAAAAAACAAATGGTGAAAAGCAGGCTGCACCGAATAAAGAAATATCAACAGCAGTACAAAAGGAATATACTGTAGGACTATAAATTTGACAAAACATTTGACATTACTGATCAGAGCTCTGAAAAAAGTAAATGGTATTACAGCTTTAGCACACTCTACGCTCTGTGTCTGATCAGTCTAGTCCAGTGCAAATGAACAATGACAAATCCAAATGGCTGACGGTCACATGTGGGGTTCCACAAGGTTCAATACTCAGCCCAGAGTTGTTTTTATTGTACATTCATGAGATTTGCAGTTTCTTTTGATGATAGATAATACAAATATATTTTGTCCTGGTAAAGATTTGAAGATGTCTCTAGATACAGAAAATATAGTTCAGTTTGTAGTTGGTCTGTGTCTTTTCATGAAATTTATTTTCAGTCTATAAATGCAAAGAGGAATCTGTACATAACAAATAAATATTGTAATAATAATAAAGGGTAGGAGTGATAAGCAAATGCATGAGTTTTCACCTTTTCGGTCAGTATCATTGCTTTGATTTAGTTTTATGTGTGTATTTGAGTTGTGTCATTTGAAATGACCCAACTACACTAAAATTTAATAAGATGGCCAAGTTTGGGTCGTTTATTAGATTAAATATTTGATATGAGGGAAATGCAGTATCCATGTTTTTTTTCCCTATTTAGTCTACAAGAAATTAATGCACCATACCATTTAGTACTAACAAGAAATAATCCACGACTCTCATTCATCTCACACACATTAATTAAACTGCAACTTTGAAAGGTCGCTGCCAACTCAAGTTCACACAGAGGCAGCAAAAAGTGGATTTACCAACCAAGCCCTCCCCTGGTGCTTTGCAGCTCCGGTCCAGGTAGCACAGACTGAGCTAACAAGCTCAGCAGTTAATTTACTTCAGCAGCAAGGAAAGCTTTCTGTCCAACAGGAGTTGATGTGGAGCGGCCAGAGGACATCGCAGGGAAAACTGGAAAACATTTTCTCTATATAATATGATCCAGTTTCACTTGACTTAAAGTAGGTGTACAGGGCGCAGAGTGGGAATGATAGAGGAACCATTCACCTGATTACAAGATGATGAAGCTGTTATTTTAGGATTACATAATGGAGTTTTAATTGTAATCTTGCAAAAACACTGGTATGGTCCTTGAACACACAAAACACTCTCTCATATCTTCAGCAGGGAGCAATGACCTTGTGGTCTCTCTGAAAAATGGCAGAATCAGAGGGGAATACGTGACGGTGAAAGGCACAGAGAAGAGGGTGAAGCAATACCTGGGAATCCCCTTTGCCCGACCCCCCGTGGGGCCCCTCCGCTTCGCTGCTCCTCAGGATGCAGAGCCCTGGGTTGGGGAGAGAGATGGCACACATCAGCCCCTCATGTAAGACTGGGTGACCTCTGAATCACCAAAGGGCGCAGAACATGGCACACACTTACTCTTCACCTCTCTCTCTCTTTCTATCTCAGGTGTATCCAGGATCCGCAACTAGCTGTGAATGTTTCCAAGACCATGTCAATGCAGTACACCCCACCAGACATTTCAGAAGACTGTCTGTATCTGAACGTATACGTTCCTCCTGAGGCAACAAGTGGGGACAAACTGGCGGTGGGTTAAAGAGATATTGGTGTGGACAAAATAACAGAAACTCCTTACAGTGTAGATGCAATCCAGTCTTGCTATAAACACGAGTTTTGTGTAGAGAGACACGAGCTTACGATGTCGTTGCATTGCACTGAATTCTTATCTAAGGTGTTCATGTTTTTTTGTCCACCCCCTGAAGCGTAGAGCCGTTCATTGTGTGTTAGCTGCTCATTAACTTAGTTCAAACAGAGCTTCAGTGCGTGTTTGATTTTACCGTTCAAGTGTCTTCATAGCAACAGTGTTGGTTAGTTTGGTTTGCTTGGCTCTTCTCCAATTAACATTTATCTACTAAGACTGGTGATTCTGCTCATTACTGTTCAGTATTTTGTTGCATTTATATGTGAGCATGACATAAAAAGCTAACCAAGCCCCCCTTGGTTTTAGCTGACACTTACGCTTCTTCACACTTACACTTCAAATAACATCAACCTTCAGTGCTTACACTCCGGCTGACATTTCAACTGTTTCAGCACTTTACAGATCAATGTGAGTAACTTTGACTATATCTGAGCTTTTAGTTTAACTGGCACTTCCATTGCTTTCAGTGTCACACCTTCACTGACATCTAAACTCTTCATCCTGGTCTAGCTGACAACTAGATTCGACTACTTTCAGCTCCAGCATCAATTAAAATTTAGACAGTTTTCAGTCCTGACATATAGTGACACTTCAATAACTTTCATAGCCACTTTCATTGTTCTATAGCCAGCAGTTCAATTGCTTTAATCTTTTACTTTCCAGTTTGTGGATTGAAATCAACGATTACACTTCTGCTGACATTTCTTGGGCTTACATGTCAGCAGCTTACAGTGCTCACGCTTCAACTATTTTCAGTGCTTATGTCACGATCCTGCAGTAAATACAGAGTTTAAAGTGTTTAAGGACACATCTTAAAGGTCCATTGTGTAACATTTTGGTCTATTGGCAGAAATGTGTGTAATCTCTTTAAAAATAAGAATAAGAATTATGTTTTTGTGATCTTAGAATGAGCCTTATATATCTGCAGAGAGAGTTTGTCCTCTTACATGGAGTCCTCCATGTTACATTGCCATTTGTACAGTAGCCACCATAGTTTCTCCTACATACTTGGACACAAGGGCAGTATTAACTTAGTTGCAATCTGCAATCTCACCACAAGATGCCACTAAATCCTACACACTGGACCTTTAAGTGACTGTGAACAGTGCTGTTTTGTTTAAGAGGTCAGTTGTAAAGGCTCCCGTGTTGTGCTCTGTGTCAGGTGATCGTGTGGATCCATGGAGGAGGTCTGTCAATGGGTGCAGCTTCTCAGTATGATGGTGCCTCATTAGCTGCTTATGAAAACGTAGTGGTGGTTATTATTCAGTATCGCCTCGGCATTCTGGGGTTTTTGAGGTAAGGCATTGTGTTTCTCATCATATTTCTGTCTCGTGTTTGAAATCCACAGCATCAAAATGACCCAGAGTTTCGTAGTTAAATGATTCTCTAAGGATCAAAAGCAAGAGTGTTGACTTTTCCTGTTTCATAGCACTGGAGACGAACACGCTCAAGGCAACTGGGGTTTCTTGGATCAGCTGGCTGCCCTGAGATGGGTGCATGAAAATATTGAGGCCTTCGGTGGCGATCCACAAACTGTCACAGTTGCTGGAGAATCTGCAGGAGGCATCAGTGCGTCTATACTGGTAGGAAAAACTAATGACGAAAACATGTTAACCCAACCAGCATGTCTTGATGGTAAATTAGCCGATAGATAGTAAACTAAATGATTTAAATTATTTTTTATATGTTTAATGGACCCACAGTGCTAAAAATGTCGGGTATGTTTGAGTGCATCTTTCATGTCCATTTGTCGGGTCATTGCACATGTATCTTTCTTTATGAACAGACCCTGTCTCCACAAGCAAAAGGACTGCTTCACAGGGCAATTTTTCAAAGTGGAGTAGCAACACTTGGGACCTACACTACAAGCCATCCTTTGGGTTATGCCAAGGTACTGTAATATGTAAACTGAGTCATATTCATGTCCACCTGATGGTTTAAGTCCAATATTTGCTCTCCTTTTAGCTTTTCGTCCAGCAACTCCTCAGAAAAATATGTCTCTTTATCTGCTAAATGCTCCACTGTGTTCAGTGGCTAGTTGCTAAATATATCTGTGTGCTGTTTGGTGCTGGGTAGGTCTTGTGTAGTGGGTTAATTGGAACTTTTTACTGAACAGCTGCCTACAGCTGCTGGAAAAAAGGTTGATGAGAGTGCCAGAAAACCAAAATAATGATCCAAAATAGACTGAAAATCTCCATGTAGCTGAAGGGAACTGTAGAGTTGGGTGGTGATTCTGTTATCATAAACACTTTAAAGGGACCTGTTTCACATGTGCATCCTAACCCATGAATGCATTTTCTTGTGTCAGCATAATGTGGGAACAGCAGCCTGCCCAAATCAGGAGGCAGTATGATGTTTCTGTCAACATTGCTGAGTAAAACACACAAAAAATCATGCCTTTATTTCATATCATGGTTTCACTTGGGGCTGTAAGCAGGACGCCAAGCAAGCGTCCTGCACTGCCTGCATTTACCAGAAGCAGACATGTCATGTGTGAACAGACATTAATGTGGATTTCTCCAGATAGGAAACATGTATTTATGAAATGTTCTGGTTTCTATGGGTTATGCCTTTATTAGACAGCAGCCTGAAACTTTCAGAAACACTACTTTTGTTTTATATTTGTCCAGCAGAAATGATAGTCAAGCAAATATGCTAAATACTGCTTTGACATTGGGCTTGTAGCACTGTGAAAATCAAGATCAAATTCGAGTTTTAAAAGCTAGAAATTTCAGAAATATTTGCTCATCAACGATGCAACTAGCAAACTACTGTAGATGTTGGATGTTGTGCCTCTCATTACAGTGGGGAAAAAAGAACATTTTGGGGTGGCATTTTTGCTTTTTTGGAAGTAGTGAGTGACAGGAAAGGTTGGGCAATAGAAGGGATGTATGCAAGCAAGCAAGCAGCAAGGGGGTAGATTTGAACCTGAGCCACTGAGGACTGAGTGTTCTTTTGTGGTACCTCTCTGGAGAACTATTGTATCAGGGTACATTTATTTATGTATTAATTATTTGAATTCATCCCTTCCTTCCTACCTAGATTGTTGCCAACATTACTGGATGTGACCGCAATAGCACAGAGGAACTGATCCAATGTATGAAGGGAAAAAGTAAAGATGAGCTAGTCGATGCGACTAAAAAGGTACAATACGCTTTTGTTAACTGTGTGTTCGATTCTGTTTTGTTCTATCTTGCACCTCCTGGATCCTTCTGTCTTTACAGTGTAGTTCAAGTTAAACCAAGAGGCCAAGTTGAGAAATCTTTGTGTGTTTCCCGGTGGAAGAACACTGAATTAACCAAGCCTAATCCAGAAAACAACTCTAAAGTTTATGTAACGAAACCTGCTGTAAATATTCAGCATAGTCCAAGCACATTATCAGGGTCCAAGTGTCCAAGTGTTGTGTCTGACTTTAGCCACAAGATGGCAGCCTGTAAAGACTCCTGGCTGGTAACCACCCATTGAAAGTTCTGTCTTGTGTTTAGATGAAAATTTTCCTGGGAGCCGTGGTGGATGGGGTGTTTCTGTCCGACACAGCAGAGGAACTTCTCAAGAGGAAAGAAGTGCTGAAGGTTCCTGTGATGATGGGAATAACCAACCACGAGTTTGGATGGATCCTACCTCAGGTTGCACAGTTCTCAATGCTTTCACTTCTCATGCTCAGATGCAATATCCTCTGTGGTCACATCATAATCTATAGATCACTCTTTACTGAAAGGAACTGAGGTGGTTTTCTTCATCTTTAAGGATTTGTAATAATTTGAAAGCATTGTCTCATGTTGATCACAGAGCTTTGCCCCTCCTGGCTGGGAGCTGGGGATGAACAGAGAGTCTGTGCTGGCAGTGGTGAACATGTTCAATCCTACAGGGGTGAGCTCCATGACGGCTTGTTGCTGCTCGTTGATGACTGACAATGATTAATTGATTGTACTATATGAATCTATTAATTTAAAACCAAATCGTTGTATCAATAACAACATCATTCAATTTTCATCCCTCATAGAGCAATTTGAGGCAGCAAGTTGCACACAAACAAGTCATTCAGACACATAAAAACATACATGAAAGAGTCAACAAAGAGTTTTACCATTCACACCATGTGAACGCATCAAAGACCGTTCGAGTTTGGAGAATGGGTCAGACCTATTCTGCAGCTGCACACACATATATGTGGTCAGTGATCAGGTCATTAAATCACCCTTCCTGTCAATGGGCACGACCTCAGAGGGAAATCTGATTGACCAACCCACCTCCCTGTTCCAGACCTCCTTAGTCAACGGCCTCATTGCAGACGAGTACCTGAAAGACGCCAAGACCCCGGAGGAGATCAGGGACGCATTCACTGAAATCATAGGAGACCTTCTGATGACGCTGCCTGTCGTCAAGGTGGCCGGATACCACTCAGGTTAGAAAGGGCAAGGCACAGAAAGCATCTAGAAAGCACTGTGGGTTGTTTGTGTTATGTGCAGAGGACTAATGGACCTGTGTGGGAGAACGCTCTGTCCACAGTGGCACAATTCACTGGTACAGATTATAGATTACTTGGTGCTGTAGGATTTGTGTGTCACCTTTTCTCTCCTTGCTGTATTTAGACGCAGGTGCTCCTGTTTACATGTATGAGTTTGTACATCGTGCCGAGATACACAAAGACACCAGACCCAGCTTCGTGAAGGCGGATCATGCAGATGATGTTGGCTTCATGTTAGGTGGATGTTTCTGGAATGGACATATAAAAATCATAGGTATGTGTGTAATATGTTATGTATAATATATCTACCATATATATGTATTTATAGATCAGATAGGCTGTCTCGCTCTGGTCTTTTCTCATTACATACTTGTGAAAGCAAAGTAAGTATCAGTTGAATATCTATCATGTTCTGGGACTTGGTGGAATAAATGAATGTGTGTATGGGTGTTAAACCCTGTGGATCAGATCATGGTTATTGGATATCAGTATTTCATTCTCCTCCTGTCACGTCCTCAGGCAACATTACGATGGAGGACGAAAGACTTTGTAGGACCATGATGAGATACTGGGCCAATTTTGCTCGTACTGGGTGAGTAAGCACGGAAAACAGCAGCAGCATTAAAGCTGCACTAATCCATATATTTTTATATTAACCCTAAGGAATTGATAGGGCCACTGATAGGACCCCAGAGGGCTAACAACAGAAGACCGAAAGGGGTCTCTTGAACGGACAATCCACCTGACCTGCAGTTTTCCTCACCTCTATGGTGCTTTTAACGTCTTTCAGCTCATTGTTTTGGTTTTATGGCTACAATTCAACTGTTTTTATTTCGTCTCATCGCTTTAATCATTAGCATCCCAATGACTGTAGCTCTGTGTCTGCTAGATGTGTAAACAGACAGCTGTTTGCAAAAGCAACTTTACGACGTCATATATCAGTGCTGTGTTTCCAGCACTGATATATGACATGATCTGATTAGCATTTCTAAATGCTATGATGCTATGACATGATCTGATTAGCATTTCTAAATGCTAATCAGAGTGGTAGACTGGTTGGAGAAGCTGCTTGATTGAAAGATGATACAACTCAGAACAGAAACCAGTTCAAGGTCAGGAAAACATTACACTGTGATACAGCAGAGAAAGTTGACAACACTTAGCAACAAGGTGCAGTTGCTTTAGACAAAATCGAGTATAAAGTATAATCTTTCTTTGCTGCATAGACTGCTTTAACAGCTCTTGCTGGCTTCATGTTTGCATATCTCCTCAGCTCTCCCAACAGTCCTGATCTGGTCAACTGGCCTCAATATGACAAGCAGAAGCAGGAGTACATGGAGTTGGGTCTGACACAGACAGTGAAACAGAAACTGAAGAAGGACCGGGTCCATTTTGCGACTGTCGGACTCCCTCAGAAGCTGGAACAGATTGCTGCAGCCAAATCTGGAAACTGATCTCCGCAAGCTGTCATATTGTTTGTACTGGTCCCAAGTTTTTGAGAGTTTTTTTTTTTTTTTTGTGTCTCCTTGGCAAAACTGAGTGGTACAATGTTAATTACTGCCTGGAGACCTTTATCTCTGTTTTAGGATGGATTCACAGTGCTTCCTTTCAAAGTCACTGTAATTCATTGTGTGTGCATGTACTTTGTAACATAGCTATAATTAAAGGAAATCCTTTCACTGCACAGAAAGGAAGTGCGTCTCTTGTTAAAATGGCATGGTCTTTGAGAACAAACAGAAATTAAGTATGTGCATGAATGAGTGACATTTCCCATACATTTGTGAATTAAACTGATTGCTATCAGAATCAGATTTATTGCCAAGTAAGTTTTCACATATGAGAACTTTGTCTTGGTGTTACCGGTGCATAACAAACATTAAGTGAAAATATAAGGAAGATTTAAAAAAATCAAGTATTAAAAAATATAAACAAAATATACAATATGTTTTAAAATGAAAAGATCTGTGCAGTTTGTGCAGAAATATACAAAGTATTCACCAGGTAATGTGCAAACTTCACAGAGGTAGGTCCAAATTTAAATCTAAATATATATTTTAAAATATTCAAAAGACGTGCAAACTGCCTTGTTAAAATGAATCATGTACATATGTAGTAATACATTATCATTTATTATTATTGTCATTATTGTTGCCATATGTGGGCTTGCCCCACATCCAGTTAATGTAGACGAGTGCTAAGAACATTTCTGACCAGAGCACTAAAAATAAAATATTTATTCTGCAACAGAACAACGTTGAGCAACGAGAGACTAGAATGACACTATAGCAGGGCCGTTTCTTGCCATATGCGGACTATGCGGGTGCATAGGGCCCCCAAGTTGCAAGTTCAGCCTCAGTATATTTTGAGAGAATTAAAAGTACCTGTCTTTATTTGTAGACGCCACGTGTCGGTGGAGGGGGATAATGGAAACAGAAGACTGTGATCATACAGATCATGAACACAAAGTAGTGCAATCATGTTGTGCAGTTACATATTGTTCCTTTTAAATTATAGCATAACTGTTATTCTTATTGTTGATTTGTTTTCATTGTTTGCACGTTAAAATGGATGCTGGTTTCATGTATTTTTATTCAAGGTAATAGCATTTGCTAATTTCTGTCAGACTTGTGGTTATACTTACCACAATCTGGGCTTGTAGTGTTACATGTGAATGTTTCTTACTACCTGAAACATCAGTATTAAAATGTAACAGACTGTTGCATCGTCACAGATCTTCTGAAAAGGTTAGGAATCTGTCCCTCATAGTTTGACAAAATAGGGGGCCCCAAACTGCATCTTGCATAGGACCTCCAAACAGCTAGAAACGGCCCTGGACTACAGTATCTGATTATAAAAACAAAACAAAACAAAAAATTGTCTTTCAGAGAATATTAGACAAAAACATCAACAAACCTAATATCAGTTTACTCCGAGTTTTGTTTGTGTAATGAAATATCACAGCCTTTAGTAGCTTCATAAATAATCCTGACAAATGTTCATTGAATGTATTCAGTTGTAGATCATCATTTATATTAATATATTTTTTCTTAAATTGTTATTCAAGGTCTAAATCTAGTCACGACGTAGCAGCGGCGCGGCTGCTCGGTTGGCGCTCATTGGCTGTGCTCCCCTGTCGACGTCATTGGGTTCCCCCCTCGTCGTGTTCGTGCTCTCTGTTGGCGCCTGCGCACTTTCTTCCTCCCAGCAGCTCCCCTGACTCGAGCAAAAAGCTACGACGCACAAACAGTAGTGAGGAGAAACCCATTTCTGCAGCCAGCACGGGACGTTTCACGTACGTACAGCTGCCACTTGTGTTGTTCTGTCATGAAATATTAATTTACATATTCGCGACTTACTCTTCTACGACTTGTAAACGCCATTTTGCTGTATATTTACATGTTTCCAGGGTTAATTCTCCTCTTCTCGTCACATTTTGGCCTCAGTCGCTTAATTGCAGTTGTTTTGATGCGTGTTTGGCTTCACGTGCAGACTGGGGTGTCCCCCGTTTGTGGGGTTACAGCGATTTAAACGTTACAGGAAACGTCAGCGTTGAGAAAGCTTTTTTTTTGCTTGTGTTTATTCAGTGCTGCTTCCTATCTCAGCTGTCAAGTGCAGTCCAGTCCTGCAACTTGAACTCACAAGGTCAGCATTAGTGTCAAATATGAAGATATGTTCTGCACCACGAGGAGTGCGTGCACCTGTTTCATTCATATGTTTTCAACTCTTAATGTTTTTAATTCATTCACGACACACTCTCTGCGCAGAGAGCGTCAACCAAACCTCATGTAGGAAGGTTGCAAAACAAGGTGACTTTGCTTATTGACGTAGAAAAATGTCTTATATAATAAGCAACTACACTTTTTATTAATTATATCGACCTACAGTTATATTCGGCATGTGCGCCATCCACTGAGCTCACTGCGTTTTATAGGAAATTGCAACTTTTGTGATTCGTGCACAAGCTGCGTCTGACAACATCGGTGCTGGTTTGGAGCGACTTGTGCCAAATAAATAATAACATTATAGAGCAGAAGTGCTGCTTTATAGTTCTGCTACATGTGCCGTATTAAAGACTAGCTCCTCTTGATTTGCCTCGACTATCACGTTGGGATTTATCAGAGGTGCACGCTTGTTTATCAGCAGTCGATTATAAAATTGGCAGATTTCTTTAATGGAGTCTGGCGTGACGGAGGGTGCACAAACAGATGGCAGACATAGCGCCCAAATAAAGCAGTATATAATCATGACTACAGACAGAGAATAAAGCACACCCAGGAGTCTGATCTATATTAAATATGTAAATAAAAGAAAACATGTTAAAGATTTCTAGAATAATTAAAAATCTCCATACTGCACTTTTAAATCTACAAAGCCTCTGTGACCTCTCTTTCACCTTTCTGAGTGCTGGTATTTAGTATCAGTTTCTTTAGTGCATTAAAACCAAACCTTATATGCACACACATATATAAATGTGGATATTTTTAGAGTTTCATGGTAGATTCAGTGGATAAGGTGCACCATACTCAATGGGTACATTGCTTTCATGTTGATGGGGTTAATTTCTACTGTTTTTCTCGTCCTTTGAGCACGATTCAGTGTTGTTGGTGTGTCTTGAGCCTTAGATTTACCTCGTTCCATTGCGTTAGTCTCGAGATCTTGAATAGCTGTTTGCCAACCTAAAAAAAAAAAAAAACAGCGCTCCGGCTGCAGATGAGAAAACAGTACTTAGTGTTATCTGTAAGTGCACATGGAGGAGAACTTCCTCCCAAGTTTTAGAGCATCCATCACTCATTTCACGATGACTCTGCAGTGTTCGGTTGCTTTGTGCATGTCTGTTTGTGTCTTTTGTTTTGTCTCCCACTCCTGTCTTGAAAGATGGAGAAATTCTGCTATGTTACATGTTCGTTTTGAAGGGAAAGCAACGACAGAGGGATATGAGGGGGTGTCAGGACGTGGTAATGGTATTGAACAGATCGTTCAGATGTCCTCCATGACCTCTCTTTCACCTTTTTGTGTGCTGGTATTGAGTATCAGTATCAGTATCCGTGTCTTTAGTGCATTAAAACCAAACCATATATGCATTTATACACACACATTTTTAGAGTTTCATGGTAAATTTAGTGGATAAGGTGCACCATACTCCATAGCATATATAGCTTTCACGTTGTCTGGCATGGTGATGGGGTGAATTTCTACATTTTTTTCCATCCTTTTGAGCACACATGTATTGTTGTTGTTGTTTTGGACTCTGGTGAGCAGATATCTGTAAGTGCAGCCCCCTCAGCTGTGACACTGGCTAACCTCAGCTGAGATTCTACACATAACTTATCCGTCAACAGCCACTTCGGCTTGTCACACATTCACTGCGGTCGTGCAATTCAGTTGTCACGCTGTGAATATATAATAAATATACAATTCTATAAGATATTTTGCTCCATAAAACAAAGTTACTGTATTATAAGTGGCAGTAAATCAATGATTACTTAGTGAGGTGGGTGAAATTTCATGACTTTCAAGCTGTATTGTAAAACTTTATTATTGCTGCCAGTCATACAAAGCAAATGCCAGAGCAGTAGTTCCTACTTGTTGGTGACAGAAGCTGATAAAAAGTTATTACTGCCCCTGTTGGCGCCTGTAATCAGGTAACACACACACAAACACTTTCTGATATAGCTCTACAGAGCATAAAAGGGATATAAATAGACATGGGTCGATATATATTTGTGCAAAAATCTTAAGTGTTGTAACAGTAATTAACCTAGATCAGTGTCTCAAACTATGCCATGCTTGGTCCTTAAGGAAAGTCCTTGAAAACTCCTTGAATTTGATGTTTAAGAAGGTGAGGGACTCCTGAATAATATTTTAGTCAACAAGTAAACTGTCATGGTGACATGACTAAAAAGGAGTTTGTCAGGACAAGAAATGTGCAGTCATATGATCGGACAATCTGTAAACAAACCTCCAGGTGAGACACACAAAGAGAGACAAACAGTCAAATTATTAGTCAAACACCCATCACACTTTACGGAACAACAAGGGAACCACAGGGAAAATCCAAAGAGGTATTATCACCAACATTCAGTTTCACCTCAAAATGCACGACAGCTCGTGGTTCTTGCTTCGTCAGACTTGGACATTTTGACTTCTTTTCACAGTAGAAATGGAATTCAGCCATTTTTAAAATTTGATTATTTACACCTTTTCACTGTCATGACCTGTCGAAAGTCACTTTGATACATACAAATATATCATAGCAATAAAATCACTGGACAAAACTACAAAAATGAGACACAAGTTGTAATAAACTAACATTTTCTTTTACCTGCAGTGTAGAGATACTTGAACTTAACTTAATCAAGTATATTTTATGCTACTTTATACTTCTACTCAACTACATTTCAATGAAATATTGTGGTTTAACAGTCATAGCTGTTAGTTACTTAGCAGATTGATATGGTAATTATCAAATATCGATGTGGTGAACTTATCAAATATGAGTATATGAGGTAGTTCAAAGTAGCTCCATGACCAGTCACAATATTAAAATGCTGCATCAATGTAAATGCATCAGTAATGAAAACCGCTAATATGTATTTTGATGATATGACCCTGAAACTAAAGTAGTTTAGATCATTTTAGTACATTGTTGTTTATTTAAAGGTCCAGCGTGTCACATTTAGGGAGCTCTATTTACAGAATACGCCAGAAATAATCCACAATGTTCAAAACTGTTGTAGCCAATTTTGCTGTGTGCCACAGGTAGTGTCTGTATGAGTGTGGTAAGTTAAGATTAATATTGTTGTTACCATGTCACACCTGCACACCTGATCACCGAGGAAGGTAATCACGGTAGTCACGTAGCCTTCATAGGGGAGTCACAGGTGAACAGCTGGAGGGAAAGGCCACACAGTTTTTTTTAACCGTATGTAACCGACCGTAGCTTTGTTTCATATTTACAAGCTCATTTCTTTTACATCATTGATTTATCCATTTAGTGCACCCAGCTTTTGTATGTGTGTTTTCATCTGCATATGAATAAAACATCCAACGCATACTTCATTCTTCCCTCAAGAGGCTCATTGTTGTTGCTGGACTTCCACTCCACATAATAACTCTTTTTGTTAGTGTGCTATCATCTGAAAATAAGAATAGTTATGTTTTTGTTACCTTAAAATGAGCATTTTATATCTACAGACATCACAGTCTGTGCTATGTATTTAGACAAACACTGTATAATCCACAGACTTTGTATGAAATGACACAATAATGATTTAAAGACAACAACAAGAGAGGGACTAAAATCACATGTTCAGAGCTGTGGCTGAGAACAAGCCTGTTTTCTTTGAACTTTCATCCCAAGTATAGATAGTGGCGAGACAAAGAATGTAGTCACTGCTTATGTTTTGGTGACTGAGACGTCCCGGTAGACACAATAATGATTCTCAACAACTTGGCCTCTCAGGTTACACAAGGAAGCCAAAGGATTGTGGGTCAGGGAAGTCCCTGGTTGGGTATTGGTTCACCTTCATCTGGCTGCGCTTTGTTCAGGAATGCCTGAGAGAGCACTTCGGGTAATGGACTAGTAGCCTGAGGAGGGGACTTTGAAAGCACCTTGCCCACATGCTGAATTGATATCCTATAATGCCGTAATTGACATAGAAGGAAAGATGATTAATTGCTTTGTGTCTGCCGCATGCTGCTCATAAAGGAGGGAGGGAGACAGAGATAGATTAAGTGTGAAACACCATGAGTGTTGAGGGTAACGGCTTGTATCTTGCTTAACTGACTTTTTCTTGCAGACAAGTGTGCTCAGTAATATTTTCTGGGGGTGGGAGAGGCTCGCGGGCATGTTGCATAACAGCGTTGGCTTCCATGTGTGAATCATGCTAAGTGCAGCACGCACTGAAGATGAGAAAGAGGGTGCAGGACGGGTCTTGTGATGTTGTTGCGCTGCACAACTGACAGCAACAAGCAGAGATCTTTTCCTCCAAATCACCACAGTATCTTCCACCATGATGGAAACACCTCCCTCTCTGCACATTACCTCAAGGGATAGCGCTTGTTCGGGGGGGGGGCAGAAATACTGCAGCCTTTGCGATTTGAGTGAAAGAACACTGATTTGCTGAGTGCCCGATATATATGTGTGTGTGCATTTGCTGTGGCAGTGGCAGGCCAGGAGGACAGGACACATTAATCAGGCCAAATGGCGTCACTGGCCTGCAGGTGATTGTACCACTGCCATCCATCTCCAGCAGGGAATCACGACTGACTGGGGGGGCTCTGCTGCTGCTCGCTCAGCCCAGCTCAGGCCTCCAGATAAAAGCCGTGAGGGAAAGACGTGACAGGAGACTTTTCACACCTCCAGTATCGCCAGTAAGGCTGATGAACAGCGCGCCATATGCTCAGTTTCTTCCTGGTGAGATCTCACTTTGCCTCTTTAGGTTGAAAAACTTGATTTTATTTATTCAGAAGACTCAGGAAGACCTGAGAAGGAATTAGAAATGTACAATATCCCAACAAAGCGTACAAAGCGATGGTCACACATCCATATTAAGATATATCACAAAGCTGGACTTTAATGTCTTGAGGTTTGTTTGCAGTTTCAGTTCCTGAAATGAGGTGCATCATACAGGAAACCAATCCTCCTCAATCCAGTGTTAGTATGAGGAACTTTTAACCTCTTTGGTATACTGGTTTTCACACCGAACTGGTGTTAAATATCTTGTTAAGATAGATAGATAAAATTACTAAATGAAAACACAGGTATGCTCTAGATCAGTGGTTCCCAACTTCCACTCGGTGTCACTTCACTGTGGGGTTGCACGGCCTTCAGTTGGCCTAATTTTAAGGATTTCATTCATTTCTGTGAAGAAAGCTAAATTGAATTGTTAATTTCAAAGTTTAGATTGTTATTTATAATATAAACTTAAATAAATGTGACAGGATAACTCACACTGGTGAGATATGAATTGAATGGTGTTGTGTTAAAGAGCTCTAAGTGGTTTAAGGGTAATGAGGCAGCAGCATTAGCATACAGAATATTTACATAATCCAGTGTAGATACTTGTAATTGATTGTGTAATGTTTTTTTTCCCTGTTATTAAAGCTTTGTTGATGTCATAGTTTGTATAAATAAAACATGGATGGAGTGTCCATGATGCAACTCACAGGTTTCTGAAGAGCTGTTGTAAAACTCAGTGTTTGGTGGCTCTGACTGTTGCCATCTTGGCAGCCCTAACTCTGTTATTTTCAGATGGTACACTGATATTATATTCCATTTCTGCCATATTCTGTGAATAGAGCCCCCTAAAAGTGACACACTGGACCTTATTTCTCAAGTTTATCAGCCCTAATCTGCTTCATCAGGACTCTATGGGTGTGGTTAGATCAGATTTATTTGACAGTGATCAAACAATCCACAAAGTGTTATCAGAGTCTGATTCAGATGTTGCTCTATCCTGATTGGCGCACGCATGCATGCGACATCACCCTCGTCCCACACACTTCAAACAATGGGAGAAGCACAGGCACGAATACACAAATCTTTTATGTTCAACAGCACGATTGTTCTAACTTTGCCTAAAAATAGTGTGTTTATGTAGGGTTGTGATGGTGTGGATTTTTTTTTCATACTGTAATGAAAAACATCCCTGTTACCGACACAGTCCTGTGTTCATGTAGCACCTCTTTGCTTAAAAGTAAGAAGCTAATTAAAAAACAAGGGCTTCATGGAATTTTTAAATAATTAAAAGGTCATCAAAAGGTCATCAAAAGTAAAAAACAAGAGCAGAGACAGCCTGGTTTGAGGTAGAGTCAAAGGCTCAGTGTTAAGTGCATAAAAATGTACACTGCAATATTTATTTGGATTCATGTTTAGAGTAAATAATGGGCCCTAATATTGATCCTTGTGGGACACCTTTACTTGATTTGAAGCCATTAACAGTCTGAACTCTACCAGAAAGATATGATTTATGTCATCTTTAAACAGAATCATCACAATCAAGCTGCTTATTTAATAAAATGTTACTATCAAAAGCTCTCAACTTATCTATAAAGTGTACAGCACAATGCTGCAGCAGTTATTTTACTCTGAAATGAAGCCGGACTGCTGTGGCTGAACAATGTTTCTTTCCTATAGGATGGGTTTGTAAGTTGACCAGTAGTTATTAGACTTTACACAGATAGATGGCTTAAATATAAAACTAAAAAAGACTATGAGAATATTTATTATATCATGTTTTCACTGTTTCTTTTGCTTTTATTATTACATGATGCAAACAAAAGCTGGTGTCACCCTGGATCTTACTCACAAAATAATACTGCATTATATAACCACTCATCTTCAGAGCTGCAGCCCAAACACACAGAAGGCCCCAGGGATACTAGCCTGACTTGTGTGTGTGTGTGTGTGTGTGTGTGTGTGTGTGTGTGTGTGTGTGTGTGTGTGTGTGTGTGTGTGTGTGTGCGTGCGTGTGCGCGTACGCGTGTGTTGAGGCTAATACTGTTATAGCTGTGTATGTTCAATCAGAAAGCCAAACAGTCTCCCATGATAGAGGAGCTAGAGCAGATTAGCCCAAGGACGGGCAGCCGTTGCTGTTTTCCTCCTCAGAGCGAATGAGGCCAGGGTGAAGAGTCCTGGGAAACGCTGCGTAGGAGACAGCAGCGTGATACTGTGCTGTGAGAGGGTCAAAAATCAGATCAGTGTCAAGTGTGGTTCCGTTTTAATTACAAAGCACTTGTACAAAGGTGTTGCAGACGGTTTGGGATTGTGAGAAATTGTTTGAACAGATCAGATAGGATGTTTAAGGTTTGAGTTTCCTGTCTTTGTGGTTGTAAATCAATGTTCAACTTCCTGTTATTTGCACGATAAATGCTGACAAATGAATAAAAAGGAACAAGTGAGAATGCTTATCCCTAACCTCGATAGTCATTTGAGATTTCATGCATGTGAGCAAATGTACAGGTTGAAAGCTACAGTTGAAATGATATCTATGTACAAATTACCTGTGTTATGAGCCTAAATCACAATGTGACACTTTAATAACCTGTTTACATAAACTGAGAAGCTGCCAGGTCTCATTTTTGGTCAGGAATTCTGGGATGATTTCTCTCTTTTTATTCATGAACTGAAAAAAGTGACATCCAGTAGTACTATCACTTAAGACCTCTTTCTAGCAGCAACCAAACAAGGAAACACAACATCCTATCAGGAAGTTGCATATTAATATCAGACCGCTAAACCTGCTCTGTCCAGCTAACACTAACATAGCTGGATGATGTAATCAGCAACTACAAGAAATACTTTCAATGCACTCCCGCATGTTGTCCATTTAAATAAAGAGTTCATGTTTATGATGTTATGTGTTGAAAAAAATTGAGTCAAAAAACATTGACATGTGTCTTTTTGTTGACTTAAATCCCACACTTGTTGCTTTATTAGTTGCTATATTAACTTATATATATATATATATATATATATATATATATATATATATATATATATATATATATATATATATATATATATATACACACACACACACACACACACACACGTGATCTATGTTTTTTTACTTTGTTATTGGCTGTTTGGTTGAAGGTTGTTGTACAGCAACATCATCTATAATACGACTTTTTCACAGCAGACATGTTGACTCTTTTTATCATTCGAGAAGTTGCCTTCGTCCAGATCTTCTAATCACTGCCCACATCTTTGATTCAAATAGATCGATATTTATTCAAATAGGTCTCATGCAGATCTTTTCATCATTATCGATCAATCTTGCCCGATCCAACTTGGTTCCCTGAGCTTGAACTGTAAACCCTTTCATTCACTGCGGGAGTGTTCTTTGTTTATTCTGGTTCATGTTGACATAGCGTCTCATGATGAAACTAACTTGGACCAAAACCGTCCTGTTCCACTGCCTCTTGGGGATTTTAGCATATGGATTTTTCAACCATGCCAGAAACAGGCTCCGCGTCAGCATGGAGAAGACTTCGGGAACAACAGAAAACCGTCCCCTCACGCTGTGGAGAATCACCAACTGGCAGACAACTTGAATGCATTTTACTGTAGCTGTGATAAGCCCACAGTCGCACCCCCTCACCTCCTCAGGAAGCTCAATCTGCCTCATGAGCTACTGATCCAATTTTAAACAGTCATTATTCAGTCTGTTCTCTGACCGCCCATCACCGTCTGGTTTGGATGTGCCATCGCACAGGACAGGAACAGATCTGAAATCAATGGTGCCAATCTGCCCTCCATTCAGGAGTTATAAATCTCCAGAGTGAGGAAACAGGCGTGAATCATCACAGCAGATCCATCACACCCTGGGCACACCCTGTCCTAACTTCTCCATTATAGGCTCTACACAGAACACTGTGCACCATAACGAACAGTTTCTACCCACAAAAAGACAGAAATCACCTAACGGCATGATGTCAGACTAAATATTTAGTGGAACAGTAGTATAACTTCTTCACAGCAGGTATTTGGTATAGGTTTTTTCTACTGTGACATATCAAAATGTCTGCTGCTGTCTATTTAGTCTTATTATCGTCATAGGGAAAGCACAGGTGACACAAGTAACATCAGTGATCGCTGTCCTCCATGGAGCGAGCATGTGCAACAGCAGGACCTTCGATCTCCAAGAGGCTGCAGCCATTATTTATGCTCTTACATGCACCTGTGTTTGACCTACTGTGACTAAATCAAAATGTCTGCTGGGAAAACTGCATAAAGACTTGATTTTTATTATGATAAAAGCAAATATCTTCTTCCTCTATGTGGCTTCCTGTTAGGCAACATGTTATAGCGACTGAGAGGAGATGAAACACTCAGTAGTGCGATGGACAAATTGAAAACACCTCCGAATGGTGTCAGGTCTTTGCACTTCATCCTCTGCCAAAGTGATAAATTGAAGTGAAAGTGAAATCCAAACTGTCTCCTAAACATTAGTGAGCAGCAAAAACTCGACTTACTAATGTTACTCTTTGGTACAGGCTTGTTGTGTGTTTTTTTTCCAAGATTTAGCGTGTTAAAGCTCTTATTTTTAGCTGTGTTAGCAGACTGCAATATCAGTCATATGTGAGATAAATTGACATTCATGTTATTCTCAGGGGGATAAGATTCAAAATACATTGGTTTTTGACTAAATACCTGAAAAAACTAATGACGTTTTATTGCTAATTAGCTAAAATAGTGACCATTGTAAACATTATACCTTCTAAAATCAGCGTGTTAGCACGCATTGCTCTCATTTCCCCCACAGAGCTGCTGCCATGGTTGTAGATTGTCGGTCTAGTTTACCTCTCACTGTCATTTGGGTCTGTTAGGTTGCCAAATATATCTTAACTGAATGTAAAAGAGGAGCACAATGCTAATTTTCTCCTTCCTTTGTTCACAGATGCAGTGGGTTTGAGAGTTCACTTGATGTCAGCACCCTCAGGGGGTGGGAGGGCCTGCAAAATCAAAACCCACTAACACCAGTGATCTCGGTTGAAACCTCCAACTTTGCACCCACATCTGTGACCATCCTCATGTACCTACAGAACACAGAGTAGCTCATTCTGAAAACACTGTTGCAGAGCTAAAAGGAAGGGATTCTTTCCAACATGGAGGGCGTAGCAGTGGACAACCTAATAGACTTCGACCTTCCTTCAGAGGCCACAACTCTTACCGTAGATGGAGGCCAACACCAGGTCCATACGGACATTTTCTCCCCAGAGCCGCCAGCATCTTCCATGGGAGTCCACCAACAGCCCTTATTGCCAGAGCCAATGGCGCCAACCAAGCCCAGCTCTCACCACCACCACCGCCACCACCACCAAGAGGAAGGAGACAACGACAGCGACGCTACAGAGTCGGCAGACAGCGAGAACGACATGGACCCGCCCTCGCATATGTGGGAGCTGAGGAGGTCGTCATCTTCGTCCGCCCACAGTGGAGAGGACAGTGACGCTGAGATGGTGGAGAGGAGGCAGTTCATGAAGGCTTACGTGGAGAAGGTGTTTCATGGAAGGTAAGGAGAAACTGAATCAGAACAAAAGAGGTGAACTTACATGGAAAACAAACATGGTGGATGGCGGCTCATAGAGGCAATGCAGACTCTTCTCTGAGGGGATGTTGGGGCTGTCTGGTAGGAAGTGTTATATGGCTGTCACTCATTATGGGTGGAGGGAAAGAGCTGAATGCTGAAGGTGCCTCACAGCTGCAACAGCTCATGTCAGAAAGTGCTAAGTATCCTCTAAGATGAACCTGATGGTCCCCTCTAGGCTCAGTAATGTGACTGTCAGCAGACAACAGTAAACAGTACAGTGCATTAAATGGTATTTAATGCACAATCAATCACTTTCTGCCGTCACTCTCCACAATTTTCACCAGTTTTTACAATATTTTCCATCCGTTGTTTCGTTACTTTTTGTGACGCAGTGCAGTTTTTAGATGTTTTTCCAGCATTTTTCTGTCTGAGTGGTCCTGACAGATTCTCCTGCTTTAGGCTGTGTCTGCCTCACTAATATTCAGATCAACACTGTTCCATTCTTGTCACCCAGAATGACAATAAACATTCACCCGGTCAGAGAGTTTCCCATCAGACTCACCAGCAGAGGCCCATGGGGGGACAACAGTCTGACCGACACATGAATATTTGACAAGGAATCAGATGTGAGCAGGGTGAAATGTTGCTTCTAAATACCAGGCTACCATTGGATTTAATTTCACAAGTTTTTTATGGCATTTTTGCTGCAGGCCTGATCCTTTCTGACCTTCCTGAATACTCTATGCCATATGTTGTTGATTGACCTCTTTGGTCAGTGACCTACAGATAGAAAACTGACACATTGACCTCTGTAATTTGGCAATATATCTTGTAGAAGCAATTCATTTCTCGCCACGAGGACTCGTCTTGTGATGACCTAGACCCCGCTCATAATCTTTCGTGACATGAGCCTCTTAGCAGTTTCCTAATTGTCTGCTTCCATCCGACGAAATGGATAGACATAGTGATGGGCCACATATACAGTATGTTGTCTACATTATGTGAACTTAAACCTGCTGTTCACCAGTGTGTGACTCTTAGTTTGTATGTCAGTATTATTGCCTGACTACTTGTCTTTCCATCTTTGCAGGGTCACGACCTGACTATTACCCTCTCCGACTTTGCACCGTTGCTTTTTCTTTGTATGCAATGATGCATGATTTTTTTTTATAAATGACTGAGTAAAGAAAACCAGCTGTGTCTTTTCACATGGTCTGTAATGAGTTTTTTTTTTGGGCCATGTTTTCAACAGGGAGGACTTTGACCAGGAAGAGAAGGCTCGTTTTGGAGAGCTGTGCAGTGGAGAGAACGGCAAAGGCAGGGAGTGGTTTGCCAAATACGTCAGCGCACAGGTGAATATGGGGAAATGATGAAAAGATAATTCAGAAAATTTGTTTAAAAAGTCCAGTATTCCAAATGAGGAACCAGCACAGGTCAGCTTCTGATTTATTCCAACCATTTTTAGACAGATGAGTCTAAAATGGTTATAAAATGGATAGTTCTGTATTCACAAGTGGCTGTTAAGCTGTAAAAAAAAAGTAAAGTTCCCTCAAGTGTGTTTGACCTTAACACAAATGTCAAACTTGAGTTTTGAGACATATAGTGATGATCATTTTTTGGTGGGGACTGTCCCTTAGACATAAGATTAGTCACAAATTCTAGTGCAAAAAAACTCCCACAGGAAATCAAACTGATGTATCTCAGGGAATAAGTAATGAGTTTATATATTTTTATTTGTGTAACTTAGCTGAAGGTCTTTGAGGTCTTGTCTTTATGCCAAGCTTTGCTGAATGAGCTCATAACTCTCTGTCATACTGTCTTTACAGCGCTGCCACTCCAAATGCGTGAGTGAAGCCACCTTCTACAGACTGGTGCAGTCCTTTGCAGTTGTACTGTTTGAGTAAGTTTGTGTGTCGTTGACTTTGTCTGAGATCAATGTAGTGTGATCACCTAATCCTGTTTGACGATAGAGGATAAGGCTGGTAAAATCTTAGAAAGTTATTGTCTAGAAGTTCCATGAAAAGACCAAAAATCCCTCAATACTGATTTTTACCCTCTCTGTGGCACTCAGCTCCAGTGGTTCCTACTGGTAAATATGAACAGTTGTACATGTCCACAACTTTGCTAACAGCCAAACATCAAGCAAGTGCAGCCAGCCTATATTACTTACTAGTCCAACAGCAAGAAGCCCAGCTCAACATCTGTGTTTCTGTCTTTTATTTCACCAAGCTCTTGGCATCGACCAAAAGTCAGTCCCAGATTCACTCTTGTCCTGCAGTTTCTTGCTTGGTTCCTCTCTCATTTTTGGTTCTTAGCTTCCTCCATCAGCGTCCTCTTCAGTCTCTTCACCTCTGCCATTAGCCATATATGTCCATAGAAACCCCTTGGGCGTGAAAACTTCCTCCTCACTAGTACCTTCAGTGCTACCACTGAAATACCAAGACTGCCCTAGTGCTCTGACCACCCAGTCCCAGGCAGTAACATTATGTCTAACTAACTAACATTAGCTTACCTAACTAACAGCAGCTACATTTAGCAGCAATTACATTTTCATTGCACCAAAATCAGTGAAATAGTTGGTGCTGCGTGACTTTTTGCTTTTTCTACGCATTGCTCCCGACCCGGAGCCCAAAGTTACAAAGCTACTGAGTCACCATTCACCTGATTACAAGTCAGTGTAGCATCAAAATGAAAGTGAAGCTGATGGTTTAAGAAAGAAAAGTCACACAATGTTTTAAAATCTGGTCACAAATACATACTTTTATTTTTTAAAAAGGCTTTAGTGTGTGTTCATGTTCATGAAGGAGCGCGTCATTCAATACAACAGTTTGGCTCAGTGATGTGTTTTTAATAGTCTTTGGACAACAATGGACAATGGAGCTCTGTGGCACAGAGGAAGACGATATATCAGGCTTTGAATCAGCTCGTTATGGGTTCGGCCTTTTCATGGGAATTCTTGACAATTAGTAAAATACAGGATCACAGGATTATCTGTTATGTTTACAGATGTTACCAGATGGATGACTACAGTCCAGCCAAAAACCTCATGACTATGTGCTTCACATACTACTACACTGGTAAGGTCTAATTCACTCTGTACGTCACTCTCTTTGCTGGTTTGATATAAACACAGCCACGGTGTTGGGTTGATCAAAGAGAGAAAAAAAAAAAGCAGCTGTGTATATTTTGATGAGTGTCACTCCTCAGTGCTGATTCAGAGAGCGTTACCACCGCAGGTTCGCCTCGTGGCTTCTCTTGCAGCAGCGCCACAGACATATGCAACGACTTTGTGGGCTTGCGTTACGGTACTGTTTGTGCTTATGCAAGCAGGAAGCGTTGAGTGATCTGTGCACCACCACTGCGCAGTACATTGCATCAACATCTGTCTTCAGTCTTCGGCTAAACATTTTTTTCTTTGCTTTGCATCATGGGGGAAAACAAACTGCAACGAACATATCTGACTCAGAGGATGAGTAACTGTGCATGATTACAGGTCTTTGTCCTGCAAGGCTAGAAGTCTGTGAACTGAAGGATCCGTCTGAAGGACTAATTATTGTTTTCATTTCCAGCTTGCTGAGCTGCAGCTGGTTAGATGAAACTAATTGGTCCATCAAATTTCAGACAGGCCCATCTTTTTTTTTTTTTAATGCCACATGGTGACTCACAATGTGAACACCTGTGAGATTAACCTTGCCTCAGACGCTAAACAACAAGGTGATGTCTGTCAGCTGTACAATTTGTACTCTGTACACGCTTTATCAGCTCGACCAATCTGTACAGTACACCACAGGGACATCGCGTTAAAAAGGCAGACTGTTGTTTAAACAAATCAGCCTTAGCCTTGTAGGGTTTCGAAACAACACATTATTTTATTGATGTATAGATAGAGGTCTTCATGTCGGACTCTGCTCTCCTCTCGTTCAGGTAAATCCCCGCCGTCTCCGTCAGAGCTGCTGGATCGTAGTGGTCCTCCACCTGGTCTGGACTCGTACCTCAACAAGGCCAACTCCTGGCTGACTGGGAAGAAGGATGCCGCTGAGCGCCTCCTTAAAAACACATCCAAGACTGACGTCAAAGGCTTCTTCGGAGGCTTAGAGAGCAAGCTGAGGAGCTCAATGACTCTCAAGACCGAGTGAGCAAACACATCTCCCCCTTTGAGTTCTTATTATGAACACAGTAATTGATAGTTTTCATTCCTTTTTCTCTCCTGTATTCTCATTTCCAGGGATGGGGAAAGCCCGGTTGAGACAAAGCCCATATCACCAGGTATAGTGCTGCATTCCAATGCAAAATTCTCCTGCTCCACTGCTCTCTCAGTTTTCATAAATTATGATTTAAACACTAATTGAGCTGTGCCGGTGCCTGTCATGTTTTCTCTTCCACCTCAGTGTCTGATGCTCCAGAGGAGAAGAAAACAGAAAAGGTGTACCTGTACACACACCTGAAGCAGCAACCCATCTGGTAAGTCGAGGAAAGTCTTAACCAGAAGCTCATTATGGGGTAATTATATCTCTCAAACATTTTACAGTCCATCAAGACTGTCTGCAGAAACCAAGGAGTCATTTTGGTAAAATGCACCTTATATCAGGGATAATCCATTATCAGGGATTAATGGAAAATGGGGAGGTCAGCACATCAGACAGTTATCTCTATGCAGTCCATTAATTCCTGATTCTTGACACCTTGAAGGGTATTATCGCACTTATACCTTGGTCACTTGCCAAAGAAGAAAAATGCAGACCATTAATTTATATTTTCATTAATTTTGTTTTTCACAAGCTGTAACTCCTTCGTAACACCAACTGTAAGCCACATATCTCTATTCGGTAATGTCATAAGAGAAGTTTGAGTGTGCATGAGTGCAGAAAAAATGTTTAGGTAAAGGTAGAATGGTCTCAGAAGTCAGCTGAGGCTCAGATCAGTATAGGTTTTTGACAGTTTTCATGTGTAGGACAGCATCGATTTGGTAGTGGACCAGTTTGAGATGTGGGATTATTTTTGTAATGTTACAAATTGTTAATTTCTAAATAAGTCCTCCTTCAAGTCTACCTTCATCTCTCTTCGTGACTGCAGTGGGTTTTCGCAAGAGGATTGAGTTAGGTTTATCAATTCGAGTCAAAAATAAGATTACTCAGCTGACTAAGTCGCCTAGGCGGTTGGATCCTTTGGCCACTACACCAACTAATACCTGAAACAATCATAATTAATAATTTTGCAGTATGTATTACAAGGACTAGCTAGCTATCCAGTCACTCATAGTCTCCAAATCCAAAATTAAGATTCTCCACCAAAAATCTTCCCACAGACGGCCTGTAAGCTTGAAAGTCAGCTCTAAAACGTTTGTAGTTTCATCTTCGACGGGCAAATGCAGTTGTTGCAGCTTGGATTCTCACAATCGATTCCAGTGGTGACCCCAAAGAATTATTTATTAAAAAACATTTATATTCATATTATGCAAACAAGCTGTAAACACAGACATCACTGACATAACGGCTGAATATTTACACGTCCACGCTCACAGAGCAACATTAGCATTCATAGTTGTGTTTCTGTCAATCTGATGAATGTGAAAAAGTGAAAGCTTTAGTTCAGAGAACTTTTTATTAAACATCATCCGTTTTCTCTGTCAGGCACACACTCAGATTTTGGAATGCTGCATTTTTTGATGCCGTCCATTGTGAGAGGAAGAAAAGATCGCCGACCACAAGGTGAGTCTGGAGACGGATAAATGAGACCATAATAAATTACAACGAGTTGACAAAGTGTAGTATATTTTAAAACTTATGTGAGCTGTTGTTCTGTGTGTGTTCCTGTGTCACTGTGTCTGTCTGATATAACTGTATCAAAGGTTGGACATCCTGTAAAGACTTCAATCTCACAGTGCTGTTCAGTTTGCTTCAGCCTAAACCAATACTGCTGATAATCTGATGCCCCACATCTTCTCTTCTCTTCTCTTCTCTTCTCTTCTCTTCTCTTCTCTTCTCTTCTCTTCTCTTCTCTTCTCTTCTCTTCTCTTCTCGTTGTTGTTCTCCTTCTCCTTCTTTCTGCACGTTGACTTTAACCCTTTGTCTCCTTGTGCCTTGCTGCTGTGCAGGGGGACGCAGGATGAAGAGAAAGACGAGAGGTCTGTCCTTCTATTTGTCTGCAGCCCTAAAATAAAATAATAGAAAAAAATAACTGAGAGGTAGAGCAAATATGAATCGAGGTGCAGACGCTTTGCGGTTATATCACAGATCATCTATAAACAGCCTCTGATGCCGTCATGGAGGTCAAGGCAGGCAGTTGTGTTGAAATAAAAGCTAAATTGGAGGTGACAGAGAGACAGCTAAAAAAAAATAGTTTGCATGTTTCTGTTTGGTGATGTTTTCTGACAAGGTACATGCATAGGCATTTCCACTTTGTGGTCACACAAGTAGCTCTTTGAGACTGAGTAAACAGGACCTTTATGTGAGGACATCCCACAAAGATGCTGGAACGAATAGATAGATAGCTGTGGGTGTGTGGAGAAAGGGCCCATAGAGGATGCCAGGGTCCAGAATTTTGTCTTACGTGGGGACAAATTGTATCTTGTGCCCACGCGGTAGCATTTTGAGGGCTCATTGTAGTAAAACCCCGGCATCTCTCTCTCTTTTAGAGAGGTAGTGAAAAGCTCGTGCAGTTATTTAGTGAGCCAATAGATGATTACGAAGAGCAGCTTGATGTTCAGCCCTGTGGTAACGGATGAGGCTCAAGGTGTGGGAGTCGCCCTGGGTTTAATTTGCAGTTTGTGAGATGCGATCTACTGAACAGTGATAGGATTGTCTCTAATGGTAAATCCCCCAGACCGCACAACAAGAGTCGAGCGTAGAGAGTGTGTTGTGTATAAATTAAAAGATATAATCTGCTTAATCGCAGCAGGGCGGTAATGTCCACATCACTAGAATTACAAATTAAAGTGGTTTACTTGTAATTATAATTGGATTACTGTGTTTGAATAATTGCTGTTTTAGCCTGTTTCGTTGTTTAGCTTCACAGTGTTTCTGTGCTCTTTGTTTCATCTGGCTTCTGTCGGCATGTTCTTGTGGTTGTCTAACAGGTGATGTAATTCACCTCAGTATTGTGTCACTCGGCACAAAAAAAGCATCCCACCCTTTGTTAATGTCCTGAATGTGTAAAAAAAAAAAAAAAGGGACATTGTATAATGTCTGAGATGGTATTTATATCTGTAACAGAAGACAGAGGCAGCAGATCAAACGCTGCAGTTTGAAGGCGTTCTCTGCCTCTTCACAGCTCGACGCATGTTCACACCACTGATCCTCCTCTGCATGTTGTATTTTTTTTCTCTTCCTCCATCTGCATGTATCTCTCTCTTTTTTAACCATATTTTCACGTTTCTGTATTTCTACTGTGGGCTGATCGCAGGAATATGCTGCGCATACTGTAAATATTAATATCCACTGCATTTTTGGTCAATTTTAAAGTTTGGAAATTTGTCCTTATAAAATATACTGACGTTTTCATTAAGGGACCCCTTTTCTATCACTCAATAAGTGACATGTTTTATGTATATTTCATATTATATTCAATATATAACTTTAAGAGAGCAGAACAACTGAAAAACTGTATAATTTACCCAAATAGTGAACGCATTAACTGCAGGATGAATCTTTATTATTTCCTGTTAAACTTTTTATTCTGTCTGTTTTATGTATTTTTTTTAAACTGTAACAATCATCAATCAATTTTTTACAAATCCAGTGTTTTCTCTCATTGTTTTATGAGCTCTTTATCGTTATTTTAACTTTTCTAATGCAGAACGAGGCTGTTTAGCTCTGTGAATACAGCTTGTTTTCAGGTCTTCACTGTGCCTTTGTCCTGTGAGGTTTTCTTTAAGTTTATATAATCAATAATAATCTAAACTCAACCTTACCTTACTTAATCTTTGGTCATTAGGTGAACTGCACTCAGCATCCTGTTGCTCGAGCTCTGTAGGTACAAGTAAGCATCATCCTGGACATCAGCCAAGAGTATCATACATAAGACTGAACGCTGGAAAATATGTTACAATCATATTTAAAATAATGTTTCCATGTTTTATTTGCTCCATCAGCAAACACCACAAAGCATCAGTCCACAGGACGTTACAGGCAACTGAAAAAGTTAGTGGGTAGTCTAATTTTTTAAGTTCTGCTTCAATCTGTCCACAAACTGACAATAAAAAGTGTTTAAAAATGCTTCAATGTATATGAATCCTCAAGACGATATGAGCACCTTTCAAGTTCACAGCCGCGGAGGGATTTCAAAGAACATTCTGGGAAGCACTTTAGCTAAAAACTAAAAGCAGTCGATCTGGATAAGATAAAATAAAGTGAGATAGACAAAAAAAAAAAAAAGGATACAAACTGCGAGTCATCACAGAATGACCGCTGGCATGCACCAAACCACCAAACATCACAGGTTGATTATATCCAACTATCTGAGAGAGGATTTCTGTCTGTTGATGAGGATACATAGTCTGAAAGAAGTCAGAAAACTTTACTTTACGTTATGATTCCATGAATATGTGCTGGGTTTCAAACATAAAGTAGCATTTGCTGGCACAAGTAGCAACAACCACCACACAGGATGGTAGTTTTCCATTTCCAAGTCCTTGTAAAGGCAATTCAGAGATTTTTTTCAAAATACATTAAATATGTTGCTGAAAACACGTGAAAAGACTTTCAACAATATGTTACTGAAATGTGGACTTAGAAATTGAAACAGTGAGTTTTGTGGGCGGTCCTTAAAGGGTGGCTCGATGACACGCTGAGGCCACCCTGAGGCCACCCTGAGCATACCCCTGCACCCCTAGCAGAGAGATAGAGATTAATTCATCTCACTCAGTGTTTCAAAGTTAGTCATGTCATTTTCTGTATTCATCTGAAACGTTTCAGTCGCTTCAAAATGGCTGTTTGACCGCTCCCATGAGTGGGCGTGGCTTCAGCACATTCAGCGGACACGCCCCCACAGTCCTGGAGCTGAGAATTCATTTTTACCTGATTTTGACACCTAATTTCATAAACTTGTCGATATTTTCAATCATTCAAATTTGGCTGGGTGGTTAGGGTAACTCAGAACACATATTTATTCTTAGTTTACACAGACTTTAAGGTTTTGATAGAAATCCCACCTTCAGTTAGATCCCAGTATTAATAATAACACGATAAAGTGCTGTAGTCACATTGTACCTGTCCACAGTGATATATGATCGTATACAGCACAACAACATCCTCTCCTCGCCCTGTTTATTTGACAAACCTCATGTATATTTGTATATATTTGCTTTCCATCTGATGATTCTTTGTGAATGAATCATTTGCTGTTTGTATGCTTTTGCTGATGGCTTTTAAATGTGCCTTTTGATATTGTTTTATGTGTTTTTATATTGGAGTCTCTCTTTTTGCATCCCGTTACACGGTGAGCAGCTACAGGGATGGATGTCATGCTGGATTATAAAGATGTTTTATTTTCTTTTTTTAAACTTCAAAAATCTGCCAAAGTAGTGAAAAGTTAAAGAAACCAGAGCTGTCTGTAGCATCGCTGCAAAGAAGTCAGCCTGACATTTTTTTGACACCCACCCCTGGCCTGTTTTTTTTGTGTAGAGAAGCTGAAGGTCAAAAGGAGAATTAAAGCCTGACTCCAACTGTTTCTGTGCTGCAGGGAGAAGTGGTGTCATATGACCCAGGAGGAGAGGGACGACAGCTCCAAAATCGATGAGAACATCGCCTTCGGCCAGCTGGGGTGAGGAAGCTATAAACTTTATTTATATAGCACTTTTCTAACACAGAATGCAGCTTCACAAGAGAAACAAATCAACGACACAGGTATTAAAACGAGAGAGGAGTGATAAAAGAGATCAAATAAGCCATAAAATGATAAAATTAGTAATAAAAACAAGTTAATGATAAAGCACATGTTGAGATGACATCAGCAATAATACAGCTGTCCTTGTAAAGGTGAATCTTAAATATATACATTGAATATGAAGCTAAAAGTCTTATCCTAAATGCTGAGTTTGGTGTTATGTATTTTCAGGACGTTCACCCATAACATGCTGGCGTTTGGGCTCAGTAAGAAGCTCTGCAACGACTTCCTGAAGAAGCAGGCGGTTATTGGGAACCTGAACGAAGGTAAAACACTAGAACAGTCTCTGCTCTGGCCCATTTACTTATTCGGTTTTTTTAGGTGTAAAGTGTGTAATGGAATTAGGATTTAACTCACAACCACAAGCAAACTCACCACCTCTCCTATAGAAAAGGGAAATAATGCCAGCAGTTGTTCAGACCTGCAGATACAGTAGACGTGTTGATGATGCCTCCTACTGGTGGAGGAAGTCAAATTTGCTGCAGCCTGAAAATGTTTGCCAACTGCATCTTGGAAACTTGGTGCATTCTTGGCACTTTCAACAGCAGCAGTAGATAACGTAAAAGATAAATGACACTTTGATATCCAAACATCGAGCAAGTGCAACAACACAAGACACAGCAGCCAGCTAATATTACTTACTAGTCCAACAGTGATCAGCCCAGCTCGGCGTCTGTCCTCCTGACCTTTTATTTCACAAAGCTCTCACCAGCGACTAAAAGTCAATCCTTAGATGCTTCTCTGAGGTCTCTTCACTTCTGCCATTAACAATGTCAGAAGAGCCTGCTGAACCCGGTTACATTGCATTACTTTCCCAGCTCTGTTTCTAGCACAACACCATTCTCCTTCAGCACAGCGGCCTAAACGCTCCACCCCGTGCTCTGGGGATCCAGTCCTGGCTAGTATGGCCAAGCTAACTAGCAAACAGCAGCTATAGTTTGCTTTAACATTTAGTCTATATCTGGATCTCTTGCCTGGATTTGTATAAAGCCTTGTTAAATGCGTCCATGTTTGTTGACAAGTTGCCACCTCATTCTGAGATCTGATCTCAGTGCATACTGATAGAAATTGCTTGTTAATTCCAGGTGAAAATGCAGCTTCAAAAACAAACATGTGTCTGTGTTTCACCTGTTTGCAGAACAGTACAAGTTGCTGACTGACCACATAGAGAAAATGGCAGCAGAGTGAGTTTGACGACGGCAGTCCTGCGTTTCAAAGTCTGACAGCACACACACACACATCAGCGGTTTCTTTTCAACTCAGCGTGACAGTGACCAACTCTCTCTGTTTGACTGTTGTTGCATCTGCGTGGTACACTGCTGAAAAACATGAACCCGCTGTACTGAACTGTGCCATACTGTAGCAAACCCTGTTTTCCTGGTCGTGCTCCTATATCAGCAATAATACAACATCATCAGCTGGTGCAGACTTCTCCAACAGCCGTGTTTGTGACCTGCTTTACAAAGACTACAAGTATCAAGTGAAACCATCCAGTATATAACCTAAACAGCCTCAGTGTGGTGTCCAACTCTCTGGATTTATACATTATATTATCCTCTGTGCTGGTTTATTGTGTGTTTCTTCGGCAACCATATTTATAACATGTTAGTGTAACATCATCATCATCAAGTATTGTCCTACATACAGTTCAAAACAACCCTGGGTGTGATAGTACGTGGCGATAATAATTCATAGCTTAAATCTGCTTCTGTTCAGGTGACGTCAAGTCATCACAAAGTTAAATCAATTACTCAATACTCTCTAATGCTTGTCTGTGCACTCTGAAATACAAACAAATACAGTTTTATCATATGAAACACATAATCACTGGTATTTATAATGGCAGAAACAATATCCCAACATGCCTCCTCCTCCTCCTTCTTCAAGAAAGGCTCAACATTTTGAGAAACACATTTCATTGCAGAGAGTTTGTAGAGACAAGGTGATAGCACCACTCTGTCTGTTTACGACTGTATATACAGTCTATGATGCTAAATATGAAGCTGCAGCAGGGAGACGGTTAGCTCAGCACGCAAAGTGCAAAAAAATGTCGTTTTAGTACTTAAATTTTTGTACAGAAGACACAAACAAGATATGACGTGTTAATCAGTGAGCTTTAGAGTTGATTGCAGGTGGACGTTTAACCCCTTCCCCCTGCCTCCAGTCTTTATGCTAAGCTAACTGTCTGCTGGTGGGAGTCTTCTTGTTTAACTCTGGCCAAGAATTAAAGCAGCAAAGTCTTCCTTTTAAGTAGTTACTCAGAGAAATTTTATAGTGGTATTAATTTATGTTTTTTTTTTTTAAATATAAACTTTATTAAACCCTTGGGAACATTAGAGACTCCTTATCCATCCAAAGTGCCTTCCATAGAAGTTAATGTCCTTGTCTTTATCTTCTGAAGCTACCTTCGATTGCCCGACCAAACACTAATGCAGCGGCTGAAAAGATTACTCCCTCCCACTCATTCTCTGTGCATGCGTATATAATTCATTGTGTTGTTATCTGTGTTTTCAGTGAAGGACCTACTCTAAGTAATAAGTAAATTTCCATTTGTTTGAGCTGTAACGTCAACAGTATAGCTACAGCATGCCGCCTGGATGAAAGACCATACACACTCTCTTTCTTATCCTGCTGCATGTGTATCAATCTGTAGAGCTATCTAGCATGTGCAAACGTCATCAAGCAAATGTCAAATGACTGACTGAACTGTGAAGTGACATTCCCTAATTGTATTACTTCATCCTACCACTGAGGGGTAGCATTGTGTCTTCATTCAAAGCACTTGTCAACGAGAGTTTTCTGAATCCTAAAAGATCCTTCTTGATGTTTCCGGAATATATCAGCGTGTCCTTTTTAAATAATGAAATATGGTTATCTATATTTGATGGCAGGTTGTTTTAATCTATTGTGTCGATGAAGCCATTTTGTAAATACTGTACATGTTTCTCTGTGTGTTGTAAGAATTGATCACGTGCTGCTGTTTGTGGACTCTGGGTCTTCAATTGTAGATGTAGAAACATTAGATGTAATAGTGCATCGTGACCACAGTTTCCATGAAGAACATAAATGTACTTGTGACCCTGAAGTGACCCCGCACTTCCCACCTCTGTTTGACGTGGACATTCAAAGTATTTGCAGATAGTGTTGTGCAATAATCTCATGTAATGTAACTGTAAATCATGAAGTATAATCATACAAATCATATATAAGAAGAACTTTACACTGTTTTCAAGTAACTCTGTTGATTCTCAAAGTGTCCCTTTGCATGTGCTCTCAGTTCGTCTCTAAACCTTTGAAACATTCGTAGACGACGGTCGAATGGCTAAACACTGTGTTTCTCCTGTTGTGACCTTTGTACACCCTTCGCATGAGCCATTCGCACTACATTTAATCTCAACATCTCTCCACTCACACTACACATCCTGCTCTGATATAATGTTACATTGATGCCTCTTATATTTGTTTGAATGGCCAGCGCGCGCTCTGTCTCCACATCAAACATATCTGTTGTGAAATGTTGGCGGCAGATTGTCTTTTGTTGCCTGACCTTTTTATTTTTTTATCATATTGACTTCATGTAAAGTATCAACCAAGTAAAATTTAACGATGGAGTACATTTTGTTTTTGTGGGATTGCCCTGTTGATTAACTCAAAGAGAATGGGCTGCTAACATTCAAGCATACACGGCGATGAGTAATAGCAGCTGATCAGGATTATTCAAAGTAAGGGCAAGTAAGCATGCTTGTATTTATTATTATATTAACACTGACTCAAATCTCCAAGCACTGTTACTGTCTGTGGATAAAAACGACAAACATAAAAAGACAAAAAGGTCATGAGAATTGTCTGAACTTACAAAACTCAAGATAAACTGGGACTACCTATCGTTTAGCTGTAGAGCAGCTACAAGTTATCATTTACTCATCACTGAAATGTTTGTGGCGTTATCAGCTGTACTACCACAGTGTGGCCTATTTAATTTCTAAAAATGTGACTGTACGTTACTGTTGGTATTAAGAGTGATGATGTGGTGACACCACAAATGTTTCCTGAGTAGCGACTAAAAGCAAATGATGTATTTAGAAATGGGGGGAAAAAAGTCACGCGCAATTTAACTTGTGTGCTATAATGTTAGCAGCCATGGTGATCTACTGGGAACACGAGGTTATTCTCAGTGCGTAGATTATCTACAAAGCTGACTGATAAAACCTGGAGGAACCTTCTACACGACAGTCCCCGTGTTATGTGCTGTATGTCGAACAGAGATGTTGAATATTTTAGTGTGCTGTGCTTCCTTTTTTTTTTTTTTTTTCCACTTTGCTTGGACATGTTGTTCATAATGTTGATTCAAATTGCTGGTACTGTAATAAATGTATTTTTTGATGTGACTGTTTTGTGAACTCTTCTTGGATCGTGCGGAGAGATTACAACGGATTATATTTTAATCTGAAGCTGCTAACAACGTAAGATTTGTTGCACATGTGGTCCTTTTTTTCCCCCCCTTTTAAAATTACATTTCTTCCTTGACGGATAAGCCTCTGAAGCTCAAAAAGAAAAGAGGTAATGTAACATGTAATACTACTATAACAGTAATTATAAAGCAGTGAAACTTTATTGATCTTAGAGCTTGTATATGTCTGTGTCAATAAGAGCTGGGTGTTGATTGGGACCTCGTGTAGCAGTACAATGTGCTGGAGTGTTCCAGTGTTTGAGGTTCTGTCCGAGCTGCCTGCGCGCTGCCATTTCCAGCTCTGTGTATAAATAAACAGCAGTCACGCTGGCTGCGCTCTGATTGGACACCATGTAATGAGCTGTGAAAGGCCAGTCAGCAGTGTCACACCATGAGCACCCCTTCTCCATCTAATTAATACCAGACCTCAACACACATGACACACAGTCATGCAACATGCTAGTCACCTTTTCTCTCTACATGTGGCTCCCACATTGGAGAGTTAATATTTTATGATGTGCACTTGTGAAATTATATATTTCATCAAGCTTCTTTAATTCGTGTCTGGACGTCGAGACACTTTCTCTGCTAATGTGCTGTATGATGTAGTTAAAAATGCTCATGTTGTCACTCTTAAGGAGGAACTCATGAACTTCCCCTGTGTTTCAAATAAAGTTAAATAAAGTTTTTGTCTGCTGTTACAGGTTTGTAAAAATACCACTTGGTGGTAGGTGCTGGTCAGTGCTGCAAGGTCCTTGCCTTTATGTCAAAATCAAAGACAGCATAAAACATAGACGCTGTATCTGTGACGTGGATCGTTGGTGGAGCTGAGGTGGGCTGAATAAATCCTGGGTGCTCAAACAAGCCACCCACCTGTCAATCAAAGTGGTCAAGTGAGTTCTATAAAAATTCAGACTCAGTACAGTTGTCATGAACGGGAGAATTAGCTACAGAGTTGGGCCACTTCTATACTTAAAGGTCCAGTGTGTAAGATTTAAGAAGATCTATTGGCAGGAATTAAATATAATATTCATTACTATGTTATCATCAGTGTATAATCACCTGAAAATAAGAATTGTTGTGTTTTCGTTGTCTTAAAATGAGCTCTTTATACCTACAGTGAGAGCGGGTCCTCTTCCATGGAGTCCGCCATTTTTTCTACAGTAGGCCAGAGCAGACAAACCAAACACTGATCTACATATGGACTTTTGCTTTTTATGTGAACTTGAACAGCCAGAGTTTTTCCTACACGCGGGAAGAAGAGGATAAGGCGTGCAACTTCACCACTAGGTGCCACTAAATCCTACACACCGGACCTTTAAAACCACTTCTGTCTCGTCAAAGGCTTTATACATGATACACTCACATATTTCTAATTGCTCCATACATTTTGATCATGTCACGTTCAATACCCCTTCTGTGAGGGGATACTTTCTTTGTTATCCATCCATTTTCTGTAACCGCTTTTTCTTATCGCGGTCGCGGGGAGCTGGAGTCAGTCCCAGCTGACAGTGGGCGAGAGGCGGGGTAAACCCAGGACAAGTCACCAGTTCATCACGGGGGCCTGACACAAAGAGACAAACAACCGTTCACACTCAGACTCACAGAGTCACCGATTAACCTGCATGTCTTTGGACTGCCGGAGGAAGCCGGAGTACCTGGAGCTGCCCCAGCCGGGCCTCACCACCATGTCACCTGTAATAACTGATCACTCCTATATTTTGATACTCAGCTGAGAGCACACACACACACATAAAACACACACATATTTTACAGTAGACACGCTGACAAGCTAACAACACTCTGTACATACAAACATAACTGTGATGCATTGACAGTCACGCTGACAATAACACACTCAGCAAACATGTTGAACTTGTAGGAGAGCAGCTGTGCAGTATTAATCTTAACTGTTTTGTTTGAGCTTAAGTGCTCAAATTAGATGTGTGTGTGTTTGCATATGTGTGTAAGTAAGTACACAAACTCTATTGCAACACAATTGCTTTAGACATTTGTGTGTGTGTGTTTAGTGTGTGTGTGTGTGTGCAGAGGGGGCGGTGGCCCTGAAGTGAGCCTGTGATGCAGCTCCACTTCCTCCTGGATTAAGTGTTAAAGTCAGGGTGGTCCCAGTCTGGGGGTGGTAATCCTGCTGCTGTGTACAAGTCCTCCTGCCAGTGTTCGTATACACACACACATACATATACACACAAGCCTCCTGAGACCGTGGGTATTTATTTACAGTTCGTGAAAGCAAATCTGCAGAGATGTTGAAAAGTTTTGATGAGAGCAGTGTTTCACTGGCCAGCCGTCTGGTTAGAAGAGTCGAGCATGACGCCATCATCTGCGGGACTCTAAATGTTTTGTCTTTAGGATTTCAGCTTTTTTTTGCTGCTTTGACTGCAACACACTCATGTCATATATAAAATAAATATTTGTTTCTGTGGGTTGCACTGCTACGATGTATTCGTGGGTTAAATATTCAGAGGTAATCTCGTTGTTTGGGTTGAATATCCAACAGGTGGAAAAAATAACCACAGTTTTACAGAGTGCAATGAAACCAAGCAGCTGTTATGAATGACGAAGAAGGGTGAACATACTCTAAATACTCTGATGATTTATTTATTTTTTAATCACTCATGATCTCGGCTGGATGGCTTTAAGGCTGGAAGTCACAAAAAAATCATAAGCTGACTCTAAATATATAAAAACTCATTGGCCTCATAGTTACGGAGGGAATGGAAGTCAATGGGGGCGTAAATACTTTAGCATTAGGCTTTAATGTGACACATAAACTGTACACGTCATCCTTATTCACAGCATTTTAAAGTTCAAGTTGCAGTATATCATCATAACTGGTCTATGTACAGCTGAGTGTGCGATACTATTGTGAGATTAGATTTATTTTTGTGAAGATTTATTGTATAGATTACCATATTTTGATCAGGTTTAGTGAGATAATTAGTATAGTTTAATTAATAATAAATATTTGTGTGATGTTCCTTCAGTTAGAAGAGGAACTATATTTTATAGTACACCTTGCCTGTAATATAAGTGAGTATTTATACCGGCAGAGTGATATGAAGTGCAACCCTGACATGATGTATCACATTGTTGGTCAGTTCAGGTCAGTGTTAATGTTACACAGAAGAAGTTGTAGCCCAGAACTAATTTAACTCAGTGCAAGTCAAGTTTATAGTTAACACTAAGAGTAACCAGCGTTACACGACGTATGTTTGAAATATTAACGCAGGTTCAGAAAGTATGAAGTTGCACTCCGCCTCAAAGCAAGAAGGTTCCTGGTTTGAACCCCTGCTGGGAGCTTCCCTATGAGTTCTCTCCGGGTACTCCGGCTTCCTCCCACAGTCCAAAAACATGCAGGTTAATAGGTGACTCTAAATTGAGAGTGTGAATGGTTGTTTGTCTCATCCACCTATTTTCTTTATTTTTATAAAATAAAATAAAGAAAATAGGTGGATGTTTTGGCGTTTACGTTGGTTAATGTAGCATGTTGCAGTGCTTCAGATTGGTCTTAGTCTTGAGAAGACCACTTTTTGAAGGTCTCAGTCGTCAGACAAAGAGGACTCTGGACGTTATTTCTAGACCAATCAAGACCACAACTGCAGGGAATTTGCTAAGTTGCCTGTGCATTGTCTGATTTATTTATCAATATCTATGCCTCAACGGTGCCGCTTGTATTTCACGTACTTTTGTGATTTTCTTAATTAAACATTTAGTTACCGTTTAAAGGGTGTTGGTCTATTGACAGCCAAACCAACCGAAACTGACATTCCTCTCAGTTCTCTTTTTGGCTTGTGACCCTTTAAAACCAAGTCATGGCTTTTTATGACCCATCAGCACCGGATGCACGACTGTGAGCTGATTTGACCCAAAGTCAAGGAGTTAAAACTCTGCAGTAATTCACAAGGAAGAAGTGAAACCCCATTTTTTTGTTTTCTTCTTTCCTGTCTATTTAATTAATCATGTTGCTTAACCTCGTTAGGAGTTTTTGGCATCTCCCTGCAGGAGTCAGCTCACCTGTCTGTCTATGATATAAGCTGGTGGCAGTCGGCCAGTCTTCGTCTTTCCTCTGGCTTCCATCCTGTTTAGTTTGTCTTCAGTCTCTTTCTCTCTTAGTTATGTAAAATAAACACATCTTTTGTTACAGCTCATGTGTGGTCTCCCATCCTTTGGATGAGGAGGATGAAATGTTGCTTAGTTATTTATAGTAATGTAGGTTATTTTTAAAAAACTATGAACTTTTCTGTGTGTGAGTGGTTGAAATAATAAAAAAATATATTATCACATATGTCGTTACATGACGAGGTACATGGTGTTTTTTTCACTTCCTGCTGTTTTCATCTCAGCTGTGTCATTTACCGTTTATATTTTACATTGTTCCCTTTTTTTGTTCCCATATTTTTATGTTGCAACCATTTTCATCACATTTGTTTATTGTGATTTGATTTTT
The DNA here is from genome assembly GCA_033000465.1 of Sciaenops ocellatus. Lineage (NCBI taxonomy): Eukaryota > Metazoa > Chordata > Actinopteri > Sciaenidae > Sciaenops > Sciaenops ocellatus. Next base: position 6,711,457 of record CP136871.1, on the reverse strand, counting down.
ATGACTTCCTCTTGGAGTTTTTAGATATTTATGAGCTACTTTTTTTCTGTTATGGGTCAACTAAGTAGACCAGTACTGTAGCCAAAGTACACGACTTGAAGAATTAATACAAGTGCTCGTCTTGTTTGTTATTTCGCTGGGCCTTTACTTTAGCAGAAAATCTGCAGTGATTTAACCCATCAAAAGGTTTAGTGGTCCAGTGTGTAGGATTTATTGCCATCTAGGCGTGAAGTTGCAGATTAAAATCAACTAAATAAGTTTAGCACGTCAACAACGGCACCTGGGAGAACTAAACCCCATGAACGGTCACAATGTTCGGTTCATTTATTTAATATACACAGATAAGACACCGATGTGTATTAGTAGCTGGCAGTACGCCTCACTCACAACACTACACTATGCACTAGGCCCAAGCCATCACCATGTTGTAATAATAACTAATAATTCACAAAAGAAATAAAACATACAAACTACCCTTCAAATAAACCCAAAATAATTCAGAAATAAAGCAAACCAAATCAAAATAATCATCCAATGGGGAAAATTGAGTCATATGGTGCAAAATGAGTGGATCAGTAGGTCACGTGACCACCTTTAATTCATGCTCCTTTAATAAAGGAGCACAGGCGAGCTGCCGAGCCAGCTTAAACAAAATAAATAAAACTAATAAGTTGCCACTTTCAAGAAACAAAAACTGAACAGAGAAGAAAAAAGAAATAAAGAGCTAAAAACGGTCAAAGACAAAACTGGAAAATAAAATCGTGGAAACAAAATGAGACAAAATAAGAAAACTCAGAGACAGAGCAGAATTGTAAAAACAAAGAGAGACCGAGCAGCAGTCTGACGTGGAGTCATATTCTTCAAAACCGTGAAGTTCAACATGGCAGACTCTGTGGAAGAGGACCCGCTCCTTCTGTTCATATAAAAGAGTTCTGTCGTCCGTTTTGAGTGCATTTGATTGAATAGATTTCTCTGCACTATTGGTAATGTGACCACAGTAGGGGCAGAGCAGGTGACTGAGTTTTCTGCAGCTATTTGTTCTCCGTGTTGCTGCCTTGGACACAATTTTTCATTATAAACGTGTCATGTTTGCTGTATTTGTTTCACTCTGAATTGGTTTTGTGTCTAATTTAACTGATGATTAGCACGCCTGTGCGGTGCTTGCCATGTGGTGCTGCATTTTTCTTTGACTTGTGTCTTTCTTCGCTGTCTCTGTGTCTAATTTGTGTTTATATTTTATGCTTTGTTTTAGTTTTATGGAATAAATTGGTGGTTCCTTAATTTCGACAAGATAAGTCACGCCTTGTTGGTTTCAAAGGACATCAACTGTAAGCTAACTTATTGCGAGGACAGTATAAAAAGGCTTGTTCTAAGGTAACAAAATCAGGTGATTCTGCACTAATGGAAACACACTTTTAACAATAGAGCCTCCTAAATGTGTCACACTGGACCTTTAACTCATTAATTTTTCCACCTGAAGAACTCCTGAAGTCCATGTAGAACTATACCTAGCATGATACAGATTGGTACAAACTGAAGATGAAGGCAAAATAAAATGTGTTCTTCGAACAGAACCCTCCAGGAATTGATGAACAGGGAATCTCCGAATCAGTGCTAACACAGTTAAGATTTTACAGGTGTTCATCTTTATATCCATGTGCACACGTGTACTGTCGCCTCTCTGTATGTATGTGCTCGTGTCCAGGTTGTAAACAGCATCAGTCCTGTTCTGGAGGACATTTGAGGCACATAATGATGTATAGATCTCTGTGCCAGGAAACCTAACTTGATTAGCAGCTAATGTGGTCTGAACCAAGCCCATCAATCTTCATCATGGCCCCGCCCTCCCCCCGGTGCTGAGTGTGTATTTGGACAAGTGTAGCCGGTTTATGTAGAGAGTGAAAAAATATAATAAACACTTGGATTAGGAGCCCTTTTGAACCAGCCAGTTTTAAACTGTGTGATTTAGCACCGAGCAGGGACTTGATTGCACATGAAACGGAGGCGACGACACTTTCCAGAGTTGCAGCTATATTTCTCTCTCTCCGTGTTACTATAGGGGCCTGTCATCTCTGTCTAAAAATGAGTCATGATGAAGATATTTAAAGTCAGCTCAAAATGCTCTGCAGTTATCCCTCAAAGTGCCCCACACCGTACACCGTCTTCCCTTTGAAAACCACTGAAATGTGACACAAAACATAAAAGATTTTAGCTTTGTCACAAGTTAAATGTGAGATAAACAGTGCAAATACACTGTTCAGGTTACCAACAAATCAACCAGAAATCTAAATATGTACTTGCACTCAATTCATTAGCCAATGCCTTGCCAAATGGCATTCCCAATGTGTCGCCTGTATTCTTTATACAGGGCTTATGTTGGTTTCAAAATGGCATAAAATGCAGTGAGTAGACGTCCCGGTATGTCCGAGATTGTCCAGGTTTCAGTCTCTGTGTCCTGACATATATCTGTAAAACACTGAAATGTCCTGGTTTTAAACATTCATTATCAAATTATCCCAGTTTTTACCACATATAAAATAATTAAAATAAGGATATTATACTTGTTTTCATCTTTTACAAAACTGTTTATCATGATCTGTCTCACTCATTATCCTAAAATAAAAACATAAACATGCTAAAACCTGCACCAAAAGTCTGAGTTCAACACTGATTTGTCCATGTGTGTTAATCAGTCCATGTGTCACCGTCACGCCTGTTGCTAACCTATGATTCATAAGCACATGTGCATGCCGGCGGCTCTTTTGAAGCTCTATTTACTTTGCTAATGAAGTGTAATGTTTACCAGGTTAATAATTTTCATCGCTCATCACTTTGTTTAGCCTGTTAGCATAGTAACACTGGATAGTTAGCACGCAACACGAAGTGCAGCTGTGGCTTGAATAAATGACATTAGTGTCGGTGAGGCAAAAAGACATGAGAGTGAACCAAATGTCATGTTTGTCCATCAAATCGTTGTAGAGACAAACACAAATGTCAGCTTTAAGGTGGTGCTAGAAGTAAAGTTAGCAGATCATCTAAGTTAGCAGGATTTATCCTCTGGGCACCATGAATGTTGGCACAATTTCATGGCAATACATCAGACAGTTTTTAAGTTGTTAAACCTCCAGTGCGTAGGATTTAGTAACACCTAGCGGTGAAGTTTCAGATTGCAACCAAATGAATACTCTCCCACACAAAAGTCCATATCTAGATCAGTGTTTGGTTTGTCTGCTCAACGTGGTGGACTCCATGGAAGAGGACCCAGATCAGCACAAAATGTCATAAAATGGTGTTTTAATTTCTTAAACTTTTAAGTTTTAGGAGCTCAAAAAAGTTTAGTTGGGAATAAAATGAAAATCTCTGTATGTTTATTCTGCTTCTCTCAAATTCTGAAATGTCCAACAAACACAAACTTTTTCAGTCTAAAAATATCACCCAATAGTTGACATTCTGTTAACACTAGTTGTTGAAGTCGTTCTGTATCAGTTTTCTCTGGACTTCTCTCCTCCAGCCAGTTGGAGACTAAATTTAGTTTGAAGTAATAATCTGCAGCATTTTCATATAAATACTCATCCACTTTGCTGCTCTCCATGACTGATTACTACAACACAACAGTGATTCAACATGATGAAAGCTCTTACTTTTGATGTGCTCACACACACACACGCACAGTCTGGTAGGTTTTTTCCTAGGAAGAATCCTCTGTCAAACAGGAAGTGATGCGTTTTCTCTTTTTGGTTTGTTTGGATTCAACAGAAGAAGAAGAAGAAGAAAAAGAAGAAGAAGAAGAAGAAGTGTCTGAACACGGCGGCCGGAAAGGACGAGTGTGAAAGTTTATTCTTGACCTTTGAAATAATAATAATAACAATAATAGGTTGCAAATAACAGCTTTAAGAGTGATTCATGTCATTTTTCTTCATTGTTTTGATGCATTATTAGACAAACACTTAAAAATTCTATTTGCAAAACAATAAATGCATGTCCCGCAAAAAACAAGCATGTGTTCTTTTAACTCTTCATAAAAATTGTACCAATCTGCTTTAGTGATAATACACAAAGCTAAATATTAAAATACTTTAGGCTGCTCTGCTTCTTGGCTGTATTTACATCATGTCATAGACTGTTATCCACACAACCTGCTGCAGGTAGGTCATATTTTTCCTGAATGGACAATATAGTTTGAGTGACAAACACCAGTGAAGTTGTATAAGCTCCTAAACGCAGTCACCTAACACCTCTTTTAATCACCTATAAAGCACTACAAGGACAGGCCCTCTGGCCTCTGAGGTCCAAGGCCTTTTGGTGGTCCCTAAATCTAGACTTAAATCCAAAGGTGACCCCTAACTAAAAAAACGCAGAGCCAGTTGATAGCTTCAAGAAGCTGCCAAAAACTCACCTGTTTGGCAAGCACTTTGTCCTGTAATGTCTTTCTATTGCTTGATGTGTTGTTTTACTGTTTTCATTGTTTTCTTATATTTTGTTATTTCCAGTTAACTTAATTAGTTTCACCGTTTTATTGCTTTATATTGTTACTTCCTGTTTTATCTAATCTAATTCTAATTCTTGCATTAAACAGCACCTTTAACTCTAGCTTAAAAAAAAACACTTTATAAATAAAGTGTACATACTTTCATTCACACCCCTGCTGAACATGTACATCACAGCTTGCTAACCGACCTGCTGCGTGACTTTACACTCATTATCACACACAAGAAAAAACAGCTTTCTCTTCACTGGGAACAAGATTAAAAATAGTGTGAGCAGAAGACTCAGAGACTAAATATTTGCAAGCCTCTCTTTATGTGTGATGTGGAATGAAAATAAAGAATGCATTAGATCTTCTGATCACACAAGAACACACAGAAGACAAGCTGAGAAAAAGCTTGCTGCTTACCAGCTTTCAAACTACAATATTTAAACTTGCTTTAAACGGAAAGCAAATCTTCCTGTAACATTTTATTTGGATAATCCGCCTACAGATAGTTTATCCTGTGGAGTATTTGTAACTTTTCAGCTGTTAAGATTTGTCTGTAGATGTTTAACAGATAAGACCATACATAAGATACCCTAACCAAGCTGTTTTTGAACATAACCAAACATTCAGTGCGGTGGTGTAATATCAGAAACCAGTTGTTGAATCTCAACTAATAAGGTGTTGAAATTTTACAAGTATTTTATAAACTATCTGTTGGCGGACCATCCAAATCCAGTGATACCCACCATCAAGAACAAAGAAGAAGTGTGTACAAAAGAGTATGATCATCCAAACACATCTAAAAACAGTTTCAAGCAGGAACGATGAATATATTTAGGACAAACAGCAGCTAAAGGAGAAGTCACTTGGATTAGAGGATGCTTTAAAGGCCCAGATTATGACGTTTCTGATGAATAAACTCAGCATGATCCAGAATCTGGAAGCGTGTCTCGCCTTATCCTCGAAGTAAAGCACCAAAATCAGATCCATGTCCCTGCTGGAGAGTTCATACTGGCTCTGATGCTTGATGTATGTTAAAGATCTCTGACCGCAACCCCATCAGCTCAGTTTGTTTTCTCAGATAACAAATAAAACTCAGAGGATTTCCCTTTTGTCCGAGCTGTTTTCTCATGAGGATCTTTTACTGTTCAAACACTCGCAGACCGTCAGATAAAATATCATTTATTAATTCACTTTGCTTTTTGGAAGTCTTTGGAGATCACTGGAGGATGAAGAGCCAGTGGAGCCAATTACAGCGGTTCAAAAACTCTCCCCGAATCCCGCAGAGACAAAGTGCCAAGCGTTGAGTTAAACCGATACTTCTCACTTCTTTTCTTCCCCTCTCCTCCTCCTCCCTTCTTTCCCCTCCGAGGTTTTCATCATGTTTTATTTACACGTCTGACCAAAAGAATCCTATACACAGGAAATGCTTGTGATTGTGAGTTCCTCTCCTCAAATGTGGGGAAGTTTATTTATTTCAACAAACATTCCTGATTCGCACAGCGGCGGGCCTCGCACAGTCGAGCTGTTTCAGACGAATGTGTGTCTAAGCTGTAGGCCTATATTTAGACATGGCTGCTCTCTGTTTGTAATGATGCTGTCAGCAGAGCTCTTTGATTTCATGCAGGTGTCATTCGACAGCAAGATGGAGCTCAGAAATACTCATTTAGGACCTTAAATGCCAGCAGACTTTAATATATAGGTGAATTTTGAGTCTCTCACTTGACATTTAACCTGAAATGTTAAGTGTTTTATGACCTATGGTCCAGAGTGTTTAGTCCAGAAGGTCTCAGGCCTCTTCAAACTTTACTGACTTTGAGTGTGAAAGTTCATTCTTGACCTTTGGAAGAGTAGTTTAACATTTAAAGACTGTAGTGGTCTACCCGAGCAGACTCCATCTCCTGAATAAGACCATAAGTTGTGGTTGAACACCGTGAGTTAAGATCTTTACTGACTTTTGCATGAAGTCATTCTGTCAGCCTCACTCTCAAAATGATCCTGGGTCAGTGTATCCAGCATTGAACTCATTTTATTCATCTGTTTAGCCTACTTCAGATGTGATGTTTATGTTTAATTCATCATGTTTATTGTTGAGAAGTGGCGACTTTTCCACCGCGTACACCGCCTCTAACCCAATGCCAGCTGGGATTGGCTCCAGCCGCCATGACTGTGATAAGGATTAGCAGTTATGGAAAATGGATGGATGTTTATTGTTGGATCGTTTGATATTAAATTGGTTATTTATAAAAACTGTTTGAACCTCATAATTAAGATCTTCATAGACATATGTATCACCATCAGTAACACTAACAGGATTTAAATCCAGTGACGACTTTTCCAACACAAAAAGATACAATTTGAGGGAGGAAGCAGTGATGTTTGAATGTTGTCAAGACTTTCAATCAAAAAGACAAAACCTTAGCTGAAGAATGATTTTCCTGATTCAGACTAAGTTGTTTTTTCTGGTCCATAAATCATCGTGTGACCTCCTCAGAGGTGGTCGCAGTGTAATTCTCCTTACAGTAGATTTATCAAGGTCTGAGTGTTTATTACTGTTAATTGAATGTTATCTGATATTGAAATTATCTGTCTTTGTTTCCGTCATTGTTATCATCCTGAAATTGACACAACTGCTGCCAGAAAAAATAATTGTAACATCCTGATTTCTGTATCCAACCAACCACTTTGGATAAATAATCTTTTTTTTTTTTTTGGTTTGTTTGTTTTTACCAAATCTGATGAATGTCAGCTGAGTCCTATACAGTTAGGTCTGACTATCCTCAGTCAACATAAGCTTCACATTTCAGAACTGAAAATACAGAAATAAACAAGTTATCTGTCTGTCTGATCACAAAAAGAAATAACATTAGATGACCTGACACTGAAACAGAACCAGCCGTCCTACAATCTTTCTATTTCTACACTTTTTAAATAAATCATGCTGTTATTTTATTACCAAACTAAACTTTATTTTGCAGGTGAAATTCAGAGCAGAGTGGAATGTAAAAAAGCATTTGATTACATTATTAAGTACTAAACGTTATTCTTATATTTTACAGTATCTCCAGATGCTTCAGAATACTGTGAAGGCTACAGGAGCATGACATTCAAGGCTCTTCATTGAATCAAACCAAACATGTTCAAGAGTTTTCTTTAACTTTCACAACACCCTGGTGTACTTTCAGCTTCTTCTCCTATCAAACATTGAATTTCTCAGTCACTTTGAGGAGTTTTGGAAACATTGGTGAAAATAACCACAAACTTGACAATCGCGCATGCGTAAAAAAAGGAATCTCAAAGCCTCCCTGCTGCACTTTGTCACTGTCTGAACTGTAGATGATGAAGATGGCAGATTTCCTGGAAAGAGCAGAGCAGAAAGCTGTCTCATATTAACTCATCATGCAAAGCTGATTACAGGCTTTTACGCATCTGTGCGTAAAATTCACTAAAAGTCTAAATTAATTGTTGTACTCATTTAAAATGCAGTACTTTGTCGGGGTAGGTGAGTGACATGTAAGAGCAGAAGGGGAATCCCATCTGGTACAACTGATGAGGCCGAGCACTGAGGACCACAGACGAACTGAACGCGGGACTTTGGCCCTCTGTGCACGTCTCCGTTGACAATCCGAGGATGCTGCTGCGCATTTCGTCTTCACTTTTCGATAAGATACTCTCGATGCTGAATCCTTTTAATTTATCCCGGCTCGGAACGTTTCCTTTCGGCCTGTCCTGCGCAATTGCAGCCAAGTTTGTGTTCCCTGCACAGCTGACGGCGCACAGCGGACCTCTCTCTCTTTCTCTTCTGCTGAAAGCTGACCTCTCCTCTGACTCCCGGTGGAGGGACGCCCCTGGGAGATGCGCACCGTCCATCCACAGCGGAGCGTGTCTCGGAGTGGGACATGGCTCCGGCTGAGAGGCGTCAAGCCTCCTCCCTGTGGACGCAAGGGTGTCCTGGGTAGGGGACACTTTAAGTCTCAATGTGGGGGGATTTTGCGGCTGCTCCGCGTGGTTAAACTCGACAAGAACAGATTTTGTGTCTGCTTGTGTCTCCATCCTCTCCGCATCCCGCCTGTTTGGCACCTCTGCTATCTCCGAGCCAGTCTGGTGTCTCAGACAGGATTGGGGGTCCTTGGTTGCTCCCAGGCTCTTGGTGCGCTTGTGTCCAGCGGCTTTAGAGTCCACAGCCTCCTGGTGGCTCCTCGCCTTCCTCTTCCTCCGGCGGTAGTTACCGTTCTCAAACATATCCAGGCACTTGGTGTCCAGCGTCCAGTAGCTGCCTTTTCCCGGCCGGCCTTTTTCTCTGGGCACCTTGATGAAGCAGTCATTCAGGGAGAGGTTGTGGCGGATGGAGTTCTGCCATCCCTGCTTGTTGTCGTGATAAAAGGGGAACCGGTCCATGATGAACTGGTAGATGCCGCTGAGCGTTGCGCGCTGCTCCGGTGCGCTCTTGATGGCCATGGCGATGAGCGCGATGTAGCTGTAAGGCGGCTTCTGCGGAGGCTCCTGACGGGCCGGCACGAAGCTCAAACCGGCCGGCACGACCCCTCCGCTGTCCCCTCCGTACAAATAGATGAGCGGGGGACCGGTGAGGCTCAGAGCCGAGGATGGCACTCCAAGCGACGACAGACGGCCGTGGTAGAGAGTCATGACGCCGAAGAAGTGTGTCCCGGGGAAAGTTGAGCCTGCTCCCGGAGCTCCTCTCCTCCACTGAGTGACTCCCCAGCCTCATGAGGCCCCCAGAAAATGTTAATAATTGTTGTACGTTTGCTGTGTTATGTTGACTTTGCACTGGGAAATAAATTGTCCATCATAAACAGTCGGTGGTGTTCTCAGCCCACCCACATTAATTAAAATTTCATTGCGCTGAAACTCCCTCACGTCCCCCCCTCTGCCCAGCAACCAATGAGGTGCCGGGTTATTCCCTCATCTGTTTATAGAATTAGTCGCTTGATAAGTCTGCCCACCCAGGTTGAATCAAGCTGTGTTTATTTGGAAAAATTTCCGGGCACCCAATACATAAACGCACTGATGTGCTGTTTGAAATATCACGTCCACCCCTGACGCTGAGAGTTGCTCACACAGAGAGAACAAGCAAACATTGCCGAGTCCTTTTCTGGGAGTTGCTGTGGCTTCGCTCAAATGAAAACAAAGTGTATAAAAGGGAAAATAACTGAAACAATTTCTTTTAACTCTTGTCAGGCTCTCTTCATGAACCAAGTCCAACAAAATGGACGCACGCACGCACACACACACACACACACACACACACACACCTGTAGGCATTTATCACTATGAGCATAATAATAATAAGAAGAAGAAGAAGAAGAAGAAGAAGAAGAAGAAGAAGAAGAAGCAGAAGAAAAAGAAGAATATGGTTGTTGTTGTTGTTGTTGTTGTTAAATGTTTGAATAAGAACCATACTGTTCAAAAATTTCACATTTTTCTATTTTTTCCATATTTAATGTTTCAATAATATTTCTATTAATTTAATTTTGCTATTTCAATTAAATATTTTCTTTCTAAAAAACAGTCAAAAATCAGTCACTGTAGATTGTGATATCCCAAGGACATGACATCTATCTCTATCCACTGATGAAAGCCATGAGATGTGGCTGAAAGATCTGGAAAAAGACGACACAGTGAGCCTTGTGATAAGATTTTTGATTTAGATATTATTTAGATATTTTTGTCACACTAGTCAGGTGACTAAGATAAGATAAGGTTATTTATTTAATCAGTACTATAATTATGATAGCACCATGATGCACCATCTGTATTCACTGTAAAATATTTATTTCAGTTTTATTATGAAAGATATTAAACATAAACGATCATGCAAAAGTCAGTTAAGAAGGTCACAGGTAAGACATCCACACTGTTACAGAACAACACTAAACAAACAGTCATAACAGCAGTCATCTCATGACACTATAGAGCAGGTCTAGATATATAAAATTATATACAGAGACTCAACAGTTCCAACCATCAGCAAGCACTTGGCCACAGCGAGAAGAAAAAACTTCCTTTTAACAGGTAGAAACCTCGAGAATAACCAAGCTCATGGTGGACGGCCATTTACTGCGACCACTTTAAAGTTTAAAGAAAGAATTATTGTGCAGACAATTCAAAACCAATAAAATACAGAGATGTTACACAGTTGAATAGTTTTTAGCAGAGTGCGTTTTTGTTTTCATGCTTTATTTTACAGCAGATGTTCAGGACTGTATTTTTTTTTAGGTTAGTTATCTCCAGTAGTTCCCAACCTAAAGGGTTTAAAGGGACCATGCAAAGATTAACAGAACAAAAGTATATATAAAAAACACATTATTATACTTTATACTTTATTATTGCCTTATATACTCTTTGAGACTTTATTGAAATAATAAATGCACCAATCTGGGGCAAAAATCTGGTGTTGGCTGCCATTAATCTCCTTTTATATGTACAAATCCACCAGACTCCATTGACAAAAACTGTGATTTTACTTCATAACATTGTAACAATTCACTCAAAAGAAACAAAATAAAACACTAACAAAGTTAGATGAGAGGGAGGTTGGGCATAACAGAGTGAGTGACTGTTGGAACGGTGGAAAGATAAACTAAGGTGTTGGTGAGTTTTATTTTGTTTGAGTGTTACGATGTTATTAGGTAAAATTACTGTTTTGGTCAGCGAAGTCTGGTGGCTTTGAACGCAGAGATATAACTGCTGTTTCTGGTTAAACAAGAAAGGATCTTACTCTTCACAAAAGATCCTTTCCATAATGTTATCAGACAATTATTATACCAACTGACATAAAGAAGGACTTTTATTGGACGTTCGTTGTGTTGCAACCTTTTCCGCCTTTGTCAACAGCAGTGTTCACATTCAGTGGACCGGTTGCACAGCAGACATTTTGACAGGAGACTCACTGGTGTATAATGATTGCTGCATTCGACTTAGAGGAGGTCCTGCTATTGTGCTGGTTCACAGTCACTGTTAATGGGAAACTTATTACTGTAGTATTACTGTTATTAAGTCCATCTGTGTTATATCTGTGTTGTCCTCCGGGTAAATAGAGTCCAGGTTGAAAAATCCCAGAGGAACCCTTTAATACAAGACAGGTCCACGAGATTTCATAATAATGCAGCACTGAGTTGATTATTTATTTACTTTAGCTGTGCAAATTTCAAGACAAATCTTCAATTAAATGTATTACAAAAAGATCAGCTGACACACACTATTTGGAGCCCATCTGTTATATCTTAATAATAATATCTGATTTCTATCAGAGGGAATTTAGGGTCTGGATGGTCACCAAACCGACATGTTTTAAGTTTTTATGTACTCCAAATAAATTCCTCACAGTTCTTGCTTGATTTTTTTTTTTTTTTTGCTGTCTGTTGTAATATGAAAAATACACAATTACATCATACACAGAAAATGATGCACAGTTTCAGGGCCCTGAGCATTTGCTGGAAAAAATTAATTTGGTCATTGTTCTAAATAATTAGAAATAGGGGAGTTTGATTGTTATTTATTTATTTAACATTTATTTAACCAGGAAGGGTCCCATTGAGATTAAAAACATCTTTTTCAAAGAAGTCCTGGCAGCACAAACTAAGAACAAGTCAAATTAAAACAGATACAAGACACACAGACAATAATACAACACATAGCAGTCTAGAAAAATAATAAATGTACAATAAAGCCATGAATTCAGCAACACCCCAATGATTCAGTCTCCAGGTCTTTCAATGCGGATGATGTTTTAGAAACATCCCAGTCTGACGGTGCAGAGTATCCACACTCAACAGCAAGTATTGTCCATCACACTTCAGAGAAATAAAAGAACACAGAAAGGATGGAAGCAACCTGAGAATCGCCTACCAGTGTGTGCGCCTGCAGGTTGCTAAACATGGCCAACCAACCTGAGCATAAAGCTCACAGCGGTAAGTCAGTGCTTTACAATTAGTAACAAATCTGAGGGACGGATGATAAGTTGTGTCAATTATATGAAATACCTGAGCAGGGGCACGCATGTACAAAAGATTCCCATAGTCCAATAAGGGTAAAAAGATATAGATGTATAATATATACACATGAAATTTCATGTATATCATGGATGGATGGACCCATATGCGGGACCTGAATGAAAGATTTCATATTGGGCCCCCTTCATACGCACAAAGCCACCAGACTCCATTGACAAAAACAATAATTTCACTTCATAACACTTTAGTCAAACTGGACAGTTCTCGCTTTATTTTTTTTGTTCTCCGTTCTAATAACAAAAATACACAATTACATCATCCATAGAAAATATGATAAACAGTCCCTCACAAAGAGTTGTATCTATCTGATGGTGGCTCTGCTCTTTGGATAAAGTTTCATAGATTTTGGCTCTTGTTTGTATCAAAGTTGACCAAAATGAAACGCGTCATTTTAATTATCCTTTAGGAAGCTGCAGGCAGGCACTTAGGACTGTATTGCCTTACAAGGACAACATGGACAGTGTATTATTTGTAGATGTGAGCATGATGCTTTATATTATGTATTTTCCTGTTTATAGGTCAAAGGAGGATTATAACAACTTTACAAGTGCGCACAGCTGGCTCCTGCTTACATTAGGGGTTTGGAGCTTTCAGTAGATAAACTCAGAAGTTGGTCTTTTTTTCTGTTTCTCTCTCAGCAGACGGTGATTCATTAGCAAATAAAACTAAACTAACATGCAAGTATTAGACGTGTACAAGCCACAGCGAGCAGGATTTAACATTTTCAAAGGGCATCTGCTGGAAACTTCTTTCTATTCATACTTTAAATTAATAAAAGAACATTAAGTATTGACCTCATATTCCATTGTTAATGCTGTGACCTTTAAGACCACAAACTCACACAAAATTGCACCCATGCTGTAGAAACATCCCTGGATTTGATATCATAACAAATAGTTACTTTTGTACATCATTATTCACATTATAGGGGAGGATGGTGGTGCTGTGGTTAGCGCCGTCCTGTCCTGGTTCGAATGTTGGCTCGGGCCTTTCTGTGTGGGGTTTTCTCTGGGTGCTCCGGCTTCCTCCCACGGTCCAAAGACATGAAGTTAAAAGGTTAATTGGTGACCCTAAATTGCCCGTAGGTGTGAATGGTTGTGTAAATGAGCTGGCAACTTGTCCAGGTCAATCTAGGTTTTACCAGCTTGAGAGGTTGACCAACATAAGCCCCAAATTTAGATTTGGCTCTATTGTTTCCTGCCCTCTTAATACATGTTTGTTTGATGACCTCAGAGGCAGAGAGCTTATCGATTTCTTCCTAAACTGTTTTGCCAAATAGAAACATTAAAGATCTTATGGGTGTCTTTCCTTTTTTTCATTCTCTAAGTTAAATCAAGTCAACCAAAAAGATGTAACCTGCTGATCTTCAGTATATCCACACAGCACTGTTTGTAGTTACCTTAGAGATCCCCTCGTGTTTTAAGGCATAAAAATACATGATTATCTAATGAAACTTCTGCTGCAAGGGCTAAAGTTTCTCTGCGCTCACCTCAAATCTCAGCTTAACGCGTGCATGTACGAGCATGACGCTGTGACATCACAACTAGTTTGGAAACAAACTCACGGAAGAGCGGCAACTTGCAATTATGGCAATAAATTATGGGCAGAAACGCCGACTTAATCCATCGTTACAACTATTACAGACAACAGCCACTTTGTGTGAGAGCCTTAGCTAGAGCCCAAATACTCTTATGTGTTATATAAATGTTGTAAAAATGTTAGATTTTTGACTTAGTGTCCATGTCGGCGACAATAAACCAGCAATATTCACATTTTTGCATTTAAACTCCTGAATTTAACTCAACATTGAGCAGCAGCTTCATCAAACATGTGGTATTTAGTGACATCATCTGGACAAACAGAAAACTGCTCTACTTTCACAACTGATACTGCACTTATATATTATATACACTATATAGTACAGCATATATGTTTAATTAAAGGGAAGACATTACACGGAAATCTGGTGAAATCTTTTATCATGAACTGAATGCTTAATAACAAATAATAAATATGTTTAATGAACATCAAGTCACCTTAAAATTCTAGTTTTCAGTTTTAATCCTGACTTCTGTCTTAAATTTGAAATAAGGAGTTGAATAAATGTCCTGCTGAGTGTTCACTGAACTCATTAAATTACGTTTCTGACAGCCTGTGGATGGCACATGAGCATACTACTACCCAGCATGCATTGCATTTGAGTTAAAACCCTTGTTGAACAGTTACACAACAGAAGCCTGTGACTGGTTACACCGTTTTCTCTGATGTGATGGGAACTACTCTAAGAAAGTGCTCACTCATCGTATTATCATCCAGTTCTTTAGACTGTTTCAGTGTCTTTCAGCTCATTGTTTTGGTTTTGGTTCACTGTTGCCGCTCTCATGAACTTCTCAGTGAATCTCCAGCTGCAGCAGCTTGTAAAAGCTCTGATAAACTCACTTTTCAAGGACTTTCCAGGCCTAATTCCTTCAAATTTAAGGACTCAGCAGGGCATAATTTGAGACACAGATCATGACAAGAGAGCAAGCAGTCTTCTTGTAGCTCACATGTAGACAGCTAAACATGTATTTATTAATGTTGAGGTAAAAAAATGTAACTTCAATTTCTATTCTTGCACAAAATGTATAAATTAAAAACACTTTCAATGACCCATACAGGCCTTGTTTTTCCCCCCTCAAATTCAAAACTTTCAAGGACCTTTGAGAACCATGTTCGTCATATGAACTTTATAAGACCCTAAGTGTATTGGACATAAACTTGTTTTGTTTTTTCTGGTATTCTTGTTTAGTTATGCCAACTTGTGTTTTTTATTTATTTCTGCTGGACAAATTTGAAACATTTCACATTTTTTTTACAAAGTTTTTACACATACAAAATAAACTCAACTATACAGAGCTGCTCTGGAACTTTAACATGATCCAACGCTGTGTCCAGCATCCAACAACTGAAACAACAGACCAGCTTAACTGTCTGCTTTGAACCTAATTTGAAGTGACCTCGTACCGTCCGATGACGTCTGATTGGAGGTTACTGACGTGTCGTGCGGATTATCTGTCTGCTTTGGTACAACAAGATACTTCACCGCCCAGTGCAGCCACGATCCAGCAACTTTGAACTGACTGAAATCCTGCAGATTCTGTCCAGACACCTGGTAAGAGTATGAGAAACGTTTGCCATCGCTGTGCACAGTGGGAGTCTTTCTCAACACAGTTTGGCCCTGATGGTGACTGCTGTCCTCTTTGGCCCCGCCGTCTGCCTGACTGTCTAACAACCAAAATGGAGGACTCCTGCTGATCTCTGCTTCCTCTACTTCCCCGTCCACTCCTGCTTCTGGTGTTCTCTTTCTCTTTGCCTTTCCAGATTTTCTCTTCTCCTGGCTTACCTCGTCCGAAGCTGGAAGATGTTGTTGTGCTTTGTCAGTGTGGTGTCTGTCTGTGGCAGGCGACAGGTTCGACAGTCTGGTAAAGGCTTCTGGTGTACTGACAGATCCAGCAGTTGAAGAGCCGACAGAGGCGGGGTAGCTAGTTGACTGTAGCTGTAGCTGGTATGGCGGGAGGATGCTCTGCTCTGATGTCTGCTGGGGTTCCTTCGAGCTTTGGACAGGAAACTGCGTGCTGGTTAAGATCGCGGCATGATCAGGCTTGGATTCGGCGACAGTGTGATCGTGATGTGAGTGTGTTGGTGTGGCTTCTGGGGACACACAAGAGGACGAGGAGGTGTCACCTGGTGGAGGAAAAATGTCCCAAGGATTGGTTAAAGGTCTGATATCGCTGTAAATCATCCCTGCGATCATGTCCTCATGCAGCATGCTGTGCTCCACGGGAAGAGGAGAGCCCTCTTTGGCGTCACAGACCATCTCTAGGACTGCTGGCTGACCTATTCGCCACTCTGCATCATCAACAGAAGGCTGTGCAGACTCTGGAGTTTTGCATGCTTCGGGTGAACCTTCCTTACTGTCCTCAGAAGCAGCAGTCAGCCCGTTCGGTGTCCTGTTTCCACCGAGCGGTGGTGTTTGCAGGTGCAGAGCATCTTCCTCTGGGATGAGAAGACACTTTACAGGCACACTGAAACACTTCTCTCCCTTATATCTGACCCTGTCCACATCCCAGCCCGTGGCAGTGAGTGTGTCTGGGTGGGTCAGCAACGAGGTGGAGGGTTGCGGGCTCACAGGGCGGCTGCTCGCTGTCATCAGCCTCTCCCTGACATCCTCCAGCACAGTCTGCAGGCAGTCTTGCTGCCACTCCCCCAGCAGCTCTGACAGATTGAACCCGCACTGACTCCTCTGTGAATCCTGCGTCTCCTGACCCAGCAGGTGCCTCCATGTCTTGCAGATCTTCTGCCTGATGGAGGGCAGCGTCGTGCAGCAAGGGGTGTTTTCTTTAACCGGACCTGCCGCAGTGGTCGCCAGCTTTCCAACTGATAAGAAGAACCTGCATTTGGTCTTCTCCAGGGCCATGTGAAATTGCAGCTGGTAGTCATGGATGTACACGGTGGTGTTGAGCAGACTGGGGAGGGACTCGCGTTCCTCCTGGTACTGAAGATGCTCCCAGGCTGACGCGGTGAGCATGGCGGGGATCTGGAGCACCTCATCGGATAGGAAGAGCAGAGCCGTGGGACCTTCAGAGCCCTGAGCCTGGGACTGAGACATGGGACCCACCCCGATGACATGAGCCTTCAGCCACCCGCTGCTGCTGCTGCCACCGCCCTCCTCCTCCACCTCCGGATGACTGCCATAACTCAGGATCAGACTCTCGACCCACGGAGACAGTCCGATCCGAGCGGGTCGAGGCATGTTTACAAACTGTGTGTCCCCTGTGAGGTTCCCTCAGAGAAATGTGAACGATTCTCAGAGGTTCCCCATAACAGCATCACCACGGGAGCTAGAAAATAAACACATATAACATATATATATATATATATATATATATATATATATATATATATATATATATATATATATATATATATATGACAATAAATGTTGGCTAAACATGACAATAATTTAAGCGCAACTTTGCTACGTCACAACGGACAGTTTTACAGCACGGTTCCCTCTTAGCTTAGCTTATATGAGTATATATTATAATATATAGTATTATATAAGATTAGATAAGTAGTCAACATTATTACCTTTATTTAATCCTGAGCATTATAATGTTTACGTTTGTCCAAAGTTATGGCGGCGACTTTTGTTTTCAAGTTAACCCGGCGGATAATGGCGGATGTGAGTGAAGACGGGGTTTTCCTTCAAAATAAAAGCGCAAGTATTAACCTACGTAACGTTTCTGTAGCAAATACCAGTAAATGTCATGAATATATACGGTGAAAAAAAAAAGATTTAGTGATTTATTACTTTATATTACTAAAAAAGTATACCAACAGTAGTTGGTAAAAGAGGTTTTACCCATACCGGAAATTTATTTTGGTAGTATTTCTCAACAGCTTTTTTAGCAGTAAGGTTTTTGTGGTCTCGTTCCGCTTCGTTTTCACTCTCATTTTTAAGTATTTGTAAGCTTACACAATAATGTTTTCGTAAATAAGTAAAGACGCTTTTATTTGTCTTAGTTTTTTAAGACATGTTACACAAATACATGCATATAACGGAGGTGATATCTGTCACGGAAGCACAGCTTTGTCGGTGCACAGGTTGCTCTTAAACTAATTGGAACGCTGTTTATATACACGCTTTCCGCCTTGCTGATGCTGCATTCACGTACAACATGAATTCCACCATAATTATAAGCGGTGTGTTCTTACCAAACTTATTTAAAGATATTTAACAAACCTATTGTCTTGAATTTATAAGAGGTTTGATCACAAAATATTTTGTTTATGTTTAGTTGGGTATGTAGCCGCTCCTATCACAAATTAACAAGGGGAGTTTGGTATTTACCACATTTCCTTTGGCTTTGAATGCAGCATAATATATATATGTCTTCACGTCCACTTCCAACATTCTGTCTCATGGAGTGATTCACGTTGTCCTTAATGTAGTTAGGTAACAGTCTGAGCCCTTAAAACAGAAAAGCGCACATCGCAGTCTTAAGGTAAGACTCTTACGAAGAGTAAACTTGAATTGGTAACGTGAAAAAAAGCATGACATAACAAGTTTACACTGGTAAACAGACAGTGTGGGGCTTTGTTCGTCATAACAAATTCAGCTAACATGAGCTAAATTAGCTCTGAGCTGTAAATATCATTGCTGGCTCTGTTATGTCGTCTGTCTTTGACACAGAAACGCGATGTTGTTGTTTTAATGCTACTAGCCTAGCTCTGACCTGACGTGCCATTTTGTCCAGCTGCTTCGCCAAACTTCATTTAGAAACCTGCCAGTTTAAGACTCATAACACCAATATATATATATATATATATTTGACATGCATGTGATTCACTTTGCAGTATTTCAGTTATATTTTAATGTTTAGTTCACACAGCACAGCTCGGCACTGGTCACTGTGGTGTATTACTAATTAGGGGCGTTGCCTAGGAGCCTTTTACTAAATCCATTTTTTTAATTCATTAAGTTTTGTTTTCTTTTGTGCAAGCTGAATTGAATAATGTCTCCCGTTAATGTGTGTTTGTTTTTGTTTTTTTAAGTCAAGTGCAGACATGCCACATTCTGCCGGTGAACCCGGTTCAAGGGTTTCGGACCCACAGCATTCCCAGAAACTTCTCAGGGTCCTGCGAGTCTTCTGGCAAGAGCAAAGTTTTCACGATGCACTGCTGGTGGTTGATGGAGAGGAGCTGCCCGTCCAGAAAAACATCCTGGCTGCTGCAAGCCCTTATATCAGGTCAGTAAGCGCTGATCTGTCTGCACAGAGTCAACCAGATATGACCGTGCATTGACTGGTGTTGACATGGGTGTGTCCACTTTCACAATGGCAGTGGTTTTGCTCATAAAAGTATTCAAGTTCTACTTTTTATTCACTGGTTTCTTGTCAGGACCAAGATGAACTACAATCCTCCAAAGGAAGATGGGTCCACATACAGAATTGAGCTGCAGGGGGTCTCCATGTCCATCATGAAGCAGATCCTGGACTACATCTTCAGTGGTGAAGTGAGTGCGGACGGATTCGTAGGACCAATCCTGTTGCCCCACCTTCCCCTTTGTCTCACCACCTGCATTTTTGTGTCTCTCCTCCACCCACAGATCACTCTGAATGAAGACACCATCCAGGACATGGTGCAGGCTTCTGACCTTCTCCTCATGACTGACCTCAAGAATCTGTGCTGCCAGTTCTTAGAGAGCTGCATCACTGCAGAGAACTGCATCGGCATCCGGCTCTTCTCTCTTCATTACTGCCTTTACCACGTTCACTACGTCGCCACCGAGTTCCTGCAGACGCATTTTAGCGACGTGGCGGTCTCTGAGGAGTTCAGGGAGCTGCCGCCGGACCGGCTCTGTGAGGTGCTGTCCATGGAGAAGCTGAACGTGGGCAACGAAAAACGCGTGCTGGAGGCTGTGGTGCGATGGTTCGCACATGATCCAGAGGATCGCAGGGTGGGTTCATGTTCACTTCAGATTGAGTGTGAAGATAAAAAAGGTTATGAAAAATGTAGACAGGCAAAACCTGTTCAACTGATCAACAGCTGAGTTTTACTCACAGAACTGAAGTGTTCAGTACAGTCTGGTGATCATATTCAAAAGGCAAAAAGAAATAAAAGTCACAAATGTGCTTTGGCCTTTATCAATCATTATACTTTAAGTGGTATGGGGGGGGGGGTCAGGACTGCAGGCAATCCAGGCCAGTTTTTTTTTTACTTCGAAGCCGCTCTGTTGTAACATGTGCAGAACGTGTCTTGGCAGGAACGTCTCTCACTGGCAGCACGTGTTGCTCCAAAACTTGCATGTACCTTTCAGCATTAGTGGTGCCACAGATGTCCAAGTTCCTTATACTATGAGCTCTAATACATCACTGTGCATGGTCATGGTCTTCCTGCACCCATGTAGTAATATCCTTTATACATTTATGTTGGTTTTTAATGAAGGTCCTTGAAATTGTTCACTGATAAACTTTTTAGGGAACGTGTTGCAGGCATCAAGTTCAGAATAAGTATATACTTCCAAACAAAAACAAAAAATCTAAACTTTTTTGGAATTTGGGTTACACCAAATCGTGCCAAAGTACATGAGAACATTAAAAAACACTTTGGTGTTGTAAAAACAGAATAATTAACCACATTAATAATGATAATTAAAGCTGCACTAAAGACTACTACTGGGTGATCTGCTCATAATGTCAAACCCACGTAGTCTCAGCTCCATTTTAATGTCTTTTAGCTCATTGTTTTGGTTTTGGTGTTTGTAGCTTTAATCATCAACCAACCATGTTTGCAGCAGAATCAGACAGAGAAAAATCCACTCTGCGCTGTCTGCCCAGCACCAAACATCCAAAAGACAAAGATGGTGACTAGCTGGTGAACATTAGCAGCTAAAGAGCCAAATGTACTCCAGATGAAGGCTACAATGTTTGCTGCATATATAAAAGAGCATAATGTTCCCAACTTGTTGATATGTCATGCCGATATGTCAGTGTGTTTATGATTTGTTCCCTGCCCCCAAAGTGACTAAAAATATGAATTAATTCAGTTAATTTGCTGCAAGTTTGGGTTTGTTCCATAAACTATGAATCTTAATTCGCAGGTACACATGAAGGAAGTGATGTCTGCTGTATGGCTGCAGGGCCTGGACATCAGCTACCTGAGAGAGCAGGTAGGGAAACCTCCAGATTTAAATGTATGCTGCATAGTATTATCAGTAGTGTAACAACATGGTATCCCATCAGGCCATGGGAGAGCCGCTGATGAGGGAGGTGATCAGAGAGCACTGTCAGAACGTGCTCGGGGAAGGTCCGCTGCAGGGTGAGGCTCTGCTCGCTGCCTTCAAACCCAGAGGTTACTCAGAGTGTATCGTTGTCGCCGGAGGAGAGGATCGCAAGTAAGTCACTGTCCACAACATCTGTTATTATTATTTGTACTGTTCAATCCAGGGAGAGAGGCACACAGCCCATATTCAGAAACTGTGCCTATAAATGAGCCATCAGGACTTACGTAATGTCGTGACGTCATAACTATGCAGCCACCGCCCACGGCCATGCTCCGCTCCCACAAATGGTTAGGAAAAAACTTAGGAGGTAATTTATTTCCTCAAATTAGAGGCCACATAAATGCTTCACAGAGTTCAAGTAGCAGTCACATATCAACAACAGCCGTTCAGAGGAGACTGTGTGAATCAGATTTTCTTCTTCTCGTTGGTCTCCCACAGTTTCTTTGCGACAATGCGACCATGGAGGCCTGATTCACACAGCCTCGTTGACGTTGAGATGTGTCGGTTTCAACCACCAAGTGTAACGCATCCATGCTGCTAACGTAGATTATTAAAAAAAAAAACATAGTACATTTGACAATACATTTATTCAGATATTTATTAAGTGTGATCATTATTATTCATGCATTAATGTAAAAGCAGAAACAATACAGCGAATGGGGATCTAAATAAATAAACAAAGTAACAAACTGTTGAGGTGGGGATTATTTTGAATTATGTTGTGTAGGACTGCTATTTTTATTATGGATTCATCTGCTGATTATTTTCTCCACTGGTTTATTGATTGTTTCTTTGAAAAAATTCTAAAGAATAGTGAGAAATGCCAACATAATGCAGAGCCCAGAGACACCTTCACTTTTGTTTTGTCCAACAAACTAACCTGAAATTTATTAAAATTCGTGAAGCATGAAAAATCTTTGTATGAAAAATGTTGACTTGCGTGCGTGAAGTGTATTTAAAACCACAAATATGTCTTCTCATGAATAGCAAAACGTCAAATAAAACACTGGAAAAGTGTCAAATATAGGACTTTTTTTTTAATGTGATAGTCGTGGTCAGAACCCGCTGGAATCAGAGTTATTCACACAATTCAAGACAGTTTTCAGCCTCATTCACAGAAACGGTAATAGTATTTTAGAGTGAAATGTGGTCACAGACAGAGGAACTAGTTGAACTGTTGCTTAGCTCACCCAGATCATACAGTCTGCTCACATCCTGTCTGGTCTGGTGGGTTTTTTTTTTTTTTTTGTCCCGTACAGAAGCAGGAAGCCGACTGCCGTGACACGCTGCATGTGTCCACTCTACGACACCAACAGACAGGCCTGGATCGAGCTGCAGCCGATGAGCGTAGCTCGCCTCGGCCACGGGATGGTCGCTGCTGGTCAGTGCTGGAAAAAGCTTCCACCACATCACAAGTGATACAGAAAACACACCTGTAACTTATGTTATATTCTAGAGTCATTAATAACACTGTGTTTTCTGTCTGTTAGAGGGTTTTCTGTTTGTGATGGGTGGAACTGATGAACACAACACAGTCCTGGACAATGGAGAGAAGTATGACCCAGAGTCCAACACGTGGAGCCCCATACCCCCAATGCTACAGGTACACACACTTCTTTCTCTAACAGCACTTTTCCTGATGTTTCAGCAGTTAAAATTACCCCTAAATTATAAGTGCATGAACAGCTGAGTGAAAACTTTGCAGTAAAAGGTATTTTCTCATATATGTTTTATTATCAGTCCATCAAATGAACCACGTTTCTGCAGCCAGGTCACATTATTCAGTGCAGCTCTCTGACTTGTTTGTTATTTCACTTCATGACCACCAGGCGTCAGCAGTGCACAGAGCACTACAGGTTCAGTTTCAAGCTCAGTTGGGAGAACGTGCAGTGAAGTCATTCATATTATATGTTGACTAGATATTACTGAACACTCTAAACATTAGTCATGTATTAAAATCAGACTTCATTATACTCTACATAATGTTAATATTTGCACTAATTCTTGGTCATTCAGTGTACAGCCTAATTTAATTGTACATTTGTCATTTTTATCTCTATTTGTAGTTCTATTTTAAAATTTACTTTTTGTATAGTTTCTAGATGTGCAGATCTTAGTACAGGTTGAATTTCAATTCAGATTTATCTTATAGGTTAATTTTAATGTATGTTTACTATGTCTCATGCTGCTAGTGGGTGCTTGAATTTCCCTTGGGATCAATAAAGTATCTATCCATCTATTTTGGTAGATAGGAATATTAGATTAAAGTAAGATCATGTAAACATAAATTACAAATACACTGTGGGAGACATAAAAGCAAAACAAAAGGAATAAAAGAGGAAAATATATTTGAGCTATGATTTCAAGTGAGTGAGTGAGCGGAGCTTGCTGCCATACCTGTGCTTGAATTATGATTTCAAATGGACCAAATGAGCGCGATGTGTATATGAACGTGTTTTTTTTAATGTTTTGTTTTATTATCACGTCACTCTCGTATACACAGGCTCGTCAGAACTTTGGCGTGGTGGAGCTGGACGGTCTGATCTACGTCCTCGGAGGAGAGACCAAAGAAACGGAGCTGATCACCGTTGAAGTGTTTGACCCTCACTTCAATACCTGGAAGATGCAGACCAGTATGACCATGATCCGCAAGGTATCCCCACTTTGTTCAGTTTAATGTTGTCAAGTAAATTCTGTTCATAAATAATCTCAGCTCAATAGAAGGGCTGCGCAGTGACACCTAAAATCACGATAAATTATCACATTAAAGCTTAGTAACGATTAATAAACAATATCTTATTAAATACAGCTGTGCACAAGATTCAGTCAAGCTCTTATTCAGTCTTTGTACTGAAAATAAATAAAAATATCATGGATGATGATTCTGTAATATTTATTTAACATATTTAATAGCTAAGAACACCCAAGTATTTGTTGAAATTGGGAAATTAAACTAACATAAGTCATATTTCACATCTGTTGCAACTATTAAAATAATTCATATCATAACCGGATCTTTCTAATACTTTATGACGTCAATTATTACATTCCAGATATGCTGTACAGTATGGAGTAAATTATTTTGACAAACAGATGTGTAACAGACTGCTGCGTCAGTAACAACTCGAGCCTGTGGTCAGAGAGCACAGAGGGGAAACTCTTTACAGCTCCAGCGCTGAAGTTGTAGCTTGCTTGGCAGCTAACCACCACATAACCATAGTCAGAACTCTGCATGCTTCTTGGAGCTGGAGCCTTTATTTTCTGACAAACTGTAGCTGATACTGAACATTGACTGCGTCATCCCTCCTCGCTCTCCTCTTATTTCCTACAACTCTTAAAAATAAAGGCAACAAAATGCCAGGAAAAAAATGGTTGCAGATTCATTTTCTGACATTTGATTAATCATTTCAAAGTGCTAAACAAACGCTGCTCTAAACCCAAATGAACAGGGAGCTGGACACTCTCTCTCTCTGTCACCATTACCTTTGTCTGGACAGACGGCAGAATGTGCCCAGGGCTGCTAACAACCTTTGTCCAGACTTGTCCAAAAAAATTAGACAGAAGTGAGACCAAGTGATTCATTTTTTCACGGCAACCTCTCCACACACGCTCTGACTTGTACAGTCTGCGTTCTCTTTCAGGTCGGCTGCTATGCCACGATGAATAAGAAGATCTACGCCATGGGTGGGGGCTCCTACGGGAAGCTGTTTGACTCTGTCGAATGCTTTGACCCCAAAACCCAACACTGGACGGGCCTCTGTCCTCTGAAAGAGAGAAGGTAAAACTGATCTCTGATTGTGTTAGCTGTTACAGTTGTTTGCCAAGTGCTCGCTCATGGTTGAAATTGTTGGGTCTCTGTAAATAATGTTATAAAGAGTACAGTCTAAACCTTCTCCCTATATAAATAAAATTGAATTGTTGTGGTCTGAGCAGGACAATCTGTTTTATTTTTCTCAAGTTATTGTCTTGTTATCGTCTCTTTTCTGTCCATTGAAGATTATTTTGTTACATGTCGTACCCACCTGCTGCATAATACTGACATCTAACCTAGCCACTCGTAATACTCAGAGCTTTGCTTTTGTTTCTGTGGCACAACAGGAAATGAAACCATCTCGTGGTCATTGTTGCACACCCAGTTTTTGTTTCAGTTTAACATACGTCAAGTGACCTCGCAGTCATATTGACACATTAATATATTGCTCAAGACATCAAGCGGAAACATAGCGAAACATGTGATCTTAAGAAGTGAAGAAACATTCAGCACTCAGTCTTTCGGTGTGCATATCTCTTGATTGGTTTGTATCTTTTATGTATCAGGTTTCCTAGAGACACCAATGCATACACTAAACTCTTAAAGGTACAGTGTGTCAAATTTAGGGCGCTCTATTTACAGAATATGGCATTAGTGTTTCATCACATGGAAATAAGAATAGTTATGTTTTTGTTACCTCTGAATGAACTTTTATGTCTAAAGACGCCACAGGTCCTCTTCTTATGGAGTGTGAATGTCCTTGTTGTGTTCCTGCTCAGGTTTGGTTCGGTGGCATGTGGTGTCGGCCAGGAGCTCTACGTGTTCGGTGGAGTTAGGAGCCAAGAGCAAGAAAACGCCGAGCAAAGACAAATGCTGACCTGCAAGTCCGAGTTCTACCACGATGAGATGAGGAGGTCAGTATGGAAATAACTGATCTAACTATAACAGAAGGAATCTCTGTCTGTGGTTCCTTTGGGTCATCCAGTCGACTTCGCACTGGGCCGCTGTACTGCTCAAGAAAGTGTTGATGGTGAAGTAGTTTGGATGAAAAGTTCTTGATAAAGCTGAAAAACATAGATAGACGTGTTCTCATACGTATACACAGGTATTGACGTGAGCTGTCTAAGTAACACGCTATACTATATATGCACAGATGTTGGATATAAGTGTAAACAAAAGTGACTACAGACGGGTTAAGGTGACTGGTGTTTTAACAAAGTATTGCACAAATAATGTTCCAGCAGTTCCAGATCCATCTTTCTACGTAGAGAATTGCCCATAAAAATATCAAGAAATTGTATTTTAAATATATTATTTATTATTATTAACTCTCATGTCTGTTGTTGTATGATGGGTGAAGGTGGATGCTCCTGGATGACCAGAACCTGTGCATCCAGACCAGCTCGTCCTTCGTTTACGGTGCTGTGCCCATCGGAGCCAGCATCTATGTAGTGGGAGACCTGGACACGGGTCAGTAAAAGAAAAGCGTTAGTTCTGATGGGGTCACAGCGATGTCGGTATTTGAATGTGACGGATTGGTGTTTCCTGTGTGTACAGGAACAAGCTTCGACTACATCCGGGAGTTTCGCCGCAGCACCGGGACGTGGCATCGCACCAAGCCCATGTTACCCAGTGACCTCTCGAAAACGTCCTGCGCCGCCCTGCGCATCGCCAACTGTCGGCTGTTCCGCCTTCAGCTGAGCCAGGGCATGTTTCGAATCCGAGTCTGACTCCACTTTTGCACACTGGTACTTTTTCCTGCTGTAGGTCTGGGTTTAGGGGTTTTATGAAGACTAAAGTATTATAGTCGCTAGATGTTGAGGATTGTGACTCCGTTCAGGGGTTTTTACTAGAGACCCTTTTCCTGTACGACCCGACGGGACAAAAGCTCACACATTTTTGACACTATAGGTTTTATTGCTTATTTTAATAATTCAATTTTTTCTTTTAAACATGGAATTTTATCGTTTTTTTCTTTTAATGGACATGGAACAACATTTCTAATGTTTACTGCGGTCTGTTGCTTGGTGAGGGATTTAAACTGTAAACAACACTTGATAAATTCACAACCACATTATGACACGAGATTATGTTATGTTATGTTTTTTTAAGTACCACTGTTTTGCAATGTGTATTTTAGGATCTGTTATGTTGTTTGGTGGCTTATCATTCATCTTTCTGGTCAAACGTAGACCACATCATTGTTCAGATATGTGCAGCTGCTGCAGTGGGAGTTAAGGGTAGGAAATGTTTCAGTTATCTAAATCTTTGGTGGGAAGAGAGACCTTGATGTCAGTCCTTTATAATCAGAGACCAACAGGACATTTTGCAGCAGTCACACAGAGAGAAATCAACTATTCAAGGCTAGATACCTTACCACCTTTCTCTACTTTTACTAGCCTCAGTATAATCCGGAATGCAATGCAACCACTGCACAGGGCATTTTGAGTAATGGCCCCTACACACTGTACAATAACAATAACCTTATGGGTTCAATGCATGTTGCTCTCTGTAAAAATCTGTGTTGCAATCTGTCTCAGACCATACAGTATCATTTTTTGGGATCTGGGACGATCCGATGCGATGAATGCCTGGTGAATCGTACCGCTACAATGTGAATATGTCAGCTCGCGTCAACTCACGGCATCCATCGGAGCCGCTTACCACTTTTGAAATACAGCAAAACAAACAAACAAACAAACAAAAAACAGGCTGTGAACATAGTGTGGGCACTCTTTGTTTTTATTTGGAGCTTTATTCAAAAAGTGGCACTGACAAAATCGCCAACAAACTAATGAGTTGTGCGTTGTATTGGTAGGTTTGTAGACGTGGGTTGTTGGGGTGGATAGATGGGTCAAGACCATTTTCTAGTGACAGTCTATGTTTCTTTTAACCATTTCTCAACACTAACCAACAAGTTACTATGGTAACCATGATGTCAAAGGTCTCCTAACCTTAACGAAGTTTTCCCAACCCTAAGTTTTGTGCCTGAACCTGACCACACCTTAACCATCAGATGAGAGGGCGCAGACGATTGACGTCCCCCTGCTGACAGGGGCATTAAATCAGAAACAGTCTATATGTGTTGCTCCCAAGCGACATATATTGTTGTTTTATTTGGAGGGCTTGTTGTCTTTGGAGACTGTGTTCAGTCTCCAAAGCTCTAAATCAGCCATCACTGACATTTCTGTCACATTTGTCACTCATACTGGGCAGCGAGAAAATTATGTAAGAACCTTCAGTGCCATGACTGTCAGTAGAGACCTCTGCTCTGCTGACATGTTTGCTGAACGTTGATGAAAGAAAACCACAAACCCAGTAGGCATTGCATTAACTGAATGTTTGCACATTGGAGCACAAGCGCTTTACTTTGACAGTCAGTTTTTATCTGTGACCGAGCTGTGTGGTCTCAGCCTGCTCAGAAATAGACGTCGCTGCGAGTGACACTTTTGAGTTGCTGGATGTGTCGCTGCCTTGGTGACCTCTGACCTGGCTTTCCAGTCAGAACAGTTTTGGCATCCCTTAACCCCATTTGTTCTGTGTGAGTTACAGCTGCTGCTGTCTGTCCTCGGCTCAGGGGCAGCAAGTAAAAAGTAGACACACACTCAGCGGAGTGGAGCTCACGCAGTGTTAATACAAACACTCAAAGACAAAAGTAATCATACGACACAAAAATGGATGTATATTTTAAACAATGTGCATGTGTACGTTTGTTTTGTGGAGAGCTGAGAAATCTGTTGCATTAGGAACAGTTGGACTCAGTGGCACGTGTCACCTTTATAGGAATCATGTCAGCAGACAGTTTTTTAAATATGTAAACACACAATTTGGGGGTCCAAATCTAAACAAAACCCACCACAAAAATTTTAAACACAGGTCCGTATGCAGTAACTCTAAAACTGAGAGAGACGGCGTCCTGTTGCACCAGCTGAACCGAAGTTTGATCCTCAGTTTGAGTGTTAAAGTCAACACGAACGATTGACTTTGTTCAATTTGTCACCATTTTTACTTCAGAGAGCAGTGGTGGATCGTACTTACATTTACTCAAGTACGGTATTAAAGTACAAATTTGAGGTACTTTACTTGAGTATTTCCATCTTATGTTACTTTATACTTAGACTTCACTACATCTCAGAGACAAATATTGTACTTTTTACTCCACTGCATTTGTCCAGTGACAGCCATGCCTTCAAACGTGGTGATTTTGAATGTTTGTGAGGTGGGAAATGAAAACATTTTTATGTTTCTTTTTTTTATACATATATTTAAAAGAAATCAATGTTAAAACGCTCTTGGATTAGCTTGAAAATTGATTGTCACAAAGCTGAAAGCTGAGCTCATGGAACATTGACTTTTTAGAGAGACTGCTACAAACATGGAGTCTCCGCGGTGACTCTTTGGGTCGAGCGTGTAGCACATATGAAGTCCTGACTGCAGCGACCTGAATTTGAATCCGGGCCGGGTCGTTTGCTTCATGTAATCCCTTCTCTCTCTCTCTTTCTCTTTCTTCACCTTTCCTGTGTAAAAACAATAAAAAAACACGATTACACGTAGACCAAAAACACCACGGGGACCATTTTACTGCACAATTAGTACTCTTACCTTTTAATACTTTAAGTACATTTTGATGATAATACTTACATATTTTTATTTAAGTGAAGTTTTGAATGCTTTTCCTTGTAGTGAAGTATTTTTACAGTGTGGTATTTTACTAAGTAAAGGGATGAATACTTTTCCACCACTGGCAGGGAGTGACGTTTTGTCCCGTGCATCGTTCATCATATGAGAAACTTCTACCCAGCAACAGAGGGTCATAGACTGCTACATTAAAACAGAGAAAGTATCGTATGCTAGCTAACATGATAATACACCTGCTTGTCTCATCAGTGATTCAAAGATCATTTATTGTCTGTTGTGCTTTGATGTTTTTTTTTTTTAAATCTACCGAGGTGAAGGTGGCTGTATCACACCTACAGTATGGTCACACCATCAGTATGCTGGAAAACTTCAATCTCTGTGAAAGCCGTTACTCTGTGGAGTTGCACGGACCAACATTAGGCAACAACTAACTAGCTAAGTTCTTTATTATTTGTTAATGTCAGTACAAAAACAGGCTTTGATTATGTTTTATGATCAGCTGACAAACAAGCAAAATTATATTTTCTTTGATATGTGCAATAAATGGAGAGGTAAGCATTGCTACTGTGTCACACACCACGTAGATTATTCAGAAAGAGAATATTTGTCATAGACTACATTCATGCTCGTATGACACACCAGCTTAAAAACAAGGATTTCCTGAAGCTCCACAAAGCAGCAGGACCAGTATGCTGTGGCCCAACATAATGTTGTGCTTCCTTATTTTTGCATAGACAGGTAACATTCCATAGTGTCTCATCATTTACAGTAAATACATACACGTTTCCGGGCTGCTCTGTATCCTAAACAACGCTTGCTCTCACTTGTTAACACTTTATGACCGTCTGTGTTGTGATACACTGGAATACACCGTAAGGGAAAATAAGAGCAGTCTAAACTTGAAAAAAAAATAGAGTAGCTTTAACCAAAGTTGTGTTGTGAAAGACGGGGAGCGACGCTGATGTTTGTACTTTTGTAACTGATGCATGAGGAAGTTCACTAAGATGTTGCTCTTGAGTGTCATTTACGTCAAAGGAATTAAAGCACCAAAGTGGTCAATGATCTCGTTGTTTCTGTTCATCATAAGACTGATACTGCTGACAAAGGTTTCACATAAATGAAACTTACTGCCGCTTTTATACTGTGGAATGTACAGAGGAATACAGAAGGCTGAGTAACCATTGCTAATGTTCTCTATGAATATATCAATCAATCAGACTTTATTTGTACAGCTCTTTTCATACAAATGTAACACAAAGTTCTTCACATAATCACGCCCCAACCACCAACCCCATTATAAACAATATATAGATAGCCAAAAAAGTTTAAGATATATAAATAGACAACTAACCAAATAAATAAAAAAAATAAAATTTATAAATATAGTTCAAGTAACAGCCAGATTAAAAAGAATAGTCCTGCTCTTAAAAATATGAACGTTCTCTGATGCCCTCCGGTCTTCAGGGAGGCTGACATAACAGACGTGGACCACAGCAGGAAAATGATGCCTCACTGTGTTTTCCAGTTTTCATTCTGACTTTTAGTGTGATTAAAAGGCCACGACCAGAAGACCTGAGGGTCCTCGGGGGTTCATATTTTAAAAGTAAATAAATAGGTGAAACTGAGACCATTAAAGAGATTTATAAACCACTAAGAGAATCTTTAAATTAACAACTAATTAATAACTAACCTGGGTCCTGTGACTGACGTGAGGTGGGGGATGGACTGCTAACATGGCACTTTGTGTATATAACTAGGTTTGCACTGAGGTACTGTATGGCTAATAATTGCCAAAACTAATCAAAGCTACAATGATTGTCGAGTGTTAGATGGATTATTTGTTGTTCTTGTAATCAACTATGAAGTGGTACAGTCATATGATGAATGTTCCTTCCTGGAGACTCCAGAAAAAAATACATTTTCAGTCACTACATGTGTCATACTTTCAGAGGATTTGTTCATCGTGGTGTAAAAGCTGCTCCGGGTTCCTTTCCACTTTAAGAATGAAAGCAAGAGGACAAAACACTATCATATTACATTACACTACACTTAAGGGTTTTTGGTGCTACAGTTTCACTTTGTCCGGTAAGTGTGAACCAACCGTGCACGTTGTCCAAGATTTCATAATTAAGATTTGTAGTTGTGACCACACACTTAGCCCATAAAACTATGATCAATGGTCTTTTATTAAACCGCTCAGAGCCCGTTATTTCACTCAGTGCTCCATCTTTTAATGATAGCGCACAGTTTTAAAATAGACTTGACTTTAGTCAGTCATTGGTCATCAAAAACAAAAAAATACACAAACTAGAAATATTTAGAAAATACAAATCGAGACAAAAAAAGTCAAATAAATAAACAGAAATTCAGAAATTATAACAAAAGAAAAAAACTAAAATAGAAATAAAATCTAAAATAATAAATTAGAAAAAAATAAGAACATAATTAAAACAATAAAGAAAAGTGTGATGTTGCCTAAATTATTCTTCATCTTATCTGTACACTGCAGATTCACACATAACTGGCTGATCCTGAAAAACATGATTTGATCCAAAGTGCTGTCTGGACAGAAAGACAATAAGGGAGCGTCAACAATCAGAACAAACAAGAAAAACGCAGGATGACAAATGATGACATGAAATGATAACAACTGTCAGCATTAGCAGAGCATGTGTCCACCCACAATACCTTTTATTATGAAAAGGCGACATGAAGGTTTCAGTTGTTCATATTTCCTATTTGATCTCATCACAATGATCAGTACTGTATTGATCAATTCAGGTCCATTAATGCTGTGATGTTCTTGAGAATTGTTGACGTACATCTTCACAACACACCTTTCAAGGTTATTTATCATGTTTGTCATGTCATTTCCAGGATTGATTAAATTTTCCATTATTACCAAATCAATACATCTGTCTCTGACACATTTCATTGTTGCTGCATTTATTTCTTTCCCCTCTGACTTTCATTGACTGTTGTCACAACAGCAGACAGTCTGCTGTCTGCTCGCCGCCGTGTTGTGACTTGTCTCCAGAACAATACTGGCTGGAGTGTCGGTGGTGTTACGGCAGGAGAGGAGTCTTGCTGATGGGGGATTGTGGGTGGAATGGAAAAAAAAAAAAAAAGATGCTTTAGGGGAACCTCGGGATGTCCCGGCGGGAACGTGTGGAAACTTCAGATGTGACCCTGTGGTGGTTGTTGTTGTCAGTTTGGGCCCTTGAGAGGGGAAGCTTTGAAGCCTGCGCTCCCAGTAATTTACATTTAGTACAGAGTGTTGCACCTTGCTGCACTCACACTCTCACCTGTGTTTCTCAAGCCTCGCTCCCTTGGGCTCATTCCTACTTGAGTTTCATAACAGTGATGTCATCGAGCTCTTTTTCTTCCACCTGCATTTGACAGATGATATCGTCCCTTATGTGTATTAAATATAAGCCACGTTTAACCTGATGAGGTACATGCTCAGTCTGTATTTTTGGGAATGCAAATGGTCATTTCCCATGTGACCTACATACATATATGGTCATATATATATATATATATATATATATATATATATATATATATATCCCAATACAATGAGGTGAACACAGCATTAAGAACACCATTAAGAAGTTTCACAATTTTCACGATCTATGTAGCAATCACTATTTTGTGCAAGTACTTTACCAAAGAAAATGTTAAATTAAATTAAATTTAATTAATTAATTAATATTCAGTGCATCAAAACATATCTGAGAGATATCTCAAATTTTGGGAAAATTAAAACCAAAAGTTAAAGCGACAATATTTTTGCAATTTAGTGCCCCCAGTTTAAATTTTCAAATATCACAAATGTAAATACAGGACAGCTGTACACATGTGTATTTTTTATGATTATATTACTTATGATAAAAAAAAATAGCAAATTGACAACTTTGCTAACAGCCAAACATCAAGCAAGTGCAACAACACAAGACATAGCAGCCAGATAATATTACTTACTAGTCCGACAGCAGTCAGCCTAGCTCGGCGTCTGTCTTTCAGCCTTTTATTTCACCAAGCTCTCATCAACGACTAAAAGACAGTCCTAGGTTTACTCTTGTCCATCGGCTTCTTGCTCGCTCACTCTTCCCTTTTCTGTTTTTAGTTTCCTTCGACAATGCCCTCTTGGGTCTTTTTGACTCTGCCATTATGTCCACATTGCCCGCTTGCCCATCTCCGGTTCTGGCACGACACCGGCTCCGCTCCCTGTCAACATTCCCCAGTTCCCTTGGGCTGAAATCCTCCTAGCACTGTCACCTCACAGCAAGAAGGTTCCTGGTTCGAAGCCCAGCTGTGGTCTTTCTGTGTGGAGTTTGCATGCTCTCCCTGTGTCTGTGTTGGTTCTCTCTGGGTACTCCGGCTTCCTCCCACAGTCCAAAAACGTGCACTTAATAGGTTAATTGGTGACTCTAAATTGTCCGTAGGTGTGAATGTGAATGTGAATGGCTGTCTGTCTCTGTGTGTCATGCGATGAACTGGCGACTTGTCCAGGGTGTACCCCGCCTCTCGCCCAGTGTCAGCTGGGATAGGCTACAGCCCTCTGTGATCCTAGGATAAGCGGTTACAGATGTATGTATGTATGTATGTATGAAATCCTCCTCCTCTTAGTGCCTAGTACAAACGCTAACATCACAGAGTGGTTTGAGCTAACAGTCCAAGCAGCCTGGCTAACGAACTGAGCTAACATTAGCTAGGAGCAGCTAATCATACCGTCCATCTGGAGGCTCTAAATCACGGAGAGTTGATGAACAGCAGTCGGAGAACATAAAAGGGGAAAACAGAAAACATTTTCTCCATAAAATGTGATCCAGTTCCACCAAAAATAGTATTTCAATAAAGATTCAGACATTTTGAGTTATTTCTTGTGGCAGTTTGCTTCAGGTATGGTTGTAGCTATGAATGTGGTGACGCAGGAAGCAGAGCTCGTAGAGGTCATAGAAAAAGTAAAAAGAAAAGTGATGAGCGAGCGTACGATATGCTGTAGAGGGGCCAAATAAAAACAGTATTACTGTCTGTTCTTTCCTTTTTTTTCTTTTTTTCTTTTTTTTACTCGTTGAATGATTCATCGGAGAGAAATTACACAATAAACGTCATCACATCCTGCTGCCTGTGGTTGGGGATCGGATTTTAAAAGTTTGTTTAAATTCGCTCACGGAATCAAATTAATCAGACGTGTTACACAATTTAAAACACCAAACTGGGGAGTAATCAACCAACCAAACTAATGGAGAGAGAGTAGTAGATGGAGATATGAGCATTGGCTGATTCATAGCTGAGTGTTCAAGGTTTGGGATGGTTCTTTAAGTGGAAGGCATGACTTCAGGGCCTTGTATTGTTCAACATCCGCCCTGCTGAAGTATCCATGACAAAGACAATAAATCACTGCCGAGGTGTGGCAAGGCGTGCTTCACTATGTTCTGCAACTTCAAACTCCAAACCTGCTCTGGTGGAATTCATCACACATAGTTTATTACGCACTACAATATGAGTATGTTGACAGAACAGGTAACACTTTGATGCTGCTGTTAGCTCGGTGCTGAGGGTTTTAACGTGGGTGAGATGCTACAGAACAGATCATACGAACACTGAACTCAGTGGGGTTCTTCCTCTGGCGAAGATGAATGTATTCAATAAAAGTCATGGCAATCAGCCTGCTATGCAATATTTCATGCATGTGGAAATTTATGACTCAGATTCGCCACCAGAATCAATGTGGTTCACCCTCTGGGGATCAGGAATATCCACTGCAAATTTCATGGCATTAAATATTGCATCTTGTGGTCAAACCTTTAAAATCTGACCTGATATGATATATCTAATCTGATATTGTGGCAATAGAGGAAAGTGCATTGGGTATCCAAAGTGGAAAGGGTGTATCCTCTGGGGAGTATGAAGGTTGCGGCAATATGGCTCTTTTATTGTTTTTATGTACAAGTGGAGATTTTTGTCAAACTGGGGCCACAACCCAGAGTCAATTAGAGGGCAGGGGTTTGCCCATGGCCCACAATCAAGACAAAGGTTCAAAGGTTTAACAAAGATATATCCTAAAGATGTGATTAGACAGTGAGGAATTTTTTAGATGTAGTGCAATTGCATAAAAGGATCATAGGGACGCCTCCATGTGTGTTATTTTATTGTGAATTTTTCTGTATTATTAACCAGATGGGTGGAGTCTGTGAAGTTAAGTCTTGGGCAACTGGACTCAGTTGTGGATCCGTGAAGACGTTTCACCTCTTATGCAAGAGGCGACTGCGAACCAGGGTGGAGTTTACATTCTACAAAGCTGATTCAGTGTGGTTAGACTTCATATAAATAAAACATACAGTAAATTAAAAAAAAGCTTTAACATTATAATTGAATAGTTTGGTGAACATGCAGACGAACACATCAACTAATGCTTGAATTTTCTTCCTAGAAATACATGATGTCTTCATATCTTGACTCAGCTGATACTACATACTGTGATAAATACTAGCTATTTCAGGTCATGCAGATTTTGAATCAGCCATTGGGGTTGTCTCAGCTTCTCGCCCACGCGTTGATGTACCAACACTTCATATCATAATTGCTTCCTCTGTACTGCTTTCCTGTTGACCGGTGATAGACAGGAACTTACTTAAGAAGTTCAGTGTGCTCAGATGCCACCAAAATGTTCAAGATGATGCCGAACACATCTGTGCCCTCTGATAAAAGTAAATACAGGAAATACAAAAAACAAACAAACAAACAAAAAAAAAACTGTAATGTCTTCGTGTAAACCCTTATCATAAGGGTCACATTAAACCATAACCACTTCTGGAGGTTTCAGTGTTTAGCTGGTCAAAAGTTCAATTTGCTATGAAGGTTTGATAATAAAAAGCTAACATAAAATAATTAAATTTCTTAATGTCAAACAGTCCTGTTTGAAACATCTGGTCACAACTGGGTCACAGTGTTCTTTCTACTTTCCATACAACGTTTTTAAATATGTCACATTGCCCTGTTGTCCTCATATCTTCACAGCTGCATGTACAACTTAGTAAAAAGTGAGTATATGTCCTATATCAAATCACATCCTTGTTGTAGCTTTTCAATAAGGATTCAGACATTTTTGGTTATTTATTGTGGGTGTTTGGTTGCGGCTATGAAGGTGGTGACGCAGGAAGCAGAGCTCGTAGAGGTCATAGAAACAGTAAAAATAAAAAGTGAGGAGTGAGTGTACAATATGCTGTAGAGGGGCCAAATAAAAACATTATTACTGTCTGTAGTTTCTGTTTTTTGTTTTTTTTTACTCACTGAATGATTCATCAGTCTGCTGATGGTCAGGAACTGAACTTCAGATAGTTGTACTTTACTTGAATAGCCTATTTAGATTTTCTGTTATTTTATACGTCTACTACATTTATTTGATGACTTTATGAGTTAATTTGCAATACAAAATATTATTTTGTGTGCTGTGATTTACAAGCTATTCAGTAGATAAAGTATTTGTACTATTAATGCACATTATAATACAATAATTTAATAAACTGGGTCATTCTGCACTACTTTTGGTGGCAAAACTTTTGTACTTTTCTTCATGCACATTTTGAAATACATGACTGTAAGTTGTAATATTTATGCCATTTCCCATGGCGTCAAGTCGACAAGCTGTATAATTTCCAGTGAAAGGAAAAGAGGTGGATTCACTGGAAGTCCTTACGCCCTCCTCCATATTTTTTTTTTTTTTTTTGCGCTCATGCACGGAGGGGGGGAGGAGTGGTGGGGGATGAGGGGTGAGGCGTTGTGTGGAGGAGTATGGGGGTAGGGTGAGCGTGCGCCCTCGGCAGACAGTCAAGCGCAAAAGACACACGGCTCATCCGCTCGCCTCCCATTGACGTCAGTCCGGTATCACATGAACGAGCAGGGACCAATCGGCACGGTCGCTGCCGGAGAGTGCTGGCTCCTTTACACCAAGATAGGGGAAAAGACTGAATAAAAGGAAACCGTGCCAGTGAGCCAGTAATGACCACAAAATCCAACGAAGGAGCCTAGACTCGCCGCCATTGGATATTTCGCCTCGTTTTCTCGCTATCTCCTCGGCTGTGGATTATTCTGTTTGGCACCGGGGCGGACGGAATGGATAAGGCCATGGCCCTAACATATTGAATAGCTCGTTGGTGGTGGAGGGGGGAGGCGAGACGCGCACCGTGGAGACAATTCATGGGGCATTGTGCGGGGAGAAAAATGGTGGATTATTTGCACTGTATGATCAAATCCTTCCCCAGTGTGGATACCCTGCCTTAAGACACTGTTTGGTGGCATTTTCTGCGCCTGTCTCGGCCGTGTCGACAGTAAACAGGTCGTGTTATAGTGGTTGGTAGGTAGGTACCCCCCCTCCAGCTCGATCCGAACGACCTTATCCGTTTCGTATTTGTTATAGGCTATACATGTAGGATTCACCCTCCCCTCCCCGAGAGCAACATTTGGAAACAATAAACTGTTGGATTACTGAACTATGGATTTCAACAGCGGCAGCGGCGGCGGTGGGGGCAACGAGATGCACAACAACCAGTTTTATCAGTGCGAGGAGAACAAGCCTCTGCTGGGGGAGATGTCGGAGGGGAATAATAACACCAAGCTGGGCGCAGGGCCGTGCAAGCGGTCCCTGCACCACTGCAGCAGCAGCGGGATGCGATACAAGCTGCTCCACGAGGGGGACATCCAGGTGTGCGTTGTCAAACACCCCCGCACCTTCCTCAGCAAGATCCTCACCTCCAAGTTCTTGCGGAGATGGGAGCCTCACCACCTCACGCTCACAGACAGCAGCCTGACCTCGGCCACCGTGAGTTGCTTTCTAGCCTCCCATGTATATGTGTGTGTGTGAGAGAGTGTGTGAGTGTATGCTGCGTTTCACATTCCACAGGCAGCTTTGGTGTTTGTCTTTTCTTGTCTGGACGCAGCAGACGCGCGCCGAGATTACGCACAGTCTGTTGTTGACGCAGTTTACAAGAAAGCCGGCGTGTCACCGCGTTCACGGCCAGTTCTGATCGTTTCAAATCGGGCCAACACTGTTGGCTGCGCTGTGCTGCGGCCTTGCAACCCCCCCTCCTCTCATCCACTCCTCTCCATCACTTCCGTGTGCAACACGTCTCCACCGTACCTGTGACCTCGCATCTGCCCCCCCCCCCCTACCCTGAAGTGGAGGTTCCTGCCATGGGTCATTAGGGGTCATTATTATGTGGCTCCAGGATGCTTTTAGAGGGTTTAAACTCACGATTTGAATAATTAAACAACAAAGATCTTCTTTTATTTGTCCCCTGGAAATAAAAACCAACAGCAGGGGGGTCAGAGAGAGGGGGGGGGGCCTGTCAGATGAGAACCCCCTGCTGCTACAGCCAGCATCCCCATAACAAACTGATGTTTATGTGTTGTGTTGTGTGAGAGAAAGGTTGCTCTGATAGGGTGTCATCTTCAATAATAGTGGCATTATTGGGATTATAATAATCTCTCAGTTTATCTCTAGTGGTGGGAATACTGTACATACTGTGTTGCTGATGTGGCCTGTAGATTTTGTTAATCAGACCAACAGGCCTTTATATCATCAGATAAATACAAAAGGAAGGGAGACTAATTGAGATTGCAAAATAAAATAAAATATATATTTTTAATCAGAACACATGTTATTTCCCTTCACATATACCCCCATTATTTTCTGTACTATAAAACTATACTAACTTTATCTGTATATGCGCAGCAGCCTGGAGGAATCATAGACACCATGTAATTATTATCCACAACAGGAGTCATGTCTGTGGTAATCAATTGTAATTGTTAGTAATTCATCAGAATAATGCCAAAATAACAAAAGCCTTTATTTCCCCTTCTGTTATTATCAACACTTTTGACATTTTCCATAAAGCCAGGCCCATTGTTTTATCAACACACCTTGTTAGTGGCTTTTTGGATGTCTGCCTATCACATCCACGCTAGAGGAGTGTGCTGAATCGCTTACTGCAGTGTTGTCGTTGCAGGAAGAGACCTGTAGGATGTAGATCAGGGGTAACTCGGTTTACCTGCTTGTTTACAGGTGATTTATGTCTTTTTAATCCACTGTAAACCTTAAAAATAAATAAATAAATTGTAGCTGCCTTTTATCTTTTAATTTAGCTGATACTAGCAAAACACTAGCTAACTAATAACTAATGTTTGATGTAGATTAGCTAGTAGTGCTAACATTAGCTATTTTAGTATGTGGATTATATCTAGTGACAGTATAAAGATTGGACAGAGCATGAGTGACATCACCCGTAGGTCTCTCCGCGACCAATATGCCACTGCCATGTTGGATGTACTGCTTCTTCCGCCTCCCAGCTACTCTAAAAATCGGCAAAAACGTGGATCATCATCTTTGAACCTAAGATGGGCCGAATGACGGCTTGTTTATGCCTAACTTTAAGCCTTAATTTAATTTGAACAGGTGAGTTAAATAAAAATTCACCCTCAGTACAGTTGTTATGAACGTGGAAAATAGCTATAGAGACCAAAACTTTTTTGTACCAGACTGTAAACATGTTTATTTCTGCTGTGACGTTGGACATTTTAACATGGGGACTTATGGAGACTGAGTCGTTCTGCAGCCAGCCTCAAGTGGACGCTCGAGGAACTGCAGTTTTTAGCACCCACGCGCTTGCTTCATTTCCCAGCCATGGAGATTGCCACTTGATTTTATCTAAGTACAGGAAGTTAACTGAGGCTTGCTCAACTGTGATTGGAGCACAGGGCAAAAAGGGGTGGGTCAATAATACAAGTTAAGGATATAATATATCCCATTTTACAGGAAAATACGTTAATTACTGTATTTTTTAAACATCTAAATGAATTTAGCTTGTATTGTTGCTTCCTACTAACTGACTGGAAGTCTCTGATTACTTGTTGATTGCTTGTATACATTAGCTTGTTGTTGTGGGTGTAACATGACGATAAAGGTCAATTACAAACTGAAAGGGGATTTATAGTGAATCATGAATCTATGTGAAGCTTCTTTATGATCAAATAATGGTGTAAACACACTAAACTGCTTCATTAATCTACACTGTTTACTTTAAAATAAGTTGTTACCAGTAGATTCTTCCATACATGTTAAGATCCACAGTAGTTCATTGGCCCTGGTGCTTCACCATAGCTCATTAGTATACATTAGCTTGTGATAAAACAGCCTGATTGTTGATTCCTTGTCTGTAGTTCCTGTTTGTTAACACAGATTACGAGCTCAGGTTAACTGCTGACTTTTTGGCATCGCTATTACAGCACACTGCCAACAATCTCCTGATTGAGTAATGGGATACTGTTTTGTAGGCTGCATGTTGATTGATAGCTTCCCACTTGAGTTTACACCAAACTGCCAACTTTGGGGCGGTAGAAATAAGTCGTGAACACAACATGGAGTCTTGTTTCACTTTCTTTTAGCTCTGTTTTTGGTCTCCACCAACTCCTAAGGGAAATATATGCCTCTTCAGCTGCTAAATGTTAGTTTCTAACGGTGTTTGTCTGCTGTTTTGTGCTGGGCAGGTAGTGTACAGTGGGTTTGTAGAACTTTTTCTCTGCCTGCTGTGGCCGAAACGACATTATTAGAGCGGCGAGAGTGAACTTAAACAGT
Organism: Sciaenops ocellatus; assembly: GCA_033000465.1. Classification (NCBI taxonomy): domain Eukaryota; kingdom Metazoa; phylum Chordata; class Actinopteri; family Sciaenidae; genus Sciaenops; species Sciaenops ocellatus. The sequence continues at coordinate 6,670,093 of CP136871.1, read as the reverse complement.
AAAGTTGTGGTTTGAACAGCTAAAAATTGAGTTGAAATTTGCTATAGAGGTCCATAAAGCTGTGTGTTTATCACTACGTGTGAGTTATTGTTAAACATTGTTTTCACATTGTCCAAAATATGGTTCAAGATGGACAAGCAATAGGCAGCGTTTGTTTGCGAAGCAGAAGAAGAAGCTGCCTCCTTAGCACTTATGCTTCCTTATTAGTGATCATACATCATCTTCTGTATGCTCAACAAGTTTCATTTTTGGAAGGAATTTGGCAGTATGAAACCAATGATGCAGCCAATCAGTGCCCACGTCAATCGCGTCATTTCTAATGGGACATCATACGCAGCTGAGTCACATCTTGACATTTCTCATCTCGTTTGTTTTACTTGTGTGTCGTAGCCCAATTTAGCCACGGCACTGCTGTTGACAGGTAGTGCAGTATGTATGGATGTTAATGCATCGTATTTGTAAGATAGAATTGACAGTTCCAGTCAGCGTCCAGTGAAAAAAAGACTTGCAAATCACATTTTCTGCATGTGGTTATAAGTGGTGTGCTGTGAGCTCCACTGCATATCAGTGAGTCTTTATTGATTGCGGTTGCAGTGGGAAACGAGCGCAGCCTTCGAACTTTGGCCAGTCAACAGCAACCCTCAGCAACAGCCAGGAAATCATCTCTTCCGCATCTCTTACGTCCAAATTCATGGCTTCAGTATCTTATATTTGTTGGCCTTAAGCACTCATTGCTGTGGTGTTTCTGTATTCACAGGGATCTCTTCTTCTTGAAGACGCTGGCTAATGTAAAATCTGGATGTAATCACTGCCCTGCCGTCAGTTCTACCTTTATGAGGCTTGTAATCAGTTTTTTGTTGTTATTTTATTGGTAACTGAACATTTAATTGTTGAAAATGTAACTTCAAGTAATATAGCCATTTTAAAATGTATCACTTATTTTCCAGCGCAGTACTCTCCAGGAATGCATATTAGACGGGTCCAATGTCAACGTTCAGTACTCATGCATGAAGGCATATATGTAGAAAGACATAGACAGTAAAAAGGAATTTGCCTTTTCATTAACATAACCACAATCTTTCTCTAACCATATCCACATGTTGTAGTTAACCCTAACTGTACCTGGGATCTGGGATCTGTCATAACTGGGATCTTTCCCAAACCTTAACCACACTGTTGTGGCTATGCACAGATACTGAAGAAAATGAGAATTTTAACAACACAAAAATATAATTTAACAAAATCCATCTTGTGCATTTAAGTTTATTCTCAAACTTGGAAATGGTGGTTTCCCAAGGTCCACTTACTGGCTTTTTGCTAGTCAATCTTGTGGCTATAAAAGCAACCGAACAAGCAAGTAAATAAGATTGAAAATGTCCTCAGTGATATAAAGCATCCTAGTCAAAGATGATTTGGCTCAGATAGTTATTTAAGTAAAAACAGCCAGACATTCGTGGCGTCTTGTGTTTTTGTGTTGAGCTCACCCTTGTAGTGTTCTCTTGAATTGATTGTGAACGTTAACCGTTGTGTGTTGGGTAGAGGTGTTTTGTTCACTACCTGGGGACTGGGCCAGATTTAGTTAATTATACTGATTGCACACACATAGATATATTTTATTAACAAGTACTCCCATAATTAGGGGTTCTGTTTCTTTCTGTTTTTTGGTTATTCAGTAATAGATGGTGAGGCTTCTTCCCTCACCATCTTTCCCTTTTGATTTAATTTAGATAGCTTAGACTTTGAACAGCATCCGCTTGCCCTTTGTTTCCCTTGTAGATACCTCACCTCCTTTTGTTGCATTTTAATTCATTCAAATTTCAGCAAAGAAATAACTTTGTTTTTACCAAGAACAGCTGGTTTTATGTTACTTCCATTCCCCACACGAGCCGGGTCGTAACATAAACGGGTCGCAACGTTACATTCTGTGAATTGTACATTTGTTGCCTACTATATAAATGTCTTTTTCAAGCAGTGGGTGCTTTATTGTTCTTGCTTCAAACAGCCAAATGCTTACAGTCACTGACTGACAGGCACCGACTGTCATAAATTACCCTGTAAAACCCCCGGAGGGTAAAGGAAATGTTGTTTTTCTGTAAGGTAACAATGCGTCATCAATTAGCAGTTGAAAATGCGATCATTACTCAAAGTGATGTCATTTATCATAAGCTGTCCTTTAGTGAGTCCTTTAGTTTGTTTTGTTTGTATGACAGGAAACAAGACTGTGTCGACCCTAGTCGCAGAAATGATGGTTCTAATGCTCTTTTGTTTTGAATCAAGTCATGTGGGTGACTTATCCACGCTCAACCTGTGTCTGTGTGTGTGTGTGTGTGTGTGTTTGGATGGCGATCATGTGTCTTCGAGTCGTCGACGATGTCACATATTCTCCGGCTCTGTAAGAGGCTGAAATATGAGGAAGAGGGTTTTATTCAGGGTGAAGCATGAATGTGCATTTCCTGAGTGGAGCTGTTGTTGCTCTGCGTCGAACAGAGCGGTTATGTGGGCAGAAGAACAATGCTGACCCATTTGCTCTTGCTCTCTTTACAGAGAGACTACTTCCAACGGGGAGGCAAAAGAGCGTCGACTCTTGTGTCTCCAACAACATCCCCACGCACTGCAAATAATTGAGATGATTGTGAGAAAAGAGCTTTGTGAAAGTGAGTGCGCCTGCCAAGAGGCTTTCATTAGTTTCAGTAACAGAAATCACATGAATCTGGTTTCAGTTAATGTCCATTTTTTTCCCAAAAACTTCGATCCTGCTAAATCATTTTATCTTATGTTAGGCGCTGTATGGAACATTACATTGTGTCTGTGTTAAAGTAGCTGTTCATTTCTTTGATTTTTTCTTATAGGATGCTGCTTCATTCTCCATACATTCCTCTGTTTTTCTGTCTGTACATGTAAAGGTTAGTCGTGTGTGCGCAAGAGAGAGATCTCACTGGGCAACAAGAGAGAAAAAGAGTTGTGACTCACTTTTCTTTCCTTTGACAGACCTGCCTGCCATGACTCTAGTCAGAAACCTAACCTACATCACATTTACGTAAGAAGGGCGCTAGTGCAAGCAAGCACTTCCTGTGTTGCGCCTCGCTCACAAAAGGCCCGAGATGAAAGGAATCTGGTTGGGCCGCAGGCAAGCACAAGAGGTTCATTATTTGTAGCAAGGCTACAGAAGACGGGATCCGTTTTAGAAATCAATCAGGTAGACACGAGTGTCTTCTGGTCACACTTATGGACACTCTGAAGTGTCCGGTGATTATATAAAGAGCCACGTCACCAATCTATTTTGATCATAGCACTTTTTTTTTTTTTTTTTTTTAGTTAGGATTAGTGTGATCCTCCGGGTCAGCTTTGCTTTCACCGAAGATCTTTGGGGTGTTTTAATAAGCAAAGAATGCAAAATATGGAGGTCATAAATACGACATGTCATTCACTTGGAAGTGCATGTGTGTGTGTTTGTGTGTGAGCTCACAGTGGGGACTAAGAAAGCGTTGACTTTTTCCTCTTTTTTTCCATGTTCACAGTGTCGCACACGTCCATCCAGTTCACAATTTTATTTGTTGCCATTTAAGACAAGAAATGCAGAAAAATCTTTATTTATCTGTTGACTGCCTTCAGGAAAAATTTATTTAACACTGCACTATCAGTACAATAACATAAGGTTAGCCTGAAATTTCCACTTTTCTTTTCCAGAGAGACCCAACAATTTTTGGTGGAGTGATCCATATTTGGTGGTGGAAAACACCAGCGTAGATAAAATGACAAGACACAAGAGATGTTGTCCCAAGTGTAAACCCACCGTGACGCCACCCATTGGTTTGTGGACGACTGTTTTGAAGCCTCAAGTTTGCTATTATGGAGAAATTACCATACTTGGACGACAGCGCAGAACTGGCGGGTGACGTACAGCGAGCTGGGCCGCGCTTAGTTTTGAGTCAAGCTGGGAAAAAAAATGGCGTCCCGTCTGGTTACAAACGCACTCGTTTTACAGCAGTAACTAAAATATGTTTCTGAAATCAGTTCAGTTCATATTTGATCAGCACTGCTTAGTTTGACTGTTTGATCTGAGTTTCAAGAGCCCGGTGTGTTGAGACAGACTCACAGAGAATGACTTGTCAGTCTCAAGGTAGCCACGCCCTCAAACAAACCCTGCTTTATCGTCTATTTTACTCTAAATCGGACCAAAATGTACAAATTGAACATCATGCTGTGTGGAGGAAGACTTGAAACTAGAGACTTAGACTATAAACTCACGAGGACACTGTTTACTGAGGTAATAAAGCGAGAAGAAGCCTGACCTAGAAGCCACTAACTGTCCACTAATGCCGACAATGATTTTTCCCTAGTGGCTTAAAGGTCCAGTGTGTGGAATTTAGCGGTGAGGTTGTTGAGTGCAACCAACTGAATACCTCTCACCTCACTCTTTGTGGCTGGGCCCTATCTAGAGCAAGCACTTTGTTTGTCCGTTTGTGGATATTGTAGAAATCAAGCGGCAACCTCCGGACATGGGAAATGAAGCCAGTGCGGAAGTACTAAAAAGTGTAATTCCTCGAGCATCCACTTGAGGCTGGCTGCAGAAGTGAGTCAGTCTCCATAAGTCCCCATGTTAAAATGTCCAACTTCACAGCAGAAATAAACATGTTTACAGCCTGGTACAAAAAACAGTTTTGGTCTCTATAGCTAATTTCCCCGTTCACGACATGACATGACATGTTCAAATGATATTAAGTGTTAAAGTTACGCATAATTAATAGCGTGACTGCTTGATTGACAGGTAAGTGCTGTTACAGATGGCTTGTTTGAGCACCCAGGCGTCATTCAGCTCGCCTCAGGTCTGCCGATGATCCACGTCTTTGCCACGTCTTTTAGATTAGCCAGAAAGTGGAAGAAGCAGTACATCCAACATGGCGATAGCCAGTGCCGCAAATTTTCAGCTTCAAAACGACGCTTTGGAAACCTTCGGGTGACGTCACTCAGACTCTGTCCATTCTTTATACTGTCAAATTTGGTGATTCAACATGGTGGACTCTGGAGGATCCACTCCCTCTGTAGATATAAAAGGCTTGTTTTAAGGCAACAAAAACATACACAAACTTATGAATATTATTATTGATTCTTATCGAATTAATCGGACACTTAGTTCTACCTTGTACTGTGCTTTATCACCAAACCTTATATGTCATCATGATAAACTTAGTATCTTCACACGCCACAGTGTTGTGTAACATATCTCACATATCTGATTCATTGTCTTGATAAACCCAGTGCACCTGAAGTGTCTCTGGCCAGGTAACAAAAATAGTGTTGTTTATATTAGGTAATAGTGTGATCATGTTGAACTGCATTTGTTGTAACACATGAGTCTTTGGCCCTGTTACACATATGAGCTATGAAGGTTGCAAGTCATCCAAAAAATGTGTATCAATTCACATGCTAGCATCGCCACTGGGTCACAAAGACAACCAATTGGTGTGACGCGTGGGAGGTGTGAAAGTTTCGTCTTTGCAACACATGTAAGGGACTATCAGAAGCATTTGTTCTCTTTTTATTCCCACGGGAGACGGCACAAAGTCGTCATGTGGTCCACTCCGCTGCGTAAATGAGTTTTAAACAAAATGCTGAAGCTTGAACAGATCGCAGTGATATCTGTCTCCAACAACAAACACTGCAAAGCGAGATGCTAGTGGGAAATTGATGACTGACGGTGTAGTGACAACAACTGAACAACCTATTCAGAGCGGAGTATGTAAATTAAGGTGACACTGCGAGGGCTTTGCTCAACACCTGGACATAGAGGCCACAGGTGACATGCAAATGAATAACGCAATGTACACAGTGATATCCATCTTATTTCTGTTATTAACATTAGCCATCATCCCTGACAAAGTATTGGAGAGTGTATTTAACTGAACAAGAGTGCAATTTGTTACACGTTACATGAATTTAAGTTATCATTTGTAAGAGGAAGAACGTGTTCGTCATTCTTTCTCACAAATACCACAGTATTGCTTCAAGTGCATAGCGCTAACGACAACCCTTCCATTTTTAAATCTGTGTGCCGTGTGTCACATCAATGGCCCAGCTGTCATAACTCCCCCACTCGTATAAAAAAAGAAGTATATAAACTGGGCTTCCTGATGTGGTTGGATAGCACGTCATACAGCGTTGTTCTCTTTAAGTAGGCCTCAACCCCAAACATGGCCTTAATCCTAATCTCGGCCATCTCTAAACTAGGCCTAAGTGGAACAATTTGATTGGTTACAGGTACAAAAGTGCCTAGTATTTTACAGTTATACAGTGGTAAACTTTCGTAATCAAAACGACAGTCAGGCACTAAATGTAGATTAGATTACTGTACTTTAAAGTTAAACTAGAGTTTACACTGTGGAATCTGCAATGTGCAGATATATATATGTATGTATGTGTGTGTGTGTGTGTGTGTGTGTGTCTATATATATATATATATATATATATATATATATATATATATATATATATATATATATATATATATATATATATATATATATATACACAAGAACGCTCATCTGAACAATGTGTGTGTGTGTGTGTGTGTGTGTGTGTGTCTTTCCTGAAGCAGTGCCAGAGGATGCTGTGAATAAAGTATACATCAGATCAGCTGATCTCACATTCACGTCACGCTGCTCCTCAAAGCAGAAGCAGCACAATAAAACTGGGCTGTCCGACCTTGTTGGTGGTATTGTTTTAAAGCAAAGTAAAGGGAAGAGAAATTACATGCCGCGACCACAACCAGTGAGCTCATACACACACACACACACACACACACACACACACACACATACTGGGCAGGCCTCCAGGACAGGCTGCAGTGCATGTTCATATTCAAATACTGGATCCTCCCAGTTTTGTTTGAACAATGCAGCCATTAGGCAAAGATTTGAGTTACAGTCGGGAATGATAGTGCTCTCTGCCATATTGATTTATGATATTTGGAATAGATTGGAATTGGACTCGTTCCACTCATTCTGCCTTGTTATGCGTGTCCCTGAGTGATGGATAAGGTGAAGGAAAACAAGAGTATGCGAGGAGCTGACTCTTGACTGCAGCTCTGCAGCGGTCATTCTCTGTTTTTAGTCACGTCTTTAAGGGAAACTGTGGGTTGTTTTTAACCATGATGAAACAAAAAAAAAAAAAAAAAACCCTTATTCAGCAGACTAGTGGGAAGTCTCACATGCTGCTTTTCTGCTGCAAAACTTTAGCTTTTGTGCGTGGAAGTCTTTACACCTTACTCAGAATTTACATCTTCCATAGTCTAGCACCAGTTTCGCCGATGACACATCATGGCGATTTGCTTCTACTTTGCATGATTTAGTGATTTGTGCATGGCTGTGTCACCTTATGGTGGCATGTAACACCCACTGTTACATGTTATATCAGCTGCTCATCTTTGCATGTTATATCAGCTGCTCCTCTTTGCATGTTATATATAGAGTGCTTTCAGATACTGTATGTTTGCTATTGTTGCTATAACGTTCATGATGGCTGCTTGTTTACTCAGAGAGAGAGAGAGATATCTGCCCATTAAATATGAACCAACAACAAATAAATGGTTAGCAAGATACAGCAAGTGTGGCTGTGTCCAAATTTAAAAGAAAAAATACATCAGTGCTTCTAAATCTCACTTATTCACACGTTATATCTGTACAATCTGTACTGAAGAGAGAAAACAACAACAAATTGTGGTTTTAAAAAGAAGTCGCTGCCACAAGACAAGAAGTAATCCGACGTATAACTTCCTGTAAAACCAAAACTTTTTATTTGTTTCGCTTTGCTTTTTGCATAAATCAAACAAACCAAACAAACTGTTGATCAGCTGTTTCCACCTGCTTCCAGTCTTTAAGCTAAGCTAAGCTAAGCTAAGCTAAAATAAGCTAAGCTAAACTAGACTCAACTTAACTCTTGGCAAGAAATGTGAAAAAAATCCTTTAATTGATAAATTTTGGAACTTAAAAATCAGGATTTAAGAACAATAATGAACAACTATAGTAATGTTGATAAAGCCATTTTCAATTGATAAATATGATGTTTTCAGCCCCTCAAGTTTGGGGATTTCCTACATTTCCGTTTTATATCATATTTAAGTGAATATCTTTAAGTTTGGACTGACAAAACCAGATATTTCTCACTATTTTCTGATAGTCTGGAGAACAAAACGATTAATCGATTCATCCAGAATGCTTAAAAGTAACATGAGCCTCAGAGTAAATACAAAAAGAAGGAAGAAGGAAGTTCAAATAGGAAACTTGATTAAACTGTACAGTAGAAAAAAAAAAAAAAAGCACCAAATGAGCTCAAGATCGTTTTTTAATGTGGAAAAATGCAATACATTAACATTTTACTTTTTCATTCTCAGCAGTAACTAAAGCAGGAGAGCCAATATCAGATAAAGTGGCTGACGAGAAGCCATATAAAGTGCAGAAAAACTATTTTCCATTGCAGGCTATTTTGCTTCTTACTGTTGTTTTGGACGGCAGTCAAATGGAGCAGTAAGAAAAGCGTCAGCGATGAGAACAGGCACGTATACAGACAGAAACTGACAAAGATTATGAAAGAAGCTCTTGACATTCAGACTGGGGTCACAGGTCGAGTCAGGTTTTTTAGCTTTTCCGCTACAAAAAGTGAGACATCGGTGGATAAAACTTTAAAAACAAAAAGCGAAAGCCAGGGTGGAGGAAGAGTTAGAGCTGTGCTAATGATAGGGTTATGATTCAGGAAGGGGTTAAATGATATTCAGTATGTGGCATCCTGTGGGAACCAGAACTAGATTATGTGAACCCACAGTTCATCATATGTGACACATTAAAACCAACACACGAAGTCAACACTGCTCTCCTCTCATTGGCTACCTTTTTTTAAACAGTCTGTCATTACCTTTGTTGGGAGGCTTTGATCAGTCATTAGCAGTGACGCTGTTCACGGTTTAAAAGCTTGGCTCAACCTCCCGGCTCGATCAGACGTGGAGATCTTTAGATAATGATGTGACACCCGACTAATTTAGCAACTACTTACATTTCTTCACTGCGTGCTTTCTGCAGGAAGTTCTGTTGAATAAAAATGAATAAAAATCAGTGTTTCTGCTTAAAAGAGAAGCTGTAGCCGCAGTGGTGAGTGTGACATGATAATGTTAATGTACCGACAGTAGATTCTATCTGAATTTATAGTCAACAGATAAAGATTTTCCGTTAACAGTAAATTAGAGCAAGAGCAGATCAGGAAACGTCTGACTAAAAAAAACCCAAGGAAAATTAAATTAAAAGCTTAAAGGTCTCTAATATAAGTCTGTTTCAAATAAAGGCCTAATAATTAAACACTACCACCATTATTAAAGTTACACCAGCTGCACGGCCTGTATTTATGGCTTCAGATGTGATCACTTCGGTTTGTATCTTCCACAACAGTTGCCATGCCTTTTTTTTTTTTTGGAAATTGGAAATGTTTAATCAGGTGTTGGAAAGCGTTCATGTTGATGTCTGACTGCAAAAAAAAGAAACGAAAAAAAGAGAACTGTCATTTATGCATTGTCCAGCCTACTTGAAATGACGTCTAAGCTCATTCATCTGTGGCCCTGCCAGACCACAATGAGATGTGAAACCGTGGCCTAACTTTGAGCAGCCTCCCTTTTTTTAAATGTCAGGCCGGGCTAAATCAGACTCTAATTTAAAAGAATCGTTCTCAAAGTTTCTGTTTCCGTGAGCCACGCTCCTCAGCTGAGCAGTAAAAATCATTCATCTGTTCTGTGTTTGTTGTTTTTTTTAAATGTAAAGAAGGAATGTAAATGTGAGAGACCCCCTGTTTGACAGTCAAACTAACGAAGAGGGCTGTTAAAATGCAAAATGACTATCATCAGTCTGCATGAATGAAATGCCGTTCGCAACCAGACCAATGCAAAACAGGTACAAACACTCTTCTGTATCTTAACAATTTCCCTGGTAGTGTAAGCTTCCCTTGTATTGAGCCATTTTAAAGGACCAGTGTGTAGGATTGATTGGTATCTGTAGTAGTGTAGTTTCTTTTTTTTGGGCGTTTGAACCTTTATTTTGAAAAGTGGTAGCTGAAGAATGACAGTAACGTAGAAAGGGAGGGGGGATGACATGCAGCAGGTTTGAATCGACCCTTAGTCGCTCAGCTATGACTGAGCCCTTTGCACATGGGGCACACGCTTTACCAGGTGAGCTACCAGGGCACCCCGAAGTGGTCTAGTTTCTTCCCTTGAAACACACGAGGGGGGAAAAAAGATGAAAGTCCTGATCTAGAGAGTGTTTAGTTTGTCTGTTCTGGGCTACTGTAGAAACATAAAAGTTCAACGTGGCGGTCTCCATGGAAGAGGACAACGGCAACCTCCGGTACTGAGAGTGAATTTATTTTTAACCCATCCGTTTAAATGATTTTAAAGCTCAAATTTGCACATAATTAACTGCGTTAACACTTGATTGACAGGTACGTGCCGTTACAGATGGCTTATTAGAGCACCCAGCCTCAGGTCTGCCGATAATCAACGTCTTTGCCGATATTTAGATTAGCCGGGAGGTGGAAGAGGCAGTACATCCAACATGGCAGTGTCCAGCGTTGCATATTTTCAGCTTTTTTAGGTAGTTATGCACAAATATAAACATAATTATGCATATTATATTCCATTTCTGCCATATTCTGTACAAATAAATCCTACATACTGGACCTTTAAGTCCGTGTTGTTACGTATTTATGCAGCAGTGCTGGTGCAGATTGGCAGTGAACCGCTGTGGGATTGTACATACAGTTTCATTGAGAACTCAAGCTCTGTAGTAAACTATCTGCTTACTCAGTCCTTGCCTTTTATTTAAAGAACTGAACAGTAGAAAGGTATTCAGGCGTGTTCGCTCCACTGTTACACGTTCTGACGTAACACTGGGTTTGTACATATGTGTGCCATGTGTCACCGCGCTGAACGCTACTACAGGGAACGACCATGAGTCTCACTGCAGTACAAGTCGTAGGCATATTTTCCAGCGTAGCATTCCTTGATAATCAGAACCGCACATGTGAAGTTCTCCACAATCTGATTTACAGTTTTGTTTGGGCTTGTGTTATATTTGGATTTAAATGTGGAGCTACTTACATTTTTCCAGCTCTTCTGTTGCCAGGAGCGGAGGTTACTCCCGCTACACCTGTTATTATTATTGTATTGTTGGTTTTGTTCGTTGCTGGACTCTTTTTTTTTTTTTGTTGTTGTTGTTCTGTTGCGGTGGCAGATGCTTTTCGGTTGTTGTTTTTAGTTGTTTCATTTTTTTTCCCCCACCGGGATCATTTTTAAGCTGCTTGTTGTTGCTGTTTCATTGTGGTGAGCTGTCATTCAAGTATTACCTCCTTTGTCCACATTCCAACAATAAGTCACTCTTTAATCACAGGACTATAAAAGTCAACGTATCAAGCTTTTGTGACATTCTACTTTCTGTTAAATGATTATTCAAACTACTAAAGCCACCAGATTCTTTTTTAAACTTGTTATATAATTTTTTTTTATCATTTAAAGCTTCATCATTCATTTAAATCTAATCCATGTCATCGATCAAATAGCCTTCAAGTTAGCAGTCTTGTATTGACAAGATATGAGCACCACTGGATTGACCAAATGATTCATATAATGTGTGATGATTAGATTAATTGTAGTGGAGGCTACTCATAACGATAAGTGGAGGTGTTACTTATTGTACAGTTACGTTTACATTCACTTCAAAATATGTGTTTTGGCACGCTATTACCACCAACTGTTGACCAGTAAACCATTGCTGTGGTGTGTCGTGTCTGGAAATACAAACATAACGGGGACCCACTCTTGAAAATGCCACTATTGAAGTCATGTTGGTACCTTTAACGTAGGTCATGTGTTTTTACGGACCTTGTAGAGCTGCATTATTTCCAGATTTATATGGTACATTTTGCCAAAATCACTGGCCCTCTTTAAGTTTTACCCTGCGGCCAATCTGGCAGAGCATCTAAAGGCAGCAAATTCTTTGTGCTCTTTTTTATTTGGAAATGTACGAGAACAGTCATCAAATCACTTGGTTTCGCAGTACTCTATTGCTACATTATTTTTCCCGTCATGTGCATTCTGTCTCGTAATTTGCAGAAGCTGTCATTAATTTCTTGATCGGAGCGAGTCAAGACTTTATTTCTTGCTTCGTGGAACTGTGTTTTCTCAGAAAAGCAGCTGTGTCAAACCACAGAGCAACGTCCCAAGACAGCTAACTGAACAGAAGTGCTCTCTTTGCTCTATACTCTGTGCACGCCTGCCTGACTTGTTGACAATGTACTGCAGGTCAGCGGGGTGTTTTTTGTCCTCCAAGTTTACGAGCAGCAATTGGTGTTATTCCTTCGCAAATGGAGAAGTAGAGCAGCTTATCGTTCAGGGAAGTAACTCTTTTAATTCCTGGCGACGTCACGTGCGAGTGACTGAGAGCCTAAACAGAGCATATGACATGTTTATGTTAATGTGTGATCAATCTGTTGGTCACAGAAGAGGTCTTTGAGCAAACTGAGCTATTGCCTCACCTCAGTCCCCCTTCCAATCTGGGTCACTGCTGAATGTCCTTTTGTTTTAGAGCCACTGCTGTGTGATTATTGGCAAATATGAAACCGATGGAAGGCAGGATGTGAAATGATAATGTTTGCTTGATGATGGGAACAGGAAGAAATGTGCACTCATATGCCCCTCTTATCCACTTGCTATCTGTCTTCAACAGGAGGGTTGTGGTTGCCACTCTGGGTGATGCAAACAAACAGTGGGTGCAAAAGACCACAGAGGTTTCTTGTAAACCAGACTTTATATACTCCATGTCAGTGTTTCTGTCCTGTTTCCATATGTAACATCCTGCTTTATTAACACTTTATTACACAGTTGCTTATGCATAGCAGCGTGTCATGTTTTGTAACTTTGCTGCTCTATCACAGCAAGCGTCTTTTTTTAGAATACGAATTGAATATTAGTCAGTTTATTAGAAGATTAAACAGTAAAGATGGAACAACACACAGATGAAACTACAAGAGGAAAGGAGGAGAAGGGAGCGTCCAAGGAAATGAGGGATCACAGATAGATCGTGGAGGTTTAAGGGAAGGAGTAAAAAATGAATAAGGGATGAGAGGAAAGTGTGAATGAAAGCAAAGAGAGAGATGAGGAGGGAAGGGATGAATAAAAGATGAAGAGGATCCAGGGATGGCAAGAAGGAGTTAGGAGAGGATAGGAGGGAGCAGATAAGGAAATGACAGAAGGAAATGAGAAGAGTAAACAAAGAAGAGGGAAGGAGCTTTCTAGTAAACCTTTCTTATAATTAAACAAGAAACAATACACCTCAGCATTGCTAATACGGTGTCTATTGTTCCAGGTATGTATGTAGCGGACTGACCTTTAAAGTGGCTACTTGACCTTTTCAGTGCACTGACCCAGGCAGCAGGAGCTAAACACCTGATAGGTGTCTCCTTCAAACCTTGCTGCAGCTCAGATGGGTTCAGTCAGCTGTTTCACTCCTCCACTCCTTCTCTGTCGCCCTACTTCGGTTTCTCTTTCTTTCCTCCTCTTGTCTTCTCTGCTCACGCCAGCTGTTGTCGCGTTTCCTGCTTTGAGTCATCAAAGGCACAATTAGAAAGTTTTTCCCTGCCCTGCAGTGCTCGGTGAACATAACATATCAGGGAGCTGATAGGCGGTGACTCAGCGTTTACACATGCTGACACTTCTGGTCTTCCAAAGTCACACCACACCTGTAAAGTTAAAGGCAGAGGTAGTCCTTTTTATATATATCATATATTGCCTTATGATGCATTACAAACACACTCAAAAGGCATTATACGGCGCTTACATAAGTGTATTATTATAGATATAAGCACACCTAAATATTAATAATGCTGTACAACAATAAATGCATTTTATAACGCCTTGTAATCACATTAGAAAATTATTATAATGGATTACAGCTATGATCTCTGCTAAAAACATGAATGATACTTGATACTGTTAATGTGCTATGATATTGTTATAAAGCCTGATGAATATTTATGAATATTATTATGTTATAAGCACCGTATAACACATTATAATGTGTTGCTGTTATACTGTTGTTTTTACGGTAAAAAAACACGGGAAACAGGAGCTGGCTCCGACATCTTATCCCTGTTCCACTCATCCATCAGAGCTCTCACCATCACCAAAGTAAACGGACCAGAGATTTGAGAAAAAACAGTTTTTCACAAGTCTTAATCAAACAGGAAGACGTAGTGCATTTGTTGGAGACACATTACAGTTATTTCTGGCAACAGGAGAGCGTGGAATTGATTAAAACATCAACAATGTGTGTTCGTGGTAATGAAGTAATATGTTACCACAGTGTGGTTCATTGATGTGTTTTTAATAGTTCCTGGACAACAATGGAGCTCTATGGCACACAGGGAGAAGATATGGCTTTGATTACACTCACTAATACTTGTTAGTGTGTTTAATACGTTGTTGGTTTTGGTCTTGGAGTAGAAGAGTATAAGAAAAATAGAACATATCATATCAGTGCTATCCTTTTTAACATTCTGTTTAGCAGCATTCAAAGGACTATGAATTTTTAATGATTTCACCAGTTTCCATTCACATCTGTACGGCATGAAAGTAAACTTGCAGGGACATAAAGCTTGCTTTATTTAGCTCATCATGTTTGCTTGTTTTGTTGAATTTGTTAGTTCTTTATTTGTTAGTTAGTTATTAGTGTTGCACGGTAATGCACTGTAAACAGTCATTACGTGAAAAAAGCATTAAAACTGTTTTCCGTAAGTTGACTGCCTCGAGGGAGTTTAGATGAGTTAGAGGTTGGAGGGTAAGCTGGCTCATGTGCTGTAGCGGCGGCATTCTGACCTCAAAATAAACAAATATCATGACAAGAAGAGCACAAGAAGACATTTATATTTCTATCACTCCTAATGCTTTTGATCATATAGTGTGATTTTACCTGTAAATAACAGGAAAATGATGAGACAGTAGAAGAGTCGACAGAAGGCAACATGTTTGTTTTTAGACTGATTACATTAAAAAATGATTGTTGCTAGGAGGCTTTTATTGCATTTACAGTAACATACCGAGTTATTATCAACCTGAGTAACGTTATCTTCACTTCACCTGTCTCTCCTCTGCTCGGCTCTTGTTGTCCACTGTGATGGATCAGAAGCAAGTTGAGGTTTATTTTTCTTCTGTAGCTGCCCAGAGGGTCTGAAAATATACCTCAAAACATCTTTGTACATTTTGTCTGTGATAGTAAACACGATTTGTAGTACATAAACGGTTTAATCATATCATATTTTGTTGGCAGCTGAAGGCCTGAAAAACAAATCTCTAAACAGGTTTTCACCCAACAGCGAGACAAAGATCGTTGTACTGGTGTGCACTGGTGCGTAGATCATTCTTTATTTCTTTCCGTTGCTTCCCGTCTCCTTCTGCAAACAAAAACAAAACACGGCAAAAAAAACATAAACATCTCCATGTCCTTGTTTCTATGGCAACACAGCAGCGAGGAGAGGAGACGAGAGGAACTGTAGCTAGCCTCCTCCGACCCTCCTCCCCGATCAAAAAGCCGAACTAAAAGAAAGAATGAGAGAGAGGAAAAAAGGAGGATTGAGAGCAGGGAAAGAAAGAAAGAAGGAAAGACAGACAGAGTCGTGGAGGGGAGAGGGAGAGACAGGAAGGTGGAGGCAGGCAGGCAATCACTGCATGCTCTTGTGCAGGATGGAGTATCTATGGTAACCTCGGCTGGTTATCAGAAAATTGAAGCCCCTTCTGTTTGCCTCCATTCTGCTCTGCCTCTGCCTATTCAAAAACACCATTCATCTCCTCCTTCAGCACACAATTTCATATTCTGCTCTTTATTTTGCACTTTGTCTCGTTAGTGTGGCGTGTGCGTCCAATTCGAGCAAAAAGCTCCTTCAAAAAAACACACACGCTCACTATTTGTCAGTATACACACAGACAGAAAAACAGACAGACAGACAGATAGACAGGGACTGGGGCCGGCGTTTACTCTTCCAAGGAAATGAGACATCTCATCCAGAACCAATATTTGCCATGGACGTAGTCGTGTAATGAAAATCCTGTATGGGTGTAGTTTCACAACAGGGATTTTTAGTGTGTGTGTGTGTGTGTGTGGAGGAGGAGGGTGGGTTCAGAAAGAAGAGCCAGTTTGCTCTATCAGCCGGGGAGGTGTAAATAAAGGAATAGCATGTTTGTTCGTCAGGCGGGGGGAGGTCGGCTGCCTGTTTGCTCTATAGAGAGTGAGATGGATGCAAATACAGAGAACCACCTGTCTGCTCGACCCCGCTGCAGAGGGACGCCAGGGCCGACGCAGCCGTTTGCTGCTGCTGCTGCTGCGTCCATGTAACTACTCAGATGTGTTTGTGTTGAGTGGAGCCATGGCTGTGTATATGTGTGTGTGTGTGTGTGTGTGTGTGTGCTGGAGGAGGCCAGAGACAGACTGTTTATCTGTCTGAGAGCAGCAGCAGAAGACGAGGAAGAAGAAGAAGAAGGCAGGCAGTGGAGGCCTGTTTACCGAGAGAGTTTATTCATAATATCATGATTATGTATATATTATATTATATAATTATTTGGATGTCTGCCTTGTATCATCTATTTGAGCAACATATTTCGAAGCTTTACTTAGTTAGTACTTAGTAACTAGTTTTACTAAGAATAGTCAGCTTAGTTTAGCACTTCTGCTTCATTTCCCGGCACCGGAGGTTGCCGCTTGTGTTAAACAAACGTTTTTTCACTACTACTTTCTGTCCTTATAACTTCAGAGCTCGTCTCCTAATCATCACATTCAGACTTTTTTTTAATCAGATTGTGATAGTAGATTAATTTCTTAATAAACTCAACAAGACAGGAAACCGATGAGCAAGCATGACACGAAGTCTGCCTGTCTCTAAACAATACTTTTCCTCGAAGAGTGATTTCAGTGTAAAGTGACTGGGTAGTCCACAGGCGTGTATGTATCATCACAGGCGTCATTTGAATTTCCTCACTGTTCCTCAGCCACTTGTGACAAAGAAATAGTTATGCAACATGACCACAGCTGAAAAACGTACTCGTTTGCATACAGATTAAACAAGTTATATATAATGTATTTATTACATGGCTCCTATTGGTCTTTGAAATCCTTGAAAGTTTTTGAAAGTACACCTAAATAAACATGGAATGAATTTATAGATTTTGTGCAAGACTATAAATTAAAGTTCTTATTTTTTAAACACATTACTGACGTTAAAAAAAAACTTTTTTACACTTTTGTCACATACACTCATAAAAGAACAACTCTGGTGAAATTAGCTCCTAATATACATTCTTAATTCAACTAAATGAGTAATAATAATAATATTAATACTAGTTAATGAGTACATCAATAGGAATAATAATAATAATAATAATAATAATAAGGAATAAATAGTCCTAGGAGGTGTCCTTGTTTAGTATCCTAGTGGTCTGATGGTTGAAGCTCTTCCTGAGCTGGTCTGGTGTATCCTGACTCATCGACCTGACCCCCTAAATATTCCATCCATCCGTTATCTGTGACCGCTTATCCTCGTCGGGGTCACGGTGGGGCCGGAGCCTATCCCAGCTGACTTAGGGCGAGACAAGTCGCCAGCTCATTCACACCTATGGCCAATTTAGAGTCACCGATGCCCTAAAGATCCTCCTAGCTTTATTTTTGCAGCGTTTGGTATTGATGTTTTCTCGGCAGGTAGAGCGCTGCCTGTTGAGCCGCTCTTTGCCGGCCCTTGTGGTCTTGTTCGATGCTGCTCTGTTCCGGATGTTGTTGATGGTGCGAGAGCCCAGTTTACAGTCGTCATGCTAAGCTGATTTCTAAACTTTAAAAGCAGTGAGTCATCTTGATCTTCTTTTTCAGTGTTCGCTCTGAATCAGTCAACATGACAACACTATATTCACCTTTCTTCTTTCTGATATAAACCCGGTGTGTTCCCGACCAATCCCCCATAAGAGATGTCAGCATTGTACTTACCCTCTTTCAAATGTACCGTCTCAGAGATCCACTGATAGTCTATTGACTTGTTTGCACATCTTCTATTATCTCTGCTGCTTTCTCTATCTGTTTGTTGGTTGGTGTCACACTTTAGGGCAGTAATCACACTTGAAAATCTTTGTTTACCCACCGATAACAGAATGGGACAAGTCCGTAAGTTTGGACGCTGTCAGAGATTTGCCGAAATCTACAGTTGTACATCGTGACTGACTACATTACTGCGGTCTGTCAGAACATGACGGCCACCTCCAGCTGAAACTTCAGCCACTGAGAGTGTTTACTTTGCTGCTCCTCTATAAAAAGTCAGAGAGATTGAGAGAGAGGAAGCAGAGCATGCTCTACTCAAGTTTTCTAAACGAAAATGGACTCCGAAAAATGAAAAGCAACGCTGTCTAATTCGGGTGCAAAAAAGCCACTGCAGATGACGTCTGCAGGGCCCATTTGTGTGGATATACAGTTAGTCTCCCATCAACAATAATTGGTACTAAGTCATGCAGTGACGCTAATGTCTGGGAAATCAACTGGTGATTCATTTACTGCCATTTCTGCATTACTGACAGACACATGTCTTATTATAGACTCACTGTGGCATTAAAACATTTCTCTTCAAACTTCTCCTGGGGGTTAGAAGATATACAAGCTCGGTTTCCTTGTGGCTTTCACTTGGCCTCGTTATTTTTATCTGTTTAGATTCTTTTTTTTCTCTCCCCTCTTCTCTCTAAAGACTCTTCTGTTCCTGAGTCCGGAAACTTGTGGTAATTTGTCAGCATTTCTGTAATCATTTTGAGACTAGCAAACAGGTTGTGGCCTGTTACTCAGTTGCATCTGCTTCCAGCTCTCACAATGGTGAGGCTGGGATCAGAGCTCTGGCTTTCTCTATGTGTGTGTGTGTGTGTGTGTGTGTGTGTGTGTGTGTGTGCGTGTGTTGACTCAAAGGGATATGAACAATGTGTTTCTAGGTGATGTTTGTGTATTTGTGTGATTAATGGCTTCTGCTAAATTGATTTTCCACTTTGTTTCAGCATTCAATGACTATTCACTTGGAACTACATCAAATGTCGCCACAGCTGATAAAGACTACTCTGTGTACTGTATAACAGCGTTTGCCATTCTGCTGTATTTGGAGGTTTTGTTTGGCCTTGTGTTTACCCAGTGCAGGTTAGCTCAGGATATGTTTCTTTTTGTCTTTCCAGCTGACTGCCAGTAAAAATAAATGCCTTTTACTTCTCTGGCTCTGTTTAAATATACAGTATGTACTGTAAATGTTAGACAGCGGCAGACTAATATCCTCTTTGCTTTCTCTCTCCTCTCCAGCCCACCGGTTACATGGAGACGTCATTGTCCTACAGCTCCATAGAAGACCTGCAGCTCCTCTCGTGGGACAATGCTCCCAAGTATTGTGTCCAGCTCAGCTTCCCCGGTGGCACGGTCCTGCTGCAGGTAACATACGTAACTGCAGTCATCCTAAAAATAAGCCGGTGACAACATACCTCATGAGTTTTATTAGATAATTTCCCTGCTCATTTTACAAGGAAATCCGAGGACACTCCTGTCGGCTGTTGGAATAACGCAGGCTTTAAATGATTAGAGAATGATAATAATCATTTAAATGATTTAAATGATTAGTGACAGTAACATTTTTGTCAGCTAGCTCGGTAGCTGCAAGAGCTATTTTCATGAATAATGTCATGTTATTTTGTTTGAAGTAGCGATGGCTACAAACAATATCTAAAAATCTGCAAAGATGTGCATCGTTGGTGGACCTGAGTCGGGCTGAATGATCCCTGGTTGCTCAAACAAGCCACCTATGATGACACTCACCTGTCAATCAAAGCGTCCAAGCTTTTAATTCTGCATAACTTTAAGCCTTAATATAATTTGAACAATTGAGTTGTATAAAAATTCACCCTCAGTACAGTTGTCATGAACGGGGAAATTAGCTATAGAGACCAAAACTGTTTTTTGTACCAGGCTGTAAACATGTTTATTTCTGCAGTTTTTGGCACTTCTTCGGTTTGGTCCATCACTAAAAAGATATGTTTACCTTTGATCAGATAATTTATGATTTTAATTAAAAGCTATGTTCAGTTATGTTTGTATAAAGATGTTTATAGCATGTACCGAGCAAAGGGACGTATGGATTTTGGTATCCAACCAACCAAATGTAATAGTGATATCCGCCCTTATTGATTAGGTGTGTACAATTCACCATGTAGCCATTAAAAAGAACATCTCAAGTCCACGACTGTCGAGGAATAAAGAAGCCCGTGTTTATTTAAATGCTGCCTCATAGTCAGTGAAAAAGAAACTATAAAACCTCATACATTTGATCCTGGGTGGCAAAAAACAGCAAAACATCTGGCATCTGGCACATTGAAGTTGTGTTTGTGTCCACTTGAAGTCCAATATATCTAATTTTAGTTCTGCTTTAGTCTCCACCAACCCCTGAAAATAGAACTTAAATGTTTAGCTTTGTTTATAAGCGTTCACTTCTGCTCTGTCGTTTAGTGCTAAAAAGGCTAACATTAGCCTGCATTCTGCTTATTTTCTGGAAATGGCTTCCTCTTTGAATTATTAGAAGAGTTGTGAGACACAAACGGCTGAAAAAAACCCCGAAACATTTAGCCAATAATAACTTTTTTCACTGCTGCTGCTGCATGCTACAGAGCTGGATGCTAATTCATTCAGCGTTAATGACAAAAATATCACTGCAACGGCAGCGCAAAAGGACACAGGCACATGATCCCTGCCTGTAACAGCCAGTGTAATCTGGCATTAAAGCAGGGGCACTGTTTCATCAAACTCTAAACTTTGGCAAGGTCGTTGTATCTCCTATCATGTAGCACAAAAACTTTTAAACCCACTTGTATAAACAGATTAGATGTCTGGGGACAAAGTAGAGCACTGTCTGATAACTGACCACTATTTGGCCAGTGGCCTGTGATAATTGATTAGACTGAGATTTTAAAGCTATCAGTGCGGTGGAAACTTGGATCCTGAATGCTCCCTGTTGGTATGTATTTTTAGTAGTAGATTTGTGGTAAATTTGGTTGATATTAATTTTCCGTGGTACTTTAAAGATCAAAAATGCTCGCGACGTGGCTGCCTGGGTTGGATGGTTGTAATGTTTTAGACTCAGGACAGTACCAGAACCTGTTCTGGACACTTTACACCATGTACCTGCTGAACTTTTGAGAGTCTGCTCTGAATTCTTGGGAAAATTTTCAAATCCACATTAACCAGAGCTGTTCAGTAAGCACATTTAGTACTGTTACCCATTAGCTCAATTACCTCTGATACACAATTTAATCCATTATGGGTGTTGGGGGGTCAACAGTGTATACCCACGTCTTCAGCTGTGTTTGCTTATGCCTGGTACCAGCTGTTTGGATCGCCGCCAAGGTGATTCAGTTTGTGCTTTGAAGGAAAGGCTCTGCTGGTTCTCATCCACAAGCCAGGATCAGTCAGGGAAAACTGGAAAACCTGGGGTAGTTTTTTTTTTTTTTTTCTAAGTTATGGAAAGAAACATGCATGAAGCAAAAGTATTTCAGTGGAAGTTAAAAGTTAAAGATCAAGGTAGAACATGAAAACCCCCAAACAGATCACATATCTCATCACCATCTACCAAAATACCAGTTTGTGGTTTGGTTACTAATTGCTCAACCACACAAACTATGTAGCTGCGTGGTGTTTGACGAGGTGGCAAATAAAAGTAACTGATAAATATGATTGTTATAGTTTCCCATGTGTATGAGTCTGATGAATGTAGGCGAGGACATCGTCAAAGAAGTTTCTGACCATTTTTTTAATGGCAGGTTGTTGACATCAATCACAGTGTCAAAAGCGACTGCATAGGTCTTAGTTAGTTGCTCATAAGTGGTAGAATAGCTGCTTATTGGCAAGAGTTGCAGCATCTTTTGAAGCAGACTACAATGCTTACAGTTTCCTGGCACAGTTTTAATCTCTTGTTGGAATAAATATCCAAGAAAACAGTTTGACGCTTTCACAGCAGCACATAGAAATGAAACCTCTATCTGTTATTTCATCGAACACACTGTACTGAACACACTGTTCCTTCTGACCCGTCTATAACATGCACCATTTCTTCCTCTGAATACACACTGCACCTCGACTGGTCTGACCTTAAAGACGTTACACTTTGGTTTGCTAGCGATCAATTATTTTACTGTTAACAAACATTGGGACAGGGTAGTAAAAAGTGCAAACACACAAGATGCTGACGGGAAGAATGGCAACATTATTTCCGGTCATGGCTTTTTTGTTATATAAGTTAAAGCCCCTCTGCAGTTCAGTTCATGTTCTATCTGTGTTGAAGAAGTCAAAAAATCCAGTTTTAAAGGGCATGGATTGATAATTTCAACCATTTTCTCCATGTTGCAGATACTCCTTTGTGTAAATCTCACCTTGTTCAAGTTGGTGTGTCTCTCAGTTCAAATATTATATTCATATTGATAATTGGACACATAACTGGGTAATGATAATAATCAGTTTAACACCACCCACCACTGTTAACTATAAAAAGCTGACCGTCGGAAATGGTACGCGACATGCCACCTGAAGTGATTTGATAAATATGTTTGATCACGTGTCAAAGCCATGTCAGGCCATCTTAACCTTAAATTGTTTCTGTGTTCCCTTAAAGGCCTTGAAACTTTTCTTTTCTTGGTTAGCTTTGTTTTGGTTATCTTCTCATTGGTTTGCAGTAGACAGGGCTCAGCCTAAAAGACATGATCACATCGCCTTACTGTCACCAATCTCAGTTTTTAGCAACATTTGAATTAAAACTCGACACTTCTGTGGCTGCCACTGGTCAAACCACACCCACACAGTCCAGACCAATGACAGTATAAATAATGGACAGAGTCTGAGTGACGTCACCCGTAGGTTTCCAAAGCGCTGTTTTGAAGCTGAAAGTATGCAGCGCTGGCCGTTGCCATGTTGGATGTACCGCTTCTTCCGCCTCTTGGCTAATCCAAATATCGACAAAGACGTGGATCATCGGCGTCAGCATCAAAGTGGCCACTCGAGTAATTACAGTTTTTAGCACTTCGGCATTGGCTTCATTTCCCAGCACCAGAGGTTGCCACTTGGTCCAGACAAATAAGTTTTTGACTGTTGAACACTTAAAGGACTACTGTTTATTATTTAGAGACATCTAGTGGAGTAGTTGCTGATTGCAAATCCATCGCCTCACCCTCTCTTTCCTAACATGAAGGAGAAACTACAGTGGCCACAAAACATGTGAAAAACATGAAAGGGCCTATCTAGAGCCAGTGTTTAGTTTGTCCTTTCTGGGCTACCGTAGAAACATGGTGGTTCAACATGGTGGACTCATTCTAAGGTTACAAAAACATAATGAAAACATAGTTATGAATGTTATTTTCCATTTCTGACAATATCTGACGCACTGGACCTTTAATGAATAATAACCAAAACATTTTTTTCATAGAAATTCAGTTTTTCTTGTTTTGTTTGGAAAGATTTAAAATCAATTTTTTAGGGGCTTTGAAATATCATCATAATATCATCCTATAAACCTTCTGTCGTGAGTGATTAAGAAAAGAAATGTTTGCACATCCATCAGACAGAGAGCAACAAGAGTCTGAAATTCACTCTCCTTTTAGTTTAATGTTCTGAGGGGAATTATCTGGTTCTTTAACTGCTCAGTGCTCGTCCGTGTGCTGTTTGGTTCTGGTAGTTTTTTTTGTTTTTTTTTGCTGAGAACAGCTGCCTGCTGTTGGTGGAAATGAGGTTGATGAGAGTGAAACTGTAAAATGTGCGGGCTAAACGAGAGCGAAACGCTCCACAAAGTGAAGGAAACCGGAGGATCGTTTGGTAATTCTCCATTTAGTCATCACTGCAAACAACCATTTGACCCCTGGTTAATATAACAGTATTGATTAGTGCAGCTTTAATGTTTATTCATCATGTAAACAACCATGTCTGATGTCATAACCAACTTTTATGAACTCTTTACAGAAATGTAGTTGACTAACAGTGTCATGAAATCCTTGTTTGTGGGTTTGCTTTCTATTATCTGAGATGACATTTAACAAACTGTTTGTGTCTCTCTGCGTGTGTGTGTGTGTGTGTGTCGCTACAGGCTGCAAACAGCTACTTAAGGGACCAGTGGTTTCACTCCCTGCAGTGGAAGGTAAGGTTACTGTTTGTCTTTAACTATTAATTGATTTGTTTCATCTGCCCCATTAAAGCATTGTGTCCGGGCCTTTAACACCCAACACCCTCCCACACACACACGCACACACACACACACACACACACACACACACACACACACACACACATTTTTATACTGTATCTCAGCTGTTGTTCCTTATTTTAGACTTTCTAAAGATTACCACACACATTGAAGTTTTACTAATCATGCTAAAACACCAAAAGATTGTCAGATTATTGTTGAATTGCAAAACACAATCAGACGTGTCATTTTATGACACTTTGCAGAGCTTCATGAGGATCAGACCTTTAACCCTGTCAGAGCCCGCTGTGCTCACTGAGCTAAATAAAACTATACAAGGAAGTATGCATGAGGTAGTATTATGTTAGAGATCACAGTTACTTCCTGTTGTTTGTTTATTTTATTTTCTGTCCACACTAAACACTGATTCTGAGGTAAAAATCAAAGGCTGCCACATAGAAATCACTTCCCTTACATACATACATAAAGATATCATGACTTTACACAGCTCTGATTCTTCACAGACAACAATGTAGACAGCAGCCACAGATGATAAAATAATGTTACTGTGTTCCCGACAGAAAAAGATCTACAAGTACCGTAAGGTCCTGAACAACCCGAGTCGCTGGGACGTGGTGCTGAAGGAGATCAGAGCGCTGGTGGACATGGCTCTGACCTCGCCGCTGCAGGACGAGTCCATACACCAGGCTCCGCTGCACATCATCTCCACCCTGCTGGCTGAGGTAGCAACACACACACACACACACACACACACCTATACATGTACACACATGTGCAAATATTAACCAAGAGGATCATGACCTGTCCTTTACCATTTCCACTCTGTGCCTAATATTAGTCTTCAAATTAATCTTAACCTAATCCCAAATGTTTTTTTCTGTTTTATTAACTTTGATTAATTCAAACAATAAAAAGTAACTAATTACATTTACTTAATTACTGTACCTAAAGTCCGTGTAAAGGCAGTTCTGACATTTCTTTCAAAATACATTAAATACGTTGGAAAATAGTTGCTGAAAACACGTGAAAAGACTTAGAGTTAGAGGTTCAAACAGTTTTTCACCAGTTTTCAGTCCAGGATTTTGTGGGCGGTCCTTAAAGGGTGGCTCGATGACACGCCGAGGCCACCCCTAGCAGAGAGATAGAGATTAATTCATCTCATTCAGAGTGTTTCAAAGTCAGTCATGTCATTTTCTGAACTCATCTGACACGTTTCAGTTGCTTTAGAATGGCTGCTTGACTGCTCCCACAGTCCTGGTGCTGAGAATTCATTTTTACCTGATTTTGACACCTAATTTCATAAACCTGTCGATATTTTTAATCATTCAGATTTGGCTGGGTGGTTAATGACACTTTCTTCTTTGGTCTGACAAACTCAGAACACATTTATTCTTACTTTACACAGACTTTAAGTGAAGGACGGAGCCCCAAAGTGTACAAATAAATAAAAAGACATTAAATAAATGATCACATGAATAAATCAAATTGTGTAAAATAAATGACACAGTAAATAATATAAGAAATCATTAAAAAAACAATATTACAAACTATTATTTTCATTAAAATGCTGCACTTGTGTGCAACATTTAGGTAGGTTTGGTATTTTTCAAATTGTCGAATTATTCTTATAACAGCCCTCCTTTGGGGATCTACTAGTGACTAAACTGTCAGACCAGCTGAAGTCAGGCTATGGAGGAGGCTAGGAGATTTTAAAAAAAGTAGCTTTTTGAGCCAGTATTGCGACTTTTTGCCCTCAGGGGATCCATAAAAAAGGAGTAAATAAATAGAAAAAAAACGCCATGGGATGAATGCGTCACACACTGACTAATCTCTCCAACACTCATTGTCATGTTGGGATTTGTCCTTATGTTTGCTCTGATGCTGGTGTCAGGTTCAGTATTCCAGGGAAGGTGTTGAGATAGTCTTGACGTGGCAATAACTCTGTAGTAACACAGTGCCACGTAGTATCAAGCGGGAACCTCCCTCTCAACCACAACTCACCTCAAACTCTAAACGTGACCTAACGTAATCCTAATCTTGACCCTAAACCCAAGTCTTAATTTAAAGACAATCCCTTGCAAAATTCCCCCTTTTTCTGCTCTTGTGAGAACATTTGATGACAGTATAATACACAAGTAATTCATTTAATTCCTCCCTGAAGCCTTTCTGTTTTTCACGTCTCTTCTTCTTCCCCACAGAACTCTAATCTCAGCACTCAGGATCATGAGAACATCATCGTGGTGAGTATGAAGTTCACTGTCACTGTAAATTGATGTTTGATGTCGGGCTGAAGTTAATAATTAACACGCTGGAGTTAGGCCCTCTTGTTGTTTTTGTCTTTAAACTGAAGAAAAATATCGATTCTGCTCGTGTATTTGTTCATGTTACACTTGCGTATTTGTGTGTTTTCGATTGTTGCCGTCGATGCCCATATGGCGGTATCTGGGCAGAACAGAAGAGTTTGATGCTGAGAGAGGTTGTGGTGTTTGTGTAGCTCACCTGAGGGCTGTTTTTACAAGCCTCCTGCACCTGACAGCCCAGATCTATACTGCTGGCTCCCAGCCAGGGTAAATAAGAGATAGGATATGGAAATATTCATCTATCTATGTGTGTGTGTGTGTGTGTGTTCAGGCCATTGCTCCGCTTCTGGAAAACAACCACCCACCACCTGACCTGTGTGAGTTCTTCTGCAAGGTGAGGTCTCAAAACTGGAACAACACTGAACATACAGTCACTATAAAGAGAATATGAAGAGTTTAAAGCATTTAAAACACAGTGCTTCTTGTTCACGGTCACTCGTGTGTGTGTTTTTGTGTGTGTGTGTGTGTGTGTGTGTGTGTGTGTGTGTGTGTGTGTGTGTGTGTGTGTTGCAGCACTGTCGGGAGCGGCCGCGGTCGATGGTCGTCATTGAAGTGTTCACTCCTGTGGTCCAGAGAATCCTCAAACATAACATGGTGAGAACAGAGAACAGTCCTTGACCTGAGAATCAGGAACCAGTTCCCATTTAGTAAACGCAGCTCGGTTTCTATGGCAACACATTTTAGTCAGTTGTAAATGGATTATCATTATATTAAATAAATAAATGAGTATCCCTATGAAATACATAAATGTGGCTGTGAAATAAATTCTGAAATAAACAAGCTGATAAAGCCATTAATATATGTAAATATAAATACGCTGTTGCTCATAAAGTTGGAATAATTTTGTTTTCAGACACATTCCTCTTTTTTATTCCTATTTATACACATCAGTTTAGTTGTGGTTAAATTTTCACTGTGATAGGTTTGAAAGAGATTGATCAATAAACACACATTGTCACAGTCATTTCATGAGAAGAGGTAAAAATATTTTATTCCAACTTTACGGGCAACAGTGTATATAAATGACTGTATAGTTCAATAAATAAATGAATAGGCTTGTATTTATATTTTAAAAAATATGTAATTTAATGCCGCTCTGCTCACATGAATATAGCTAATAATAAATTATAAAACTGGGAAATAAATTTGGCATTAATAAAAACAAAGTACTCCTTATTTATTGAACTACTTTGACTAATTCATATATTTATATTTACATTTATTGCCTCATTTATTTATTTCAGGGTTTATTTCATAGCCATATTTATATACATTTACATTTTATATTGTATATATTTATTTATTTGTTTATTTAATATTATGATTTCATGCTTTTGTTCATTTATGTGATAATTCTACATTTCTTCATACGTATCCCGTCAGTTTTTGCTCAGTAGAGTTTAAACAGTAAAACTAAACTAACAACATAAAACATAAATGTGCTCTAATATATAAAGTGACTGAGACATGGATCAATAAGCAAAATCAATCATATTTTCGATTTCAACTATCTCAAAAAAAAGTGTAAGATTACCCCCCAAAATCTCCTAAATATTCTCCTTTAAATCTTAAATCATCTTAAATTAGAAGAAACTCATTTTCACTTTTTGACTTCATTACAAAGAGTAGCATTTTGCCTCTTCGTGAATGTGTACCATTCAGTAAAGAGACACCAGCAGAATACAAACATTAATTAAACGTTATACAGTCAACCTAACAGTCGGATGAAGGCATGATTTACGATGTTCCCACAGTCTGTTTTGGGTTCTTTCCAAAGAAAGTCGTGCTAATTATATTTATACTATATATATATATATATATATATATATATATATATATATATATATATATATATATATATATATATATATATATATATATATATATATATACTGCACCTCTGTACCTGTATCCGTTAACTGAACTCTGTCCTTGTTTTTGTGTCTCTCTCCCTCTGGCAGGATTTTGGAAAGTGCCCTCGACTGCGTCTCTTCACTCAGGAGTACATCCTGGCTCTTAACGAGCTGAACGCTGGGATGGAGGTCGTCAAGAAGTTCGTCCACAGGTAAGACATTTTCATGGGCGATAGCACATGAGAACAACATGTAGACTCCCCCCGCCAGCAACATTAAATACTGTGCAGAGCTGATGGTGTGCTGTGACAGATGTTGAACCTTCAGTAGATGGTCGGTATCTAACCTCCACCTGTGTGTGTGTTGCAGCATGCACGGGCCAACGGGGCAGTGCCCTCACCCACGAGTCCTGCCAAACCTGGTGGCGGTGTGTCTCGCCGCCATTTATTCCTGTTATGAGGAGTTCATCAACAGGTCAGTCCTCCACACACACACACACACACACACACACAGAAGCTTTACCATGATCGAGTGTGTAAACTCTTGGCCTGCCTCACCACCTTCACATTTGATCTTGTCAGTGTTTCACCTCCTTCAGCTTATCCTCTTACCTTTCCTCTCATGTCCGGACATCTTGTTTATCTGACCGCTGCAGTTTGAGCAGCTCTGATCTGTCGGGCCTGGAGGTCAGCAGCAGCATGGAAGGCTAGATAAGCTACAGCTACCCTCTGGACCTTCACACTGCCATACTGCTTGTATACAAAATGGCTACTCTCCATCACTTTTTGACAATGTATGCACAGTCCTGAAGTGTTCATTATTAAGTTTTGCTAAGTTTGACAAAAAGTACCTCTGGTGGTCTGCTTATCTGATCTAAACTTAGAACATGTTGTGTCATTTCCTGTTACTCCCTAGTGTGAGAAATACACTTTAGATTCTTTCTCAGGCCCATTCTGAAGTTTTCTACCTAAATTCATTGTTTTATTGATTACACACACGATGCATGATTGCTAATTTCCCACATCTTGTCCGACTAATATGAAGTAAACAACACAAACAGTAATTTGCAGATGTTACCAGGAATGATTAGAAGATACCGTACCGTCATCAGACCATGTTATTCCAGTTATAGCCTAATTTAATTTGCAATGTCTCAACAACCTTCTCTGTGCAATAAATACACCTCTGCAAACATTACAACAAAGAAATTAATTAAACACGTAATATAATTATGTTGCATTGGAGGCCTAGTGTTGTTAGTGGTTTGTCGTGGTTTCAGTTTCTCTGAGCTCTCATGGGTTTAACATGGACTTTGTTCAGCATCACAGGTGATAAAACAGATCTGGGTTCAGTGTAAACATTTCCCAAATTTAGCTGCTTTTGCCAAATATAATATTTAGTGTGGATGCCGAATCAGCGTCCAAATCTTTATTATTATTCTTGCACCTAGGTTTTTTGGCACCTAACTACTCCCACGTACCTTGTCCTACAGAAACTATTCAAATATCACAACTCTTTTAGGACATGGTGGCTATTATTTTACTCATTCATACCATTCAACTTTTTCCACATTCAAATATGACATTATATCGAATGGCACAACCTTCAAATCTTTCTACAAACCTTCAACACTTTCAACTTCCACTACTTCCACATACTTTGTGCTACAGAATCCATTTAAATATCACAACGTTCAGCTCATTCAGCACATTATGGTGTGTATTTTACTCATTCATACCTTTCATACTTTTTTAAATATTCAACTTTTTCCACAAAAGTTTTTACATTAAAATGAATGGCACAAACTTTACAAACCTTTGACACTTTTAAACTTTCATTACTTCTACATACTTTCAGCTACAGACTTCATTCAAACTTTAAACTGTACAAAAGATTTTGTACCGTTAAACTTGTATTCAACTTTTTAAAATCCTTTACAGTTTTTGAATTATTACAGTTTAACTTTATTTTACTTCTGCTGTTTTTCAGCTCATTTCACATCATGCATTTCAGCAGAAGGCATCCACACTGCATTTTCCACAGGAAATGCAATTTTCTATTTTTTTTAATCTTGACGTTAAATGTAGCTCTTTGTTAATGGCTTCCATCAAATATACAGTGGAAATTCTTGCAGCAAGCCACCCTATGCACCAACCCTCGAATTGATCCTTGTGAAAAACAACACCGACTTCATCTTTGTCAATAGATTTACAGACGCTATGTCATCATACACATGTAGACAAAAAATCTAATTGGTCTCTTTCCATTTAAACAATCTTGTTTCTTTCTTGTGCTTCCCACTGGGACTTTTTGTTGGCTACAGATGCATGTCATAGACTTCTTAACTACTTAGCGACATCTCCATAGCTTCCTTCCCCACAGAGAGGAACATTCTGAGCTAATTTTTCCAAAACTCAAGCACACAAAGGAACCATCACTACAGTACCCATCTCTCCTGGCTCTCACCTCTATTTTCTCATCTTTAATTTTCACACTTATGTTCAGGCTTCTTTGCAATACCGCTCAACGTACGGTACAGGTTTCATAAGTGGTCCAATCACCTCACCCCTGTTTGCTCTCTCTGCAGTCGGGACAACTCCCCCAGCCTAAAGGAGATCAGAAATGGCTGCCAGCAGCAGAACGACCGCAAGCCCCCAATGCCGCTCCGCCTACTGCGCCCCGAGCCTCCTACGCCGCCTACTGCCACCCTCCTCCCGCTCTCCGCCAACCCCAGTCCTCCTCAACCGCCTCCCTCCGCCCCCTCAAACCCAGCCCCGTCCATCCCCATCTCCTCCCCGACGCCCTCCCTTCCCCTCTCTCCTCCTCCATCCGTCGTCAACTCCAGCGAGATCCTCGTGGAGCTGGAGCGAAACAACTCGGCCAACACCAGGCGGAAGGGCGGGCCATCGGGCGGTGACAGCGAACCAAACCTCATCGACTGTCTGCTGGTCAGCCCGGCCGTCAACACTCTGTCCATCCAGCTGCCGGCACAGGCTGATCGCGTGCTGGGCTGCTTCGCTCTCATCCTCAAGATGCTGTGAGTTTACTCAGAAATCTGTCACTGTACTGAGTGTTCTGTACCAGCTTTACTATACAGAGATGAAACAGGAGGCTAGCAGTTTCCACCTGCATCCAGTCTTTGTGCTAAGCTAGGCTAAACGCGTCTTGGACCCTTCAGTTCTGCCATCACACAAGGCTGTTTCTCAAAAACCTTTGACTAAGCTCTGTGGATTAAGGTTGGTGCTTGTAAGAACTACATTACAGACTCTTTGGCGAAATAAGTCATTTAAAAAACATGTAAATATCTTAAGAGGCACATTTGTTGTGTCACTACACTCCACACATTGGCATTAGCATTATTTTTCAGCTGCAGTGGATCATGGGAATGATGGCTATGTTTACATTGATCATACAAAGAGACTCTGCACAGCTGTTTGTTTCTTTATTTTCTGAGTAACAATGAGATGCATTTTCCATTCAAAGCCATCAGAAGGTCTGTCACGTGACGCGTCAAACTGATCATGAAAGCTTTTATCTTCTGCACTTCAACACAGCACATAAACAGTTTGAGCTGTCTCGTCTTTGATGTCAGTGTTTGGACAGAAACTGTCCACCTAAATATTCAAATTCAAGATTCAAATCCAATCCAACATGCAAATAGGTCATATTCAGCTCTAACAGGGATGTTAGTTTCTTGGAACGCTGAACATTTTCCACAAAAAAACAACCCCTCGTTGATCTTTCCACAAGGTCACATTCATTCTTGTTATTTTTTTCCGCCCAGCATGCATCTCACAATGAAGCTGCCTGTCTACACGATTAGTGTCAGCTCACCTGTCTGAGGAGTTCGACACACCGGAAGATTTATTTAAATAATTGCTGCATATTGAGTTTGTCAAATTTGCTTCTGTCTCGTGCTTTCTACTGTCCATGTGACATTATTTGAAGGTATAGCTGATATAAATGGTGAAAATGAGTAACAAAGTGGAACAAATTAACAAAAATGTGTTGACTGAAACATGTGAACAGGTATCAGACTGAATCTAGTTCAGCTTGTAATAAAAAAAAATGGTTTCGTAAAGCTTTTTTTGACAAACACCTGTGTCTTGATGAAGCTACTTTAAACTTACATAAGCTTCAATTTCATGTTGTCAACAACCTCAGAAAGTGTCCTAGTTTGTAAAGGTGACATTATGAGATTGCGCGTATGCCTGAAGAACTGATTAGTGTAAATGGGTTAAATAGCACTGAATGAATGAATGTATTAGCCTCGGTACTGATTACACAGTGTGAAAGTGGAGCAGTATTTATGTGTGTGTGTGTGTGTGTGTGTGTGTGTGTCCTTCTGTCGGGGTGTAGATGCAGTAACCAAACAGGATGGCCTAAAAAGCGATAGTGTCTGTGCGTTTGTAGCATTTGTAACAAAGCCGGTGTTACTTAACTCACAGCATGTGATGCTGCTCTAGTTGGCCTGCGTCATCTCGGCTCTGCTCGTGTTTCAGCCACTCTTGAGACGATTTGTTCTTCTGCCTCACTTATCCAGGTTATACTCACCTGGTAATATTGTTACAATGCGCCGACTCTCTTCATCTCTGTCTTTTATTCTGTCTCTGTCAGGTCGGACTACGATGACTGGAGACCCGCTCTGGCCAGCCTGCTGCAGCCCATCCCCTTCCCTAAAGAGTGAGTACGCATATCTCAGCTCGCACTTAAAGCAAGCAAGAAAAGCTTTAAATCTGTTTCATTTACTAACTAAAACCTCTCTGAATACTGTGCTCCAACTGTCAGATGAAAGAAGAAATGAGTTGATAAAAATACGTATACATCAGCAAGTGATTTGCCTTTTTATCTTGGTCGAGGTTGTTGTGACCATTAACAGTATAATCCAAGTCTGTAAAGCGGAGCCAATGTGGAAGCATCTTAAACCTGCATTATTTATAATGACCCTACTGGTTGCAAAAAGAAGTTCCATTGTATGGAAACTTATGAGAAAATGGGCCTACTTTCACTTGATTTATTAGTTTCCTCATGAGTTTAGGGTCTTAATCTCTAGTTTCTCTTCTTTCAGCATGATGTTCCCATTTGGAGTAAAATAGACGATGAAAGCTGGGTATGCTTTAGGGTGTGGCTGCTTTGTGGTTGTCAAGTTGCGACCACGGGATGTCCTCTGGTTCCATATCCAATGAAGATAGAGGCGTAGTGATGTGTATTCGACGAAGAGAACTGAAGTGCTGTTACGGATGGCTTATTAGAGCACCCAGGCGTCATTCGGCCCACCTCAGGTCCGCTGATGAGCCACGTCTTTGCTGATATTTAGATTAGCCAAGTGGTGGAAGAAGCAACACCAACACCCTCAGCTGGTCTTTTAATTTCTTTGAAGATGCAGTCGAGTTGCGTTACACAGTGTCTTCACAGGGTACATAGTGAGAGCAGCAGCAGCTTCAGTCCTCCATCTGTGTTGATAAGACTTATTTTATTTGATAAAAGAAATGTGACGCATGACGCTGACTCAGTTTCAGTGGAAAGTTTTTTGGTGTATCATAAATACGATTTCGGAGAAGTGTCGGCGTAACCATCAACGTCGGCCCAACGCTGCACCACCCTGCACACTGTTTTCTCTCCTATCTCCCTCCTTCGTTCCCTCATCCAGTCTCTCACATCACAGGGGATGAAAACAGGTTCCTAAGAGGGTCCTGTTGGGGCCTGGCTGCTGACGTGGATGAGGCACCTCACCACGCCTCCTGGGGGGGTCATGAACTGGAGGGGCTGCTTTTCTCTCCTCAGAGAGCCCACTTTAATTGGCTATAAGCAGCCTCGGGCCTTTTTTGTAATTGGCTGGCTGATCCAGAGCTTCATTAGCGTTGACTGGTGGACGACTTGTTGTTTCTCCAACACGGAGACACACCTGTTTCTCACCTGCGCCACTGTTGCCTGGTCGATAGCTTCAGGCGTCATTAGGAAAGGCAACAATACTCCCCAGAACCCTGTAGCTGAGGACATAATGAGTCACATCAGTGGACACACAGAAATCCGGAGACTCATACACATACATACTGGTGTGCTCAGATTACTTCATGCACACGTGAAGAAAACAACTTCCATAGTGCAAATGCAAATTCTGTAAAACGTAAACGGCGTCATCCTTTGACCATGTTGCAAATAATCACTTCTTACAACAGCGTTAAAAGTATTGTTCAGTTTTTCTTTCTTGCCATAAGTTAGATAGAAGATTGATGCCACTCTCGTGTTTGTAGTTGGAGCCTTTCTGTTAGCTTAGCTTAGCATAAAGATTTAAAGAATTTGCTAATCTTCGCCTCTAAAGCTCACGTAGTTTTTTTTTATGTTGTTTGCTTTATTTGTAAATGTGCAGTTGTTTTCCAGACTATTTCTTGGTGTTGGTTGCCAGGCAACTATAGCAGAAAGTTACTTACCAGTCATACATACAGTAGCCTCAACACAAGTGCAAATTATCTTTTTACACCTCGGGTTTATATAGACTAAACAAAGCAGATACATTGTGTTAATTTACGGACTTTAAAGGTGCTGGTCGGTGGATTTTGGTGAAAATGCTAGCTGTGTTCAGTCGTCTTTATGCTAAGCTAAGCTAACTATAGCTGCTATTACAGACATGAGAGTGGCACCGATCTTCTCATCTAATTCCTGGCAAGTAGGCGAATAGGTGTGTCCAAACTGTTGTTATAATTTATGTATTTATTTGGTTTGGAAACTGCTGAATACTCCTTTAACTTAACTCCTGCTGTGCTTCATCATTACAAACACATGTTTTGTAGATGAACTTTGCGTAAACTCCTAGAAAATTTGTTTTATAATTCTGTTTCCAAAACAGTTTCCAAAGATACCAAAAATGTCAGGTTGAGCTGCAGGTTAACATGTGCAAAATGATGAACAGCGCACGTGCAACTTAACTTATGATGTGTTAGACCAACCTTTAAAAACACGGCATCATAAATACTTCACACCGCGTGAGCTTTATAACTTTGAATAAACTGATTTACAAGATAATTTTGTAATTTGCGATCAGTTTAAGAATGTAACTTACGTATTCCTCCAAGGTGATTTATATCCAGTTTCACCGCAGCTAACCTCTCATAACTGTGAGGATTCCCCATTGGGATCATTAAAATATCATCTAAAGTAACAAACAATCCCTAGAAGTTCGCATGTCCTGTGCACACGTGCTGAAAATGTCATAACGAGCTCTGTACTGCCTAAACATGTTGACTGTATCCACAAATATAAAGTAACACTGCCCTACTGTGTCGTCACCTTAACATCGCTCTGAGAGGTCGCACAAATGGAAACATTAACAGACAGAAACATGTTTGCTCCGTCATATTTCTCAGCTCTAAGTATTTTGGGCTGTAATATCTCACATCTCTCTTTGTCTTCCTTCTCCTCAGAGCTCTTGCACATGCCAAATTCACAAAGTAAGTAACTCAGACAGACAAAAACTGTTTTCACAGATTGAGTTCGAATTCCATTGAGTTCGAAAACAATCTGACTTTTGCATCTTTATGTTTCTCTGTCTAAATAGGGAGCTGAAATATGTTATTCAGAGGTTTGCGGAGGACCCGAGGCAGGAGGTGAGTCTACCTCTGTTTCAATCTTGAAGCAGCTCTAGGGCTCAAAGAAAAAGTAAAATGTTTTTTTTTAAGGAGAACATAAAAATCAATTTGTGTGTGTTTTCCAGGTCCATTCATGCCTACTCAGCGTGCGTTCAGGTAAAGATGGCTGGTTTCAGCTCTACAGTCCAGGAGGTGTGGCCTGTGATGACGATGGGGAGCTCTTTGCCAGTATGGTGAGTGTATGGACACACACGCCCACAGTCAAGACTATTAATGTGTGCTAATTAATGTGTGGTGTTGGTTGCTAACAACTGACCCTTTCCCATCTCCCCCAGGTTCATATCTTGATGGGCTCCTGCTATAAAACCAAGAAGTTCTTGCTCTCTCTGGCTGAAAACAAGCTCGGTCCCTGCATGCTGCTGGCCCTACGTGGAAACCAGACCATGGTGGAGGTACGTCCGCGTTATTTTTTATTCTTAATCATTTCTCGTGCTCTCTTTTGGAGCATTAACGTGTTGGTTTGGTTTGAATCACACTTTCCCCACTGTGTGAAGAAGTTTGTTATTCTAAGCAGAATGAAGTGTTAGTGTACTAGTATATATTGGAAGTGGTAGTATAAGCAGTAACAGTATAAGTAGTCGATTACAATCAGGGCTATGCTAACGTCAATTCATCTGCAGACTATTTTATGAATGAGTGAATTACTTGCTCAAACATTCTCATTTTACTGTCATAGAAGGGTCAGAAAAGAGACAAATGTGCACATTTTAAAGACAGGACACTTTAATCCATTGATGACTTATTAAAACAGCTGCTTCTTTTAGTCCACAAATCAATGAATCAAATAATCAGTGTAGCTCTAGTTGTAGTATTAGTTTCAGTAACATAACATGTTTTGCAAAGGGAGGCCGATTATTTTAAATCAAAGCAGTAGTGTTGTTTAAGCTCCATGTATGTACATGTGTGTCCAGATCCTGTGTCTGATGCTTGAGTACAACATCATTGAGAACAAAGACACCCAGCTGCAGATCATCTCGACCCTGGAGAGCACCCAAGTGGGCCTCCGTATGTACGAGCAGCTCTGCGACCGACAGAGAGAACTCAAAGAATTGGTGAGAAACGGCGCACACACACACACACACACACACACACACACACACACACACACACACACACACACACACACACACACACACAAACACACTCTGTTATTTAGGTACACTAAAGTGAACACAGTGCTTGTTCTCTTTGGTACCTGTGAGTTCTTGTAGATTTGAACTTCTACGCATCTTCCCACATTTCTGTTGGGCTGAGTTTGGAGGAGTGAACGAGTGAAGGTCACCACTTTCTCATTATGTACACATTCTTGTGTCCTCAGTCGCGCATGTGACTACTTGTCAATCCACAACACTGCTGACACACAACTGTTAAGGTCCCCAGAAGTTAAAGAACCAAACATGCAGTGCTTAAGATGAAAACAAAAGGAAGGTTCATGTCAGAGAATGATGCGTCATGTATGAGGAGCTGCATTGTTTTATCGTACAAGTGGTGGTAGAGTGGGGATCGACCACTGATTGCAACGCTGGCAGGTCCATACCGCAGCTCCGCCTCCTCCTATCTGCTGCTGTTGTCCATCAAATTCTCCAAATATCCTCCACTCCTCTTGCACTCTCATTGAGAAAAGCCACAGCTAACCGGATAGTTCCTCTTTGTCCTATGGCTTTCAGTAAACGTCAACACCTGGAGTGTGAAATTTACCGGAGTTTGTCTGGGCCTGAAATGCTGGAACAGTAAAGATCAGACCGGTTAACAGTAACACTGGCCCCCCCTCTCAGCTCAGTCTGCATGCTTCACATGCTGAGTCACAGCCACTTGACTCTGTCTGCAGGACTGAGCTGTTCATTTATATGCTTTAACGCCAACGTGCTCTCTGTACACACTTTAGCATAAACAAAGACGACTCACACGCAGCACATAAAGAAATACAAATACACAGAAACATGTATGGGATGTATTATATTTATTCTACCAGTATGTCCAGCACGGTATTTATTTCCTGCACTCTGACCCAAAATCAGGAAATGTGCCTTTAAAATGAAACATTTAATAAAAACTATCCATCTGTGTGTGGGACAGACATTATACTCGAAGCTAAATGTAGTAATCATATTATTTTGTGTCTTTTGGCATTTACAGTAATAATTACAATAATAAATCTCTCCCAAGTTATTATTTATTACCTGATTTCTTTAAGGATTTTTTTAATTAATGATTAAATAAATGATTAACTTTTGTCCGTGCTGTCTCTTTCCAAAAATGTGACCTTTGTGTCCACGGATTTTCTCTTATTCTTGTTCCTAAATTGATTTTTTTTCAGTCACAGCGCTTAAAATATGGCTTTATTATATTTGAAAGAAATGTCAACAGTGTTTTTTAAACCTCACATCCCATTTCCTCAATATGACGTGAACGCGGCATGTGCAGACCTGCTCACACACACCATCTACTGCCTGAAAATGTTCCTGCAAAGCATTGAGCTCAGACGCCATCTTTTTTTTTTTCTGTGTCATTTCAGCAAAGGAAAGGAGGCCCCACCCGGCTGACTCTGCCCTCAAAGTCGACGGTGAGATTTCACTGATGCCTTCACTGCTGCACACAAAAGAGTTTTGACCTATCGTTAGTTATAAGACAGCGCATTGCCTTTACTGTTTAAATATTCAATATTTCTTCCTCAACATTGCTCAGGATGCGGACCTGGCCCGCCTGTTGAGTTCAGGTTCTTTTGGGAACTTGGAGAACCTGAGCCTGGCCTTCACCAACGTCACCAGTGCCTGTGCCGAGCAGCTCATCAAGCTGCCTTCACTCAAACAGCTCAACCTCTGGTCCACACAGGTACACACACACACACACACACACACACACACACACACACACACACACAGCGCTAACACAACTACAAATACACACACTAGTAATCTCAAATGATTTAGTGTCTAATGTATGTCCTGTCTTTCTCTCTTTAGTTTGGGGATGCAGGGTTGAGGTTGTTATCTGAGCATCTGGCCTGTCTTCAGGTTTTGAACCTGTGTGAGACTCCCGTCACTGACGCTGGTCTGCTGGCTCTCAGCTGTGAGTAAACACACACAAAATGAATCACGTAACTGCACTGAAAGCAGTTTTATTACACAGAGCTGAGTGAGAATGAGCAATCTAAAGAGGAGCTGTAGTAACAACAACAAAAAAAAAGAATATAAGGACAAGTGCAAAGTTAACGTGTTAACTGTGACGAGGGTGTTAAAGTCTGTTTGTACGTGTATGAATGGAGAGTGGTTAATTGTAACTGTTTACCTTTTTCCAGCCATGAAAAGTCTGTGCAGTCTGAATATGAACAGCACCAAGCTCACAGCTGACACGTATGAGGACCTCAAGGTAACACTGCCATAACAGCAACGGCTCATAGCAAATGCAAATGGCTCATTTGCACAACATTGATTTGAAAATAGACATGAAACTGCGTCTCACGTTTGGCTTTACGTCTACAGAGGATGCCATATAGTTTTTAAATATGCATTTATATGTTTGTCGGATGATTTTTGTGCATTAGCATTAGTGAAGAGACAGGCACTCAATAATAACAGTCATCTTAAAGTCCTCGTAAAGGCAATTCTGAGATTTCTTTCAAAATACATTAAATATGTTGTAAAATAGTTGCTGAATACATGTGAAAAGACTTTGAACGATATATTACTGAAATGTGGAGTTAGAGTTTTCCACCATTTTTTAGTCCAGGATTTTGTGGGCGGTCCTTAAAGGGTGGCTCGATGACACGCTGAGGACACCCTGAGCATACCCCTGCACCCCTAGCAGAGAGATAGAGATTAATTCATCTCGCTCAGAGTGTTTGAAAGTTAGTCATGTCATTTTCTGAACTCATCCGACACGTTTCAGTCGCTTCAAAATGGCCGCTTGACTGCTCCCACGAGCGGGCGTGGCTTCAGCGCATTCAGAGGACACGCCCCCACAGTCCTGGAGCTGAGAATTCATTTTTACCTGATTTTGACACCTAATTTCATAAACTTGTCGATATTTTTAATCATTCAAATTTGGCTGGGTGGTTAATAACACTTTCTTCTTTGGTCTGACAAACTCAGAACACATATTTATTCTTACTTTACGCAGACTATAAGTGTGTAGAAAAAGCCTGAACACATAGCAGGCCCTGTCCATTGATGAATATTTACGTCTTTTATCTTCATTCTTCAAAATCTTGTTGTGTTTTCAACATAGACGAGCTACTAAAAAGCTAGCTAAGGACAGGAGAAGGGGAAGTTGTCCGAGGTTTTCTCAAATTTTTGGGCTAAATTTTACAGAACTAAAAAGGGTGTGACTTAGGAAGTGGACCGGAGGTAGAAGGTGTTAAGTTTATAGAAGCATACAACCAACTTAAATGGAACATTTCCAACCATAAAGTAATGATCAATAAATATTTATTTAAAGCTGCACTAATCAATGATTTAATATTAACAATATAATCTTAATAGTTTATGTTTCAAGCGGTTCTTCATCAGTTTCCATGTCTGTGTGTTTTTCTCTGCAGGCCAAACTGCCCAACCTGAAAGACGTTGATGTTCGGTACACGGAGGCCTGGTGATCAACCCACGCTCACGCACCCCTCATACATGAACCGGACCCCAACATAAACATATGCACACACTGCACACAGGCTCAGATTTAACACACAGATGAAAAATTGTGCTGTGATGTTGTCTCCATCGTCGCCGTCATTAGACCAGGAAGTCAGACATCATCCCAGCGTGAGGATCGCCTGATGGAACCTCTGACACATTTACATCAGAGGAGGAGCCCTCATCAGCTGCATCAGACATCGTCACCAGGAAAGAACCTGTCCAGTCAGTCAGCGTCAGCTTCACTTTTTTTCTAAATGAGAAACGGTCATGGACCTCGCCGCTCCCCTTTCTTCTGTCGCTGATGTTTCAAGGACCTTGTTTTTACCGACGTGATCAGAGTACATGCAAGGACCCGCTGTATTGTGACATAAGGGACCCTCTGTGTCTCTCTGTCTTTATCCTTTACTCTGTCTTTCGTATACGGCCTCTCAGTTTTCTTATTCAGTCTCTCCAGCCGTTGCCCTCCCCCACCCCGCCGTGTGTCCGTGTCATGAGGAAAAGAAAAAACCTGAATTGGCCCTCTCTCCACTCGGAGCCTTCCCTTTTCACTTTATCTCTCCTGCCCCCTCATGCGATGAAGGCTGGACGCCAGCGGCCCACATTCCAGTTCGTCTCCGATCTACTCCACGATGTAGCTCTCCAAAAAACGGAAAGTGTTGAACTGTCAAGTCACGTCAGTCCTCACTCGCGCGATCTTTTGGCTTCAGTTTTCAGGTTTTTGAAAAATTTTTCGGTCTTTTCGAGTATTTCATTGGGAAAATGAGGTGCTACCTCAGAGAAAAGAAGAGATTGCAAGACTGTGCCTATTCCTCATTCACGACACGTTCACACACACAAAAAAAAAACAAAAAAATAAAAAAGGTTTTTATCAACTTGAATGAACATATTTTTCCAAACATCTGTGCTTTCATATATTGTGTGTTTCTATATAAAACATATATATGAGGATAACGCCCACTGATGACATTTCAGAACCATTTCGAGAGCTCTGCAGGAAAGTTTAACGGCAATTTGTTCTCTTTTCATTTGTTTTCAGTGTACATACTGATGATCTCCCATTACTATTTAATAGGGCAGTTGTGTAGCAGTAGCTGGGTGGTCTGGGACTGCCTAATATTTATATAAGTTGTATCTTTCAAACCTCCTTTTACTCTTGTCTCTCCTGGATTTCATGTCCTGATAGTAATGAAGTACACAGGCCCCATCGTCTTTTATTTCCTGTTTTTATTTTTTTGCAACTTATAACACAAGAAGCCAACTTAGCGGGCGCCCATACACGGATCTCCCTGCACACCATGCCATGGATGGTGGTAACCTGTAAAAGTGGACTGCAGTGATTCTAAAGTGGACCTGTAAACAAGACTCATCACCAGCTGAGAGTTGTATATTTTCATATCCTCTGCTATTTTTTGGCTCTTTTTCTTTTTGTTTGTTTGTTTGTTTTTTTTTTGAAAAGAAGAAAGGACACCTTGCCAAACACCTGCATCAATTTTTTTTTTTTTTTTGTTTCATCGGGCCAACATGACTTGATGGTTTCAGTACTGACCGGTGTTTCAAGTGGAACCTGTCATGTCATCTGCCTGTGGAGAGACAGAGCATCAGACCTGTCGAGGAAGTCAGAGTGAAGAGTCGCAGTGCCTCTAAGTGGAGCTGTGGATGCCTAATTGTTTAACTTTTTATCTGTCACACCACCTGTTTTGAATTGTTCTGCTGTATTTATATTACGCCATAATACATGGGTGACATTTTTAGGCTTTATGGATGAATAATTCTCATCACAGGATGGGACAAAGTTATTGTACATATTCTATCACGATGGGCTATAAGGGACAAAAAAAACAGAAAAAAAAGAAAAAAGATTGGCACCTTTCTGCCATATTTGCCCATTTACATTCCCTCAAAATGTTGCCTGTTTATTGTGGCAACATTTCATATGATGTGGTAACTGCCCTGACAACACTGCAAGTCTGTCAGAATCTCTTTTTTTCCCCTCTCTCGCTCTCTCTCTCTGTCTACATGTGGCTTGGGTTGATTTGTCTTGCGTCAGTGGCCCTATAGAAAACACAAGACAAGTCAAGATTTCCACCCTTTTAACCAGTCAGCGCCACGCTCTGACTGCATCCATCCATTTTTATTTATTGGACCTCCAGAGTGCTCTGGATGTTTTATTGAATCAAGGCAGAGAAGCTGCAGCAGAGGTCGGGATGCCGTCCGCTATGAGACACTTTTGTTTCCTATTTATTGGGTGCCATGACAGTTTTTCTGTTTGTCCTGTAGACTCGGTTTGTGTACGGCCATCTTTGGGTCTGGCTTTAGGACCTTGTGCTCTCTTTCATATCCTGTATGATGTATATACAAATGTATATAGTCGTCTCCTCCCTTCTTCTTCTCTTTGAACCATTTTTGAATCCTTTTTTCCCCCCTTCTCCCTTTTTCTGTATCTCTCTTGGCCTCCCTTCATCGGCAGGCTGGTGTTGCCTTCATCTTAATGTGTGTGTGGTTGTTTTTTTTTCACACAAAGTGCACTGTAATCTAACAAATTATGTTTTCATAATATCTTTTAAGTTTCCAACGTCTGATTTGATCACTTTAATCAAACATTTGTTTCCTGTGTTCTTGTTTAGTTTTTTTGCATGT
Source organism: Sciaenops ocellatus (assembly GCA_033000465.1). NCBI lineage: Eukaryota > Metazoa > Chordata > Actinopteri > Sciaenidae > Sciaenops > Sciaenops ocellatus. Next base: position 6,626,657 of record CP136871.1, on the reverse strand, counting down.
ACATGTTGCTGCGTCATCTGGTATTTTTATTTTGTATTTTTTCTTTTATAAAAGGTTTGAAATATGATAAAGGGTCTGATCACTATCTCACCGAGGTTAAGGACTGAAATGGAGAGATCCCATCCAACTATGTTTTTTTGATTGGTTGTTGCCAGGATCTACCCATGAGCCTCGACAGATCCTATGAGTTGAGGCAGTTAGGGTTTGATTGATATTGATTATCTAAAAAAAAAAAGAAAAAAAAAAAGCCAATACCAATACTGGTACTTTTTTGGACTGAAGCTGCCCCTGAAAGCTGAGATGTAAACATGCAAGTTTGGCCATTTTCATATCAAAAACATGTTAATATTTGTTGTTTCTCTCACGAATCCTTGTCAGATAATCTTATCAGACGTGGACCACACTGACTGGCCATTATCATGTTTAAGTAAAGTCATTGGTTCCACACATCAGCAAACTAATAATTCACACTTTTGTTTTATCCTCGAATGTTTTAAAAGAAATAGTTTGACATTTTTGAAATTAGGTTTACTTGCATTTCGATGAAAAGATTGGTATCATAGCATAAAGATTGGGAACTGGGGGGGAAACAGCTGGCCTGAATCTGTCCTTGTCATACCTTATTTGTTCAAACTGTTTGCCTGGCAGCTTGACAAAGACTGTAGGAAGTCACTGCCCCCAGCAAAGAAGTCGACCGACACACAACCCCCTTAAAAATGTGTCGTTTGTACACTATAGTAAGCTGTAGAGATGCTGGTAGGTCGATTTTGTTACCCCTGTGGACAGAGCTGAGCTAGCTACTTGCCCCTGTTTCCAGTTTTTATGCTAAGTTAAGCTACCTGGCTGCTGGTTGTAGCTTCACACAGCCTTGAAAGTGGTGCCAATCTTCTCATCTGACACTGCTACTTCCCAAAATGTTCAACTCTTCCTTTAAAGAAGTGGGCACTCTTAGGAAAATCCTGTCATCCCACAGTTTTTTTAGGCCATTACGAGCTGCCACTTGCCCAGCCTGGGTGCCAGCATGTTGAGGTTAATATGTAAGGTTTTTGTATTACTGTAGAACATGATCGAATAGAAACCGCCTCTTCTGTTCCGTCATGTCTCCGTATCCTGTGGAGCTCACTGTGCTTTGCTTTCCGTACCCATCCTGATTCCTCCCTCTTTGTCTATTATCTCGCCGATGTTTTTTACTCTACACAAACTGTAAAGAGTTTCTACCATGTCAAAGTTGTGTACAGCTGTGCTCGAGTCTTAACAGTTGTTATGGAAGGAACAGGGTCAGATGTGGCACAGCCTAACAAATCTGACAGACTGAAAAAAAACAACTCTATTTCCCATAATTCCTTGTAGTAAAATCTTTTTTGGCAGCTGGAAAAGGGGCACCCATCATGTTTCTCTCTATTTTTCAGTCTTTCTCCGCATTGATCTGCTTCTCCTGCTGGGTTATTATTATTATTATTGCTGCTGCTGCTGCTCTGTGGCTGTTGTAATAAAAATACAAAAGATCTTCAACAGGAAAAATAACAACTATGATGTGAAATAATTTCAATCAAAAATAAATTGTCTGTGAATATGTTTCATCTGTGTGTGACGTGTTCTTTTTCATCTTTTTACAAACCTCATTATAAAGCTAAGTCATTATCCGACACTCTTTCATTAAAGGACATATATAACTCCTCACCAATAATTACTGCAGCAATCCAGCCACTTTTAGAACAAACTCTTTTGTTCTGATTTATTTCACAGAGAGCCATTCTCTACCAACATATAAGCATAAACCAATCACAATACAACCATACAGATGTTTAAATCCTGAATTCTTGCATATATTTCTTCTTACAATGCAAACTAACTTAGAAGTAAGTATCAGATGTCAGTAATAAAAATCCAAAGTGATATTTTATAGTAGCTTGAGGTTTCGTGTATATGCAAAGGCAATACAAGCCATTGAGTTGTATTTTTGGAGTTTGATCTTTACTAGAGCATTGAATTTACCAACCCAATGAGTGCCCCTGTAAACAGACTTTATTATCATCTACGGACAACAGTAGGACTGGAAACATGTTTCCTTCATCAAATTAGGGAACACATAAAATAATACTGAACAGATAGAGAAAGAGCAGCAGTGTACATAAACTGTGTGCTACCTGGTGTCTGGATTCCTGTTTGCGTATTGTCATGTGAACTTGTTTTTATTATTGTTACTATTACGATGCAAGTTATTAGTGGCACAAAATTCGTCTGTCAGAAGTGGGATTCGAACCCACGCCTCCAGAGGAGACTGCGACCTGAACGCAGCGCCTTAGACCGCTCGGCCATCCTGACGTCGAGCTCCGTGGTTGGACGGCCTCTCAAGCTGCAGCTGTTATACCAGGAAATAGATGTACGAGTACGATTTTCACAATAAAATGTACTTTTTTTTTTTTTTTGCTTTATTAAAATTATCACCATTTAGGCTTCTTCAGCTACCTGTCAGGCGACTCTACCACTCTAAACATGTAAACATGTAAGTTTGGCCATTTTCATATCAAAAACATGTTAATATTTGTTATTTCTCCCACGAATCCTGTCAGATAATCTTATCAGACACAACACAATACGTTTATACTGTAATAAGTCTCTATTTGAGTCTGTCAGCGTTATGTTTAGTGTGTTTAGTGGCTTAGTTTACACACATATACAGTATATACATGTACGACTGTTGCTCCCTCTGCTGGTGTTTTAACTGCACACATCAGATGGCTGCTTTCTGGCAGATTTATTGGCCTAGAGCGCCCTCTTCTGGCTTGTGCGGGCATGACTAATCAATCACAAGCGTCCATTTCCTTATACTTAAAAAAAAAAAAAAAGTCTTTAACCCTGTTAACCATTTTCACAAGTTTCGTAACTGTGTTTGTCGTAATGATCTACTTATAGATTAATTAACTTTCATACATGTGACTGTTTTTATTACCTATTGAACTAATACAAAAATCAGCTCCCTGATAAAATTAATATATACAGATCAAGCTCTCTACCATCCACCATAGAAGCCTAAATGAAGACCTTTATTTTATCATTTTATCATAAGAATTTTGTGAATTGCAGATAAGCATGGAATCACCTGAAATAAATAGTTGCATCATATCTTCAACGCTATAATCACATCCTGTGTATTGAAGTAATGACAGACTAAGTCAGAACTAACTATATGTTAGAACAGATAAAATAAACGAACAACAGAAAGTACTAATAAACTAACAGAGGAGCTACATACTATACAATCCTACAGAAGTGCTAGTACTCAAGTTGACCACATGGTGGCTCTCTAACATCACAAAATGTGCAGCATTAAAATACAAAGGAATTATTTTACCTGTAAACTGCAAATATTAAACATAACACAGTATAACAGACTAATAACAAGTTACACTGCACCGATATTTGTGCAAAATATACTATATTACTTATAACATCAACATAATCTGTAGTATTAGTAAACTGCATCTTGTGCTTCCAGTGTTCAACGTGGTAAAAAGACGTTTTTTCCTCTCTAAAATCGACACTACTCTTATTTTTATAGAGGATAAATGTATAATGAAGACGTTTTAAAAACATCCAAACTGAAATACTTAAAAACTATTTTAAACATAGTTGGTAGCAACCATAATTTTGTTTTTAATATTTACAGATAAACTCTAATCTTATATACGTATTCTTTCACGTTTAAACAACATTCATCACATAAGCTATATGTATTTACACTTTTACTGGGCTCACAAAATAAATAGTTGGACTGGCCACATCAAAATATTGTTTTAATTTACAGAACAGCACATACATACTAAATATATACAAATAAAATGACACAATTCATCATAGAGGAAAAAAAATCAAATAGAATAAAAAAAAAAAAAATAAAAAAAAAACGTGCATAGCAACAAGAGGCGCCCCATGGCAACAGAATGCTGACATCATCACGTACAAGAGACGCGCGCTCCGAACGTCACCTGGCCAAGTTAGGCTAAGCTAAGATAATTAGCCTAGCTTTAGGTATCTTTACTAATTATTCCTGTGCGTGGCGGTGGGGTAAGAACACACGTATATGTATTATGTTATTACATGAATGTAATTACGGGTTGCTGTGGTGTTTTTTTCAGTAATGTGCTCACTAATAGTGTAACCGTAACGGATTAGCCATTCGTCGTTCATTGGAGGAGCGCAACGGTCGTCAGGTAACAAGGACATACGAAGGTGCAGTACCGGAGACAACTTTGTAGGCGAATGTTAGGGATTTGAATTTAATGCTGGCTGCAACGGGTAGCTAATGATATGAAAGAAGTACAGGTTCCCACTTGTGCCGTGACCCGGATTCGAACCGGGGTTGCTGCGGCCACAACGCAGAGTACTAACCACTATACGATCACGGCCACATGGTGTGTTGACTTCTTATCTGGCTAGCTAGTTTTCATATATATATATATATATATATATATATATATATATATATATATATATATATATATATATATATATATATGAAGATCAGCTACTTTAGCTGCTAATGGTCGGTGGTCAGTTATTATTAATATTACTATTATCATTATAAGATGAGTCAATGATTGGCAGCAACATTGATTTTGATACATCATTATTTTTTCTACTTTCCTCAAAATTACATTCACAAAGATGTTTATTTTGTCCATTTAAAATAGTTTCTGCCAATCAACAATCAGAGGTATCATTACTATAACCATAAAAAAGAACACGAGTATAGTAGTGTTGCAATTTAGAGATAAATACGACTAAAGAATATTAGTATAGTAACTGATTACTGGACTGCTGATCCAGATGAGACATCCATGATGTTCAAAGTGTGCATTTTTGTTATCATTGTTTTGATGTTGTCTGTTGTTGTTGACAGGCTCCTGGGAAGCCTCAGGGAGGTTCAGTGCAGACAAGACCAGAACAGAAGGTCCATTTAAACCACAGACCACATACAGGCAGGTAAGTCAAATACAAAACCTTTAGTCCCCTTGGTTTGGTCATGCTCCTCTCTCCACTCTCTTTTAGTTTCACTCATCACCCTTGTGTTTTCTGTCTGTGTTCACTTATGATATCAATGTGCTCTTATGTAGAAGGTTAAACTCTGCATGCTGCAGGCTTCTGTGTGTACTTTTGCCTCAGAAGTCAACTTATCAGCAGCTGTTTAAATTCTTGTGATTCCTCTGGGATAAAATTCAGGGCTCGTCCGGGATTTGAACCCGGGACCTCTCGCACCCAAAGCGAGAATCATACCCCTAGACCAACGAGCCAGCTGGTAAAATTTAAACAGCTGTTTTCCCGAATCATCAAGGTCCATTATTAAAGTCTAAAGAACTAGTGATGTGGCACATTGGTCTCCCACATCTCGTCGAGTCAAACAGGACCCTCTGAACATGAATCTGTGATGTAGCTGTGCCCTACTGCCTTCTTCTTCCATACCAGGAGTGGATACAGTTACTAACAACATTTCACTCAATGAACTTTAAGGGGTTTGGATTAGACTTACTGACAGTGCTTCGCAGGTGTGATAGTCTTTGGTCCTGTGCACATTTTTCATCTGTATGTCTTCAAGCTGGCTGTAACCCAACTGTACTTTGACAAGCTGTTGAATTTGTAAGCTGTTTAGACCTGTGATTGAACACACTGCTGATGTGGCAACTCCACACATTGTCAAGTCCACAAAGCACCCTCTGGTGGCCACAGTTATACGTCCATCCTGCTAAACATGATGTGCAAAGCACTGATACTGCATCTCTTTCACTCAGTCTACAAAAGTCTGTTAAACTCCTCAGTGGTGGTAACTTTGGTATTTGTTTTAGGGTTTCTGTATGTAAAGTAAGTGTTAAAGGTTAAAGGCCATTTTTTTCTGGTTGCTCTGACCCATGATTTTGATTTCTGTGTGACGAAGATGTTGGTTATGGTTTATAGCATTATTTAAATGTACATGCATAGCACATACAACATGGTTTGGCAGACATATTTGTTCTTTATGTGAACGTTTCAACCGATGCAAATGGTTGATGGACAATCACACTTTACAACACGGCGGTATCCACACCGGCACTGTTGGACAGTAAGTTCATATGGAACTGTATCACTATTGTGTACACACTTACAGATCAAAAGACTGGGCTCGTCCGGGATTTGAACCCGGGACCTCTCGCACCCTAAGCGAGAATCATACCCCTAGACCAACGAGCCTTCTTAAAGAGGAAAAACAGAGGGTTTAACTCTCCTCCCCTGTCCATATGAGTTAAACTCCACCCAAGTGATGTGGTCGTTTAAAGCCCCGTATCTTATTTGGCCCAAGAGCACCCTCTGTTGCACCACCTTTCAGATACCATTCAGAACTTTTCCTCTGAACTCTTTCTCGTAGAGGTGTGCCTCATCGTTGGAGACTTGACATCAGACTTTTAAACTCAAGGATTCATATAATCCCCTTTGTGTAAAGTATGTTGAATACCTAGGAGAGGAGTGTATCTGCATCTGCATTTGGTTATCATTGGAAACAAAACATACCTCTAACCAGATGTGGACGTGGTATCTCAGTCAGTTTAGGAGGAAAGAAATTATTTCCTTAGCCATAAATAACAATTGTAGACACATTTGGTTACATAAATATTAAAGCTTACCTTTAAAGATATAAACCGCTGACTGAACATTTATGAGAGACTTGAGCATTGTCACTCTGAGACAGCATTTTCCACCAGCAACTGATGTTGTTTCTGCCTGTTGGCTTCTTCTGTTTCCTGTGAATGTGTCACTCAGTCTATAGATTCATAATTAATGAAGATGGAGTCATTTATGTGGGGGCCTGGGATCACATCAAAAATTCTCTGGGAATAATGGACAGGTAACACACACACACACTGTGTGAGTGGGTTGAGAACGTGTGTGTCTGTCAGGCCAGTAGTCTGTGTGAATTGTCACAGCAGTGTGACCGCAGAGGGCTTCGGCTGCATCAGTTATTCTGTTTGTTGGATGAAGTAAAATTGTGGACGGTAGGTGTCAGAATGTAACCAAACCACACAAACAAGGTCTTGTCCCGTCTCTTCACAGTTTGATGGAAGGAAAAAGAGGAAGACAAACAGACAGATGGCAGCTCGCCAGAGCAAGAGGAACACAGTCTCTTCTACTCGCGGCTAAAACAATACTGACAATTTAACAACCATACAAGAAATAAACAGCTGCATTTAGTTTTCTAAAGTGGGGGTTCTGGAGGGCAGGGGTGATGTGGTCGCGGGTGCCGGTGTGGGTGAGCAGATGTGCAGCAGAGTTTTGGATGAGCTGTAGTTTATTTGGAGTTTTGGATGGTGTGCCGTAGAGGATGCTGTCCTAGTAATCGATTCTGGACGTGATGAAGGCGTGTATGAGGGTTTCTGCAGCAGAGAAGGAGAGTGATGGGCGGAGTCGGGCAATGTTCTTGAGGTGAAAGAAGGCAGTTCTGGTGATTTGGTTTATGTGATGTTCAAAGGAGAGGTTATTGTCAAAGATGACTCCAAGGTTGCGACTGCGAGGGGATCGAGTTGTCAGTGGTGATGCAGAAACTATCAGTGGTTTGATATGATACTTTAGTGATCCAACCATTAAGACTTCTGAAGAACTGCGCTGCCTTCTGTTGATCAACATCACACTCAACTTTTTCTGTTATGTAATAATGTTTATCACAAACCCAGAGCCTAGCACAGACATCAATGAGAGGAGTAGTATGTAAAGTAAAAATGTATGTATTTATATATATTCAAAGGTGTCCAGCCCACATGGACACTACACACATAACAAACAAAGGCACAGACTGTTCCTCGAAACACATCAACCATAAAGAGACCTCGTACGTTGCTGGTAGGCATTCAACACAAACTGAGCAAGGTGAAATACTTTTCTGCTGATATCTTATGAAAAACCTATATCTAATTTTGTGATACACTGGACAATAGAACAAAAAGTGCATTTCATTTTCAATCTTCTTTCAGTCAGGAATAATTATTTGAAAGGTAAATAATAAAAAAAAGTTTTGTTAGTCTGTTATCTGATGATAATGTCAGAAAATCTTTATTAAAAGCAAACGATACATACATTTCATATCAGCTTGAATGCAATGCAATAGTGATTGTTTTTATACATCCAAAAATGGCGGCTCATGCGGTCTCACATTCAGGAAAAATCACATCTTCCCACATTACACGATACGTCTGTCTCAGTGCAATATGAGATCTTTAGGAAAGAAACGTGTATTTCTTGCGGACGACCACAGTGCCAACTCCCTTAACGTCCTTCAGTCTGTCAGAGTCGAAGTCCACCATGAGCTTCTTCACCCCGGCCCGCATTGGCGAGAAGGAGAGCTTGACAGACACTTTCTGGCCTGGAGCTACATCACCACTGGAAAGGAAAAGAGACACAAGTTTTATTTGATTAATTTTTGAGGTCCTGCTATGAACTATCGGACATGTTGTTATTGCTGCATGTAAGGTCAGAGAGAGTCATCTCATCTGGGGAGCATGAATAGTTTATTTTACTGATCAAACACCATTCGTCCATTGTGCTTCTCACATAGATTTAACACTTTCACACGAAGCTGGCTGACTCATTACTTACTCAACAGGGATCTCAGTCGCTGGCAGTAGGCCGGCCCCCTCCACAGTGAAAACGCCACCTTTCAGCGGGACCGGTAGTGGATTGGTAAAGGAGACATGGGCTGTTACTTGTTCCCTTAGAACAGCCTTCCCAGGCACCTGAGGAAAAAAAGGAGATAAGTCTTAATGATCTATGGAAGTATATAAGGGTACAAATCACAGTGTAGGAAACAAAAATGAAACACAAAAGGCTTCCACTAAACAGAAAAGAGGATTTTGTCGGCCGAATTCCTGAATTCCTGTGGCTTCAAGACACACTTTGAAGCCACAGGAACTAAACTCAGAATCACAAATGAAATGTCCCTTCTGGGTTTAATCACATTTGAAGAGCTGTAAAGAAGTAAATCCTCAAAATCACAGATCCCAGATCAGGGAGTTTTTAGGGCCAGGAACTACGACAGAGGACAGAGAACTAAATTCAGGCCCTAATTCCTTTGGTCAAAATTCAGGCATGGTTCCCGAGTTCCTTAAATGCTTCCTAGGCTTCTGGAAAAGTTTTGACACAGGTATGGTTTTAAGACTTTTAACTGCGTCGATTTTTAATTACCATTGATTTTTTCCATGACGTTTTTAATCTACGAGTGATTTGTGGGAGGTTTCTCAAGTAGTTAAATCCACCAACCAGGACCTTGGCATGCCCAGGGTGTACCCACCTCTACGAGGAGTTCAGGCGTGCTCAGTGGGATGTTGGCCACGTTCATGATGGGTTCATTTCCCCCTAATACGTCCAAGAGTGCCTTCACCCTGATCAGATGATGCTCAGACACACACTTGACATAGTGGTTGTAGTGCAGACGCAGAACTTGCTTGTGGACTGGAGACACACACACACACACACACACACACACACACACACACACACAGTATTAAGCATGGAAATGGAGGATCACAATACAGAAGTTCATTGTAGTTTTACAGTACATCTGCACCAGAGGGCATTGAGTTTATTGTTATTTATTATGAGTTACTAACCTTTGTGAGCTGGAACAGTGATGTTGATTGATTCTCGCTGGCACTCTCCCCTGTGGATGGAATTGTAAGTGACAGCCGCGGCCACCATAGTCAGCTGAGCATGAGCCTCTTTGCTTCCTGTATTCTTCACCTGCGGACAGAGTGGATTCATCATCACTCGAACCTTGAGCATTCAATTTACAAAAACATGGTCAGCTACAGTCTGAGCACTTCATACCTCAACTATCACGTCAAAGTCTGTCCCAAATACAGGCTTTGCATGCTTGATTGAGAGCTGCAGTTGTCCCGGTCCGTTGTCCCATTCTGGGACGTCCTCAACCGGCCCTGTGAGCCGTCGTCCTGCCCTCTCATACACTTCCCTCTCCTCCTTGGAGCCTGTGGAGAACACGTTAGTCCATGAAAACTAATCCTTTCACTCAGTAGAAGGCTACACAGTGTAGGCGAATCTTGTGATTATAGTCACGGACACTGAATTTCCAGCTTACCTTCAGGATATTTGTAGAGTAAAGTGACATCTTCTCTGTAGTCACCATAAGGACTTTTGGTGCTGATGTTTTTTCCCACACTCTTCTGGTCCTCCCTGACCTGTAATTAACAACAATCATCACTGTCATCATTGCTTTTTAACTTGAGCAAACATGAAAGACGTTTAGAATAGTCAGTCAGTCAGTTACCTTCTTCCGTTGGCCGTCTGGTTGGACAACCCATACGATGATGTCAGCATTCACCTCAGCGAATACAAACGGAGCATCATACTTTACGCCCAGTCTTCCCTCCTTGATGGCTGTCACTGGACACGGACCACAGCGAAACTCACCTGGAGAGCAAACATGAATATTCTGTCATGGATTTCTTGGTTTGTAACATTTCCTGCATCAGTAGATAGTTGACACAGTCACCAGAAACAAGCATCGCCTTGTGTTTTAATTATCAGGCTGATAGAAAACACCAACCAGCTTTGAATCTGAAATGTCATATATGATATATGATACAAAATAAAGCCAGTAGTGACTGCCCTGAGAACAGTTTATGATTTAAGTCAATAGTCAACAGGTAGAACTTTCATTTTTTCAAGGACGATCAGGTGGGAAATGTCTTGTAAAACATGCCTAGCGAGATAAGTAGAAGAGAGAGAGGTGACTAAAAAGATTAGGTTAAATATTAGGAATGTACCTTCACTCCGTTCTTGAGGGGTGGGGTCCAAAACTTGCCAGCCGTCACATCCTTTGGAGAGATCATCTCTCTTCATCCAGGACTCAATCCAACAGTGAAAATTCCTGAAATCATGAGGAGAGAAGCAGATAATTCATTACATAAGATGAACTGCCACCAAATCGTCTCATTCAAAATCAGTGTGTGTGTGTGTGTGTGTGTGTGTGTGTGTCCCTACCATTTGCTATCATTTTGCTCTGTTTCCAGTCCTTTATTTATGATAATGTCCACAGAGAGGTTTCCATCAACATCATGGGCAGATTCGAAATTGGTGATGACGCGTGATGGGATTCCCAGGCAGCGCATCACTGTGAAGATAACACACATCAGATCATTTCTTTGTTCCTAGATATCTGCCTTTACTTGTGTTCTTTCCCTTTTTAAAAACAATTTGGCTCCCCATATTGGCTTTAGTCTGCTGATACTAAGATTTTACATTATCGTCTTCTTGTCTAACTTTCGGCAAGAAAGTAAGGCAACCAAAAATGCTGAACTATTTCTTTAAGCCTTACACAGTGAGTAGCAATTACTCCCAAAAACACTTGTTTTGACTCACCTTCAGAACTATTATACTTTAAGATCCTTTGAATCATTCTTGAAATCCTTGAAAAGCCTCACCTGTGCAGGCAACAGCAGCAAACACCCAGCACTGGCCATATTTGACCGCCCTGAAGCCGGCCTTGCTCCACTGTCGGAGGATCTCCACACTGCCAGTCCATCGATATGGTGGGACTCCACCAGTGTACGGCTCATGCCATTGACCTCTCAGCACACCCCTGTCATCGTTAGAATTGACCTGGATGGGTGGAGGACATATGTCATCTTTAAAGGCGTGTTGTCTGGGAAGAAGCTCCAAAAAAGTCGTTTACCACATTGAATGTTTAGCTTTCATGAGGATTGGTTGAATCACTAAATGCAGCTAGTTATTTCTAGTATTACAGTTTGCAGTTTTAATTACCATTGCAGCTATGATCCTGCCCACATAAACAGGGTCAAATCTTTGTTCCATGTCGATCACTGAGTTTCTCAGGGCATTATTGGAGTTGTCCAAGATTTCAAAACAGATGTCCATCACGAAGTCTTCAAACTGAGAGAGAGAAAACATGAGAGAGGAACAATTGGTGAACAGGAGAGGCTTCTCAACCTCTTTAAAACAGATTTCAAATTATTCTATGTTTCTGTTACACCACCATTAGTCTGTCTAGCTGCCATCTATCTGTCTGTAGTCCTCTTTGCACTCCCAGTGAGCTGTGAAGGGACAAGCCCTTGTTTGTGTGGTTTGGTTACATTCTGACACCTCTCGTCCACAAGTTTCCTCCATCCAACAAACCAAGTTCCTGATGCAGCCGAAGCCCATGAGCCTTCGCGCTCACACTGCTGTGACAATTCACAGAGATGACCTAAGACACACATACTCTTAACCCTCTCACACAGTCTGTGTGTGTGTGTGTGTGTGTGTGTGTGTGTGTGTGTGTGTGTGTGTGTGTGTGTGTTACCTGTCCATAATTCCAGGGAATGCTTCGGATGTAATCCCAGGCCCCCTGGTAAATCATTCCATCTTCATTCATTATGTACTCCTGGAGGAGACTCTCATCGGGGAGGTACACCACATCATCTGACATGCACACGAAGACACAATCATGAGTATATTCTGTCCTCATGCCAATGGAGTAAAAAAAAAAACATTCAATGCAGATCAAACTTTTGCTTTGTGTTTTACCTTTGCACCAGGGGTTAAAGAGCATGTGGAAGGCAACTTTGTCGATCCGTTCCACTGTTTGTCTGTCAGGTGCCAGCAGCAACACTGCCAGTTGATAGTGGCCAATAATGGCATTCGCTGGACTGTACAGAGTCAGCAGAATTTCACCCTGCGCTTCTTGTTGGTTAAACCACCACTTGTCTCCAGCCCCACGGCCCTTCTGAACCGTGATCATCACCTCATCTCTCTTACCTGAAGAAACGTCAAAAAAAGGAAGATAAATGGAGGATTCATGACAAGAAAAGGAGTAACTTTACTAAATGTGTTTACGATGCTTATGCGAGTGACTTAGCCAGTTGGTATAATTAAAGAAGGCTGACGATACTTTGTTGTTCTTGTCAGCAAATCCCAACTGATCCTACTAACAAGTAACCCACAAAACCTAGTGTATCTCTGAAAGCTTCACTGTTGTTGCAGCCAAGTGTAACATCTTAAACATTATTGTATTTTACATGCAGGTGAGAAACAATCAGAGAGAATCAGTATTGCTAAATCCTTCATTGTCCTTGGCCAAGCTTCGATAAACCTTTACAGCATACGACATCTTGGACTCCTGTGCGCTTTCTCTTCACTGACTGAGCTGACCATTGACAGATAGACTTCTCCACAACAGTGAAAACTTCCCAGAGCATCACCGGTCCTCCACTCCCCACCAATGAGGATGTCTGGGACACTTCTCACCCCGGCCACACACACTGTTTACCCGTCACCTATGGCTGAACTCTGCTTGCACCACGGTGATAGCCCGCCTGTCTGATGTATAGCGTATAAGCTATTGCCAATACTTGCACACTTGCTCTAGTGTTTCTTGTATTCACATCTATCTGTTACTACTTATTCTATTCATGCTATATATCACCACTACACATATATTCACCATGCTTTACTTGCTTTTCTGTACTTTGTTGTCTCTATACTTTCACTCCGTGCAAAGACAAAGAATGACAACATATAATGTAGTTCTTTGGAAGAGAATACAGTCCAAATCAGGCTCTACTTACCAAGGCGCAGTTTCAGTTCCAGGTTGTGTTTGGGGGGCAGACAGCCAGAGCACTGCAAAGTTATGGAGAAGGGCTGACCCCTGCGGACGATCAGGCGCTCCCGATCAATTTCCCTGGTGCGGTGAGCCAAGTTGTTTTCATGACTTCTCACATCCACATCAGTAAACACACCTGACAGGACCAACAGAGACAGTTAAGCAATCAGTCTGCAATGAAATCAGTCTGCAGTTGGTTGCACAGTAAATATGAAGCTACAGCCAGGAGATAGTTTAGCTTAGCCGGAAAGAGGACGAATCAGCTCGTCTGGCTCTGTCGAACGGTAATGAAATCCTTTTACCATAACCTCTAAAGCTTACTAATTAATTAACGTTATATTTAGTATTTTTATGCTGTACGAAAAAGCAAATATAAATGGCACCAAATTTAAATTGAAAACCAAAACATGGTATGACAGGTTGTGTTTTTTGGACTGGACAGCCAAGGTAGTTCCCCTCTGTTTCCAGTCTTTATGTCAAGCTAAGCTAACGTCTTCTTGGTGTGATTTCATGTTTACAGTATGGTTCAGACATCTGACCGCCTGCAAGTGAATAAAAATGAAAGTGTGTTTCCCAAAATAAATCTGTGAAACCAAATGTGTTTGAACCATAAATGTAGCTCATTCAGTGTATCGTAGCATCACTGTGGTGTGTGCAGGCAGTCCATAAATAAATAAACAAATAAAAAACAAATGAATAATTAAAAGAAATTATTTTTTTTTTCATTTACTGTAAATCATTTTCTATAATGTAGCCTTGTTTGGCCAGTCTGATCCTTGTCCCAGCCGGGCTTGTATTTGTTGCAGGAATTCAGATGGGTCATATCACACCCAAGTGTCGAGTCATACATCAGCACATTTTTCACGCACATCATAATATCCCATAAAGTTTGTGATATGGACGACATAGAGAAAGGGAACAAGCGAGACAGACAGTCTTTATCATTAACCCACATTAACAAAAATAGATAGATAGATAGATAGATAGATAGATAGATAGATAGATAGATAAAATCACTTACTCTTATGGTGAGCCATGGCAGATCTTCCTCCTGTTCAAATTGTTGTTCTGAGTTTCCTCGAATGTCGTTAGACTCTTCTTTTCATGCTCAGTGTCCATCACAGTCCTGTATTTATACAGCACAAGACTGGCCCTCCCACCTCTCTAACACCCACTCACCCCAAAACACTCATTCACTCCACCCCACTGCTGTGATCTTTGTTATTACTTCCCAAAAAACCTAGGTGGAACCTGGTTCATGAATGTGTGTGTGTGTGTTTGCAGTGTGTGAGTGAGTTGCACATCCGCTGGGGTCATCGAAGTCAGCAGAGGTTGTTGCTGGTGTGCAAGTTTCGGAGTGAGCATATTAAGGGCTGTGAGTGGAATCAGTGGAGGAGCAACCACTCACTTCTTCTTTTTTCATAGTATGAATGTCAATAGGTTATACAGTACAGAGGGCTACCGTTACACCATAGCAGTTTGAGCAATTAGAAAATGTTTAACACATCACTGCAAATTTCTGTTTTATATTTCATCAAAACCACTACAATGCGTGTTGCAATGTTTTGAGAGGAAACACATCTCTTACTTTGAAAGAGGTCAAATGAAACTTATATGAATTCATGTATCATTTTATGTAACATCACTCTCTTGGTTGAGATAAAGCAAAATCTGTCGCCGCTTTTACTTTTCTTGAAACTTTACAGGCTGGTCAGTCAATTTTCACTCATATTGTGGCACCAAAATTAGACCAAGAGATGGTTTTGAATTGTTTTGATTATTAAGAAAAGACTATAACTTTGCAGAGTAGAAATCAGAATAATTGAGAACAAAAACACATTAAATCCTATTTTTGACTTCAACTATGAATGGTCCTCGGAAAGAGGACGAAGGGAAGGAGCAAAACGTGGATGCTTCAGCGCAAACGTGTGCTCGTTTGACATCAGCCGACCGAATTAGAAAAGAACAAAAATTAATACAGTGTGTTCAGTTTTACTTCCCCTTACGTATATTGCTCAGTTGTCTTACAATAACTTTATTCTAGTGAAAGAGACGTCCAATGCAGCCTTAGCTATAAGTTAATCTGAATCAGATATTTTTTGGGTTTGGT
Organism: Sciaenops ocellatus; assembly: GCA_033000465.1. Taxonomy (NCBI): domain Eukaryota; kingdom Metazoa; phylum Chordata; class Actinopteri; family Sciaenidae; genus Sciaenops; species Sciaenops ocellatus. Next base: position 6,610,911 of record CP136871.1, on the reverse strand, counting down.
CAACAGCTATAAGTTTGCGTAACAGACAAATATCCCCTCCATGATTATCCATTTCAGTGGTAGTAGCAATGTTTGTGATTGTAATTCAGTTGGCCTGTTATGGCTTTATTATTAAAAAGTTGGATGGTGTTTGTTCACATTTTATAACAGGGAAACAGCACTAGCGTAAACGCACACTAATTGTTGTGTTACTTGCACCAGGCACGTATTTGTGTTTATATTTGCTAGATGTTCTCGTCAAAGAATCTCAATAAACTGACCTAGCAAGCCAGCCGCAAATGCGTTGCACAAATTTTAGAGTTGTGTAATTGTACTTCCCCTTATGTTCTATTGCTCAGTTGTCTTACGATAACTTTATTCTAGTGAAACAGACGTCCAATGCAGCCTTAGCTAGAAATTAATCTGAATCAGATATTTTTTGGGTTTGGTCAACAGCTATAAGTTTGCGTAACAGACAGATATCCCCTCCATGATCATCCATTTCAGTGGTAGTCAGTCCCAGCCCTAACCAATTTGGCACCCTAGGCAATCAAACATTTTATTTTATTTTTACAAAACAAGTTGCCCAATCAAAACAGTAAACACGAAGATAATAAAATAAAAATACAAATAAATAAATAAAAACAAAAATAGGTAATGTACAATAATACTATGTATGTATGTACAATAATACTATGTATGTATATAAAATTCAATTTTATATATATATATATATATATATATATATATATATATATATATATATATATATATATATTGTATATCCTAAGTGGAGATAATTGGTGACTGCCCAAGGTTGGCAGAGGTGTGATTCAGATATCTCAACAGCACATCTGATGAGAGAAGGAAGAAAGAAACCATTGGGTGTTACAGTCTACTCATAAAAAAACATGATACCAAGAATAAAATGAAACGAAATAATAAATATGAAAAACCTAAGAGAGGCTTGATTTCCACTTGTTAGAATGCCCGAGCGGCCATGGAGGCAGTAAGGAGAAATGCAAGAACGAGGAGCTAGACACATTTATTTTCTTTTATCAATTTACATACACCAACACCTACATCAACCCAGACATATTCAGACTGACCACTTATATACCTAATGGCCCGGATAATGAGCCGGACTATACCATTTAACCCAGGTAAAATCAGAGGCACATACATACCCATATCTACAGCAATATTTACACAACTCATCACCAGAAAATCTATATATAATCTTAACAACCATCACCATACCCACAGTAAATCTAATAACCACACATACCTATTTTACACCAGTTAAATACATATTTACACACCACGAACCCCCCTTTACCTATTCCCCCACTTGTCCTACTCCCTCCCGGAACTATTAAGGTGCTCGTGCCCCCGGGGAATTCTTTTGCCCGAACACCTCGGGAGACCGGACGACAAGCAGAGGTAAGTTTATGCTAATACACCCAATCTACAATTCACACGCATTGCGTTAGTCCTTTATCATTTCCTTCCGCCGCTATCGATTCATCAATCCAACGTCTCTTTCACAGGTGAACCACGAGGTGCGTTAGCCCCGTGTCCCTCCCCGTGATATGCTTCTTTCCGGACTGTAATGTACCGTCCATAAATACCTTTGCACCCATACCCGTGTGTGTTCCGTTTGTGCAACCTTCAAATATGTCCACTATTCAAGAGTCTTTTAAGCCACCCATACCAATAACTCGTCGGGTGAGCTAGTGACGGCGGCGCGTCGTCACACCACTATTCTGTACATGTATCATATACAATTCAATTATTTCTGAAATGCAAATTAGATTCAGTCTTATTATTTTTACAGTGAACTGCACTATAATATAACATATGGGAATGCTAAGTTATGAAGTATTAACATTACTGATGTGCACTTTAACACTGATGTAAAGTTTAACACTATAAACACACTTTAGACAATGTGAACTGTAACACAACAAACAGCCAGCCTTACAACTCTAATATATGAAGGTGTGGAAAAGGAATAACATTTTGACTGATTATTACAAGCAGAGCAAACGTTAGATAACCACATCAATAAAAATGTAGACAGATGTAAACACCTGCTGAACAGATCTAATCTTAATAATCTAAGCTAATCTAGTTACCTACATTATTATTTTGCATAACAGCTGTTAGGCCCCTCCATAACATGAATTGACGTTAAAACAAGCTAACGCTATTTATTGATTATCAAACCGGGTTAGGCTGAAAGTTACTATCATTCAGCAACAGACAAATAATTTCATGACATCATCTTTACTGTACCTCTGTCTTTGTCACGTTTTTCCTCCTCTTCTTTTCTTTTCTTCCTTCCCCGACACCAGAGAGTTTTGGTGTTTTCACATTATTATTGTCAATAACAAGGTGACGTCAGAAAACTGAGAGCAGGTACAGTCCAATCAGTCAGAGGAGGGGGGGGGCTTAGGAAAGTATTATTGTTATTATTATTTGATAGGCTTTGCTATTCAGTTAAATTAACGTGGGTATTTTTTCATATCAAGAAATAATAGTACCAACGAGTTTTAGTATAAGAAAAGTGAAAGTTACTCTTTTTTTTTTCTTCCCCCATTTGTGGCGCCCCCTGGATGGACGGCGCCCTTAGCATTTGCCATGGGCTGGCTCTGGTTACATTGGTGATATTGAGTAAACACTGATGTACAGGTTAGAAGTCAACATTGAAAAATAATGATGACAACATGGCAAATATACAAAGTTAGCGACAACCTGGTGAACATACAGGAGTATTTGACCTCTTAGGAGCCAGATGTTTCATATTTCACAAATTATATATTTATTTTTTCATTCATTCAATCATTCAACTGAATCACTGAACAAAACTGATGTTATCATGTTGTGTTCTCATAGAACCAAGACAGTACATGTCACGTTAAGTTCATTTTTAGCCATGATACGGATCTAGGGATGCCAATGTCAGTCAGTCCACAATTTGAGTCCGTAACAGAACAAAAATATTGGATATGAAATATATTATATATTCATATTAGATATATTGGGCTGGATCGGAACAAAATTTGGTACAGACATTCATGGTGCCAAACACAGTAAATCCCAACGTCTTTGATGAACTGCTAACTTTTCCTCTGGAGCCATCAGTTTGTCCAATACTTTTGTTGACAAAAATATACTAAATATACCTCCATACACCAGCCTAAGCTGTATTTTGTACTTTATGCTAATTATCTAATGCTAGCATGCTAAAGTAAGATGCATTATATCAGCCTAACCTCAGCATATTAGGTTTGTTAATATGTTGACACTGGAAATTAACCAGTAAGTGATATTTCACAAAGTCTTAACACAAAGATTTTCTAGTGAACCAGACGTCACAACCAGCCTTAGCTGGAAATGAGTCAGATAAGGCCATCTTCTGGGGAAGGTGCATCAAGATCATTATTACATCACAGACATCTTGCAACATGCAAATAACACCAGACTGGTACGCAATAACCACACACACACATCTACATGTACCAGAGAGTTTGTTATAACTCCATATTCTGTTGTGTTATGCAGGAGATGTCACATACTGGGGCTCATTAATCCTGTGGATCATAGCTTACTGCCAAAAAAATAAATAAAAAAATCAGTAGTTCATATTTTATTCTTGAAATGCAACCACAGTGTAAAAAGCTGCTGTGTCACGTTTTATGCCATTTACACTGTAATAGCATTGGGTGGAAGTGACCAGATAAACCGCTTTACCAAACAATCTTTTTTCTTTCTGTCTCTGTTGGACCAATTTACTTTAAACACACACACAGTTTTGTTGTGCTTTTGTGTGCACATCGGGCACTATCCAGACGACAATATAATTGCTGGAGAAGCAGATTTATTTGATTTGTATAGTTGTTGTCACAATTCATTGTGATTAGCTTAGAGAGACCTGTAAAGCGACTGGTTCAAAGAGTATTTATTAATCACTGTATACCCCTTCTGTCCTTAGCAGTGTTGGGCAAGTTACTCTAAAAAAAGTAACTAGTTACAGTTACTAGTTACTTCTCCCAGAAAGTAACTAAAGTACTTACTGAGTTACAAATTATAAAAGTAACTAGTTACTTTGGAAAGTAACTATTGCGTTACTTTCAAGTAATTTTTTAAATGCTCAAATGTGTCAAAGAATTTGGACCCCACCTCCACTCCTCTTTGACGGAACTTAAAATACATGTGCGTGTTCAATTATTTATGATAAATCTGAATATTATAATGAAATGGACACTTCATACAATACATAACAGAAATCCACAGTACACAAATCTAAACTATTTTAACGTTGCTGTGGGAAAGTGAGACTAGCATCCAATAAAATGTCATGGATTATTGTAGATATTATAATTACTATGTTTATAGAGTGGATCGATAAAAATAACACAATAGATGTTTTGGAACTTTTGATATTTATTGCACCTCAACAGGCCACAACTAAGCAAAATTAAATTATGCTTGTTAAGCAATGTACCAAAAAATAAATAATATATTCACTCTTTGTAGTTGGAAGAAGCAGTACTTTTGGACTATTCGCGCTCGCCATTCCTGTTTCTCGTTGACTCACATGAATGTCCGGTGTCATCTTTGTGTGTAAGCAAAGCAACACCCGCCCAACTCCACCTCTGATTGGCTTACCATGGAATTTTACTCAACCTCAGCCAATCGTCATCATTTATGCGATGTCTCGTGCCCCCGCCCTCACCAAGGATTAAGGAGGAACAAGAAAAATCTTTGCCGCTCGGCTTAGAGATCTAGTTGGTCTGATGAAAAACAGCTGCCTTCAATCAGAGTAACGCGCCGCATTTTTTGGCAGTAACGATAACGGCGTTATAATGATGGGAAGAGTAATCAGATAGATTACTCGTTACTGAAAAAAGTAACGCCGTTACTAACGCCGTTATTTATAACGCCGTTATTCCCATCACTGGTCCTTAGACCCTTGATAAGTCAAAACTCCAGCAAAAACCCTTTAAAGTCCGTGTAAAGGCAATTCTGAGATAAGAATAGTTGCTGAAAACGTGAAAAGACTTTGAACCATATATTACTGAAATGTGGAGTTAGAGATTGAAACAGTTTATCACCAGTTTTCAGTCCAGGATTTTGTGGGCGGTCCTTAAAGGGTGGCTCGATGACACGCTGAGGCCACCCTGAGCATACCCCTGCACCCCTAGCAGAGAGATAGAGATTAATTCATCTCAGCTCAGTGTTTTGAAGTTAGTCATGTCATTTTCTGAACTCATCTGACACGTTTAAGTCGCTTCAAAATGGCTGCTTGACTGCTCCCACGAGTGTGCGTGGCTTCAGCACGTTCAGCGGACATGGACCTCAGTCACACAACCGTCCTTCCACCATAGAAACCTGCAAAAGAACGGACTGCACAATAACACAAGTGGCTAAGATCGATTATGACTTGGATGATGATTTTTAATACTTTTTATACAACAAATCATCCAAGTGGTTGACTGGCACATTAGATAAAATGTTTGGACCAAACTCGCCCAAAAATTACCAAAAAGATCCTCTACAGATTTTTAGTGAGTGCACAATATAAAACCAAAAAAGTGCCTACATTTGTTTTAATCTTGCATTGTTCCTGTAGCACTTAACTGTTTGTCTTAAGTTCGTAATACCTGACCCAGAATTTGGATAAACGCGTCAGCTAAATTACTAAATGTAAATGTAAAAACCTTTCAAGAATAACATGTATATCTTCTGTGCAGCAGTAGGTGTTTATTGTGCTGTGTTCATTGTGTGTGTGTTTATTCTTAGTCTGTCACAGACCTCATTTTCTTCCTGCTCTGAGCCAGACAATACAGCTGCCATCACCAGCTATCTGTGGGGACTGAGATATGCAACACAATGCAGTAAGCCGATGAGTCACACCAACAGACTTCCAACAGTTTCACTGTCGAAACTCGCCTCAACTTCTTCTTCTTCGTCGCATCAAGGAGAAACTACGGTGGCCACAAAATGTGAGAAAAACACAAAAGGTTTTGTCTAAAATTAGTGTTTGGGTTACTGTAGAAACATGGCGGTCCCACATGGGGGGTCGAAGAGGACCTGTTATGTTTGTAAATGTTAAAGTGTCATTTTAATCATTTTAAAATAACAAATAAATCTTATTTTCAGGTGATTATACACTGATAAAATTATAGCTATTTCTATTTCTGTCGTATTCTGAAAAAAGACCACCCTAAAACTGATTCACTCGACTTGTCACTGCTGTGCTATAATAATGACATACACTGACACATTGTATGTGTAATGTCTTATTTACACACCCTTTAACTCACACCCACCATGTGATAAAGTGTCATATACACACCGCTTTCTGGGAGCGACTCAGCTGAAGAAATGCAGCCACATGACTTCATTACGTCTGTTCAGCCTAAGCTCATTCCTAATTAAAACAGAGATGAGACGAATTTGTGCCCATGTGGCAGGTGTGCACCAGGTGCCTTCTGGCAAACACTGGTAACAGACAGATATGTCAGTATCATCCACACAGAATGGCACCAGGGGGATAGCTTGGCAGAATATGGAAGAAGTAGAATATAATATTCATAAGTATGTTTTAATCAGTGTATATATCACCTGAAAATAAGAAAGGAGTGGGTCCTCTTCTGGTTACCTCACTGCTAGATGCCACTAAATCCTACACACCTTCAAATGTCAGCTTGCTAGACAGATACAATATTTAATCTATACCCATCTAGACATACACTGTACATTTGATATGAGTGCTCCACAAACCTAGAATTGTATTTGTATAAGACTGGGGATCTTGCAAATACAGATTTTTTTTTTTAAAAAAAGGGTCAAACTGATGCAGCAGAAGTTGAGTTTTTAGTCTTTTGTACAACTTGTAGTGTGGATCAACCTCCAAAAACACTCGAGCTAGAGCCTACACAACTCCCTGATGTTGGATTCTACATTTTTAATTTTACATATTACAACTGTTCTCACAATCTGTGTGGTATAAATAGCGACTTGCCTTTGAAATGTAGGATCAACACAGTGCATGCTTTCAATATGTGCCATGTCTCCTTTATGCATTTATGCTCACAGAGACAGTAGAAACCATTCCTGTGACAAACTCCTGACTGATCAAAGTGTCACACTGAGCAAAAGAGCAAACATTTTTCAGAGTAAATATGTGCCCTGGTGAGAGTTTATCTGTATGACTAGACAGACTAACAGTGTTTGTGCTTCAGTGTGATGCCGAGCAGTGGAATGCTGGGACGGTCATGTTTCGGGAAAGCAAGGTCCTTGACTCACCATAGCCTTTCAATCACACCAAAGTGTAAACTGACTGACACACTGATGGACATGGACTGATAGTGCAATGCATTTCATTGGTCTATCTTTCTTCTTTAATTGTCATACAGTCAGTGTTAGTAGAGGTCTGTGTTGGACAAATTAAGAACATGGACTCACATCCTTATTCTTGTAAGATATGATATGAAAGGTCATCATGGGAGGGGAACAAGGCGTGGGAAGCCCTTATCCCTGTCATGCATATGGAGGAGTTTAGCACATGTAGCCTTGCTAAGTTCAACTCAATTTTGTAGAATTGCAGTTCATTTGAAAGTTTGCCATGAAATAGGCCTGTTTGAGCAACCAATGGCGGCTGAATGCATTTATTTTTATCGCCAACACAGAAGGGCTGGTGCTAATTTTGGACCCTGCTACCAACATTCTTAGTAAACATCTGTCTGAGAGTAGATGGACAGTACAAACAACATTTGATATCACTAGCAAGGAGCACGGCATCAACGGATGAGATTGAGAGGTTTATTAACAAAATCAAAATGCCAAATGTGCTCAGATCTTGAACTTCGGGATGCGGCTGCGTTGTGGGGAGCTCTGGTGGGGAATCTGCCGTATCGCTCGGGCACGACGGACCCCTCTAGGATCCTGTGGAGAGTAGAAGGAGAGTAAGAAGTACAAGAACAGAGGGGGTGAGGAGGCAGAATACAAGAGCGAAAGAGGAGGACAGTGTATTTATGGTTAATGCTGGCAGAGGTGCGATTGAGACGTGTACAGGCTCCTGAAACTCTGCTAAAAGCTTCAATAAAAACCTTTAATTTTTAGTATTAGTTGTATTGATGATAAATAAAAGCAAGATGGAGCAGTTTGATGAAAAGTTCAACTTCTGACCACTGTTGGAATGAAACCTGCGGTAGCACTCCTTACATGGTGGGAGTAGCAGTCTGTTGCTGAAGGAGCTGCTTAAGGCCCCCACCCAGAGGAGTTGTTCATGATGGATGTCGTCTTTTCTAACATCCTTCTCTCACACACGTCCTCTATGAAGTCTAGAGGGCTCTCCAGGACAGAGCTTGCCCTCTTGACCAATTTGTTGAGTCTTTTTCTGTCCCTCTCTGTACTTCCCCTCCCCAGCAGCAGATGACTGCACAGAATATAGCAGAGTCCCACACACTCCAAAAGACCTCAGTCTCTTCTTCTTCCATATTCTGTATAGAAAGAAAATATGTTGTGATCCATGTTTTAACAGACATGCACACCTTTACAGAGCCCACCATCAGATTCGCATTGAAAGTGTTACTGATTATTCCATCGATCCATAGCAGAGCAAAGGTTTTGAGGCCATTCCAGTGTTGAGATGTGGCTCAAAACCCACAGTATTTGTTCTGTGCAAAAAAGATAATGGAATTCAGGAAAGTTAATATTAGGCTTCAACAATCTGATGAGAACAAATCATTGGAGTTGTTCATGATGGATGTTGTCTTTTCTAACATCCTTCTCTCGCGCACTTCCTCTATGGAGTCTAGAGGGCACTCGAGGACAGAGCTGGACCTCTTGTTTATTTAGTCTTTTTCTGTCCCTGTGGGGTCAAAGTTAATATTAGGCGTCAACAATCTGATGAGAACAAATCATTGGGTCTTTTCAGGGTTAGTATTCCTGGCAATATTACCTCGTGTTTCCTTCCTGAGCTTTGGCACGACAGCTTTGTTGCACGACACTAACTTTGTAAGACATCCAATTGATTTGAATAACACAAGCTGGTCATCATAATCTTTGGTGAACCTTAGGACAAACACACTTCACTTACATTGGAATCAGTTAGAGGAAGCAATAACTATAAATAGCTCTTTTTTACACTGTGTTATTAAATACCTTTCTAAACTGAAAATATTGTGACAAAAAAGTTAGTAAATAGTAAAGGTAAAATAAAGGTTCATGGGTTTGCATACTCCTGATGGTACACGTTGTGCTTTTGAAACTTTCTTTTCATGATGTGTTGTTCAGCAATCGACTGTTATCAACCTTAAAAGATAATTGCGGTAGTGGTTTCACTTCAGTTGATGATGATTTCCAGAAACCGCATATTTTCTTTTGAAAGCACAGTTTCTTCCGGTGGCCTTTTAGTTCCTCCTTGTGACCTTTCAGTTTCTTTTTGATTGTATTGTGGCTGCAGGACAGCCAATTTCCCCTGTATTACTTCCGTTTCCTTTAAGTGGACCGTTCAAAATCCACCCCAATAGGGTTCGGACGGCATAGGGACAATTGTCACGGCTGTCGATGATTTGCCAAGGTTCCAAGAAATTTCAAAAGGTCAACCTCTGCGTCAAGTTTGGGAATCTTAATCCTATTCAAGCATGGCAATTTTCTTAGATCTTCAGTTACAGTGTTTTCTTTGGTTACAGGCTTTAGTTGCTGAGTATAAACTTCAGGCAAATCCAAAAAGTTGTCATCATCATAACCAACAAACTCTTGAAGAAACCTTGCACTCTCTGACCTTATTGGTGGCCAGGTTGCGCCCTTTTCCATATAAACTGCTGTAATCTTTATACCAGGGTGTTCCTTTATTAGTCGTCTGGCATGTGATAGCAGCCTCTAACCAGTTCTCTCGGCTGCCCCCTGGTGAAGTGTACGAGGTAGTACTAGCAATCTAGGTGATTACTGAGCTTCCTTGTTCAAGTGTCATGATAAAAGATCCATATTGAAAGGGGTCACATTAAATATCGGTATTACTCTTGGTAGAATAGATGCTGTTGAATTAGCTGGGTGGTAATTACCGTTTGCTGCTGAATGATGTCAGCTAAGTTCTGAACATCATTTCCATTTGAAGTCGAGTTGTGTGAGTCCTTTGGTGCTTTAAAGCTAATTTAACGCCACGTGACCGCTGTCGTTAGTCACACACTGTGCCTTTTGATTTACTTCTTTACTTACAAGTTTGTGTTAATATATTGTTACTTTATTGATTTTAACAGTTAAATACACAAACATAGATTTAAAATGGCCTTGTCAATGTTCAAACTATCTTCCTCTTGATATCACTATTGAATTGTATCATCATTGATGCTTTATTCACCTGGCATTCATGCCAATATGACACAATGAACTGAACTGTGAGTGTACGGTCTGATGATGCAATGCAACACAGGCCCACAGCCACTGGGATTTTTTTCTTCTTCTTAGTGCTTGGAGCAGACTCTAGTCTCTGACTATGAAAGTGGTAGATAGGGTGACATCTAGTGGCAATACGGTTACTTCTACAGGACACAGCATCTGAGTTTAAGCCAAACCACAAATTTAAAAAGGCACAGCAAGACACTTTCAAAGACCATGTGATCCCAAATCCATCCGAGATGTTTATATGAAGTCCAAACATTTGCAAGACTGCATTAATTTTGTTCCTTTGCATTTAGTATGTGGCATCAAGTGTGCTCTTGCCTGGACTTCCCCTTTTTAATGTCAGGAAAATTTGAAGCTTCAAGTGCATTGTTAAATTATTTAATAAGAAAACACAGTTAAATCAGTTTTATCAATTTTCATTTAAAGAACATAATATCAAACATACAAAAATATTAATTTTTGTCAGAGTAAGACTGGAAATTGTGAACTAAAAAGACTATGAACTGAGCAGTTATTGGTTAATGAGTCTCTCAGCTCTCTGATGGTGGAGGAGCAGCCCTGCGCACAGCTTTAGCCAGGGCTTGTTGGATGACTGGGTACAGTTTATAGCATCCCTCAATGCAGGTCCGAACCCCAGCTGTCAGAGTCTCTTCAGCCATTTCCCCATCCGACTGCAGCCCTGAAATCTGGTTCAAGCTGGGGAGGAAGGCAACAGTCAGTCCACCCTGGTTCTCGCCGCTGACTGAGCTGCAGCTGTTTTCCTCCACAAAAGACGGGTCAACCACATAAGAGGCGCCATCCTGACGGATCGAACAACCGAGCACCAGATCGTACATTTCGATCCCCGCATCTGCAAGAGCCAGAGAAGCACATGTGACGGCATGGGCCAGAACTGAACCGCTGTTCTCAAGAACCATCACGTTGACCTCGATCTGAGAGCGGGGATATTTGTGGAGGCACAGAGCCGGCTGCAGACTCTCATGCAGCATCAGGGAGAGGTCCTTGTCCTGACTCCCCTGAATCCAGGAGCCTCGCTCCGGGCAGGAGAATGGAGCAAAACGCATGTCGGTAGTCAACCTGGATAGACAGAGAAAGACAGTTTTGTTGTCTTGATAAACTGATCCTATAAGTACCAATCACAGACGCATCAGTGTCCACTTCAATCTCTGACTCCCTCCGGACTCGAAGCAGCTAGTACCAAAATCTGCTTTACTACTACGGTTTCTTCAGATCACATTAGGGATACCTGGGAGTTCTGGGAAGAGGCATCCATTCACTGTTGTTCTATTAACTCATGCTACAGGCTGATTCAGTACAAGATGATGCATAGATTACATTACTCAAAAACAAAACCGCATCTTCCCATCAGTGTAGTATGTGTCTCAGTCTCACACAGCTTTTAGACTGCAATCATTGAGTGGCTCTCGTTCAGCCTAAACACGACCCGGCCATCTTTGGATGCTCTGCAGAAACTTTAGAGCTACCACACAACGTGCACATTGCTTTGCAACACGGAATGGTGGTTGCTAAGAAACTTATTCTCCTGACCTGGAAGTCTCCGTCACTCCACCATGCTTTGCACATTGGCTTAAGGAAATGTTGTCTATTATACAGATGGAAACAACTCTGCACCTGCGTCTGCACAAACCCAACGCATGAAATAGATTTGAGAGAACAGTGGCACAGTGTCATATCATCCAACACTTGCTGGCTATATAACCGAGTATGGTGCTGGATTTAATTCATTTATTCATGTAATTTTGCCCTCGCTCCTCAGACATTGATATTGTGATAACTTTAACCATTTTGGACTTTTTTTATGCTCTTTTAAATAAACACTGTCTGCATAAAAAGTTGTAAACTATACATAAAGTATATATAAAAAAGAAGCTCCATGATACACCTCACAGTATATTAATGCTTTAACACAGGGGTGTCCAAACTTCTTTTAAAGAGGGCCAGATTTGACAATGCGAAGATGCCGGGGGGCCAATACTAACATTTTAAAAATGAAAAAATTACCAATAAAAGTTACATACAAATGCACTGTTCTGCGACAATTTTGTTTTCATTGTCACAATTATCTTTTTTTTTTTTTTTAAATGACAGATGTCACCAAACCTAAGCCAATCAGGCGTGAACAAATCTAAAAACCAGTTCTTCCTTTCTTTCACATTTGAAGTCAGATAACAAAGAATAAATTGTGTGGAATACGTTAAACTTGCATGAAGTTGATAAAAATCTTAACCTCATGTTCATTTTAAACATGACTTATTATGAGTAATGCAAAGTCTGTTAACATTTAAGTTTAAAATGTATCACTCTTGCTCTTCTCTTTCACAAAATCGTTCAGAAAGTAATATTTTGTGTCACATAACAGCAGCAGTTATGTCCTTAAAGGTTCAAATGCTTCGTTATGTCAACCAAAAAAAGCCAAATCTTCCAGCCATACAGTATTTGACAATCCTAACAGGCCATAAATAATACATTATAAAAATGAAGCTTCGGCCGCATGAAATCTGACCGCGGGCCGTGATTGGCCCCCGGGCCGTACTTTGGACATCCCTGCTGTAACACCACTTACAGCTAGGGAGCTAACATTTAGCATAACACAGTCTTTGCATTGTGTTTACTGTGCTGCAGATGAATAAATAAGTAAAAATAAAAGAATACAATTACAGATAAATCCCCACACACCTTCCACATTTCATATCGGTCTCATCTTTCCGCTCTGTTTCTCTGGGGCCGTAAACGCAGCACATCAGCTTGGTGTTTCCAGCCTCGATGTACGCGGAGCCTTTAGCCTGGCTCACCAGACCGCACCGGACAAAAACGGGCCGGACGTCCACTTGATCCCGCTGCCGACCGTCCGCTCTGGGGCCGTGCGAGGAGGGGAGAACACCCGCCGGTTTGCACGCAAACAGAGACGGGCTCTGAGACACCTCCGGGCCGCGTACACGTTTGGTGTCGGTCGGCATGATGGAGCGATGTGAGACGAAACGACAGCAGCGTGTTAGCGATGTGTCGGTCGTGAACGAGCCGGTTCAAAGAGCCCGTGCTGTGGAATTTTCCGACTCCCCCTCAGAATCTGACTCCCCTTCGCGTGAACGCGCATGCACTGCAAGCATTTCATTCTCTTGTCAATTTACGGATTTTTGGTTTAAATATGATCACTGTAAACAATCTTACACATTCTTTTCTGTTTACTGCAAGACAAACAACTATAACAAATAGGCTTTATAGCCCAGTAAATCAGCATTTCAATGGTTTTATGATAGATTTCATTTCACTTAGTTTCGTTTCGCAAGTTTCATAAAAAGAAATTCAAGTCTCCTCTTACGCTATATTAAACAAGGTATTAGGCTACCAAAAACAACACACATGAAAACTGTGTATCCAACAGTCAATAACTGTCCTTTTTAAAAAGTTTTTATAGGTGTTTCAGAGAGTTACAGGGGTCTGTAAACACAATGAAAACAATTGGCTACAGCAATTTATTGATATTAGAAAATGTAATTTTTAGTTTTGAATATATAGAAAGGATGTATTTAATCATTTAAATGATATATGCGTACAAATACAAATAAGTCAAAACAGTGCTAAATTTGGCTGAATTATTAAAGGTATAAGTGGTAAAATGAAGAGCCGTTTGGGAGCCGAAAGAGCCGACTCTTCTTGGCGAGCTGAGTCAAATGAACCGACTCCCTAAAAAGAACCGAACTTCCCACCACTACAGCGTGCGTGAACTGGTCCACCACAAAACCTGTCAACCCCCTTCTAGAAACACAAAACGAACAGCAATGGTTCCGCTATTGCGTGGCACTTATAGACGTAAATATCTCTATCTGTGATTAATACATGCACGTGTGGCACTGAGAGAAACTACACGAGGGATTGATCATTTTTAATATGCGCAACAATGAGCGTTATGTTGATTATTTGTCGCAATTTATCACAAAATTGTCGATTCATCGCATGATGACTGTGCCAGAAACACCAGAACTTATAAATACAGCAACTATAAATTAATATTTAATTAAAACATAACTTAAATTTTATTTACAAACATATAAATAAACATATTTCTTTATAAAAACAGAGGAAATATATATATTGACACCGGTGTCTTCATTGCATCAGCCAGGGGAAGGGAAGCTCGTGCCACTGATGTGGCGGGCTCGCCTATGATTGACAGTAGGCTTTGTCCAATAGAATTTGAGATTTGCCAACGTACCGGTGCGGCCGGACCAATCGGCGGCCGCCGTGGGCGTGTTCACTGGCTCTGTGCTGTCTTTTTGGTGTCGAGCAGCGTGGGCTAAAGCAGTGTGTTTGAGGAGCCGTAACTGGTTCATTCTGCGAGAATAGCGACTTCTGTGAGTATAATAAGTCACCCAGGTGCTGTTAGAATAAATAACGTTTAGTGTATCATTCAGTAAGTTGTGTTTTTGGTGAGAGAAACGTGTTAAAATGTGTCTTTAAGGCTGATTGAGGTAGCCTGTCTGGCTAAGATTTAGCTTGCTAGCGTCAGCTTGCCCAACACAGCAGTTTAGCCGTATCAGCTGATGATATATAACGCAGCATGTCGGTTTTTAGGAGTCATTTTAAGAGGAATGATGTGTGACATGACTGGCATTATTTGATGGAGCTGTTCCCTGCGTGCTTGTTTACAGCAGAGGCGTAAAGGTGGCATGGGAGAATGAGTTTTGTCAGCATGAGAAAAGAAAATTGATCCACTGAGACTTAATGTGAGACCTGCGGATATAACTCATTTTAGTGTGTGTGTGTGTGTGTGTATTTGTGGGAACAAACAGGCCTCCCAGTGGTAAAAGTCACCAAGATACAGGTGCAGGTGGCAAAACACACAGAGGGCAGCTCTCCACTGAGTAACTTAAGAGTTTGACATACATTTAAAGAGCAGAGATGAAGTTTGATCATGTCCGTGTCGATCCTTGAAAGTGCACAAACTTCCCTTTTGTTCCCGTACTCGTCTTCTGTCAGTTATTGGATCCTGTTTTCTGTCTCGTCTGCAACACGGAGGCTTTAAAATTTCCATCCCATCACCCCGACGTCTCTCCTCTCTCTCTCTCTCTCTAGTTGCCATCAGGGTGATTTCGTAGTCAGGATGGGGACGGTTGGCTGTTTACCGTCCGTGTGCTGGCCCCAGAAGAGCTGAGGGGAACCAGCTGTGTGGTTTCCTTTGCCACCGATGGGGAGTTTAACTGTGCTGCCTTTTAATTAGGCTGCTGTGTTCTTTGTGATACTGTAGATATGGTTGTTTGTTTATAAGTCCAAAAATATTTTTAATTGAATTCAAAACCTTCAAGGGTATTTTAAAGGCTTTTGGGTGTCTCTCTCTAAAGCTTTAGAGTTGAGTGTCGCTTGAATTGTCATCGAATGAGGTTTTTATGATCAAGTTTATTTGTGTAATGTCTCAATGAGTTTAACAGGCCCACGTCAGCCCCCACCCAGCCTTCGCTCTCTGAGCAAATTAGGGAAATGGCACACAAAATGGAATAAACCTGAATTTCAAGTTCATTTTTTCCTGCCTTCTTTCACGGCTGCTGCTATCCGCCACTCTAGGTACGTCTTGGCAGCTGTAAGTTTTAAACACGACTGAAGCTCCACCTGACAAAACTCAGGTTTTACACTCTGTATATCCTTCGCGAGCATCTGTTGCAGCGGCGGGTGCACTGAATACATTCAGTACATACATTCTTCTTGCTGTTAATTTAAATGATGCAGCGATGGCACACTGCAGCAATACGACAATATTATGCTGTAACGCACACAGATCCAAAACTGCTCTGTCAGAATCTGTTGTCGGTTTAAAAGCGGCGCCCTGCAGCACCAAAAGCCTCGCCTGCCTCACAGGATTCCTGAGTTGTCGTTGGGTTTATGAGAAGAGCCAAAGGCCAGTTTGTTGATGGGAGGTGTCAGAGACATCTCTGCTATGGTTGCTTGTTAGGACACACACACCTTCTTAAGCTGACTTGATTATAGGCTGTAGGGGAGGGGTTACGGACTAGAACAATGTGATGCTTCGTATTTGCAGTTTCCAGTTTCCCTCCGGTCGTTTTCTGCCTCTCTCTGTTTTAGATCTTTTGTAAGATGAATCTCTTTTACTCTGGTTGTATAAACCAAGAAATTGGAAGATGTCGCCTTTAGGCTTTGGCAAAACAATTTACTTTAACTCTCATATTTAGCACTCTAAAGAAGTGTAAACAGTTGTAACGGACGTTTTAATTGTTGACAAATGGCTGACTTGCTGGTTTAACTGCTGTCATGCACTCTATGACCAGACAATTTCACAGTGATCTTACTCACTGTAGACATTGAAAAATTGTTTCAGAGTCTTGTGTTTTCTTTGCCCCGAGAGACAGATCACACATTTTATAAAAAAAAAGAGCTCCACATAAATGTATTCTCTGTGATGGCATTTCTTAGTCAAGCTTTGTAACCTTTGGATGCCGCGATGGAGCGCTGTGACAGAAAAACACCAACCACTGGTCACAGCAGCTCACGCAGTTCTTGTTCATGTTATTTTTTTTTTTTAAGGGTGCAGCTCAACTGCAGTTAGTTGTCACACTGAAGAGTGTAACCAGGTTTGTATAACAACAATAACAGTTGTTGTCGGGCCTGACTCGTTGGACAAGGCGACTGAGTCTTTAACCTCTCTGGTCCGTGCCCTGCAGACGTTCTATAATGGCCAAGTTAGCACTTGCTCAGTCCAATCAGGACGTCAGATTTGGGCAGAAATGCAGTGAGATTTCACGCCTGAGTTGACTGATGTCTGCAGGCTTTTTGTTTCTGCACACAAGAACATTAGACGCAGAAAAGGCACAATTAATTTCAACATCTCAAACACGTTTTGTAGCCCTATAACTGGCCTCGTTGCTGATAGCTGAAGTTACCACATGTTCAGACCAGTTAATCGGACATAGAGCTAAATGGCAGCTGCCCGTGAGAGCTGCCTATTTCAGCATGTCGTGGTTACATTATTAATCTTCTTTGTGTATCTTTCTTCAGTCAGCTGATTCAGAATGGACTCCTCTTTGAGTGCAGCTCAGATCCGCGAGAAGTTCATCGACTTCTTCCGCCGCAATGAGCACAAGTACGTCCACTCGTCATCCACCATCCCGCTGGACGACCCCACGCTGCTTTTCGCCAATGCCGGCATGAACCAGGTACGCTATCCACGCGTCTCTACGTCTTTCCCAAATATCTGCGCCTCTCTCCTTCAGGCTCGTTTGACTCTTTCGCTTCTTGTACCGCTCCTTCTTAGTTCAAGCCCATCTTCCTCAACACCATCGACCCGTCCCACCCTATGGCCAGGCTGCACCGTGCCGCCAACACCCAAAAGTGTATCCGTGCAGGAGGTAAACACAACGACCTGGACGATGTGGGTAAAGACGTTTACCATCACACCTTCTTCGAGATGCTGGGCTCCTGGTCCTTTGGGGACTACTTTAAGGTATTACGCTGTCTTCCTTTTCAGTTGTGTCACCTTCCAATTATAACCTGTGCTACAGGTGCTATAACAGTGCTACATGTTTTCAGGCCGATGCTGATAACAGTATTTGAGAGTTTATTCAAATGGTGACACTGTTTCTAAATGACCTCCAACCTAGTTTGGCATTTCTGTGCTGCAGTTTCTTTTCTACTTCTCAGCCAGCTTGTACGCCTGTACTGACACTGTGTTTGCAGTAAGCTAATATTGACCGGTATCTCGACTGGCAGACTTATTGGTTTGGCTCTACTTCCAGCTTTATCTGCTGTAGTGCCCTTTATTTTGATATGAAGACAACGTGGTAAACTATATTCAGAATGATATGATTAATTCAGAAAGGATGATCATTTTGGTCAAATCTGGAATTTTCTCCTGCTGACGTGATGCAGAAAGTGACCTGCGTTAGGAGAGCAAAATCCATGGAGAATAATTCTTCATAAAATCGACACAAACACATTTTAAGTCACATCAAGAAACCTTTTTCCCAGGACAATATCAAATCTGAAATGCGTCCACACGCTGAACTGGTGGATGGTTCCACTGTTCCACCATAGCCTCACATGATGGCTGTTCTGCTCTGTCAGCATGGCTCATTCAGTGTAGAGAAACCATTAATAAATGTCAGTTAATGTTCGATAATTAACTTTAAATAAATCAATTTAGAATCATAAACAATAACAGCGTTAGCTTCTTACGTGAGTCTGATTTTCTTCACCTCATCTCGTCCTCCCACCTTCTCCTTCCTCTGCAGCAACTGGCCTGTAAGATGGCTATGGAGCTGCTCACCCAGGAGTTTGGCATTCCCATTGACCGTCTGTATGTCACCTACTTCGGGGGTAACGAGGACGCAGGCCTGGAGCCCGACCTGGAGTGCAAACAGATCTGGATCGACCTCGGGTGAGCTTATCTCTTGGAGATGAAATGTATTGGCGTTTGCTTCAGGGGATTCTTTGAGCAACATTTATTCAGCACAGCCTGCTGCGAATTATTTTTTATCCCTTGCATTACTCCTGGGAGTACCTGATACCTCCTGAATGAATCATTTACTGCTCCCTTTTTATAGATGTTGCATTTGTGTCTCCACATGAATGCTGTTTATCTTCCCCTGTTTAAAGTAATTGCACAATGTTGTGATCATTCCCTAAGGAACTGCTTCTTCCAGTCCCTCCGAGCCACCACCACAACAACAGCCTAGAACAGCCTCTCTCCATTTCTCCACCTCTCTCATTCATAAATTTAACGCTTTCATTTTCCCCACTTAGCATCTGACTTTCTCTGATCCTTCCTTCTCTCTCTCTTTTATATAAAACACAGTATATAAAGTATTTAATTAATAAATAAATGAATAAATTATAAGGAAGTTGTATGAAAGTAATACAATGTCAGTGGGTTAATATTCATATCATGTCAAATAAGTTATTGAAGCTCAGTCGATTTAATTAGATCTTCTCTTTCTCTCAGGATGGAGGAGGCTCGCATCCTGCCAGGCAGCATGAAGGATAACTTCTGGGAGATGGGAGACACCGGCCCCTGCGGCCCCTGCAGCGAGATCCACTACGACCGCATCGGAGGGAGGGACGCCTCTCACCTGGTGAACATGGACGACCCCAACGTCCTGGAGATCTGGAACCTGGTGTTCATCCAGTTCAACAGGTAAGGAGGGACAGTGATCAGAGCATGTTGGAAGATTTTAAAGTGGAAAGTACATTTAGGATGTCTGTCTGCATTGGTCCATACATTTTTTTAGAAACAAAGGTGCATTCAGAGATCAACTAATTAAGAGAATCATTTTTGTTTGTTTGTTTCATTCACACATGAGCACTTTGATTATTTACAGTTGTTCTGACCGGGCACGTCTCCGTCACGCTGTTTTCGTCCGTTCTCCGTGATTTCAAGCCCCATCGGAAGTGTTTCAGAAGCGTTTTGCCCGCCAGCCTTTGTTTACTTGCTCCAATTTGGTCGTTTTCTTGGTTTATGTGCTTTTTAAATATGAAAATATGCCACATAGTTAAATTGTTTCCCTTTTGGCTGTTATACTGAAAATCGACTGGATTCTCTATGCCGTTCACTCCGGCCAGCTCGAGCTGAACAGCCGCGTATTCTCCGGAGTCGAGCGGAGAGACGCTTCTCAAACCGACCGCGGCAGGCCCGGGGGGGATTTTGAAACGCTGACTAGAACGGCCGTGTTTAGCAGCGGTGGGCGCGGTGCATTTGTGCCCGGTGGAATTTAAGGATGAGATTTAACACAATTTGATACCTCGTGGGGTAAATGTTAAATCTTTCTGGGAAATTGCTCTTGTTTACACCTCCACGATCATGATCGTGGTTTTGAGGCAAAGAAGGCAGTAAAAACAAAAAGTGGCAACCTGTGCTTGAATGTAACGGTCACTTCATTTCACTTGTTCATTAATGACGAGCTGCTAAAATTCATTGAATCGGATGGAAAAGCATCTCTGTTTTAACTTATTCATCTGGGAAAATTCCTGCATTAATGTGCGAGTGCACATGCATGTTACCATAGTTACCATGTTATTTGCATAAATACATACATGGGTTGCTTATAAATGTTTTATAAGATTGCATACTCGACCATTTCAGCGATCAGCAGATGAATTTTAAAGCTGTTCTCCTATAGTTGGTTTGTTTTAATACCACAACTGAGTGGAAGAGATCCACCTTGATTCAGTCGGGCTGTTTGTTTCTCTCCACAGATCAGTTTACAGCAAACAATCTGGATTCTCTGATGTTATCGTTGTTGTTGGGAATGTTGCGTTCAGTCGAAGGTTTCTTCACTGAATAGTTATTTTTGTTCACTAACAGTTATGTGAACAAAACAAAGCCTCACTCTGCATTCAGGCTTGTAACCAGTTCAGCGGGTTGCATAAATAACGTTGGTCTGCTTTGTTACGGCCACATACCTGAACGTAAATCCACCCATAACTTAAGATCAGCTGATCAGCTGGAATTCGGACACACCTTTATCGTCTGTTTTGCATCATAGAAACAAAGAAGTTGACCGTGTACAACCTCAATCTGGTTTCCTAACAGGGTTTTAAATATTTTTAATATCATGTCTGAAGACTCAGACACAGTATGAAAAACCTGACAACAAAAGTGCATATGCTTATTTATTTATTTCTTTATTTAAATGTGTGTTTGTCCCACCCTCCTCAGAGAGTCTGAGACGGAGCTGAAGCCGCTGCCTAAGAAGAGCATCGACACAGGGATGGGTCTGGAGCGCCTGGTGTCCGTCCTGCAGAACAAGATGTCCAACTATGACACCGACCTCTTCGTCCCATACTTTGAAGCCATTCAGAAGGTACTGAGAGCCCCACATTTGTGCAACTGAATGAAAGTGGAAACACAAGAGGGAAAAACTCACTTGTCAGCGGGTCTAATTAGGTCACACACTTTATTTTCTTTAGAGCCTGAAGCAGTTGGTTCCACAGTAGTGACAGTTCGCTAACACGACTGTAACATCGAACAAACATCAAAATTTTTGGCTGAATTTTGGTTTTGCCCAAGAATCGAATAAGTGGGATTTGGTGCTATTTGTTGTTTCTGACATTTGACATTAACAGTTAACTGTAACAACGATTCAGCCTTCATGCACTGGATGATCTTAACACCAGGTGCTATGATTGAGAGCCAAAGAGATGTCAAAACACTGTAGATCGTTGTAAGTAATGCATATTTGGTTAAAACATCAACTGTTTCTGCCAATTCAAGTGGTTGTATGAATACATGCTTGGTCAAAACTTGTCGAAAAAAATGTTAGTCTAATTCCCGGACCAAACCTTTGTAACAATATCTGTTTTTGTATCATCAATACTGTTAATTACTGCCCAGTTAAACAGTTGGTAACATGGTGGATCAGAAATGAAAGGTGTGGGGGCGGTGTTTGGCTCAGTTGGTGGAGCGGCTGCCCCATGTGCGAAGGCTCGGTCCTTGCTGCGGGGGCCCAGGGTTCGGGTCCGGCCCGTGGCGCTCTCCTGCGTGTCGTGAAGAAATGAAACATGTGAACCATCGATCTAACACGCACTTTTTGTTTCAGGGCACAGGCGCTCGACCTTACACCGGTAAAGTAGGCGCCGAGGACGCTGACGGTATTGACATGGCCTACCGTGTGCTGGCTGACCACGCCCGCACCATCACCATCGCCCTGTCAGACGGCGGTCGGCCTGACAACACAGGAAGAGGGTGAGACGAACATTTTGGAGCATCACAAAGCTAAAAGAAATATCCGCGTAGACGTCACACTGTGTTCATTTACTGTTTTTGATTTTGAGAATTAGTTTCGATACTGACAAACACACGATAGTTAGTTCAGCACACGTTAACGCTGCAAAACTGTTGTCTTCTAAACTCTGATTTCTGGCAGCACAGCTGTAAAGGAAATGTTTTGCAGCTCATGTCTAAGACTTGTTGTTTCCGTCATGTTTAGCTACGTGTTGAGGAGGATCCTGCGTCGTGCAGTCCGTTATTCCCACGAGAAGCTCGGAGCCCAGAAAGGCTTTTTTGCCTCTCTGGTGGATGTGGTGGTCAATTCCCTGGTGAGATATTGTGCAGATAGTGTGCAAGATACCCTGTACTGTCCTTTACTCACTGTAAAAAGACGCACATTTATCACTATTTAACACAAGAGTGACTTCTAACATCCGGTTCATGAAGTTATAAATGGTGACATTTATGTTTCTCTCTCTTTTCAGGGCGACGCGTTCCCGGAGTTGAGGAAAGACCCAGATATGGTGAAGGACGTTATTAATGAGGAGGAGGTGCAGTTCCTCAAAACCCTCAGCAGGGGGCGCCGTATCCTCGATAGGAAGATCATGAGCCTCGGAGACTGCAAGACCATCCCAGGTGAGAGGCGCTTAACGAGAGGCGTTACCACACGTCACGTGTCCTCGTGCTGATGATTTGAGTGGAGAGAGAGAGAGAGAGCGCTCAGGTTTATTTTTAGATATATGCAAATAAACAGTTTCCAAAAATCTGTTGTAACACTGATATTGTACCAAGTTCAGTGCACCATTTTTGTTTTAAATCATCCTCTTTAATCCACTTTTACTCTAGTTTTTTTAATCCAATCAGTGTGTTCATTCATCCCTCCGTTCATTCATAGTTGTGTGTTTATTTTTAGCTCTTTGATCAGCGTCCTCGTTTTTAGATGTCTATTTCTATCTCTACCCTGTAAATTGGACTAGTAGCTGAGAGCAGCTTGAAACCAGAGTCAAACTCCTCGTGTGTACACAATAAATCTGATTCTCTTCCGCACATCCAGGTGACACTGCATGGCTGTTGTACGACACGTACGGATTCCCTCTGGACCTGACCTCCCTCATCGCCGAGGAGAAAGGCATGGGCGTGGACTTGGCTGCCTTCGAAGAGGAGAAAAAGGCAGCACAGGTGAGGAGTATGGGCGAAGGAGACCTTCTGATATTGACCGATCTTTGTGTCTGAATTTAGCCTCGACTGTTCTGCGAGGGGGGAAACTCCACTGAGCAGTGTTTTTGTGGCCATTCCCACGGGTGCATCACGTTGCCCCGCGTCAGCGTTCTTTAGTATTGCACTGTAAGTTAGAATCAGGAGCCGTGCACCTGCTGTTTAAATAAACCCTCATTTACTTTACAGCCCCGTGCTTTAATCCCGTGTTTGATATTACAAAAAGATTGATTACTGTCATAGTTTTCAGCTTCAGACTGCTTTCCAGCACGTCGAAGTGAAGTGTGTACATACCGGCTCTGCAGCTCAGCTCATTGCCAGGCGACGCTCTGTGGCTTTTTATATTTCCTCCTTATCTTTTCATGTACGCTCAGTTTACCTGCAGTAAATCTGAACTTTGAAGCTTGTAAAGTGTTTTTTGGCAGGTCAGAGTGTGAACATGAGGGAGGGAGGATATGAATTTATGCCATGAGAAAGTAACTAAAATAATGAATACATAGAAAAATCCCCCAGTATTTAGTATTTCCCTTTGCAATATTCATAATCGTACTTAAAATGATAAAATACAGAAAAGAAAATTATGAAATGTTTATTTATGAAACATGTTTTACGCTTATAACTGAATAACAAGTGTGTGTGTGTGTTTGTGTGTAGCTGAAGTCCCAGGGTAAGGGCGCCGGAGACGAGGACCACATCATGTTGGACATCTACGCCATCGAAGAGCTGAGAAACAAAAACATACCGGCCACAGACGACTCTCCCAAATACAAATACACCTCGGACGAAAACGGCAAATACGGTTAGCGATTAACATCCTCGCGATCGTACGTTAGCGGCTGTACTTTGAGGACATTAACGCACTAACCGTCATCCCGTTTGCACGTCTAGAGTTCCAGCAGGTTTCCGCCACCGTGCTGGCCCTCCGCCGTGACCGCGCCTTCTGCGATGAAGTGACCACGGGTCAGGAGTGCGGCGTGGTGCTGGACCAGACGTCCTTCTACGCCGAGCAGGGTGGACAGACGTTTGACGAGGGCTACATGCTTCGAGAGGACGACAGCACGGAGGATGTAAGTGTGACAAAAATAAAGAGAAGTTTGTAACGAGCTCCACCCTCATTAGGGCAACTTTTAGAGCGCGTGTTGCTTTTTTCTCAAACGACAAAGTGCTCACGCCGCAGGTAAAGTTCAGATGAAGCCACCTTTTGCTGACTTTTAATTGGGGAGAAACTACAATTACACTATCAATCACAGATGGTAACATTTGTGTAAAGAGGACTGGTGGGTCTGATAGCAGGTGGAAATAAAGCCCGCAGGCACAAAAAAAAAAAAAAAAAAAGCCCCTCTGCAAAGGCTGCCAAATGAAATATCAAAATTTTGACAGGACAATAGATGAAAGATGATAAATTGTTCTCATCTGTCTCTTAAGTGGAAACCCGAACGGCCCTGAAAACACATTCATATCACAGTTTGCAGAAGACCATCTGTCTAAAGGAAAATCCATTCAGACGTCAGTCTGTTGTATCTCGATATTTCTTTTTCAAAGTGTTCTCATCTTTGCCGAGGCTCGTCTGCGTCTTAATGTTCTCCTCTGCATCCAACACCGTTTTTTAAAGCACTTCAAAAACAAACACGCGTCAACTTTCTAAATAAATGAACAGGATTTGTTTTTCGGTGATTTCTGCGGAACAGAAACTCGTCTAACCGTGCCGTCTTTCTTTCTTTCTTTCTTTGCAGCGGATGGAGTTCACAGTGAAGAACACGCAGGTCCGAGGAGGTTACGTTCTCCACGTGGGGACGGTTTACGGCACGCTGAAGGTCGGAGACCACGTTACCCTGCATGTAGATGAGGTGAGAACATATTTTCACATTTTCAGGGTGTTTCTGAGCCGTTTTAATCACCTCTCTGTGACAATAACCGTTCATACTCTCGTTCCAGGCCCGTCGTAGACTCGTCATGAGCAACCACACCGCCACACACATCTTGAACTTCGCCCTGCGGGGAGTTTTGGGGGAGGCAGACCAGAGGGGCTCTCTGGTCGCTGCAGACCGCCTGCGCTTTGACTTCACCGCTAAAGGCGCCCTGAGCACGGGGGAGGTCCGGCGGACTGAGGAGATCGCCTGTGTCTTGATAAGAGAAGCTAAGGTCAGTGGAGGAATGCACGTGAAATAATCACATCGCAGATAGTCTTCAGTTGACAGTGGATTCCCTCACACGCGCTCTCTCTCTCTCCCTCTCCAGGCTGTCTACGCTCTGGACGCCCCACTAGCACAAGCCAAGGCCATTCAGGGCCTGCGTGCTGTATTCGATGAGACCTACCCGGACCCGGTCCGAGTCGTGTCTATTGGTATCCCCGTTGAGGAGCTACTGAAGGACCCCGACAGCGCTGCTGGTTCTCTCACCTCCATCGAGTTTTGTGGTGGAACGTGAGTATGATACTTTATTTCGTATTGCTTACTTGGGACAGGGGATGGACACAGCCCGACAAAAAGATTCAGCCTCACAGTTTCTGTCTCATACGATAACTGTGTCCTTACACATAATGATAGTTTTCCTTGCTTGTGTTTCGCATGGCTGGAGTGAACATTTAAACCTGTTTCTGCACTTTAGACCTCCGGATTTTGCTTTTTTGCTGATAATTACTGCGTTAAGCGTGCGACACGTGAACACCGACACATAGAGTCGTCTCTGTATAAATGTCTGAATCTGCATGAAGCCACCAGTTTTCGAGTGTCACATCTGCCCAGCGGCGGGGTGGTAAAGCGGAAACTATTGATTTGGATTTGTGAGTCTTCTACGGTGAGACGGCCACGTCGCTCTGCGGAGAAGGCTTGGAACGCTTTGTAGAGCTCAATCCTCCGATTAGAGCTGCTCCGCTGACTTTTACGGTGTCTGCTCTCGGCTGTAAAATTCACCTGAATGCCAAGACGTGCCCGCGCCTACGTAGATTACAGGAAGTCAAACTGATTTCCAAGCTGTATTTTATGTGCACAGTTAAAGTTAGTTTTTTAACTGCACGTCCCACCATTTATTCTTTAAAACGGTGTTCCTCAAACACTTTGTACCACCTCAGAAAATATTCAGCTCTCCGAGTACCACCATCATGACAGAGGTTAAAATCCGACGACCCTGTTCAGCTTCAGACAGTTCACATAGGAGGCCATTTTGAAATGTCTGTAGATTTTTTTTTTTTTTTTTTCTTTGCCAAACCATGACAGTTAAAGACCGTAAAATATGCCATGAAGTATGACTGTTTTCTTCCTGTGCTTTAAAATATTGCAGTTGTTTTAACGTGCAGCCGCTTCAAAGACTCCTTGTTCCTGCTGCTGCTGTTTTGTAACGTTTTCTCTCCTGCTTCGTGTTCCTCCTCCTCCTCCTCCTCCTCCTCGCCGCTCTCCCTCTCGGCTGCCTCCCACAGCCGTGTTAAAGCCGTTTGGTAATGTGCCGTTGGTTTCTGTTATCTGCAGCCATCTGCAGAACTCGGGTCACGCCGCGCCGTTTGTCATCGTCTCAGAGGAGGCCATCGCTAAGGGCATCCGCCGCATTGTTGCTGTGACAGGAACAGAGGCCCAGAAGGTCAGCACACGCACACACACACACACACACACACACACACACACACACACACACACACACACACACACACATCGGAGCACTTGCTCCCAGCATTATGTTCACGTACACACATCCACCCACGCTCTCGTAGAAAGAGTTCATCCAACTTAAATAAAGTCTGTTGATTTAATCTTCCTGCTGTGAATCTCTCTGTCTGAAATGAAATGATTACTTGTTGCGGAGTGTCAGCGGTCGAACAGAATCATTTTCTTGCCACTCATGACACAAAAATCAAATTAATTAAATGTGACTGTGTCTCACTCCGGTGATTAAACTTTAATGAAGCTTGTTTTTTCGACTTGTGGTGAGCCAGAAAGGAGCATTTTACATTTTATCCCGGCCCCGAGGATAAATTAATCTTCACTATTTTTAGACGACAATCGCTGTTTGATCCTGCTCTGTATCTTTTTTTGCCTTTTCCACAACTCTGCAGCTTTTCGCTCTTTTGCCCTTGTCTCATTCCTCTTGCGTCTCACATCCACTCAGGCCCAGAGGAAAGCCGATTCTCTGCATCAGTCTCTGTCTGCTCTGGGAGACCGGGTAAAGCAGCAGACCGCTCCCAACAAGGACATCCAGAAAGAGATCGCAGACATGACGGAGGTAAATAACGTTTTTGTCCAACAAACATCCCGAACAGAGCAACTCTGTGCTGCTGTATCAACACGTCCGTCCCCTCTGCAGTCCATAGGCACAGCTGTGATCTCCCAGTGGCAGAAGGACGAGATGAGGGAAACCCTGAAGGGCCTGAAGAAGATCATGGACGACCTGGACCGCTCCTACAAGGCCGACATCCAGAAGAGAGTCCTGGAAAAGACCAGTGAGGTGATTGAGAGCAACCCCAACCAACCGCTGCTCATCATGGAGATGGAGACCGGAGCCTCGGCTAAGGTGAGAGTCGATACGAGATTTTTAACAACCTCCAAAATAAGACTTAACACACTCTTACAAGAGGAAATCTCTAATCCGAACCCCGAGACTTCATAAACATTGTGTACGAAAAGAAATGAAAAGTACAAACAGTGTTAAAATTCAGTTTATCTCTGCAGTGTTGCACATTTTCACCGGCAGTCTCATAGCTTATCTCATTGTGTTATTGCCATGGGACCAAATCAGCTCTGTGGCCCATTAATTCTGACCTTGAGACACCGATAGTGCTGATTAGGAGACTTTTTTTTTCTTCTTCTTCTTCCTTCGCTCCCTCTCTTTCTTCTTCTCTCTCTCAGGGGCTGAACGAATCCCTGAAGCTGCTCAAGTCAAACTCACCTCAGACCGCCGCGATGCTCTTCACCGTGGACCACGAAGCCGGCAAGATCACCTGCCTGTGTCAAGTCCCGCAGGTAACGCACCTATTCATTCATTCATTCATTCATTCAGTCGCGCACAGTGTGTGTGTGTGCTGGGAGCTGTTGACAGATCGAACCTAACTCGCCCGCCGTCTTCTCTCCAGGACGTCGCCAAACGTGGCCTGAAAGCCAGCGAGTGGGTTCAGGAGTTGTGCCCCCTGCTGGACGGCAAAGGAGGCGGCAAGGACATGTCCGCTCAAGCCACGGGCAGGAACACGCAGTGTCTGGAGGAGGCGCTACAGATGGCCAACGAGTTTGCACGACTTAAGCTGGAAGAGAACTAAGTGGAGAGGACGAGTAAGAGGAGGAGGAGGAGGAGGAGGAGGTGAGGTTGCAAACTGGGGAGTTGAAGTAGAACACCAAACTCCTGCCTTCATGTCCTCCCCTCTCCTCTCTGTTCGTCTCTCTTTATAAGATTAGAAAACAAATAAAACTCTCGGGTTTCTCGCTCCCGCCATGTTGACAGATGACCACTGACGCTCAGCCAGCTGTAAAATGAGCCACATATATATTTATTTGGACAAATATATAGGAAGATCCACTCGGCAGATGATTTGTTTCGGTGTGTCCACTTAATTATTGCATGCTCGTGTACAGAAGGAAAGAAAAGGGACTGGTTTAGTTCGCCTCGTGCACGTACTGTACGGCTCAGATGAAGCAACAAAAACTCAAAAAACTGACCACGAAGTTTGCGTTTGATAAACTTCCATCCCGTGTCTGCGTTTCATCTCACTGTGGTTCTGTTTATTTAAAGCACTTTGTCTGTCCCGCTTACTTTAAACTGACTTCCCGTACCACTTCCTCATGATTTAGGTGCACACTGCGTCCATCTCCGAGCAGCAGTGGCTCCGTCCAGCCGTGTGAGCGAAAGCCCGGGTTCTCTCCTGTGATTGGTTCGGACAGTTGCGCTAGCTGTATCATAGTCTCGCTTTTCCAAATAACAAGCCATTAACCTGACGTACACGTCGACGGGGTTTAATTAAGTAAATTAATAATTCATTAACTGTATAAAATGATCATGAACCTGTCCGATAATTAATCTGTGTAACTTCATTTCGCTGACATTTAAATATCGATTGAATGTTGAACATGTCTTTTATCATTGTAGCTGTTCCATGTCAGACAAATGTCACGTCATGAGAAAGGAATAAATATGACTGGTAAATGCCACGTGTCTACCTCGTTCTTCTGAAATGTGTGCTACGTTTGTTGTGGTGATTAATTTCAGGGAGGCACGTACGGACTCTTATTGGCTTTGTGCAGTTGTGATCAATTACAGCACGGTGTTAGAGATCATTAGCTGCGGATCACTGAACAGAAATGATATAAATTCATTAGCGAGTCCCCGGACAATCTATTCCTAACACTGGTTTAAAGAGAGAGAGTGAGTACTGTATGTATCCTGTTCAGGCCTGATGTTTATCCTTCAAGGTAATATTAGTAACTTATTCTTCCTGCAGTAACAATTTTTGGCCACTTTGGGGCGGCAGAAATGAGCTGTAAACACATTGGCATTTATTTTTTGGGATTTAGTGCCCCCAATCTCAAGAGTATAATACCACTGTGGTAAATATGTACAGCTGTACTTGTGAATGTGTTCTGATTACATTACTTGTGAGCAAAAACTAACAAGTTGACAATTTTGCTAACAGCCAAGCATCAAGAAAGGTCAACAACACAAGACATAGCATGGCGTCTGTCTTTCAGCCTTTTATTTCACCAACTACTAAAAGTCAGTCCCAGATTTAATCGTCTGGCGGCTTCTTGCTCGCTCACTCTCTCATTTTCTCTCGTTAGCTTCCTCCGTCAACGTCCTCTTTGGTCTTTTCTCCTCTGTCATTATGTCCATAGAGGCTGCTGAGCTCGGTTACATTGCCCACTCGCCCAAATCCAGACACTCCCCGCCCACATTCACCCAAAACTTCTTCCCTTGCTCTGAGATCATAGACTGGGCAGCCCTGCTAACAAACTGAGCTAATAGCAGCTACAGTTTACTTCACTGTCCATCAGAAAACTCTGTAAATCACAGTGTTGAGGAGGACAACAGAGGGGAAAACCAGAAAACATTTTCTCCATGAAGTTTCACCAAAATCAGTGAAATAGTTGGTGGTGTGTGACTTTGTGCCGTAAGCGTTACGTACTCGTGGGTGGTCGTACTGTGAGCCTAAAGTTACACAGTGTGAGAACAGACGTGTAGGGTGCGCAGTGAGACACCATTGACCTGATTAAGTCAGTGTAGCATCAACATGATTTAACACAATGTTGCTTTAAGTTGTTCTGTTAGCCTATTTACATTCAGTCCAATATTCAGTTTCAGCCTTCACTTTTAAAGTCCTCTCTATCTTGATGCCCCTTCATGTTTACCAGATAGCATACAGTGACTTTTTTTTTTTTTAGCTGATGAGTGGCAAATGTGAACAAAAACAGTCATAATGTTGACCCGAAACAAAAGACACATCAAGCTCTGTAGAGCTGAGAGCAGCAAAGTCCGGTGATAACTATTGTTAATGTGAGCAGTTCAAAATCTTACTCAGCAAAATTAAGTGTAAGCATGACAAGTAAAATGACTCGTGAGAAATAGCCCATTACAATTACATATACAAAAACTATATGTAGTGTATATAATTAAACATTTTCTAATTATTGTTGATTAATGAGCTCAAGGTAGATCTAACAACTTCATATTGTTCAGTTCTTTATAAACGGATCGTAAAATCTGTAAAATAAATGTAGTGGTATAAAATATACAATATTTCTCTCTGGTGCAGTACATTTACTTTATATTTAACTAAAGTGACTTACAAAAAGTGGAACTATAACATCACTTAACATGTAAATAAGTATTTAATATCTGCTAATGTGAAGCTAGTTTTATGATTCCTTCACAAATGCATCACACGTTAACCTCGTCATGTTTCATGAAGCTTTTATTTGTACAATAGCATAAGATACAAAGAGTCGGATCACATTTCATACATATGTTTCAATGTAGTAAATACACGTTGTACTGCCTTGTCCAAAAAGTAGTCCTACAGAAGAATGAGACATTAAAGCCGCGACTGGATGATGACAGCAGGAGAGATTTCACCCATCCAAAACTGAGACTCTAAATTCCTGGACTACTTTTTTTTTTTTTTTTTCCCCGTGTTTCATGAGCCACCTGTACGTTTGATGTTATAGCAGATGTATTCACTAAGCAGCCTTTAATCCTACTTGATACTTCACACTTGATTTGCAGAGAGCTCACACAATAGCCGACAAGAGGTACGAGTGTTAGCGTTTACAATCCACAAAGACAGTCCGATATGTGCAGGTCTGCAGCACGGCGGCGGCTGCTAAAGAGCCGTTTCTCTTCAATGCAGACCAGTGAACTGATGTGGAAAGAGGCTGCCTGAGGCTGTCCTCACCTCAAGTCTCAAACACCACGGCGAGCTGGCAAGTCGCAGGCGGTATCACGATGCCAACAGCCTGCGCCTGGCAGTGTGTTTTGATCGGGGTGTACTTGTTCCTTAGAGCTCTTTCTCTAACAGTCAATGAAATTTATGTCCCTGCAGCAGAAACCTATTGTTTATTACCTCAGAATGACACCGAGCTGCAGCCACGTAAACCATAGCAACTGGAAATAAACAGGTTGAGGAGTTTCTTTGTTTTTTTTTTTGAGCTGTGATTTCTTTTTCTCTGGAACAGATTCTCTCGTGTCACAGCTGGAGACGCTGCCTGGATTGTTTTCACCTGCCAGACGACGACGAATTGGTCCAATTTTCTAATTTAGCTCAGTAATGAGCTTCTGATTAATATTTAGAGTAACAGAGCCTGAAGTGCTCCGGCTAGAAAATATATAGAAACCCAATTTGCCCTCAGGATAGCAGTTACATAGTTTGACATTTTGCTTTCTCACTGAGAGCTGGATGAGAGATACCACCATCGTGTCTGTATGCTGGATATAAAGCGACAACCAGGAGGTGGCTTGCTTAGCAAAGAGCCTCTTAAACTCACTTAACGTGTATTTAAAGCGACTTTTACACAATAAAATAACAGTTTTAAAATCATTTTGATGCTACACTGACTTGTAATCAGGTGAATGGTGTCTTTGCTATTCTGGTTCATGTTTCTGCAGCTTCTTGTTCGCTCACTCTCATTTTCTCTTCTTCCTCTTCGGTCTTTTCACCTCTTTTATTATGTCCATAGAGGCTGATGAGCTTGGTTACATTGCCCAGTTGCCCTGCTCCGGTTCTGGCACGACACTGGCTCTGCTGCATGCCTACATTCGCCCATGCCCTGGGTGTCTCCCAGGGCAATCTCCTCTTTACAGTGGTACACTCCCCCGGTGATGGACAATAAGGTAAACTACCGCAAGCTATAGCAGCTGTTAGCTAATGTTACTTCAGTTTGTTAGCTGGGCTGCCTGGACTGGGAGCTCAGAGAACCGGGGGAATGTTAGTGTTTGTACCACAGGTGTTTTGGACCACCGGTAAACAAAAAGGTGGGGACAAGCAGATGTAGAGCAGAGCACGTCGTGCCAGAACAGGAGCCAAGTGAGCCAGAATGGCAGCTTCTACGGAAGAGACCGAAGAGGAAGTACACGGAGGAAACTAAGAAGAGAAAAGAAGCAAGTATGGTATCGAGCTTCTCGTCTTGCTCTCAGCAAAACAAGTTCCCAAAATGTCAAACTGTTCCTTTAAAGTAGACGCACGTGATGTTTGTGCCGTACAGATGATACAAAAACATCAGTGTCCACTTTTTCCCGAGCTGAATTGTTGTGCTTTCAGAGACTGTGCTCCTTTTCTGTTCATCTCCAGTTGTTTGTGTGTGGCTGCTTTGTGCCGTCGTACAATGCTTGATAACACGTTTTCAGGCTATCTGTAATTGGGTTCTTGTGGCTATACTGAAACGCGCCTCAGCACATAACGTGCGAGACAAAAAAAAACACGTTAAAAATAGTTTCGCGGATGAGAGAGACGAACCTGGATTCGAGCGACAGCAGCAAAGTAGAACAGAGATGATTTAGTGCGGGGATGTTTTGGAGAGTCTAGAATTTAATTGTTACAAAGGAAATCAGTCCAACTCTCCACGTCACCAGTCATTTGACTACACATTCGGATTTCACCTGAGAAAACATGCTGCTCCTCGGACGTCTGACAATCAAGTTTTCCCAAAAATCAACAGACGCAGCTCCCCTAATTTCGTCAAGACGTTGGCCTGAAAACTGGTGGTTATCCCGTTTATTTTAAGAACTCCAGAGGAGAAAAAAAAGAATTAGTTTATTGGGTCAGTGACAGGAGAAAAGTTCTACTTTAGGTTAGAAATGCTACAGGGAACACTCTCAGATCTGTGTCATGTAAAAAAAAAAAAGAAAAAGGAGAACAACTCCACTCTAATTTAGGCTACCACACAGCAGAGAGGGATCACCCAGCTCCCCCGTCTCTATCTGATCACAATGTTCTGGTCTACAACTGTGAGAAATTGAAGATTCTGATAACAGTTTCCAAGCTGGAACCGGGTCTCACTTGTTTGTGGTTTGCGTGTGTGTGTGTGTGTGGGGCGGGGTAGAGTCGAATTATTAAGACTTTTCTAACCCACTGCAGGCTGTGAGAACTGTGATATGAATGCGTTATCCTTCTACTGGAGAGAGCAAACGATTTTACGCATTCACTTTGAAGCTGGAAAGGAGCATCTTGGGGGGAAAACAAAACACATCTGTAACGCAGGACCACGGTCGCCGAGAAAACACTGACTCATGACGGCGGCGGCGGTACACACTGATATGTCTAAAGACGCTTTGTCATCGCCAGCATCTGTTATTTGTTGTTTGAACCAGATACAGGAAAGATAAGACGGGCTACCTGCACCGTTGTGGGCTTGAATAAAGCCAGCTGTTCGTCGTTAAATGTTATCTAGAGGAGCAGGAATGCCTCAAAAGTATATGTTCGAGGAAAAAAACATAGCAAATGGTCTGATATGAATTCAGAGCGAGTCACACTGCATCAGTTTACATCCTCTCCTTTAGCCTACAGCCATCTTTAGAAAACGTCAGAGTACAAAGCAGTAAGAAGTGAAGAGCAGGAGGCGTCTGTACCCCGAGCAGAAGGCAGAGTGTGTGTTTTCATGTAGGTGTGTGTGTGTGTACAGCTCAGAAGGCACAGCTCTCAGCCAGATGTGTGTGTGTGTGGAGAAAAAAAAAAAAAAAAAAGCATATGTAGCAGGTGTGTGTTGCCAGTGGAGCAGCTGTAGGCGAAGAGACGTCCAGCGGCAGGACAAGGCACAAAAAGCAATGAATGAGAGAGAGTGTGTGTGTGTGTGTGTGATGTTCATATATGAGCCCAGCTCAACCCGTTATGTGCAAAGTAGGAGAAAAACATTGAAAGCAGATAAAGTACACACACACACGTGGTTACACAATAACACAATAAAACACAGACAGAGCTGATCTCAGCACAGGAGGCACAGTTCTTCACATCAACCTGCTGGGGGCGGTATGACAGCCCTGCTTGTTTTCTGTGTGTGTGTCTCAGCAAGTAACATAAAAAATAAAACACTTAATAAGAATGAATTTCGTCACGTCATGTGGTTAAATCCCTTCAAGTTTATAACAGCAGACTCTGGTCTCGCACATAACGCGGGTGTTATTGCGTATAAAAATACCACCTGCTGCAGCAGCTTGCACTCACGATTCCCACACAGCTTCTAAATGTATCTTTCTTTAACATTTCGGAGGTGGCACTTTTTTTTTTTTGCATTATGAGTCACTAAAACAATCAAAAGTTTTAAAGAAGCATAAAGGTGCTGTGAAAACATCTTTTCTAAATCTGCCTCTTGCTTTGACTCATGGGATCCTACGTGAGAACTGTCTCAATTCGTGTACTTCCGTACTTACACTTTGCTATTGTCAGTGTGCTGCGAGTACTCGGATTAAAGTTGGGCACTTCTCGCCCTCATTGGTCGACTGCGAGTTGTACAGATGTTTTCATAGTTAGCAGTCAGATGTTGGCGCTGATGCTCCGTCAGGGCGCAATTAAGCAAAGAAGAAGAAGAAGCAGCGTTAAAATGTTGTGACCGTCAAAACAATCCTGCAGAAATCAGCACACTACACCAAGAAGTACATAGTGTACACAAGTACTAACCGAAGTATCTGAATTGAGACACAGCAACAAATTTTCTTACAACGTTTTAGATTTACTTATTTTGTATCATTTTTTGTCTCTGCTTTTCTCACTGGATTTAAATGGGCGGGGCTCCCTTGGAAAAAAAAATTAAAGGTGACGTCATATTTCCACGCGCTAATCAAACGTTTGCGATATCTGAATCTGATAACATTCGTTGGTTTGGTTGTGTCAACATCAAATCTGATCAAACCACCTTCACAGTCCAGATGAAACTGATTTTTATAATATATAATAAAAGTGTTTTGTTCCACACTTTACGGCACCCTGTGGAGTTTCCGTTTAAATTCACGATGTGTGTGACAAACGTGTCGAATGAATTTCCGTCCTTATAAAATTGGCAAATTTTAAATCTGTTTTTTTTTTTTGTTTGTTTCTCTTCCCTGCCTTTGTTGGCACATTGATTGCTGCGTTTCTTGGCACGGTACCGCCACCTGTAGATCGGTGGAACAGTTTGCGAAACCATTGGCAGGAATGAGTCCTTGTGCACGAGTACAAGAACAAACAACACAAGGAGCCACACATAAATACTTTTAAAACTCCACGGGGTACCTACAACTTTGAATGTTTCTTATTTAATCATAAAAATTTAATATTATTGAGAAACAATTTAAGGGTTATTTAAGTAATTAGACTTGTCTTTTGACTTCAGTCACTTGAAGTAGATGCAACCGGCATGAATGCTAATTTGTTCCTACAAAGAGTACAATCTGAAAGCCAGAGTTCTCAGCATAACATGATTTAAAGGTCCAGTGTGCAAGATTTGGAGTATTTCTTTGCAGGAATGGAATATAATATTCATTAGTGTGTTTTCATTAGTGTATAATCACCTCAAAATAAGAATCAGGGTTTTTTCATCAGGGGAGTATTCATTTGGTTGCAATCCGCAACTTCACCGCTAGGTGTCCCTAAATCCTACACACTGGACCTTTAACTGTTGAGTCATTAATAGCAATCAACAATCAGTCAAACCCATGCATACATATATTAGTTTGGCATAAAAGGGGCAGTAATAATAATACTTATCGCACCTTGAAAGACTTATTTTAGTCACACATTTCCAGACCTGCATAGGAACCTTGAGTAATCTTCCTCATCAGCCACCAGCTGCTTCTTGATAAACACATCTTTGGATGGATTTACAAGCCTCAGCTCAAACCAAATACTTTAATTTTCCGTCCTTCTCTCTGCGGCACACATTTTCTGTTCAATACACTCTAGCATTACTTTCGTGACTGATATTTGCTTGGAGGCTATAAATGTGTAAATGGGTGTTATTTTGCGATACTAAATCATGATAAGAAAATTCGTTAATGTGCCACCTGCGTGGGAAAGAAAAATCTAATCTGAGCCGATCGTATAAATCCAGCCAAAGTGTAAACTCAGAGCTAAACAGTACATAAAACTAACAAATGAAATCTGCAGTCTGCAGGGGGGGAAATGCCTCTTAATGGAAAATCAGGACAGGAAGTGCAGTTTATGGAGGTAAAGTCTAAGGCGTCCGGTGGATCCGCCCACCCCCTCCAGACGTAGCTGAAGTCTGAACTGGCTGGGCAGGGACCGGGGGCTAGTGGTTAATGAAGCCGAGCTGCTGACGGGGGTTAAATTAAAGGATCCCCAGATCCAGTGGGGGGGGGGTTTTCTTTCACCCCGTCATATGGGCCTTAATCTGGGGACAACTGCTTCTGATAGTCTCTAACTCTGCTGGGATACAGGAGTCAGTTTGGAGCTTTTATGCCCATGAGAGGGAAAAAGAAGCAGAGCGACGTTCCTTTTCTCGTCTCAGTCCTTTTAAAACCAAAGTGGTGAAGCCAGTACACTTTGTGCGAGAGCGTGAGACAACGACAGCAATCAAACGTCTTTGTCTTTGTCATAAAAACATAAAAACGCTGGAACAAATGATGTGTTTCCCATGCTGGTTTTGTCAGACTGGTTCTTCATGCCCAAGCGCTCCAGTCTCCAGTCTCCAGTCTTTTTCTTCTTCTAAAATAAACCCAAACTGGACCACATGGGGATTAAACTCTGGTCCAGAGAACCAGCGTGCCTCCATCCAAACATGAAATCCCAGGAGACGGACTTTTGGCCTCATTAGAGTGTCATGCAGTCAAACCGATGCTCCCCCAGAACATTTCTCCCTTTGTCTGGATGTGAATAAAGATTGTAGCAGTGGCCTGCAGTCACCGTGTGGTGTTTGAAAGCAGGCCGGCTGGCTGGCTGGCTCTGTAGAAGCTGAAGTTCATGCTAGCGCTGCAGTGATCTTTTCTGAGTCAGAATGGCCAAAAGGCAAAAAAAAAAAAAAAAAAGTCTTTATCGTGTTTCAGTGAGTCTGCTGAAAGGTGTCAAGGCTTTGCTAAACCCGGCGGGGGTTCAGAGGAAAGTCGTACGATATAAACTCCCAGCAATCACCTTAAATCATCTTAAAACCAACCATTTTTACAACTCATCACACTCAGACATGGTTCTCGTAACACCGTCTTGTGTGGCAGAACTCACATGAAGTGGAGTTATGACAATGAGAAGTGGCAAGTGAGGATTTGAAAGGGGGGAGTCGTGGCTCAGGGTTCTTTCACAGATGGAAAACTAGTCCTCCAGTTATATGTTATAACTCCAAAATCGCTTCTGATAACCCCCCAGTCGGTGTCCAAAGTGACAATCTTGTCTTGCGGGCCTACGGTACGCTGCCTAGTGCCTCAGTTTATACTCACTTTGTTACTGTCAGAGACCGCAGGGCTGTAGAATAACAGTAGATGCTGATGTTGCTGTTTCTGTGGTCCTTTCTCTCAGTGCTTAGCATACTGTATTTCTGTTAATGAATGAGGATCGGACACCGGAGTCCAGAAGTGGGACATTTGCATGTTAGATCTTCCCCTCTCTGGCTCTCTCTCTCTCTCTCTCTCTCTCTGCTGTACACAGTCAAAGTCGGTATTTGTGGTGATTTGCGTCGGTATTTGTGGCCCGACCCTTCGCTCGTTCTTTCTTCTTAAGCTGCCCTTGGAAAGAGAGATATGCGGTCTGGCTGTTAAGATGTAAAACCTCGAAAAGAGCCGATTATTTTATTGTTAAATTCTAAGGCTCACTTCAAGAGAGAAGAATCTGGATGTTCTCTAAGTCTACACCACGTTCTCCAATCAGAGCCTCGACTGGTGGGCGACCTCCCGAATATGAGGGGAAGTGAATGGAACAACCATTATTTCGTTACCATTTCGTCTCACCTTCATTCGGTTTACTATAACTGG
The DNA here is from genome assembly GCA_033000465.1 of Sciaenops ocellatus. Lineage (NCBI taxonomy): Eukaryota > Metazoa > Chordata > Actinopteri > Sciaenidae > Sciaenops > Sciaenops ocellatus. The sequence goes on along the minus strand of CP136871.1, from coordinate 6,572,216 downwards.
GAACCCAAACTGGTGCAGGAAGGTGAAAGCGACAATATCTAACACATTGTAAGCGGCCTCTACAGTGTCTGTTGCCGTACCGGCGCTGGAACTTTAGATACACAGGATGATTGGCTGGTTTATTTCCCAGGGAATACAGTGATTTTGCCAGCCTTGGCCAGCCGCTGGATGATCTGGGCTTCGTAGTCCGCGTCGTGGACGCCGGTCTTCCTGAACTCTCCGGAGTAGCGGTTCTGCTCCCAGTAATGGTGCCAGTTCCCTCGGCTGTCAGCGCCGAAACCAAACACGTTCACCTGGAGGAGAGTCGGGTGAACAAAGGATTTAAAGTGTGTGGTTATTTAAAAGCAGAGAGAGAGGAAGAGGGAGAAACTGACCTCATCGCAGACGTGCAGAGCGAAGAACAACACGAGCATGCCAGTGGACGGGTAGCGCCCATGATGTCTGGTCCAGTGGTCGTGGATGTATTTAAAGAATGCTGGGTTGAAGATCTGGACCTGGAAGACGTTTAACAAACAGAGAATTAAACTAAAACTCTGCATGGAAAGTTGGAGGAAAACATTTTTCCACAGTCTCACAAATATCCCAAAAACAACATATTTTTCTAGATCGTTAAATCCAAGTTTCTCTGAACTTGAAGTTAAATTTTAATACTCCGCCTCAGTCTGCTGTGAAAGATTAAAAGCACTGTTAACCAAACGAACAGTAATTACACATTCATCATCTGCCTCTAGGTGATGTTCAGTCCCAACAAACAGACTTTCAGGCTGCTTAGAGCTCCGCGGCGGAGGAGTAAATCTTATAAATCTATATTTCTGGGTCGACTCCAAAGACACTGTAGAAGCCGAAAGTCTCTGACCAGGCGAAGATATTCACAAAGTCTTAACATAGTGGGGGGATTAGTTTGAGTTTATTTATTTTCAGGGATTAAAGAGCGAGCAGAAGATTATTTAAAACAAAGGAAAGGTTCATAATCTAACTGTAATCCGGCCTCGACAATGGGGAAGGGGACGATATAATTGCGGCAAGGAGGGGTCACTCGGTGTGCCTGCATTAGTGTGTGTGTGTGTGTGTGTGTGTGTGTGTGTCTGCATATTACAGTGAGTGTGATTGAAATGAGCGTTGAAAATACACACCTTGTCTTTATCTACACGGAGGAACTGCTTCACTGGAGCGTACGTACTGAGAGAAAGAGAAATTGATTAAACACATTCAATCTGCACTTTAAGTGATTGCTGCAGTTATGAATCGTGGATGATTGACAGCTGACAGATTGTTTCAGCCTACTGACTCTACTGTGTGTGTGTGTGTGTGTGTGTGTGTGTGTGTGTGTGTGCGTGTGTCCAATGAAGTGTATTTGAAGTGTATGTGTGCCTTCCTCAAAGTCAAGCGGTGGAAGCCAACATTTTAGTGCCCCTAAGCTGTGTGCACTATATGTCCTGAATTTGTTTTGTGTGCACTCGCATATGTGTTAATCCGTGCTTATGCATATCTGTGTGTGAGTGTGTGTGTGTGTGTGTGTGTGTGTGAGTGTGTGTGTGTTCTCACAATCGAATCTGGCCGGTAGACAGAGCGCTGGTGATCCAGACCAGATCCAGTGTTTTGAAGGGAACCAGGACGAAGCTGACGTTGGCCGCCAGGTTCTTGGCGCTCTCCGGGTACATGAAGTGGTGAGTGGTGTGGCTGCCGGCGTCCTCTTCGTAGCCCACCGTGGGGGCCAGGTTTATCCTACATGAGAGAAACAATACAGAAGATGTACTGTAGGTCTTCAGGCCACCCTTTATCTTTGACTGAAGTCAAGAAGGTTCCAAAAGGGATCTCATTTCATGCTCATTCTCAATTTAAGCCGACCAACTTCAACATTCTAGGAAATTAGAAGATCGCTAGTTTCATTTAAAGCTGCATTCATTTATTTTTTGACCACTTGGGGGCGGTAAAACAAGTTATGAACACAAAAATCAACATTTATTAAAGCCGTTCAACAAATAGCAAGTCCAATATTTACTCTCATTTTAGCTCCTCCAACTCCTAAAAGAAGAATCTGGCTCCTTAGCTACTAAATGCTCCACTATGTTTACTAGCTAGTCTTAAACTTTGTTTGTCTGCCATTTGGTTTACCTAAAACCGTAAAGGCTGTAAAACCAAAACAATGAGCTGAAAGACGTTAAAATGGCTCCAGTAGATAAGAACTGCAGAGTAGGGGGTAATTCTCTGTGGCTTTGTCTCTTCAAAGCAGCTGTACCTTTCACATTACTCATCTGAGTCATTGTAAAGAGGGTAAATGGTAAATGGGCTGTATAGCTGCTTTGTAGAGGTCCGACCACTCAAAGTGCTTTTACACTACAAATCACATTCACCACATTCATACACTGATGGCGCTGGCTGTCATGCAAGGTGCCAACTGCTCATCAGAAGGAAGATAATCACATTCACACGCCGATGGCGCAGCCTTCAGGAGCAATTTGAGGTTCGGTGTCTCGCCCAAGGACACCGACATGCAGAATGTGAGGAGCCGCGGGATTGGACCACTCGTTTTCTGATCAGTGGACTACCGCCTGAGCCACAGCCACCCACAATTGTGCAAGGTATTATTCATTTTTATTTGGAAGAGGGTTGTATTATTTCTTCTTTCGCAGTTAAATAGCTTTAAGTGAGACTCCATGGGTATTAAGGAGCCTGATGAACAACAGCCTATTGTGACCACGCAGGGTGGATCTTTATGTCCGTGTGGTTTAGGCCGGTGGTTCCTAATCTTTACGTAAGAAAAAAAATCTGAAAATATAGTTTCTTTTTTTGGTCCTGCTGAGTCAACAGCACTTCCATGTTTCTCAGACATGTTGTTTTATTCATAAAATAGTCATGCTCTGACTGCAGCAGCGAGCTGACCTGATGAAACATGACATGCAAATCTAATTTTGTCAACCTCCAGACAAGACAAAAACCTCGTGCACCCCCGTATGATCCGCCCAGACTCCAGGTTGGGTCTTCAAGTTCCCTCTTTGGTTTCTTCTCTCTTGGACTGTGCAGACTTTTTCCTGCTGAAGACCGTCTGCTTTAACGCTGGACAAACTGTATGCTGAGTCGCTGTTTGGTTTCTTGTGGTTCGCCTCGTAGCTTTAACAAGTCTGATGACTTCCTGAGGACTTTCCAGCAGGATATTTTATTATATGATAAAATAAGTATATTTAGGCCGGTAACCTCCAGTCAGTCAGACGGTAACTAAACCACGCAGCTCTGTCTGACTTTTTCTGTATTTACAGTAGCTCTGACTCACTGTCTGGAGGAGTGAGCTGTTTATGTAAACAAGAAGGTGCACCAGCAAAGACAAAAAAAGGAAAAAGAAGATGGTCACTGAGTGCAGCTATCCATATGTCAGTGAAACAGATGTTTGTTCAGATCGGGGGAGTTAAAAAGTGGACAGTCGGGAGGTGGGTGGTGGCGGCGGTGGTGGCGAGCGGCGCTGTTGCGGTCCGAGCTGATTTAAAAAAAAACAAATGAGAATCAAACTGCGGCGATGAAAAAAAAAAAAGCATAACAGGAGATGGAAGTTGGAGGCTACCCACACAGGTCTACTGAGAGAGCAACGCTAATGGATGCTAATGCCTTTAAAACGCACAAACACAAAAATACTAGTCATTCCTGCAGAGGCTTTCATGCCACAAACACGTGGCCACACACACACACACACACTCTCACACTGCAGGAAACAACATATAGCTGTGTGTTCATGCCAACTGACAACAATCAGGCTCTGTGATTCATCGCCGCTGCAGGAAAACGACCAGGGAAACAGACACGAGACAAAAGGATTTGTGTGCCTCTTTGCATGGGTGTGTACGTGACAGAGGCAGTCTATGTGTTTGCAGCTTCTTAGGACATAAAACTCTCTGTAGTGACCTCACACGAGTCAGATGACGTCCCCTTGTCAGCCAATAGGAGAGCTGAATAAGGGACAGCATTAAAGAGTGAGATTAAATATAGTTAGAACACAAATCTGCTGTGGGCTTCTTTAATAAGTGCTTTTGCACACAAACAATCTTGTATGATGTAACTTTAATGGCACATACGGCGCAGTGTGTTGTTATACTGCTCTCCTGATGTGAACTCTCTTTGCTCAAGCTGTCTCTCCCTCCCTCCTCCTCTTCCTCCTCCTCCTCATCTGTTTCTGTCATCATCTTGTCCTCTATCTCCAAATCTTTCAATCTAACTCAGCTCCGCTCTCTGCTCTCATCTCACCTCATGACGTAGTTGTGTCCGTCAATGGTCGCCCCATATCCGGCCCCACGGAGGTTTCCGGAGTTTCCCACCACGGCGCAGCGCAGGCAGCGTCCCGGATCCCACGAGCCGTACGGCGACCTCCCGGGAATCACCTGAAACAGACGGACGAGCCGAGATCGGATCGATCTAATCGAATTTGAAGGAAAATGAAGCGACACGAGCACTAGGACAGCTAAGTTACATGAAATAACATAACCTGCATCTCAGACCGGACTGTCAAAATACATCCTGCTCTCAATACTGGGGTGAATTCTTCATGAGACCCTCCATGAAAAATGCATAAGCGCCCTTTCTGCCCTCGGGGAGCCAGACTGAGATATCTAAACACTCAGCCTCATGTGAATGTGCTGGATTGGAAAAATACTAAGATACACAGATGCATTAAAGAGGACTGAGCAGGGTCACTGATAGTCCTAATGTCTAATAAAGACAATTTGTTCCACTCAGCCTTTGCCCAAGAGTGTGAAGTAATGACTTGGCTGATTTAAAAGTACCTGGGTAATGGAAAGATGAATTAATAATATAAAATACCTGGAACAGCCTCAGCAGCACCTGCTGGATGCTGTGGGGTTTAAACTGGGGCTGTAACATCTAAAGAGGAAGAGAGACAGAGAAAGTGTGGTTAGGATGTGTAGCTGATCCTCTGCAGACAAATCAGATGTGACAACAGGCTTTATATTTAGTTACTTTTCTGTGTGCACCCATGTTCGTGTGTATGCATGCGCTTGTCAGCATTCATGTGCAAATAAGCAGGTGCCTGAGCCCGAGTGTGTGTTTTTTAAGGTTGCAGCCATGTCTCAGAGTGACAGGACGCAGTCAGACTGGGCGAGCCGTGGTCAGAGGAGCAAAGACTTCGCTGTCGACATGTCAAAAAAAAAGATAGCTGAATAATAAAAAAAAAAAAAAAACAGATGGCAGTGGAAGAAAGGATGGAAAATGTCTAACAAAAAGAAATGTGAAGAATCCAAACACCTCGTAAACTACTCACTCCCACCCCGAGTGTTTCTGCTTTTTTCTGACTTGTATCTGGTTGCTTCTCTTTTTTTTTATTACACCTTAAACATATAGCGTGAAATCCAGGCACTGTCAGTCCCCCACAAAACAGCCGAGATGTCCAAAAGACTACTACTCGGAGGGATAAACAAAAATGATAGCAACGATGACAACTAGCTCCAAAACACGCACAAAAAAAATGACTAGAATAAACAGAGGGCGGATAAAAGGAGTGAAAGTTATGTGCTTGAATGTAAAGCGGGAGGAAGAAGAAATGTGCACGGCAGTTAAAAGAACGGGACATGTAAATGGAGCTGAGGGAAAGACGAAGAGGAGAAGGAAGAGCTGAAGAAGTGTGGAGGTGATTTTGCCCTTTAAAAGTACCTGTCAAAAAAAAAGTAACTGTCAAAGACTTCATGGATAAGTAACACGGTGAATGTGAAGCTGTTGGGTTTTCTATGCATATCAGGATTTCCTCTTCAGCTATACTGTTGAATTTCTTGTTGTTAAAGAACATAAAAATGGTTCAGCTTGAACAGAATCTATTAAAGGTCCAGTGTGGAGGATTTAGTGCCACCTAGTGGTGAAGCTGCAGATTGCTCTCCCATGCCTCACAATCTCCTTCCAAGCTCAAAACTCTGGATGCCAAATTCACATAAAAAGCAAAAGTCCATATTAAGATCAGTGTTTGGTTTGTCTGCTCTGGGCTACTGTAGAAAAATGGCAGTACAAAATGGCGGACTCCATGGAAGAGGACCCGCTCTCACCATAGATATAAAGAGCTCATTTTATTTTCAGGTGATTATACACTAATAAAAAAAAACATACTAATGAACATTATATTTTATTCCTGCTAATAAATACTAAATCTCACACACTGGACCTTTAAAATGTTAATAAACCAGAAAGTTTTGTCTTAAAGTCTCGATATGATCTCATCAATATAATGTTTCATTTTTGGGGCAATGAGATGCAGACCTGATAATATTTAGTTAATAATTGTAAATTTGGCACTGAAGGTGCTTTTTTTTTTGGTGAATTATTCAAACCTCCGATCGCTAAAATAAAATAATAAAGACGACTGACATTAGAAGTGCATTAGGAAAGCCAGTATGAAACAAGAGGAGTGACAGCAAGCAAAACCTTAAATCTGTTAATATCAGCGCGCTCTAAAGGCATGAAATATTGTGAAGGCACACATTCACAGTCAGGAGTGGAAGGAGGAATATATTTCTGCATTGTCTGTTCATTTAAATAAGAAGAATGGCATTTTTATTATTTCTTTTTTTGGATCGTGGTTTTCAATTGCTTCCTTGTGCGGTGTAGAGAAATGATGACACATGCTAGCAAGCGGCTGACAAAGAGAAGTTGTTCGATTAAGAAAGAAGAGGGAAATTCTTTTAGTGTCTGCCAAAGCGCACAGGCAAATATGCATTCATGCATATGAAGAGAAAGCGAGCACCTGCACACACAAAAAAAATCCTCCTAAACAAAAAAATGCACACGCAGAAAAGTTTCATCAGGATATTGGCAGCGACTACGTGGCTGTTTCTCTCCATAGCTTCTCTTTCTGCCTCTCTCCCACGCAGCAATCTTCATTTTCACACTCCTTTGTCACCACTTCCTTTTCACCCACCATCAGCCCTAATCCGCTTTTCCCAACACAGATCTCATTCACTTTACAACTTCATTCACACAACCTCTCCACCATTCTTCTTGCCCTCATGTCTAATTCCTTCTCTTTAATTTCCCTTGCTCCCTCTTTGTTTTTTTCCTCCCCCTCTTGTCTTTCTTCATCTCCTCGTCTCTCCGGGATGCCCGGGCACCACGCAGCTAATCAGTGCCGATCAGAGACCACTAAATCTCTCTGTAACTTTGCTTCTCATGCCGTTACCTCTCTGCATTTTTCTCTCTTTCCCATTCCCTTATCTGTCTTTCCATTCTCCTTGATCCCTCCATCCTTTACCTTCTGTCTCCGACTCCCTGCGTGACGCCAGTAGCCGGCTTTGGCACGCTGCACCGCTGTTCAGGGGCTACTAATTTTTTGGCAGATGTTTTTTGGCAGCCATGCCAAATGTCGTCTTGCTTCCTTCCTCTCAGCTGTCCTCTGACTACTGATGTATACGCTTCCTGGCACCTACTTGCAAGTAAATACAACTTATCTTTTTTCACTTAAACTAATATTTCACATTGGCAGAAGACGCAAAGCAAAGAGACACAGCACCAAGTTCAAACTAATAAAGCGTTGCACCACTAAAACAACTTCTGGCATAGGTGAAATATTTGCACCCAGTAACTGCTGCCTTGCTAACAGAACCAAATAACTCTAAGGTTAAAGGTCCAGTGTGTGAGATTTAGGAGTATTTATTGGCAGAAATTGAATATAATATTCATTAGTATGTTTTCATTAGTGTATAATCACTTGAAAATCAAAATTGTTGTGTTTTTGATGTCTCAAAAAGAGCCTTTATATAACCAAACACTGATCTAGAAATGGACTCTTGCTTTTAATGTAAAATCTGCCAACCATGGGGAGAGAGTGGGAGAGTATTCAGTTGGTTGCAATCTGCACCACCATCACCACTAGGTGCCACTAAATCCAACTGGAGAGTGACAGATAATATGATCAACAACTGAACAAAATGCAGTTTTAAAGCAAGATAACACAAAAATAGCACAATACAATACACAACGGACGGCACAATGGTGCAGCGGGTAGCGACCCTGATAAGGATAAGCAGTCATGAAAAATAATGAATGAAACATAGCACAATATACCTCAAAGTACAACACATTATGCCATTAATATTAACCTTAATGACCAAATAACATTCAGATATTTTTGTTTCACCTTAAACTGCAGCAATACTGACGCACATATTTCTCCATGTATGCACATAGATATGAATATATCTATATGGACAACCATTTGCATTCTTTGAACCCTAAAACTGATATTTTGGAAGTGGTTTTGCAGGTTGTAATGTTAGAGTGACTTCTTGTTTACATAGTTGATCGCTACTGTTTGATTTTACTGATTTACATATTACTAGTTCGTATTTACAAGTTAACACGCTCTGGAGGAAACCCATTTAGTTAATCTTAAATTTAAAAAGCCACAAACTAAGTAAAGCATTCACGAATAGCGGGTATAACCAAATTATGGACAGTAATGTCAGACATCTTTGGAGGCGAATGTACACACCTCAATTCAAGCATTTTTTTCCTGCTTCAGCTCTCGATATATAATTTTCAAACATGCAAAATTATTCATTGAAAATCACCTTGAGTGATTTTTTTGAGTGAACCAAAGTGGCAGGAACGACACAGGGTCCCTTCATCAAATGAAGATTGATGGTTTGGTGTTTATAATCTTAAATCTGAGAGTGTTTCACCAAAACTAAAACTCCCGCACAACTAATCATTCTTCATAACGTTTCTTTCTTTCAACGCTCGAGTCCTTTCTCTCCAGGAGTGCACAATAACACATTAGGTTTGATTGAAGAGCATATACTCCAATCATGCATATGAGTAATCATTTTTGTTTTCCTCCCTTCCTAACATTGGTTGATTGGATACGGGATTGAAAAGCAAGTCAAGTGATGCAAATAAATAAATATATATATATAAAAAAAAGAGATGTTTCACCTTTTTTGTTTGAATATGTCGACTCTCCATATTACTCCACTTCAGACTGAAGAATTTCTCTCAGATGAGAGGAAAATGAGTAATTGACTAGGGAGCACTTACAAGGCTACTTCTTACGGCACACCAGTGATGTCTGCCTCAGAAACTCCTTACTGGGAAACAACCTCTCATGCCGTCTTCTGATCACCAACAGAAATGGCTCCCCTTCACATTATGCTGCCCGAAAAGCAAATATTGGTTTGTGCATTATTCTCTCCTGTGGTCTCCGACCATTCATCTTTCTATTCTCTTTTCATCTCCACCCAGCCATCCATTAACTCAGGTTAAGTTAAAATGGTTTTATTGATCCTGTAGAGACAGTCTTCGGAGTAGACTGTCCACTATAAATCCTCATATGGTAAATTTAGTATGTCAATTTCTGCTAAACTAATTACATCAGTACAACAATGTCTTACTCGCCTCTGTGCTGTGGAGTATCTGTATGTTTTAAACAGAAATAACGTCTTCATACTTGTTTGTCTTTGTTTCTATGTCTCTTTGCCAAACTCAACACTCTCTGATGTTCATATTAAAAGCCTCCTTATAAAAGTACGGCTGCAATACTTTTAACGTAATAATTCTGGAGCGAGTGTTGACTTTCATTCATGGCGGTTTTATTATCATTCCGACTCCTGCTCTTCTGACAGAATCAGGACTGCAGAAATGGATATTACACTGAATTCATCAAGACAAACAAGGAGGACGTTTTGAGTGTGTATTAACTAGGGAACAGGAGAAATAAAGGCCTGCCTCTTATATAACCCTATAGACCAAATAAAGGCCTGGGTTTTAGATTTAGTCATTTCGGACATTTTTATCCAAAGAGACTTACGGGCATGTTAGTGCAGCAATAAGTACTACTCGCTTAAATCAAGTGAAACTTCGAGAAGGGGGATAGAGTTAGCATGTCCAGTTGTTGGTAGTTCTAAGAAAGGAGGTACACTCTTAAGAGCTTGGTCTTTGAAGGTAAAGAGGGACGCCCCTGATCTAGTAGGAACTGGTAGGACGTTCCACCAACGGGGAACAACAGACTGGATTGCCCTGAGCGTACGGGTGCCAGAGCCAAGTGACGTTCATTGGAGGACTACTTTGAATTTAATGTGAGCTGCTACAGGTAGCAAGGTTTCTAAATAATGAGAATGTACGGCAGATTTACTCCTTTTAAAATCAAAAGGTACCATCGCTCAAGGTGGTAATTTATTGGTTATTGTTCTTTCTGAAAGAATAGGCCTTGTTTCATAATGCCGATGTTGTCCCTTTGTTCATGACCTTGCCACAGCAACTTTGGAGTGACACAGTGCATTCACAGCCAACATTTACTTGAAGAAAAGAAAGTCTGAAATATGATTGAGATTTCAAGAGTTGTGTACAGAATATTTGCAACGTGCAACATTGGATGTGATGGTCTATCTGATACAGAATAATAGAAAGGCATCCCCGACAGGAAAACAGACAAACACTGATCAAATAGGTCTATGAGACTGCCGACCTCCTGCTTGTTTTGGCCCTGTACGTCTCTTCTCTTTGTTCTCTCTCTTTTTCCATGTGTTCTATATTCTTCCTTTCTTCTCTTCTGTTTTTTTTGTCTTCCTCACCCTCCCCATTTTCTCTGTTTTCACCCTTCATTGTCCTATTTTGTAATTTCACCACACCCACTTCCCTACAGATCCACGTCTCCCCTTTCTTTGCTTTGTTCTATGTAATCACCTCTATTTCTTACCCTATTCAATCCCTTCACCCCTCTCTCTCTCTCTCTCTGTCTTTTCTTCCTCTCATTTATTTCTCCTTCTTCCTCCCTCCCAGTTCATCACCTCCCTGTTGCAGTGTGACCTAATGACTTGGCAGCTGTTGGCCTGTGTTTGCAGTTTTCTGCCATTTCGGAGCTGGATTGAAGCTACAGTCCGAAATAGGACTTTAAACCAACTACTGAAGGACTCTACGCAAGAGTGGAAACGACACTAAAAACATACGCACACATTTACTTACAGATTCACAATAAAGGAAAGGAAAGAAGAAAAGACCAACCATGTAATGTTGCACCGTGACATTTGGACAGCAGGGATACATGAGGAGCATGTAGTGCTTGTAAGATGGGGATTGGTTGGCTCCACGACAAGGGAGGATGAGGAGGATGAAGAGAGATCTGCGATTATGAGGTATTACTCTCCCTGTGCTGGTGTCCTGATAAACTTATATCTCTCATGTAACTGACTTGCCCTCCTCTGTGCCATACAGAGAAAGGAAAAGTGTGTGATGGTGTAAAAACCCTATAATGTCCCACAAAACACATGTTTTGATAAAGTGTTGAGGTTTACAGAGAATATTACAGTGTGTTATACAGTATCTTAAAGGCGGCGATATTAAAGGTCTAGTGTGTAGGATTTAGTGGCATCTAGGGGGGAAGTTGCAGATTGCAACCCACTGAATACCACTCACCTCACCCTATTGTTTCAAGCACGAAGGAGAAACTACAGTGGCCTCACAAAATAAATGTCCCTATCTAAAGCTGGTGTTTGGTTTGTGCCTGTGCATTTAGAAAAGTCTCATTCTAAGGTAATAAAAACAGAACAATTCTTATTTTCAGGTGATTACAAACCAATAAAAACATAGTTATGAATATTATGTTCCATTTCTGTCAACAGATGCTTTTAAATGTTACACACTGGGCCTTTAAATCAGGAAAAACAGTCTGCAGGTTCACTACACATCATCTATGCTAATGTATTCTGTCCTGTAAATGTGCAGTTTGGGAGTTTTATTCCAAAAAGAGAAATTAAACCACTAAAGCCTTGTGTGTAGGATTAAAAATGTCTGTCTATGATGATTCCCAGACCCAAAAACACACACTGAGCCCTCTCTTAACCCAAAAGTTGACAGAACAAAGACATTTTAAACATTTGTAACTGCAGAACATAACTAACTACAGTCTATTAGCAAACTGAGTATAACATTTGACTGAACATATATTGTACTGTATGTGCCTGTGATGTTGGTGAATACATGCAATCCTTACTTTAAACGAATAGTTCAACAGATGGGAAATTTGCTTATTCACTTTCTCTCCGAGTTAGATAATCAGAAAAGATCAACAACTCGTGTTTGTATGTCGAGTATGGAGCTAGAGTAAGAATTAGTTAGCTTAGCTGAGCATAAAGACTGGAAGAAGGGGGAAATGGCTAGCCTAGCTGTGTGTAAATTTTGTTAATCAAATGTCCAAAAATTTGCCTATCCGGCAACGTTGCAATGTGCGTCTCCTGCATCTCTGATGCATTCAAATCACGTGGGCGCACTGAGCGTTACAAACAGGCTCTGAAGTGAACATGTTGAACGTGGTTACAGTACGTGCTCTAATTATTTTGGAAGCCATAAGTTTTCTTCAACACAGTTTTGGTAGAAGTTAATAAGCAGAGAAGCAAACCAGCTTTGAAAGTGACACGGCTTCTTTTTTCTAATCTAATTTGAAAAATGGTTCTTGTGGATTTTGAAAAGTAACCAATGAATATTCTCAGGCGAGGCGACACTGGCACGAAAGGCAAAAAGAAATTTTAAAGTGTGACCTTGAGAGAGGAATTTGGTGCAGTGGTAGGTGGTAGAATGAGGATGTTTAACCTGGCAAGAAGTAGACCTTTTCAATTCAATCCAAATATAATAGGAAAAGTACTTAAAACAGCCTGTACTAAGCCAAAAAGGAGAAAGGTGACTGTGAAGAAATGTTCTGAGTAGATTACTGACAAAGATTTAAAGGGTAAACGGTAAATGGACTGTACTTATATAGCATCTTCTTCTTTCCATGCAAGGTGACAGTTTTTAGGGAATTTGGAGTTCAGCATCTCGTTAAAGGAATCGAAAGAACAATTAGTGGATGAACCACTCTACCTCCTGAGCGACAGCCGCCCCCACTGTGTATATATATATATATATATATATATATATATATATAAATATAAATATAGGACTGTTCAGATGCAAATGTTTAGCAATTTTCTGAATAATTGTCAATATACATGAATATATGTATATAATTATATCCATACAACATCAAACTCAGGTTAAACGAACACTAATTTTACTGGGGACCCACACAAATCACCACCTGTGGGACTCGCTACGTTGAAAATATCGCTGCCTACAAGCATCGCTAAAACTAATTATCATGTGTCTCATTTGTACAAAAACAGTACAAAGTGCAAAAACAACAAGACTAGCTGTTTCTCTGTTTTCAATCTTTATGCTAAGTTAAGCTCAGTGGCGTCATATTTACCGTCCAGACATGACAGTGGTATCAATCTTGTCATCTAACTCTTTGGAAAAAGTGAATAAACTAAAGGATTTAGTGACACCTAGCGGTGAAGTTGCAGACTGCAACCAAATGAATTGTCAAATGAACTCTCCCACGCCTCACCGTCTCATTCCAAGCATGTAGTAAAAACTCTGGTTGCCAAATTTACATAAAAAACAAAAGTTTATATCTAGATCAGTGTTTGGGTTTGTCTGTTCTGGGCTACTGTAGAAAAATGGAGGTTCAACATGGCGGACTCCATGGAAGAAGACCCGCTCTCTCTGTAGATATAAAGGGCTTATTTTAAGACAAAGAAAACACGATTCTTATTTTCAGGTGGTTATACACTAATGAAAACATACTGATGAATATTATATTCCATTCCTGCCAATAAATACTAAATCTCACACACTGGACCTTTAAAATTCACTCAATATGCACTTGTCACCAAACTTAATGTACAAATGAAGTTAAATAATTTGGTTACTTACCACCCACCAGTAGTAGACATCAGAAGACAGCTGGATGTTGTCTCTGGTCCAAACCGGTGAGATATCCGGGTCGTAGTTCTCATCGAACCAGTCAGAGACGCCGGGGTCTCCGACACAGCGTGGGCAGGCACATGTCTTCTGCTGTGTGGTGTCAGGTGGTGTTAGCCTGTGTGCCCCTATGTAGTTAGGCACTAGCTTCACCCGCCTCGACTCCTCCCACCCAGGCGGCTCCAGGTAGTTGAAGCTGACGCCCCCGCGGAGGGAGACAGAGAAGAAGAGCGAGGTGAGGAAGATGAGAGCCAGCGAGCCGAGGAGGACCCAGACTCTCCGTGAACATCTCACCCTGCCTCCTTTCTCCGCCCCGCCTCCTGTCCCGGTACTACCTCCGCCTCCTGCTGTCGCTCCAGCCGTCCCTCCGCTCAGCCAGGGCCTGAGCTCGGAGAGTCTGGGAGCTCCCCTGGATGGACCCCCTCCGCCCCAGGACCCCCAGCCCCACCGTCTGTCCCGGTGCAGAGTGGAGGACGGGATACGGCCCCCCCCATGGCCATGCCCCCACCCCTAGGCCTGCCACTGTCCCCAGCCCACCAGCTCCTCCGCCGCTGCCGCCGCCTCCACACAACAACCACCAAGGTCTGGTCAGCGTGACCGGGACAGCCCCCCCTGACTAGCACAAGATCACCCACTATATCAGACTAGTAAACACACACACACACACACATATACACACACACCAATGGATGACAATGTGTCAGAGTCAATTTGTCTCACAGTCAAGCTGTGCGCTCAGCGATGCTCCTACGCTTTCTCTCTGGAATATCTCTCTCCTTCACAGCTATGTGCTCGTCTCACACAGAAATGACACACACTCACACACACTCTCACACACTCACACACACACAGTGGAGTCGCAGCTGAATTACACACAGCTGTAGCCCGACTGCTTCGGAAGTCCTTTGCTTTCAATGAGAGGTGATCTCTCTCCTTCAGCTTCGATCACAGTCTTTCTTTATTCCCTCCTTCTTTACTTTCTAACTTCTCTGTCTGTGCGTCCTCCTCTCTCCCTTTTCCCTCTCTCTCTTTTCTTTTTGGGATTAACTGCAGTGTCCATCTTCAGTAAAATCCAGCGCACGGTGTGGATGGATGCAGCAGGTCCTTCTTGCTTTCTCTGCCATCTGTCTGATTGTTGAGCTCGGCTCCAGCGCTCTGCTTTCTCTCTCTCTCTCTTCCTTTTTTTTTTTTTTTTGTGTCTCTCTCTGGTTGCACTGAAGCGACGTAGCCAAGGAAAGCTGGCAGACTAGTTGAGAGCAGCGGAGAGAGGGAGGAGGGAAGAGGGGAGGAGCGGCAGAAGGGAGGAGGTCTGGCCTGAAGGGTGTTCCATCACGTCTCTAGCCATCCTCGACCAAAAAAATACCTATTTTGCTCCTCTCATTTCTCCTTCTCCGCTTCAGTATCTCTCGTTTTTTATTACTCTTTTTTTTTTTACTTTTCCTTAGAGATTCATCTCACCTATTCTCTCTCTCTATCTCAAAGTCTCTCCTTTTTTACCTCTTTTCACCCCTTTTCAGTGCATCGTCTGTGTCTGCCTTGCTACTTGATGAATAGCAGTTGTGTCGAGTTTGAAGTGCTCTTCTGTCGCCGTCCCTCTCCACACTCTCCGCAGAGAGTTTAAAAAGTTGGGACAAAAAAGTTTCGATTCTTTGTGGTGAATGAAATGAAATCGTAATGAGGAGGGGAAAAAAAAAAAAAAAAAAAAACACAGGAAGAGAGCAGAATAAGATTTCAGGACGGAGTACAGAGAGTATCACCTTCTAGATGTCAGCACTGAAATTGAAGGATGCTGTCGAGTCTGACTGATAAAGTTCTCACAATTCATTCAAAAAAAGTCGAGTCGAGAAGAAAGTGGAGAAGTCCTTTCACTGCTCCATGGCATAAAAAAATAAAAACCGCAAAGATAGAAGTACTTTGGGAGAAGTAATCACAAGCGGATAGTCCAATGTTCTTCCGATGGAAAGACGTTTAAGATGATTGTTCATCGGCGGACGAAGCTGCACCGATTAGCGGTGAAAGTTGAGGATGGATTGATGCGCAAAGGTTGCATTGGGGGTAAAAAAAAAGACAAAACCAATCAACCCCAAATCTCATCTTCTCTCCAGCTGGCTTTGAGAGGACGATGGGTGGAAGCGTAGGTGGGTGGTGGGGGGCAGCGCCCGTCCTGCAGCCCAGTGTGTGATTTAATGTGTTAAGCTAGGATTGCACACACCGTCTGCCAGCTGCGCTAATTTAATTGTGTTCTACAGCTGTGTGTTTGTGAACGCCCGATTGGCCGGCGGCGTACGTTTTCATGAGGCCGGTGAGCTCGAGGTGACTGCTGCTTAGCTCTAATCGGCCCAAACTGTAATCCGAGGGTAAGGCCCCAGCGGTGCCCACTTTATGCCAGCTGTCTGTCCTACTGCTTGTACATCCGACGCCCTATAAACGCCTGCTTAACTCACCGCACATCGATTCAAGATACTGCAGTGACTTTCCGCTCTAGTAGCAACGAATTTTGACCCCTAAGGCACAAAACGCCGCTCCCAGTTTCGTCGAAGGGGTTGTCGTTCAGGGATTTGACTGCCGTGTCCAGCCTGAAGTCTGGCGTCCTGTCTCCTGTGGAAACACATAAAAGAGATAAAAGAGAGGATGTCATTTACCGCCATTAGCCTCATTAACCATATTGGCATCTTTAACCCTCGTCTCCTTTCACCACTTTGATCATCTTCTCTCCCCTCGGCTCAGCTCAAACTGTTTCTTGTTTTTATTTGTCTCAGCAGTCTTTTTATTTCTTTCTGTTGTTTCAATTGCATCTGCTCGTTTTCATTACTCTTTTTCATCCTTGCTCGGGTCTGTCTCTCTGGCTGCCCATCACGGCTGACAAGGGCAAACGTGGAACAAACTTCTGCTCTGTCCTGTTTGTGTGTGTCTGTTGATTTGTACTGAATAAATTTCAAAATGTCACAACGCTGAATTGGAAATGTTAAAGCAGACTGACAGGTACAGATTGAAAGAGTTGATGCAGAATACTAAGCAGTGACACAGACCATGAAAACTCAGATCTGGTAGTTTTTTTTGCTACTGTAAGAGATCCTGCATCTGTGCCATCAGGTTACAATATGGTAATGTGTTTATTAAGACCACAGATGTAAATGAGCTAAGCTGAAGTACCTCTCTCATTTCTGACTAATTAAGATCTGATGCCGGGTTGTCTGGATGCATGATGTGCGTGTCTGGAAAGTAATGAAGCACAACGCGGTGTTTTCTGTTGCCTGAACTTGGAAGAAGAAAATAACTACATGTAGGGCAGCTGTATGTGAGGAAATATGACTCAGCTCAGTCAGCTCAACAAAAAGGTCAGAGATTAAATAAGACGTGAAAAATCAATGGGGAGATTTTTGGTAACATTTTTAGACTCCCTTCGACTGTTTTAGTGCTATAAACAGATGAAAATAATACTGGCTGATTATATTATTTCACACTGGACTCAACGTGCTATAAACCGTTACAAGTCAGAATTCAAGCAGGAGACCGCTGAGGAAAACTGAAAGGTCAATCGCTGCCACTTTGTCTCACTGTAAGCAAATATATAATCCATCTTTAAATGTGCTGCAACATTCTTCAGAGTTGAAACAACTGCTTAATTAATTCTTAAAAAATAATTAGCAACTGCTTTGGTGATCGACTTTTGAATGCAAAAACAAAATTTGAGAATGTGCTGCTCGTGTTTGTCCATGCATCCGTTTTCTTCCGCTTATCCGGAGTTGGGTCGCGGTGGCAGCAGGTTTAGCAGGGCTCTCCAGGCGTCCTCCTCAGCAACTCATTCCAACTCCTCCTGGAGGATCCCGAGGCGTTCCCAGGCTAGATGGGCTATGAAGTCTCTCCAGCAGGTTCTAGGTTTGCCTCAAGGGTCTCCTCCCAGTTAGACATGCCCGTAACACCTCCAAAGGGGCGCCCAGGGGGCATCTTAATCAGATGCCTGAACCACCTTAGCTTGCTCGGGTATCGGCTCTACTCAGAGCTCCCCCTGGATGTCCGAGCTCCTCACCCCATCTCTAAGGCTGAGCCCAGGACCCGGCGAAGGAAGCTCATTTCGGCTACTTGTATCCGCAATCTCCTTTTTTCGGTCACTACCCAAAGTTCATGACCATCTGTGAGGGTTGGAACGTAGATGGACGGAAAATCTGAGGTCATGGATCTCTGCTGGAAAACGGTGGAATGCTCCCTCCGGGTTGGGAGCGAGTTGCTGCCCTAAGGGAAGGAGGTCAAGAATCTCAGGGTCTTGTTTACAAGTAATGGCTTGTCTTTGTCTTATTCCGTATTTCATTTTTATTTTTTATTTTGTTTGTTTTGGAGAGTCGATCAGAGAAAAGAAATTTGATGAACTCAACTTGGGATTTAAGAAATAGTTTTCCCAATTTCCTGATATTTAATAGACTTAACAACTGTTCAGTTAACTAAGAAAATAATGAAAATAATAAACTGTACTGTTAAGACTGAATTTACCATCACTGTCTTCTATTTCACCAGATGGTTGCCGTCAATCAAACAAAACTTATTTGTGTACTGGAATGTCCTGCTTTGTGTCCCCTCCACAGATGAGGACGTGATAATTAATAATGAATTATGAAGACAGTCTGCCTCTCTTTCTTGCTACCAACCTACTAACCCACCCACCCGGCAGGGATTATTTTCCATTACTCTATTTTTGATGCATCGCCATGGCAGCCAGCAAGCGATGCGGGGTTGTTACGGCAACACAAACCAAAGAGTCCCCCAACCTTGACCTGGTAATCAATGCTGGAAAAGTAGGACAGACTCCTTCTTTCCTCTGGTTGACATATTTCTATATCTTCTGTATATATTACCCCTTACGTTACAGACAACCGTCTGTCAGGTAAGGTGTGATATACCAGAAACACCTGGAGTCAGAGCCCTGACTGTCTTAATGGTGGTTTTTCATAACTTCACTGGTGTGACTGGAGATCCCTCGGGTGTGAAAGTGCAGTAGCTAACAAACAGCCAGATGCACATGCAAATGGGCAAAGAGCTGACAGAGCTTGTGGCATTACCACGGCTGTCTTCCGAGTCCTAACAAGCTGCAGATTTACAATATGAATGTAAGCTGGTAGGTTTTCTCACCAGTAACACTTGAGAAGAAAAATGTTCAGTTTTCAGCTCGTGTATTTCTTCAATTTGTCATTGAACCTAAAGGATACAATTAATTTGAGCACTGAGTTCTCCTCTGCCCCTTTGGTTTTAATAAAAAAAATACTAATGCAGCCAACAGCGTTCTTTATTGAATTCATCATTCATTTTTGAGAAGGACACAGATAATTGTTGACCATGGCAGCTGTTAGTGGGAAATACAGTAGAAAATACTGACAGCTGTTCCCATTGTCCATTATCCATAATGTCCTTTAGAGTCCGCGCAGCTGTCAGTGAAATCTTCTGTTAAATGACATCACATTAGGTTTTCACCCAACAAATGCATGAAAACACAGCTGATCTATAATGCATTGTTGTTGGCGGAGTCCTACACATACCGCGGCTCAATGCAACGCGTTTCCCATCAGCCCGGAGACATCTCGTGTCAAGGTATGCACCTTGAAAGGAGTTTCTTTTCAGCATGTGAACTTCTGTGTTTTGTATTCCGACCAGTTTTTGTCCTCTGCTCTGCCTTCTGAATGATAACATTTCTCTTGCATTGATTTCAGTTCGACTTTAACAGGAGCTCACCACTTTAAACTGTCAATCATCCCCCCCCCCCCCCCCCTTATTGTTCCCCTACCTTCACTCTCTCGATTTTCTGCTTTAGGCGCACCCATTGTCCTGTCATACCACTGGAAGTTTGATGCCATCACATTTTCACAGCTAGCAATTATCATCCAATACCCGTCCTGACAGATGCCTTTCAGTAACAACGTTTCCTAACAGGTGCGGGAAAAATTTCAATCTTTTCTTTCATCCTGCCTCCTGTTGAGTGACCTCCACTCTGTATTCTGTAGGTTAGGGTGTCTAATAACTGAACAAAACAAGTCTATCCTCCGTGCAAGCAGCACTCGTTGGTCCACCACATGCTCCACAGTTTATGTATGTGACAGTTCTGGCACTGCTCCACATTTCTGTGCACTGCTGCAGAACAGTGAGCATCAGCATTAATATTGTTAGTGACCTGCTCCAGGTCTGCATTTCATGAAAAGATGATAAATAAAGAGGGTTTTTATTACCCTAATTTCTGACATAATAAAAATCCTTTCAGTAAGCGGCTGTAGCAGCCACAAATTGTGGGTAGATTCTATATTTTTCTTAATATCAACAAAACCAACATGAATCGATCCCACAAAACCTGCTGCCTGAGTTGTCAAGGCGTGATATGTTGGTGTATTTCTCCTGTTTGCCTTGAGAAACATAACACAGTTGCTGCCGCGGTAACTTGAAATTCTGTCTGAGTATTAGAAATGGCTGTGCTGTGTTTTGGACATCCTGGATTGCATTTAATGTCTCACCGGTACACGAAGGTACACTTCCCCAACCAATGCCCCAGGGCTGACCAGCACTTACATAGCCTGGACTAAGTCAATGGTTCCTGTTCTTACTCCCCTGGAGTCAGTGATCAGCAAACTAATTAACTGCTTTAGCCAGCCTGTACGTCTGGGTGCATATATACACACAAATCTGTATCTATGTGACTCCCCTTCCAGGTTTAATTAATTCAATTATAATTAACTGAAAAAAATGTCTGTAGATTTTACCGTGAAAAACTGCCAAACCATGACAGTAAAAGTCTGCAAAACTTGCCATGAAGTATGACTGTTTTCCTGTATACAGTAAAACATAGTCATATTTCAAAATCTTTATTTATATGCCATTTTAAAGGGATTAATACAGAATAAAGTAGTATTTTATATTAGAGACTGTTAATTATACAGTAAAACACCGTAATATTTAATGGCATATTTTACTGTCATGGTTTTTTCACCATATAATCTACAAACATTTTAAAATATGGAATAAAACAGCAACCTTAAATGTGAAATCAACAGTACAAATATTATTTTACCGTAATATTAGAAAAGGATATACCGTATCTATTACGGTAAACTGTTGTTTAAACGGTTAACTGTTGCTCTCACTGAGCATATTTCTGCCAGCCTGCCATTAACGACTACTTAGTCGACCTGTGTCCTATTTTTCTCCATCTCTGCCTCTTTTCCTCTCATTATCACACTTTAAAATAATGCGTCGGCAAAATTTGGTGCCAGAAACATCTGTTATTAACAGCTGTTGTTTGTTGTGGCGCTGACCACTTTCAAGTACTTTTCCCAATCACCATCTCATAATCGACCTCCTCCCCCGTCACCTTTTCCCCTCCATCTCCCACAGTTACAGTTTGTTTCTGATTATTTCCTTGTCCCCTCGTCCATCGCCATCTCCTCCGATAATGGCTATAACTGGAGTGTGTTTATGATGATGAATGATTGATGCACACATTACAGGTGCATGGCACCCGGTGTGACACATCCTCCACCACAAACTCCGTCTCCTTCATCTCTCATCTCGTCCCCTCTGTGCCGTCCATCCTTCACAGTAGCAGCATCTGTCAATAACGCTTGATCTCATTGATTTTTTTAAAGGTTCAAACAAGTTCTAAGAATTTCCCATCCTTGCTTTCTTCCAGATTTTTCTCTGACTGTCTCATTTGTCATTGTTTTTCAACGTTCCCCTCCATCACCCTAAGTCAGAAATGTAATAAAATACAGCTACTTTGGTTATTAGCGGTGCCTAATATACCTCCGACCGCCTCCTCTTTACCCTTCTCCTGCTTTGTCTCTCTTTAATCCCCCCTCCCCTCACCTCAACATAAATTATAGATGTAGGTTTCAATGTTTCTTAGTATAACAATCTATATTTTTGTTATGCAATCCCCTCTTCTTCAGTCAATAGTCGCAGTCTCCTGCCACCTTCTCTCTTCTTGTCAACACATTTTGTGTATTCTGATCATTTCTGTAGCTAAAATCAGTAACGGTGTCGGGATGATACCAGGACGGCTCTGTTGTTGTCCGACGCTTTTGTAATGCGACACCCCCCTTGTGTTTCTTTTCTGATTATGGTGCACACAGAAAGCCCTGCAGCTTCAGCAAACTAAGCCTGAATGATGAGACAAAATACTGCTGTGCTAAAAATCAAAAACAAAAACATTCAAACGTGCTAACAAAACCTTATTTTTAAGACTTGGAGCCTACTTATATAGTACTGGTAATACTTTTTGCTCCACTACAGGCTTATTGACTTTGACAAGCTAACATAAGCATGTCCTTTTATGCCTTTATTTTGATAGTGACAGACAAAGACAGACAAGAAACTGTGGAGAAAGAGAGGGGGCACGACACACAGCAAAGGGTCACAGGTTGGAATTGAATCTGGGCCGCTGAGCCTTCGTACATGGGGCGCTCCGGATAGTGTTTTTCTTTGCTATATTTGGTCTTCTGTATATGTTCTGGTTTTGGGAACTGTCATCACTGAACCATATGAAATATTTGGTTCTGAAGAGGAAAGACATGGGGATGTAGGGACTACTTTTAGGAGTAGGACATGCTAGATTTAGTCAGACACAACACAAACTTCTTCACATTTTCTCCATCTTCACATCCAGACTGTACATTCAATCATTTAATTCAGAGTTACTTTGTTATCTTAGTGCACAAAATGAATCCACTAATTGGAGCATTTCATTGATTTTGCTGAGGTTTTAAATGTCGCTGTGACATGGCCTTCAGTCTCTACATTTTCTGCAGCCTTTCATAATTTATGCAACACAGAAGTAAAATAAAATTCAAAATGCATTATAGAATAAAAAAAACACAGTATTGCATAGCTCTGAGAGACATCAACACTAATTACAACATGGAGATGTTTGACCTCCTGTAAGGTCAACACACTTCACTTGTTGATGCTCTTTACAGTTTTACAGTGTTGTATGGGTATTTCAAGAGGGAGGAGCTCAGCTGATGAACCTCTGAGCACTTTAATACCCAAGAAAGTCTCCTGTCTGAAAACACGACTACATGTGAGTCTTGACCAGTGGACCTTTTGTCCTTCGTCTTGACGAAAACCATTTACACAAACACCTTCAGCGCCAACCTGGATCTTTTGTCTCCGCTTCGATGTATCTTAGACACAGCCAGACTCTGACGGTCATCATGAGACACATAAAGAAAGTCATGACCAGCATCGAGCAACGCGGCGAAGAGAGAAAACGCACGCAAACATAAAATGAAATAAAGCAAGACGAGAAAATAATCCTGGACATACACAGTCAAAGAGCAGCCAATGTGAAAAGAAGATAATAGGTTATTTATCATTGAATTCAAGTGTCTCCATTTTTATAAACTGCAAGGAGAAAAAGCCTCGCTCTGCAACTGGGCTGTAGCCATGGAAACCCACTATCTGTATCCCTTGGAAAGAGATTATTCTTTCACTCCTGCCTCCAGTTAATTGTGTCATACAGCCACTCTGATTACACAAAATTACTGTAAAAATCTTGTCCTTAAAATTTAATTGGCAAAAACAGCTGTTATTATATAGTTTCACAATTCATGTTCGCCCTATTTAATGAGTCTGTGCATATGTCCTTTTTAATTGTTCTGTAGATCAGATATTTCCATTACAAAAAGTGACCATGTATTCTGACTTAATTGTAATGTTGACGAGCAAGGTGACAGCCTTCAGTGCATTTACTTAGACTCGGGTAAAGTGACACATCTAAAAATCATTTTTCTGACTGACTGATCATATCGGCTGCAAGGAAACACTGTCCCAGAAATCCATCTAGAAAAATGACCTGAAAACTCAGGATGTCATTTCACCATGATACTAAGAAAAATAACAAATTGCAAAATGTTTTAGCATTAAGCAAAGCTCATCTTTTTTTGTTTCTGAACTGCTTTTATGCAATTATTTATATATTTATGGTGGAAGATGTAGAGACAATTGGGAGGAGATAATTGCAAGACAATCAAGATTCAGGTTTGCAAGCTTTACATTATTCAGATAGAGAGACTTGCACAAGATTGACAGATTTTCAACAGGAAAGAAGAAGAAGAAAAACTGGTGATGCTCATTTAGCTGACATGTCAGTCACATCTGAAATATGATGACATCGATCTCGGTCTATTATTAATACAGTGGGGAGAGATTTGTCTTTCAGTCTAAAAAAAACCTTGGCAGTTTAACTTACTTTTCATTTTTTTCATTTGCACATTAATTTACTGGTTGGGTGCGTTAAATATTTGGGCGCTTCAAAAGTGCGACGTGACAGAAAAAGATTGAGAAACAGTGATGTAGCAAATGCAGTTATCTCATTTGATTGTGCAGTGGTTTGTGACTCTTCCACGGTAGAGTTCTTGGAATTTTTGGCATTAAATTTAACAGCTTTTTGATAAAAGGACAGAGTGTACAGAACAGCTAATATCACGTAAATACAAATAAAGTAAGGATCGGGTTCAAGCAACAGTATAAAGAATGGACAGAGCATGAGTGACGTCACCCATAGGTTTCCGAAGTGCCGCTTTGAAGCCGAAAATATGCGTCGCTGGCCGCTGTCATATTGGATGTACTGCTTCTTCTGCCTACTGGTTAATCTAAATAATGGCAAAGACATGGATCATCGGCTGTCTGAATGAAGCCTGGCTGCTCAAATAACAACATTTATTTTTGCTGTGAAGTTGGGCATTTTAATACAGGCGATTATGGTTGACTCACTTCTGTAGGAGGTTGCCGCTTGGGTTCAAGATCATGTTCCAGAGTTTGAAAGTATGAAATCCACCAATGGAAATGCTATCCAGTCTATTTATAGGGCTGCAACTAATGCTTACTTCATTATCGATATAAATCAATATAAAACTGAGAAAAGCGTTAATTATTTTTGCTTAGAACAGTGTTTCTCAAACGTTTTATGCCGTCTACCACCTCGGAAAACATTCAGCTCTCCAAGTACATATATATATATATATATATATGTATATATGGTCTTTCACATTCATGGCACTCTTGGAAGCAATCCGCAACTACACCGCTGATGCCACTGAATCCTACACACTGGTCCTTTAACGTCATGTTCAAAATGTTTACTGTGTCTGCTTCCCTTCGATCCAGGTTTTAGCGTTGGGGTATAATCAGAGGGAGAGCTGAAGTGTACACATCACAAGCAGTCAGAAATCTTTGAAGGGAACTATTCCATTAAAATCTTTACAGATCGTTCAAAGAGCTTTCAAATAAATTCCAGCTGACACAAGAAGCCAGTATAAGTCAAATAGGATGGGTGTTATGTGGTCTCTGATTTTCGCCATCTTTGCCAAGATCCTGGCAGCAGCATTTTGCAATAGCAATACCTCTGCAATAGCTGAATGCAATTTCTCAGTTTGGTACTGTCAGCATGACTATAATTAGCCTGAGTCCAATGAGAAAAAAATCACTTCAGAATTAAGTCCTGAAGAAATTAACACCGTACTGCTGTGAGCCTGGATGTCTAATATAAAATAATGAGAGTTTTAAAAATGTCATGTCTTAGATTTCCAGTTTATTAGATAAAGACGTGCAGTCTAATACAAAAGTAATGCAATAAATCCTCTCTTCATGAAGGTTAGAGTCAGTTTTCCCACACTGTATGACAATATTAGATACATTTTCTTATGCACTTTAATGAGGCTGCTCTACATGATGTTTATGTAAGTAATTATGGATAAATTATTACACTAGTCTAAAACTGGATGCCTAATACAAAATAATGAGAGTTTTGTAAATGTCATATGTTATATTTCGAGTTTATTAGACAAACAATGCAGTTTAGTATAAATGTAATGCAATAAATCCTCCCTTCATGAAGGTTATATTCAGTTTTTTTGTGGAAACAGTTAAAGGTAAGTGTTGATTAACCTTTATGTGAAGATAAATTGTCCAGAAATCACTTCATTACCTTCTTAAAGTAGATTCTTATGACAATATTACATATATTTCCTTATGCACTTTAATGAGGCTACTCTACCGTACGTTTATACATATATAGATAAAGATAAATCAATTATATAATATATAAAAACTAGATAAATAAAAACTATGCTATTTTTATGGCTAAGTCATGATATTAAATTTAATGGTTTAAATAAAATTTCTGGATGTCCTTTGCATCATTTAAGCACATCCCCTGAAATTCATCCTGACACATTCTGAATCTTTGGAAAGTTTTTGGGGACACTTTATAATTAGGGTGAATTATGTAGTTTGGTAGCGGATGCTTAATTCAGGTTTTTAGAGGTTAATAAAAAAGTTGTTGGAAACTTTTTCCACATTGGACATGAAAGCACTGACGACAGTTTTTCCCAGAGGTCTCAGAAAGTGACAAAGAGTCACAGAGATAATCACGCCAGATGGGAATTTGCATATTGAGGAGCAATGTAAGAGGTTCATAACAGCAGCAGCAAGTTTCTCGCATAGGAAATTAAAAAAATAAAAATAAAAATGGGGCGAGGACACACACACAGCTACGACAATGACAGTGACATTTTC
The DNA here is from genome assembly GCA_033000465.1 of Sciaenops ocellatus. Classification (NCBI taxonomy): domain Eukaryota; kingdom Metazoa; phylum Chordata; class Actinopteri; family Sciaenidae; genus Sciaenops; species Sciaenops ocellatus. The sequence continues at coordinate 6,545,894 of CP136871.1, read as the reverse complement.
TAACCGGGGTCAAGGGAATATTCACACTGGTTCATTAGGTAAAATTTTGTTCCTCAAAGATTAAAGCAGCTAAAAAAAGTGCTGCTGTTGCTTATTATTGTCCATAAGGCTTCAGGAATCATCCTTAGCATCACAAACAGTCACCCTCACAGGCAGGGACATGGTTAGTTTTGTATGTACAGTGCCCAAAGAGCAACCCTGACCGCCTTAAAAAGATGCACCTGCTTATATACTTGGACATATTCAATTTACGTCATCTGACATAAACAATCTTAAAACAACGGCCCATGTGTCAGTGGACTAAAAACAAAGACTTTTCCAATAGTTCCAATAATATTGCAAGTGGCATATTAAAATGGAGAAGTCAAATGTGAAATTCCCCCGGGAAATTAATTTAATTTTTTAAGTTAACCTATTTTCGATCAAGCGATTGAAATTCATTGCATTCTCCCTGGTGAGTATCGTCAGTGCTAAGTCTGAATTAAGAATCTTTGTTTTCATCGGGTTTGTGTTTTAATCAGCAGTCAAACCGAGGAGGAGGAGGAGGAGGAGGAGGAGGAGGAGGCTGAAAGACAAAGAGTGTGAATCAAAGATAGAGAGAAAGGAAGAGAAAGAGAGAGAGAGAGAGTAAGGTCCCTCCAATAGCTCCCCAGTGGCCAATTAAACACATCAGACGTCTTTCTGCTGGAGGAATTCAAATGAGTAACGCTTGACTTTTTGTGCATCTCTAATATTGTGCGAGTGTGTTTATGTGTCATATAAGCTTGTTTTATCTGCGCCAGAGTAGACAGGCATGGAAAGGAGAGCGAGTGAGAAGAAAACGTGTGATCTAGTGATGAACACTCACTCCCCATGCTGTGCTGCCAAAGAGGTCACAAATAGGTTTTTTTCTACTGGCAAGACACCAACTCCTGAACCGAACCATGACTTGTTCTTTTATTCTTCCCCTGGCTTTCTTATAAAAAGTCAAAGATTACAGTTAAATAACGAAAAAAAAAAAGGTTGAAAGCCTATGGATTGGTAAAAAAGAACACTAATAAAGCGGTGCTGAACAGTGCACTAATAAGAACAGCGTAGATTATGTCTTGCTGGGCTCAGCACTAGGACTGGTAAATCAACTTGCAAGGACATTGAACTCGGCAATCTCAGTGTTTGAGGCTATGTGCGAGGCGCAGCCAGCAAAGGCAGATTCCTAACTTTGTTCTTGTTTGCTCACAAATACAGCTGGAACTGCAAAAAAGACTGCAGTATGATCCTCCATGTCATCACTATGCTATATAGCCATATGCTCCTGTAACTTTACCCTGAAAGCAGGGCTGGTTTGTCCTTAAAACACACTCAAGCATTAGCTCACGTTGAAGGGAAGCATGAAGCTTTGGACAAGAAGAGCATTTTAAAGGATACATAACTATAGTCAAACCCAAACTCTGCATTAACAGTTTACTCTGAAGCTGCACTCGTCAATATTTTTTATTGAAGAATGGGTCAAATGACTTTGTGTATGGGGTTCTTCTTGGCTGCACTCGCAGTTCTTCTTGGCTCTGTGGAGCAGTTCAGCTTCTTTCAGCTCATTGTTTTCGATTTACGGCCCACAACTTGACTGTTTTGGTTCACTCGTGCCGTTTTAAGCAGCAGAAAGCAGCTGTTACAATCGCTCTGATAAACCCTCTGTAAGCTGCTTGCTTAAGTTTTCATTTCTGTCACAATAAAGCCTGACGCAGACAAGGAGAAGGTGAAAGACTGACACCTTGACGCCAGAACAGTGGGCTCCACACTTTACGTTATCATCACATAACAAGACACACTTTGTGTGTGAAACATGAATGCTTTGCTTCAGGCCTGATCTCTAGTCTAATTTTACTGTACCTCCACCACACGTACTGAACCACTGGAATTTCATTGGCTGACTTTGTCGCACCACAGCGGCGACGAGGTCCTGATGAATCCACATTTCTTTTTCAGCTGAACCTGACCGTCTCAAACCTCTCTCCTCTCTGTGAACCTGACACCAAGCCCGGAGCCGGGGTGGTTTGATTTTTGTGTGCGTAACCTTTAAATAAACTGAAGGGCATTTACAGCTACAGTATGGCAGCGTTCTCCTGACCTGTGCAGTATATTTGCATCCTTGCGTGCGATTTTCATCCAACTTAATTCAGTTTAATTATTATCTGCTAATTAAACTAGAGTAATATGGTAAATTATCCACGCTTTAGAAGGTGAAGTATTTTTTTTTAAATGATCCGTTGCTGGGGTGTTATTAATGGTTGCATCACGACTCATTCGGTTTGCCTCATCATAGGTAACGAAACACAACGAACAAATGAGCCTAACGAGAACCAAACCAGACACTAATGGATTTTTCTTCACGTTGCAGCTCATAAGTTTCCATTACTCAGCCAATATACAGTTACAATGTTATTAAAATAAGCAAAAAAAGCAACACAGCTAATGGGAAATCATTGGGTCTAAACACCTTGCTTCCATCGTCTTCCTTTCTGTTCGACTACTTTGTGTATTTCCAAATTATTTTGCATGTATGCAACCATGACAAGAAAATGAAGGTAGACTCTTTGCTTTGCATAAAGTTAAATTCACCCATGAGGTGACAATGGCAACACAAACAAAGCAGCAGCTTGGATGTGGTATTTTGGCATATAAACACATATAACTATGACAAGTCAGTCCTTGAAATTCCTTTTTATGTTACTTGACACTCGACACATTGCAGTATAATAAAAGAGAAGTGGCACTGGGAAGATTAGCAGGCATAAACAGGCTTAAACAGCTTGGTTTGTATGGTAATTTTCCAGAACCCCGTGAGCACTTTTCTGGTGATTAACTGGTGAAAAATGTTTTAAACATGTCGCACGTAGGACTGTTGTTTCAACAGTTGTCAAATTTATGCTTTCATTTTGAAATGCTCACCATAAACAACTCAGGGGGAAAAAAATACAACCCAATTCACTAAAAACTAGACATGGCACGATTGAAGGTATGCAGGCAGGCAAATTATAATTTCAAAAAGTGGGTTTAGCCACGAGGGGATAGGAGGAATAATTATAAAGCGACTAGCCTAGCAGGAGTTAGAAGTGTAGCATTAATCAGTACATTAAAATGTAGCCTGCAGTTTTCAGCACAAGTTGAACAAAAGTAATTTACATCCATTTTTACTAGCTAGTCTTTGCTGTTGACAGCAGATTAGTGTGAAACTAGACAGGATTATGTACCGTGTCACATGCATGCAAACAAAACTTTTTGCTCCATGGCCCTACAAGTGTACCACTAGAACCACTAGACAAAGATAAAATAATTAAGGCACACAGACATACAATTATAATAAAAAACAATGGTAATAGCCACAAGCAAGTAGCAAGAAATTTCATGCAAAGCTAGCTAGCTTGCCTGGACAAGCCTAACAAAAAATCCAGGATTCCTAGTCTTAACACGCTTCTGGGTAAGATTAACATTTTCGTCTGATACTAGGTTGGAAGCGAGTTGCTGCCCCAAGCGAAGGACTTCAAGTATCTCGTGTTCTTGTTTACGCATGATGATCATGGAGCGTGAGTTGGATTGGCGGGTATCGGAGTATGGGAACCAACCCATACCGGACAATTTCCAGTTCTGTTTTGTTCTTTTCCAGTCCATCTACGTTCCAACCCTAACCTGTGGTCATGAGCTTTGGGTAGTGACCGAAAGAACGGGATTGCGGATACAAGCGGCCAAAATGAGCTTCCTCCACTGGGTGGCTGGGCTTAGCCTTAGAGATAGGGTGAGGAGCCTTCGTGTCAAAAGGAGCCAGCTGAGGTGGTTTGGGCAGTGGATTAGGATAACCCCTGGGCTCCTTCCTTTGGAGGTGTTCCGGGCAGACCCAGAACCCGCTGGTGGGACAACATAGCCCAGTTGGGGAGGGAGAGGGACGTCTTGAACGCCCTGGTAAACCTGTTGCTACCACGACCCAATCCCAGATAAGTGGAAGAAAACTGATGGATGGATGGGCTAGTTATGTTGTATGTCATAACTTATTAAACTGACTGTGCTGAGCAATGCTGCTAAAATGTGAGGTCTCCATTTATAGAGATTTTGTTAATAAACATGCAATGATACCTTGAACCTAGAGTCAGGGATTGTGACATGGCATATGACATGACATGGCATAAACTCCCCATAAAAGAGGTCATAAGAAAGTATATTCTTTGTTCATTCCTATCGCATGTAAGGATGGATCCGAGCTCGTATTAGAGTGTCTCGAAACTCAGATCTTGGACTCCTCTCTTCCTTGAAAAAACTCACCATTACATAGACAAATACTGATGAAAAAATTCTTGTGTCTTGCAGCATGTTGTGCATACAAAGGTTTAGAAGTAGTTGCTGTTCAAGTTCAAGCATTCTTTTCTGTGACCTTACTTCAACTTTGGGTATTAAGCAGAGTTCACCAGCTAACTGGGTAATGCAAGCCTGTGTGCTCTCATTGTAAAACAATCCTAACCCCTGAATAGCAGGACTGTAAAGTAGAGCTGAAACAAATGAGGAGAATGCTATGGCCGAATGAATGGAAACCCTGTTACTTGCTGATTACTTGTAATGGAATAACAGTTATGCATTTTGATTAATTCATGAGTACAGATGCACAAAGTCCTTAAAACAGTGTTCTTGCCTTCCTTGAATACTAAAATAATTGCTCTATGTTCATCTATTTTCCTGTGCCACTGTCACATCTCCCCTTCCCTTCTTAGTCCATGTCTTCTCTCGTCACCAACAATCAATAATCATCCATCTCCCTATCCTAAAAGTTTCCATTCAACTGTAATCTGCCTGGCTGCCTCCTCTCCTCTTTCTCATCCCGGTCCTCCCCCTTGGTATTTATCACTTGATTCATTTTTTAATCTCTCCATCCTCCCCTCTCTGTGCTTCTTTACTGTCTTAAATCTGAGCGCGCAGATATATACTTGACCAGCGAGTCATTACTTTGAAGGAAAGAGGACACGGCTTTCTCTCTTCGGGTTGTTCACTCAACTTTCTTTCTTCTTGGATTTATGAGTTGTTACAACCTGTATCTGTATTAGATAGCATCGCATTTGTCCAATCACTGGAAAAAATGGGCGCACTTAAAGAGCACTTACTGTATTTCTTCCTGACAGCTGAATAAAGGTAGCAGTGAAGTGCCCTATCACCAAAAACAATCCCCGCTTTCATCTCCACCGCTCCATTTTTACTCACTCCTCCTTTTCTTTATCATCTTTCCATACTTTCTGCACTTTCACCTCTTTCTGCCTTCCCATTACCTCCCTTTACATCGTCTATCATGCTACAGACGCCCCACGTCTAAGAGCTTTATGTATGAAATCCTCCAAAATGTGCGGTTAGTTTAAGATGGGTTTTTAAGTATACTTCTGTAGAGAACACAAATTAGCTCAAAAAGTCCATCCATCTTTTCTTATTTTCTTTCTTTGCCTCCTTTAGTTTGAGTCTGGATCCATTCTGGCAACTCTCACCTCTCTCTTAGTCACTTCACCGTCTCTGGATCTCAATTATTTGTTCACACGCACACAATCAAATACTCTCTTGTCATTTTCTGCCATCTCAACTACGTCCACCTCCCTCACTTCTTCTTCTAGTCTCAGCTGTTGATCACATGCAGATTTTCCTCACACTCCCTCTCCACGCTCCCTTTTTTAATCTTTGCACCATGCTTTCTCTCTAATTTGCATTGAGGGAAGCGGCTGACCTGCTGTACACGCACCTTTACACAACAAGACTGATCATCACCATTTGTTTCTAAAATGAACCCATGCACAGCTTTCATGCTGTCAAGGACTAGTTCTTCCACATTGGCATTGGTGAGCGTGAATTCCGAGTTGGTGATATTCTATGACTGTTAAGCAACTGGGACATTTAGTGCTTTAACATCCCTGATGTCCAACAGAAATAGCTGTTAACAAAATTCAGTATTTAGAAAATGGAAACAGGACTTACACTTGCTGTGTTCTGTCTTGGATTGTGAATCATCTGAACCTTGAAAAGATACAGAAAGAGCTTCAGTCAGTAAACATCTTTTTGTTAGAATCATAACTTGCAGAAACTAAACTGAGGTAAAGGACAAAAGAAACAGAGCTGATGAACAAGCTTTATTATGTTTTTCCCTTTTGCTGTTAAGAGTTTTGCAAATTTTTCAAGGACAGTTGTGTTTTATGCAGTTAACAATGTAGCTCACTTGTTCTCAAACTGTGGTGGTTCTTTGAGGAATCTCTGAAATGTTTTTTTTTTATAATAAAATAAAACGATTTGAACATATCAAACCATCCAGAACAGTTTGAATGAAATTAAACTAGGGGATCACTCAAATTTAATTTAAAAATAAGTTTTGCATTTCCTGAAACATCTGGTTTCCTGATACGTGGACACGTTCATTCACGTAGTGCACGCATACATCATAAGCAGAGGTTAAATGAATGGTTCAAAAACTCTGAAATTGTGGCTCCATACAGGAAATATTGGTAAAGTGCAGATCAGGAGAACTCCTTTAACACCAAATGAGCTCCTGATCCGCACTTCTCTTCATAATATTTCGTGTTTGGAGTCGTGATTGCAAAGTTTTCGAACACTTTTTTACCTCCACGTAATGTTTCTTGTCACATTTTAGGTAATCATGGATGCATGTGTATAATTCAGGAAATACAAAACTAATTTTAAATCACGTTCCAGTGACATTCAAAATGTATTTTTTAATTATTTAATTTCATTTAAGAAATAGATATATATTGCTACACTACAGGAATGTCAGGTAAAATCAGTGGTACTCTTCTTTCTTAGCATTAAAAATTAATAATAATAATAATGGCTTGGATTTATAAAGCGCTTTTCAAGGCACCCAAAGCACTTTACAGAAACCATTATTCATTCATACACATTCTCTCCGGTAGTGGTAAACTACATTTTGTAGCCACAGGCACAGCTGCCCTGGGGCAGACTGACAGAAGCGTGGCTGCCAATGTGCGCCAAACGGCCCCTCCGACCACCACCAAACATTCATACACATTCACACGGGGCAAGGTGGGTAAGGTGTCATGCCCAAGGACAGCGACCGGGACAGAGCGGGATTCGAACTGCCAACCCTCTGATCATTGGACGACCCGCTCTACCACCTGAGCCACTGTCGCCCCCTGAAATTAAGAAGTATATAAGCTAAGAATCCAAACAGGGTTATGATGAAATGAAATAAAAGTCTGATCTTATACTTTTAATATGTGGACTAACTTGCTCTACAATGCTGTTTCTTGGAACATTTGGAACATGCACAGTCTTTTACCACAATATCATATAGCCATTAAGTTTATATTTAAGACCCTTTTTACATAGTTCCCATTATAAAACGAGTCAGCTATAAACATTAAAAAGTCAGTCAGAGATCTTAAACAAACTCACAGAGCTAACATTAGCCAAAAGAGCGGTGGATAAGGTCTGCCAGCAACAGTTTTTATTGCAGCCAGCAGTAATGACTGGCTAAAAGTGAGAAGCCTACAGCTGTCTGAAATCAAGAACTGCTTCTGTGTGAGAATAGAACACCTGACAGGTCCATCAACCATGACTGACGGGGGAGTAAACGGTTGCTGCGAGATATGTACGACTGAATTTACTTAAGCAACAGTTTTTTAGGTACTTGGTCATAGGTTGTGAAAGAAACAAGACCGCCAAAGCACACAGATGGCACGTCTGCATTTGCACGGTGTGCCTTAATTTTTAGCCGCACAGAAAGCATGAACCGACCACTTGTCTCTCTTCCCTCTCGTCTCCCCGCCAGCCCTGCTAGTGTCTCTGGGCTTTTCCTTCACTCCCCCCACCCCCCCTCCCTTCCTTTTCTCTCTCCATTAGTCTTCAGTCCTGAGAGAGGCGAGAGGAATACAAAAGGGTAGACGAGGAGGAGAGTCCTTCGTCCTGAGGCCCAGTGCCAGTTGCTACTGCTGCAGAGACTATCCATCCAACCGCAGGCAGGCAGAGATGACACCGTTTTGGAATTCAGCCCTGATGCAAACTCTGTGGGTCGGCCTTCCTCGATAAAAACCCCTGGGGTCTGTGGGTGCTGTAACACTCTGAACTAACAGTGACAACAGAAGTTACCCCAGTCTGTGCTTTATAAACAGTGTTACCACTATATCCATAATCTGCCATGTTCACAGATATCGTCCGTATTTCCACATTAGCGTGTACAGTGGATGTGATGACAACACATGAGACATTTAACGACACATTATCACATGTATGTTACAAAAATACACAAGAGATACTGAAAAAGATGATGAAAGTCATCAAACACTTGTGGAAAATGAGCCAACAAGGTAGAACCATACTACATTATACAACAAGCAATCTGATTGGTCAACTAGACATTTAAAATGTGCTCAAATCATCAGATTTTGTCACATTTTGACTTGTGGTTAACGCTGTGGAGTTATTGTAAACGTTTGGATCACATCCTCCATCAGCTCTGTGGTGAGTCGCAAATCCAGAACTATACATGTGAAGTTCACGGACTTCAATCTGTCCTGTATCTTTTTCAGCAGATATCTCTAATATTTCCATAAGGTGTATTGCCAGTTCCCATGATACAACTCAATAACACCTTTTTGTTACATCCCTGCCTGGTATATTCACAGATAATCCATGCTGTCAGTTTGTAATGCAGTTGTTCTATTATAATTTTGTCATCACCAAACCCAAGCTGGAAATTATATGAGGTGTCAAGAAGGTTCTTTATCATTTCTGAATATGGACAACTACTGCATGTCCACACAAGAGTTTTTGGTGATTTACTGGGAGGCCGCAATAATTCTTGTCACTCTGTTACAACGGCAAACATAAACTAGAGTCAGTGGCACAGCTGTTGTTTGTGTCACATTTATCAAAATGCGCATACACCGCCCACATGAGCAAAACTGTGTGCATAAATGTGTCTATTTAGCAGAAAACATGGCAACTGTTGTCCAGTCAACGATGAAACAGGGCATGTCTGACACTTTCATTCTAAAAAAGACCAAAGATTTTGAAGTAACGTCTTATTAGCCAGCCACAACATAAAAGAAAGTAGCTGTATCACGTCAATCTTAAGTAAATAAAATCAGGAAGAGTGAAGCAGCTCTGGATTAACAGCTCTAGTCAATCAGAATGAGCTCTGAGCCAGAGAATAAACTACGTTGAGGAGGTATACTCAACATTATGTGGTGTGGATGCAAAGACTGAACAGTTTGTAAAGGCCTCAACAGAGGAGAGTTTACAAAACAGCTTCTGCACTTCAGGAAAATTGCAGTAATATACACAGAGGCAGGTCTCACATTATTTTGTAACAGCTTAATCTAAAAATGAAATAGAAAAAAAAAAACATTGTGTCCCAACAGGCAGAAAATTTTCTATTAAGAATTGTGTTTAGATGAACAATTAGGAATAAAGTAAAGAGCTCTCACTCAGTGCACAATAGTGGTGTAATATATGGAAGCCCTATTCGCTATAATAAAATCAGATACTTTTCAAACAGTACTGGCTACTTCTGAATAATAAAGTGCTGATTTCATTTGCCTCAAATATTTAGCGAACAGCAAAAAGCTTTCAGATGACGCGTGTTACGTTCAGATGCTGCTTGAAACGCCGCTGCCAGCGCAAATGTTATAACAGCTACAGTGGTCTCAAAGCAAAGACGTGGATACATGCAAATTCACACCAGGTGAGTTGGAGATGCTTCAACCTGAGCGTGACATTTGCATAATGCTGGGTTGCAAAAGCCTACCAGCTGTGAGATTCTCCTGGCGTCGCTGAGAATCAAAGATAAAGTTATTGTAGCCGTCGGTGAGCACCTGGAGCTCTGATTCAACATTTTTACTGAGGGAGACTCAGAACAAGAAGGAAATGGTTTGGAGAACAATGAGCAAAACAATACATTTACATTTAGTCATTTAGCTGATGCCTTTATCCAAAGCGACTTACAAACAAGGGAAATGATCAAGGTACAGCGCGACAAGGACATGTTAGTGCAGCAATAAGTACTGTGACAGTTGTAGAGGGGGGTAGATTTAGCATGTCCGTTTGTTGGTAGTGTTGGAGAGGAGGTACTCTCTGAAGAGCTGGGTCTTCAGGAGGTTTCTGAAGGTAGAGAAGGACGCCCCGATCTGGTAGGAATTGGTAGGACGTTCAACCAACTGCGAACAACAGATGAAAAAATTTTGGATTGCCCTGAGCCAGGCATCGTTCATTGGCTGAGCGCAACAGTCAGGAGCTACCTACATACGGACATTCAACCGGAGAACCAGAGACTACTCTGTATGCAAGCATTAGGGATTTGAATTTAACGCAAGCTTCAACAGGTAGCCAGTGGATCTCGGTGAGCAGCGGGGTAACGCGTGACCTTTTGGATTGATTGAAGACCAGATGTGCCGTCACGTTCTAGATCATCTGAAAGGGTTTCACTGTGCATGCTGGGAGGCCTGTCAGGAGGGCGTTACAGTAATCGAAATAGGATTACCTGACAAGTTCTTGATTTGTTATTTGATTCCAGCAAGGGATGAACAACGTAATGATGTTTTATTCGCCAATGGCAGTTTGCCAGAAAGTAAAATTGAAACTTGCGTTCCGTCAAGTGTAAAAGTATTTTCAGTTAATTATCAAAGTGTGGCAGGACAAGTTAGACATGGGAAACACTGGTGATGTCCCCAGAGTTGTGGTCTTTACCGGTCTTGAAATGAAAGTCTGTCTTCTTTGTCCGAGACCGAGACAAGACCGAGTAAAAATGCAGTCGATTCCAAGACAAGACCTTCAAGACCAATCTCGAGTACTACAGCACTGCTGAACACACCATTATGAAGGCTGTTACCACTGGCTACAAGGAACACATCCACTTATGTGGGTTTAGCCGTTAAATCCAACCTGTCTCCACATTCACATACAACTTGGTTTAAACCGCTACAGCTTTCATGTCATGCCTGCAGTCAGCTAATGGGTACTTAATCTTAAATTCAAGTCAGGTGGCGGTTCAGAGCGAGCGATGTCTCTCTGGTTTTAGGGGGAAATCGATTAACTGGGCCTTGGCCCTGCACGTTTCTTGAAAAGAGAGCAGGAGGGATCTCTTCGCTCTTTCTCACTCTCACTCCCTTGGGTGCTCTTTCCCGCTCCACAGAGAGAGATGAGAGGGTGAGAGCAGACGAGATGAGACGGTTTCTGGGAGACAGATGAGATGAAGTGAACACTTGACAGCAGCACAGGGAACTGCTCCTGTCTGAGTTGCCGTACAAAAGAGAGAGAGACAGAAACTCCCTCTTTCTAAACTTGAGGAACAGAGCCAGCAGCTTATTCTTTAACTGAAAAACACTGTAGACCAAGGCACGAGCAACATGAGCATTTCTGATGACAATGTGTCCTGATAAAGCGATCTGGTTACAGGACTCAGATCAATGAATTTCACGGTAGCCATGATGACTGCGACTGTTGAGCCGCTACCAAAATAGCAGCGGCTACATCAACAGCTCATGAGCCGGAGCTCCGGTGTTTTCAGAGTTCTTAAAATCTGATCATCTGATCAGTGAAGTGAAAGAGTTATGATGGCTGTCTGTACATGTGCTCCCAGGTGAGGACGGGACATTTAAAGAAGGTACGATAATCCTGACAGAACAAAGCCCTCGGTAAGCTGATGTGATGGATGGGTCCTGTCTACCTCTCCTAACACCCACCTGGAACAAAAGCGCAGCTGTAATAGGTGTGACATGCAGACACACATGGACTGAGCTGAGCTTATAGACAGGTACACACACACATAGACTGGAAAAACACAAAGATGTTACTACTGTGTGATATTATGCAGCATGAACTACTGATGAAAATGTGCGAATAAAAACTAAATGACTGAATCATTCACAGCCGCACAGAAACAATACTTAGATATGAAAAAAGGCCTACGCAAGCAACACTAAAGTTGCATTACCACAGAGAAGTAAGTCATATTTTCCCTCATCCTGTCACATTTTATCTCCCAAACTAATGTCAGAATAGCTTTCTTATACAACCACAGACACATATTGCATCCGATTACATAAAATAGATAGATTGCAGCAGGTCGGTACACAGTTGGTAGTTTGCTCTTGCTCAGAGGTTACTTGGGGGAATCTGAGACTGTCAACCCAACAGCCTCAAAGGGTTACCTGCAGGCAGTCATAATCATGCTGACAAGTGGCATTTACCTCTTCCCATGATGCCGCGCCAGCAGATACGATGACACACACACACGTGATCAGAGAGAGCGCAAAAAACACATGACACATCACTGAACAAATGCCATCACGAGTTTGCGGCAGCAGTGAAAAGTCATTTTACCATTTTATTAATTAACTTAATCCCGTGACATCCCGAGGGAAAAGCTGATTAAACTCTCAACGTCCACTTTATTAGGTACACCTGTAAAATCTAATTCAATCAAATGCAACAGCTCAGCCATGAATTCTACCTTTATAGTCAACAGTCAGAGAGGTGACAGACGGGGCATTTCAATAATATACAGTCCAGTGCAATACCAACACTACGACCTCTATAATACACAATTTAATTACTACCTTTGTAAAGCCCCAAAACTGTCCATTAAAATCTCTGTAAAGATAGAAGATCAAACAGAGCTGTTGTATTATGTAGGTATACCTAATAAAGTGTCCAAGGAGTCCACGTAACAAGTTCAACTTAAGTCCTTGTAACTGTCAGACATGCAGTTATAATCTTTTATCCAAAGCAAGTCACAAAAAGGGAAACAATCAAAGTACAATGCGACAAGGACATGTTAGTGCAGCAATAAGTACTGTGACGCCTCATTTCCACCGGGGACGTAAGCGCCGCGGAACACTGCGCCGGTCACCGGAGCTGATCGCTGCCACTCTAATCAATGAAACCATCCCCACCGGGCGCGTCGCGAAACGTCTCAGCAGCGTCCCAGTAGCGTCTCTCCGCGCTGCAGCGCTATCATTCCATAGCACTTCTATTTTTGACGGAGCCGTTGCTGAATCGCGTCAAGCTCAACAGAGCAGATTGCACCAGACAGGAAATCCGACACAGAATCAACGTAATACACTTCCGCCCCCTTTCAAAATAAAACACAATACGCAGTTCATGTAGCCTATCACACCTTCACATCAACATTATGTCATGACCGGTGGCACCAGGTCAGCAGTCAATCGATCAAAGGGCAACATGGATGACGAGAGACTGATTGTCGAAGTGGAGCAACACAAAATCATTTATGATACAACATGATCAACAGTTCTTCAACGTCGGAGAAGCAAAGTAAGCTGTTTGTTGTTGTTGTTTCCTTTCTCGCGTACGTTCAGGATTAGCGCGTGATCTCGTGATCTCGCGTGAATACGGCTGGCTCGCAAGGCAGCGCTACGCTGCCATTACGCGCCCGGTGGGGATTGACGCTGGGCAGAGGACGGAGCCGTTCCGCGGCGCTTACGTCCCCGGTGGAAATGAGGCGTGACAGTTATAGAGGGGGATAGATTTATCATGTCCAGTTGTTGGTAGTGTTGGAGAGGAGGTACTCTCTGAAGAGCTGGAGGTCTTCAGGAGGTTTTTTGAAGGTAGAGTAGGAACTGGTAGTGCGTTCCACCGACGGGGAACAACAGACGAAAAAAGTTTGGATTGCCCTGAACGAACGGGTGGCAGAACCAGGCGTCGTTCATTGGAGGAGAGTAACCGTCAACAACATATAAGGGCCTGTATACGGGCATTCAGGTTAGTGGGTGAAGCGAAGACTTCTTTGTAGACTACTTTAAATCACATTTATAGTATGCATTTTTCTGTAATAGCCAGTCAGTGTATTTACATTCTGTAATCTGCTCTTCTGATAAACTCTCCTGCAGGAACTAGAGTTGTGCCAACAGACAATGATCTTGGGGATCTGAGATGTTCAGAGTGATTGGCAACAACTGGTGCCTCCGCCATTGTTTTGCCCAATAAAGTATAAAATTATTATAATTAGTATATTTTTTATAATATGTTGTGATTTTGTGGTTATAACTTCCCATCAAGAAAACATACAGAAACAACAGAACAGTTTAAGACAAGAAAGACACACCCCCCCCCCCACCATAAAGTGAAATATTTCCCTACATTTCCATCTTTTATGATATCCATGTATGCTTCCCAGAGCTTGACAAATTCTTTCTGCTTAGCATTGTTAGCCTTTCTAGACCAATACAATCTGAAAGGTCCCTTATCCACATCATCAATGATGATGCATCCGGATTCTTCCAACATCGGGCAATAGCCCTACTGACTTGAATTATTAGGAGAGTTAAATTAATGCTACATTAAATTTGCCCCGCCATAGTTTCATGTTGGCATCCCCTATATATAACCCAAACTGGCAACAAGGTGGCATTTAAACAACATTGTTAAGAAAGAGGTTACAGTGAGATAGTGTTTAATCTTAGTATCTGTTGCACTCTCTCTCCTCCTGCCTCCTGGGCCTGCAAGCAAGCCACGGGACTCGAACACCACGGCCGCAGTGAATTCAGATAATTAGCGGACCGGTTGGCATTTCGTACTAAAAGACTGTCGGTGTTCCCAGTCAGGAGTTTCAGAGCGAGTTAAGTAGAGGCTTAGTGACTTTCTCCTTTGTGATATTACGTGATAAAATTCTGATTTGATCATGGGACACTTTTGTGCTTATGATTCTGTGAATTTAAGGATTTTGAGTAGCAAAGAGAGATTCCTCCTGACTATCAACTCTGGGAGGCTTTCTGCCTTTTTTTTGTACTTTTGGTGTTCTTGCAGTTGTTAGAGTCTCACAGGGTGACGATACGATGATATGACTATGGGGAAGATTGACCAACCCTACCACGAACTCAGCAATTATCACCTGATTGTAACAACCTTCATACGATCCATATCACTACTCAACACATTAAAATTACAAGCAAGGCTGCCAGGACTGACTTATACATCCTAACCAGACTGGAGATTCATCAACACCCAACACATTTTCTTGGAGCAAAAGAGGCACCTGGAGGCAGAGCAGTGTCATTCGCACATTCTGTCCCAGGTAGACCACACCTGTTTGTTTATCGACATATCCAACACTCTGTCTGTCCATTTTCATCTACGAATGTCCTGTTCTTGATTGGAAGCAAGTGCATCTGTTACCGAGCCCATCTGTCTTATACCCAGCATGTCTGCCACCAAAGCCCTTCTTTCAGCAAAGGGAACATCAGTTTGACACCTCGATGCTGTGTGTCTACTTATTTATTCAGCGAGCGTTGCTTGTGAGTGTCTTGTGCAATTGAGCGATCTCTCGTTCTGAGTAATGTATGTGAAGAGCGGCAGATAGAGATAGGGAGAAAGTAACCTCTTTAAAAGGGCTGTATCAATAGGATGACCTGTGTGTTAACCCAGTTTCAAATCCCTCCGGACCAAAAGTGACAGGGACTGTATCATCAAAGAAATCAGAGAGGAAAGATACAGATGAGAAGGCGAGGAGAGAGAAAGGCTAACCCAGTTAGCTTCATGTGGCTCTATTAAAACTCTACTCCCTAGGTAGCAGATTAACCTAGTTGAAGCTTTTCCTGCTGAGTTAATTAGACAGATTGGAAAGGGCTTCTGAGTCCCGCCACTGCACATTTCTACTGATATGACGAACATCAACGGCTCCAGCTTTTAAAATTGGACACGTGAGCAGGACAGTAATCTATAATTATATTATTCAACTGTGTTCAAAGTACCCTCTGCAGTGCAAAGCATGCGACTGCCCAGAAATCTAATCTGGTATTTGGGCATTGATTTCATCAAGCGGGAAACGCTGGAATGCTCACTGTGGTTTGCTGAGAGTTTCAACGTTGGGTCTTCGGGGGCAGCTGTAAACTGACTGAATTTTAATAGTATTTACTGGAGCTTTTGGTCCACATGCTTTGACACCTTTATGAAACACACCAGAGGGTAACCATTTTAGTCTGCTTTTGAAAAGCATAGCAAGAAAACTACTTAGTACGGTTCAATTACTCAAACTTACACTTGCAGCACTGTAAACCTGGTCACAGCAGCATTTTAACAAGAAATACCATCAAATTCAACAATCTAAAGCAATCTCAAGGTTTGGTTGCAGGTGCCACCCTTCAGACCCCTGGATTTGCTCCACTGACCAATATCCAGCCCTCTTGACCTTCTGAAGATCCTCTTAATAGCTTTTAAATCACTGAATGTCTCAGACATGCGTCTTAGATATGTTCCTAGCAGGTTCCTCTGGTTGAATCTCAACTAAAAACAAATGGGGTGTCAACTTCAGCCTTGTCTGTCTGTGGATCTGAGCGACTTACCTGTAGACGTTTTTAAAAAACATCGTAAGACAGATGTTTTTAGGCTGCCTTTTCTTTAAGGTGCCTCATCATTCACTGCTGAGCCTTTAAGCCTCTATCATCCTCTCTGAAGCTTCTTATCCCCTGGGTTTATTCACTTAATGGACTTTAAAGGTCCAGTGTGTAAGATTTAAGAGTATTTATTGGCGGGAATGGAATACAGTATTCATTAGTATGTTTTAATTAGTGTATAATCACCTGAATGAAAGAATCGTTTTGTTTTCGTTGTCTCAAAATGAGCCCTTTATATCTACATAGAGAGCGGGTCCTCTTCCGCGGAGTCCGCCATGTTGAATGCAATCTGCAACTTCACCGCTAGGTGCCACTAAATCTAACACACTGGACGTTTATTTCACTTTTTAACATTTTATTGTGTTTTTATTTTTATTGTGTTTTATTGTGTTTTGCCGAATTGGTCCTTGATTTCTATGCACTGATTCTTACACTTTTTTTATCCCATGTGTGGTTGTTTTTCCTCATTTTTCTCACTGGCTTTTATTCATTACACCGTTTTATCATAGTATATCCACAGTTCATTTGTGTATTTGTTATTTTTGTTAAATTCTATTCATTAATGTACATTTCTGGCTCCTTTTGGCTGCGTATTCGCATGAAAGGTGCTATATAAATAAATAAAGTTAATGTTTAATGAGGTATATGTGCGGTAAGAGCGAGGCGAGCAGATTAAAGTTGATTTGTGAGTAAACACTAAAAATATGGTGGCGAATTAAAATGGTGACACAAGAAATAACCTGCTAGAATTATGGTAATGTATTCTAATAAAAATATAATACACTGCCATTTTGTGGGAAACAATGAAACTGGTGTTCAGTGCACATTCAAGGACTTCTTCAGTAGCAGCTCTGTGTGCAGATTGTTGGTTTATTAAATTTTAATACTAGTATTGTATCAAAGTTTTAAATTCTCGTATTGTGACAACCTTAAAGGTGATATTGTGCTCTGCAGTGGAAATCTAGACACTAATGTCTGGAAAGGTATTGGGTTTATTTGCTAATGATTCTTTTGAAGAGGGCACATAAAACAGAATCTGTTTGACACAACGAGTTTGAAGTAACAAATTCAGTTAAATTTTTAACATTGATTTGATTTAAATAGCATTTTCCTCTGTTTGCTCTGCGAGCACAAAGCGGTATAAAATTCCCGTCATCCATCAGTGATTGTGTGTGCTTTCATTAGGGGTAACAGAAGCCATTGATTAGTAACTAGACAAACAGAGTGGAAAGAAATGGGCTGACATTGCCCCGTGTTATCAAATGTGATGGTTTGAGTATCTATTTGATTGTTATTGGAGAAATAATTAGAGATAAACAACAATACTGGATAACCATCAACGACGTGGAAAATTCAGACTCAATTGATTTCCAGTAATTTGTATAAATAACAGTTCAGTACACTGTCAAGTACACAGCGTTCTTTGGTTTCACACTAAGTGGATTTTAGCGTTTATTCAAATACCTGTGTAAGTTAAATGTGTGTGAGAAAGTTAAGTAGTTTACAGTGATAGGATAGAGTGTGTGCACATATGTGTGTGTGTGTGTGAGAGAGAAAAAATACAGTTACTGTAAGTAGTTTAAAATGATAGGATTGTGTCTGTGTTTGTCCTCCTCGTACTTGTTCATGTGTGGAAAGAAAAGTTTTTGATTTCCATCGTGAGCCGCACATAACGTCACGTCCTATTCGGTTTTTCGTGCTCCCTGCATGTGCTCGCACAGGCTGGAGGTGTTTCACATTATACCCCACCACAACGTGAGATCAGCCCCGCTGCCTTTTGGTATCGCAACTTTTTCATGATGGCCCATAAACTTAACTTCACTGGAGGCCTTTTACCTCGAGGCACTGTTTAAACAGGATGCACATCACACAATTTCCTCAGCTCATTAGGCGCTCGATTTGCTGTCACAGCCAAATTTGCGGACACACACACACACACACACACACACACACACACACACACACTGTGCCCGGAGAATGATTCATGAAAAAGTTTGAAAGTTTAAAATCTCTTCCTGATTTTGAAGCTCAACCTTCATTGTAAATTCTTGCGCATAGCATGAATGTAGTTCCTTCATTTTTGGACAACCAATCGCAGAATTTTACCGCAGAACCAAATCTGCGATGTTTCGTGCCGAATCGTCACGATACGGGGTCACGTTCCAGTGTATGCAGCCATACGCAGACTACACAGTATGTATGTAGATTCATACATGTACATTCACAAGCTCACATTTGTCTGCATCATGCAGATGAACAGAAACGTAAAGTTAAGCATTTGGGGTTTTTCCTCCCAGCAGCACCAGACTCTGACTGAATCGTCACTCCTAGACTGGGAACCAAGCTTGTAACTGGTATGTTAGGATGCCTTGTTGGTGAAAATGTACAAATGTGTGCACTGAAATCAGATCAGGCAACAATAACACTGCTAAAAATGAGATATGTGGAGATATCACAGGTGAAACACGTCGGTTGGCCGGTCACGGACCCTGAGAAGACTCGTGGCATTCGAGGAGGGGATTTACATTTCAAATCTGTTCTTAGTGTTCTCAGAATGTAAGGAGTATAATCAGGCGTGTGTGTGTGTGTGTGTGTGTGTGTGTGCACATGGTTTAAAGGTAATAATCCTATTTACGATCTCTTGGCTCTGTGCTTAGTCTGTCAGCTGATGTTATGTCTCATGTCCTGTCGTATGTGCAGGACATGAAATGTATGTATGATTTTTTTTGTCAGCTCATGTTGTTTATTATCTACATATAGGCCGCGGTCAATTCATAAAACTTTAACTCTGCTCTCAAAGCAGACAGTGCAACTTTCACTTCTCCCATTTGAAATGTTGATGTTGTAAATACTTAGTACAAATCTCGTCTTCAAATTTAAGATTATGCACGATTATTTCGCCCCTGAAGTAAATATTAGATTCATTTTTCACGAGCTACATAACGTCTGAACATTCTGACACCAAAATGTCATTTTTCAGACAGACAAAATTAACTTTTTCAAGACCTGTCTGCGTCTGATCTGGTAACACAAATATCTCTTCTCTCAGACTGTGCTGAATGTTCAGTCTGTTTCACCAAACATGATTTATAATAACTGAACTAAAACTTTAATAACTTTCTATATCTGGATATATCTCTGTTTAAATATTCAGTGTATGCATCAGGTGAGCATTCTCATTGGAATAGGTGTCATCTTGGCATTTTATTATACATCATGGCCACACATAGCTAGTAACCTCGCGTTATGTCGGGGCCAGTATTCCTAATTTGAATTTTATTTGCTAATAATACTGTAATTCCACCACGCATTGATGTAGAAGGGTTTTGTTGTGACACAGTTGTGGTAACAGGATCCAGATAAAAGAATATGTAAGAAAAACATTAAGTTAACCTCTTAAATGGCATTTTCTCATACCTCAAAGGTTCTTAAGGCCAAATTCCACTGGAAACAGACACGAATCATGGCTGTTCTAGTCAATGTTTCAAACCGTACGAGAACTGCCGCGGCCCAAGAAGTGGCTCTCCGCTGTGCTCCATGGAGAATATGCAGAAGTTCTGAGAGCAAACCAGGTCAATCGACACACAGCAGATCGAGCTGGCCAGAAGTCAGACACAGAAACAGCATTCCAATCATAAAAACAGCTAAAAGGGAAACAGTTTATCTACGTAGAATATTAACATATTTAGAAGAATATTCAGAAGCAGAAAAAAATGACCAGATCTGAACAAGTTAACAGTCCGACGAGCAAAATGCTTTTGAAACGCTCCTGAAACGTTTGCGGGGAGAATGGACCAAAATTGCGGCCACGACATGACGGCGATATAACCGGTGGGGTTTCTCAGTTAGAGTTTTATGTCAAGACACATTTATGTGGCGGCGGTCACTTTAATGTACTGTATTTAATATAGTGAACTACAGAGAAAATATCATTAATCAAACAAATTCAATATTTTAAAATAATTATTGCTTGATTAATCATTTTAAATTCATGGTCCGTCTGTTATATGACAGATTTTTTATGTGACTTTAAACAGTACAAGAAAATTTAACCATCATATACTGCAACAACTATATAAATATTTGTCATTTTTAGTCTCTTACTTCTACATTTTTATGCTCAAACAAATACTTCCCACAAACTTTGGCTGTGCTTGTGTTGTTCCTACGTGTGTATTAAAAAATCTTTAAAATGTAAAATATTACACATAAAGAATCATAGATTAGTCGACTTGGCACTCAGTTTTGTTTACATCTATTTTTTTTTTAATCCCTGAGCAGATATTTTTGCTGATTTATACAGTTCTGAAAGTCTGTTTATATCTTAACTGCAGAAGCCATGATAGCATCATAAATTAGTCTACGCTTTAGAATTAGAAATTAAGTTAACAGGTTACTTTTTTTTATTGGTTTACGATCTTCAACTGAACGAACTTGTAGGAGCTTACACGGATACACTGTGGATTGCCTCATCTAGGACAGTCTATACCAAAACACAGCATAAAATTAGAATAAAAGGGGTTTTATGGCTGTATTGGCCTTGATTACAAAGCAATGCCTGCTTTGTTGCTGCAGCATCTAAGCCTCTTTTAAAGCCAGGAAAAAAAACAAAACAACAACCCAGAATAGAAATTTGTGCATTGTGTTCAATGCATTGGAGACACATGTGGTGTGTGGCAACTCCTGCATTCATTACCACAAGACAGAAAAAACGGCTTTAAAAAAAAAACTGGGTCTCAAAAGTGAAATTATGCAAGAAGGTGTACAAGATGTAAGCAGTTTTTTTATTTTAGCCTGTGGGACTTGGAGCCGACAACCTGAGGGAGGGCGTCCATATAAACAGTGGAAGGTGAGTGTAGTGTTGCGATATCGAGGGTTGGTGTTGGTCGGTAACTACGTCTACTTTCTGTTTATTTTTAACAGTTAGATGCTTAAACCAGGACTTCAGGTGGAAGGTTGTGACACCTCTCACCATGGATTGCTAAGCTAGTGTGGGCCTGGCCCTACTTACATTTAAGCTCCTGGGTTTTCTCAGAGGATGAAGAGACGCTGTGCTGATTTTAACAACGTTCACACAGATGAGAGGTGAGACCGACGCGAATAGCGTAATATACTGATATTTAATTCAAGACCAAGCATGTAAACGTAAGGACACAGTAAACACACGGACACTGCATTTTCTGCTAAAGTTAGAACAGTCACTTCTAGAACAGGGCTTCATTTAAAAACAATACAATGATTGAGTGTTAAGCTCTTTAGGGTTAAGGTAAAGGAGGGGGCTCAATTTATAAAACTATGTTTTCATCTGTGTATGATCACCTAAAGATAGGAATCGTTATATTTTTGCCACCTTAAACAACCCTTTTCATATCTACAGATGCCGAGGTGCCTCTTCCACAGAGTCTGTCATGTTTCTACAGTAGCCCAGAACAGACAAACCAAACGCTGGTTCTAGATACAGCCTTCCATGTCTTTCGTACGTTTCAAGGCCACCATAGTTTCTCCTTCACGCTCGGAACAGGAGGCCGAGTGGAGGGAGAGTTGGCAATCCGCTACATTACACAGCTAGATGACACTAAATCCTAAAACCAGGAACCTTTAATGAATAATAATTATCTCAGACTTTTGATGATATAGTCATTAATATTTAATGTGGTAGAGTTAAGCTGAAGAAGAGGAGAAGCTGGGTTTCAGGGGCTTTAAAGGGAGCTCTGACTCCAGTGTACTTTTCTTTTATATTCTCATTCATTCCCAGCACCTATTCCACTGTGCACACAACTATTCTAGCCACTGGTTAACCATACGATTTGAAAGACCACTGATAAATTGAAGTGCTGTGGTACACCTGCATAAAAAAACAAGTCTTTGAGATGTTGTATCCTGTTACATAGATGCATAAAATCAGCTGGTGAGCACCATCAAAGAGGAGCTGTAATAGCACTTCAAACGCATGCATACAACATGTCTGGCATGAGATTTGCATTTTCCTTTCTTTAGTTGTCCTGATCCACAGTATTTTTAATAATAAAGCACATTTAACCACAGGATGGAAAGAAAGAAGAAAGAATTGTTGAACACGTGAAGTATCTTTCTTGTCTTTGTCCAAGACAAGACATTTGTCAGCTTGACCTCGGGGAAACTGCCCGTTTCCCACTAGTTTCACACTTTACATACTAAAAGTGAGAAAACAAACTCAAACTGTCTGCTTCCGCAGCCAACAGTATTGTTTTACATGCATGATCAGGCATGGACACAGCATAGCATCCCAGAGGCATGAGCAACAACTTGTTTGCAACACCCTCTCTCTGCATACCTGTGCAAAGGGATCTATGCGCATTTTGCAGAAGCATGTTTCGGCACGATGTTCTCGCAACAAATGGCCTATTAGGACCTGCACTGACATTACAATGTTAGGGTCAGCCTTACACTATCTTACCTAGTGTCCATTTGCAACAATCAAAACACAGACGAGACGAGAGGAGACTTTCACCCTCTTCAAATCTTCACCTCTTTGAGTGAGCAACATCTGCCTCTGCTATCCTTCACGGCTCTCCCGACTGCTGCTGTTGTCTCTTAGCAACACCTCCAGGCAAATCAATGGAGGGGAAAACAGAACGACGGAGAGATGAATGAAAATGTGGGAGGGGGTGAGAGGACAGGACAAAAGGAGGTGGAGGGGGGGGGAGTGGAGAGAACTGTGTGGGAGAAGGGCAGATGGGTGTCAAGTGTACAAAGAAAAAGAGGAGATAACCAGACATGGAGTGAAGTGGAGGTGTAAGGGGGGTGGAAAGGTAAGAAGAGAGGGAGTGAGGGGGTAAGGACACTAGGGAAGGATGCTTAAATGTCATTTCAGACCAAAATAAAGTACTATAACTTAAGCATCTAGGAAAATACTTTAGTACGAGTTATCAAATATACAGTATTACTTGTCCTGAGTACTCCCAGACTTCAAAGTACATGTCACGCGTGTTAGTGTAAATTTTCCTCCCCTATGTTATCACAAAAACTTGCAAGAATAAGACAAAAGTGCCCACAGTTGGGCCTAAGTGCTCATACTTTGTGTCACTCAACTGACGCCCATGCTGACAAAAGAGGCCGACATTGTCAGGCAGGTCAGCGACAACAATGCATCTCCGGCCGGGCAGGGAGAGATGCACAGAGCCGATGGCCTCCGACACCAGCAGCAGACACTGGAAGAAGAGGAGGAGGAGGAGGAGGAGGAGGAGAAGATGCCTGCCTTTACATATCATTACCACCGTGCTCTGTGCGTGTGTGTTTGCCCCCCAGAGTAGAGACACATCTAGCTGCGTAAAAATGTGTTGTTGTTTTTTTTAAAAGACTCACCTTGCTTGTGGATGTGTGTGAAATCCCCCCAGAAATCAGCGTTGCTTGTTTGAGACAGCCGGTCCTTCAGCGGTCGCTCGCTGGTGCTCGCTGCCGCTGCTTCAGCTGCTTGTTTCGGGCATCTTAGCGGCTCTCGTCGCTCGTGGCATGGCAGTCACGTTGTCTGAACCTTAATGTGTTTTTTTTTCTCCACACTCTTTTTCTAAATTCAAAGACAAAAGCATTTTTTTTTTACAGGAGCTCGGACAACAACAAAAAAACAAAAAACAAAAGGCGGTTAACGGTTAACAACCTAGCTATGCCGAACCGACGGGTACCGGAGGATGAAGAGGCTAAAAAAACTGCTAACCCGCCCCGCTAATGAGTGATGAGGGCTGGGTGAAGAAGACCGTGGTGGTGGTGGACTGTGCTGTGCTCTCTCCAGGATGGCCCTCAACGACCAGGCAGACAGGAGGAGCAGGAGGCGGTGTCGTTTGGTGTCTTCCTGGGAGGGACGGTCCTCGTAGACCCCGGCGGTGGCCACCGCTGTCATGCTAACCAGCATACATCTACAACTTCCTGTTGTATCCTTTCACAATAAAAGCACGGTGCGTGTGTGTTTTGGTTTTAAATCTTTTTTCTTTTTTTTGTTATGTTTTATTATCTTATTTTCATGAATGTATATTTAATTAATTCAAAAGATCTCTAATACTAGAGAGCTGATTTCTTAGCACATGTTTCATCTCTCTTCAGATGTTTAATTTCTTCTTCGCACATATTTAACTTCTTAGCACAGGTTTAATTTAAATGCAGGTTTAGCTCATAGTTTTAACATATGCTGACTCTGTGTTTACTGTGTGTTCACTGTGTCTCATGCTGCTACCTGATGCTTGAATTTACCTCAGATCAAAAAAGTATCTATCTATCTCTAACTTTATCTATGAGAAACAATATATAGACTAACTAATTAGACATAACACATATTTATATACACATTACACATATACAAGGGAGCTAAATGTGGAAGCATCAATAAAAAACTGATAAATAAACTACAAAAAGGTCAAGATAAAAATAACAAAAAAACAGATAAGACTGGATAAAAGCAAGAAAACATACACCACAGTGACAATGGTTTAAGAACAAGACTACAGAGCATTTAGTAATCCAATTGCAGCGGGAATCAATGATTTAGAGTATCTGTTAGTTTTTCAAGCAGGCAAGACATAACGCCCTGATGGATGAAAATTCATTTGCAAGAAGAGGCCAAAATACATAATGCTTTATGGAGGATTTGTTTGTTACAAAAGGAACTGAGATCTTGTTGCTTCAAAAGAAAAGGTACATACAAATACACAAATATTCTGTCTTACAAAGGTTCCTGTCTTCCAAAAAATAGATTAGATTAGATTAGATTAGATAGACTCCACACTGGTGGCTCCTATACACAAGGTTGACAAAATAATAGAAATCTATAGAAAAAAGTCATGCTGAAAGAAGTCATGTTGGTGTTAAAGAGTCTCACAGCCGCTGGAATGAAGGACCTGTGGTAGCGCTCCTTACATGGTGGGAGTAGCAGTCGTGTTGCTGAAGGAGCTGCTTAAGCCCACCACAGTCTCATGCAGGGGGTGACAGGAAGTGTTCATGATGGATGTCAGCTTTGCCAACGTCCTCCACTCCCCCGCTTCCTCTGTGGAGTCCTGGGAGCAGTCCAGGACAGAGCTGGACCTCTTGACCAGTTTGTTGATGCTATTTCTGTCCCTCTCAGTGCTTCCCCCTCCCCAGCAGATGACTGGACAGAATAAATGCCACCACAGTGTCATAGAAAGTTTTTAATAGAGTGCTGCACACTCCAAATGACCCCAGTCTCATCAGTAAGTGGAGACAACTTTAACCCTTCTTGTACTTATATGCTACCTCTTATTCTATTTACCTTCAATACAAACTCTGACTCATCCTGCGTTAGGTTTTGTTTTAGCAACACATCAATTCATAGTGTCCAGTGTATTCAGTGACATAATTATGATTTTTTTTTTGGCCTATCTGAATAATCCATCCAATAAGAGATCATCTAATATGTTTCCCTTTATTGAAACCAGTCATAAAAATCTATGTTTAAAGGTACAGTGTGTAGAATTTAGTGGCATCTATGGTGAAGTTCCAGATTGCAAACAACTGAAGACTACTCGCCTCCCTCTACTGTTCCAAAAACAACAGTGGACATAAAACCTGCAAAAAACAAAACAAAACACAGAAGGTCTAAAGTTACTGTTTGATTTGTAGAAACATGACACTAAACACTGCAGTTCTTATTTTCAGGTTAATATTATTATATTCCATTTCTGCTAATAGGAAACAAAGAATCAGTGGATACAACTGTAACATACATGTTGTGGTTGGCATGGATATCAGTTTGTTTCGCACGACTTTGACGCTTTATTTTGAAAGCAAACCTACAGGTAGCCTCCTAATCCAGTGAATGCTCCAGCTTTATGGTAACACTTGAGTCCATCCCTCAAAGATAGTCAGAAAAGCAAAATCACTACAGTTACAGAGATCTAGCCTGTAAAAAAAAAAAAAAAAAAAGTCCACAACTGCTGAAATAATGACAAATCATTCACATTTATCGTTCTTGCTATCCTGTCTTCTACTTGGCTTGCACTAACCTAACTGAAAAACTAGCCATTGTCTGCATGATCCACACCGATCATGAGGATATGAACCTGTTTGAACTATTTATACACTTGCTGCTGTTTCAGCCATGCTGTCATAATGATGTCCCCCCTCTTCCCCCCTTTCCTCTCTGCATTCCTTATGCATGCAAAGCATTGTGGAAGTTGTAGTTTTTACATGTAAAATATTCTTTTGGCTACCTCAGTGTGACTAAATACTAAATATTTGTTATATTCTGGCACTATAATGAGCTCCTAAATAAAACTCGCCGGTCACCAGGTTCAACATGGCTGCTGCTGCTGCAGAGGTGATTTTAAAATGTGTGAGGCACGATCCGTCACCAGGTTTGCTGAAACAATTTCTGCTCAGTTTTCATTTTCTGGTTCACTCAGTGCAATAAATGGACCACGGAACAGACAAGAATCCACCAGGGCTGATATTACATTTTGTCAAAAAGTCTCCTCTCAGAGTACATCCAATCTAAACATAAGGCCAGCATCGCAATAAATTTTAATATTCCACCAGACTACTGTAATGGTACAACACAACTTAAGAACAACAATGTAAAGACATATTAACCCCTTTTAAGCTTAAATTTCTTCTTATGAGACCAAAACAAATGTATCTTTATGTGAAGCTTTACTTACAATGACTGAAATTATGACGTTGTGAGCTGAACCATCCAAATAAAGTATTCCAAACACAGAATTTTACATAAACATGCACAAACTGATAGTATATATGGTATAGATGCGGCCACTCTATATACAGTAGGAAACACTATAATATGTTAAAATGGCTCACTATGTTGGATGACGTGTATAAAATAAGAGGGGAAAGAAAGAAATCTATGTGCAAAATCTCTGGTCAGACATTGTTGGGGACCAAAAAAAGAAAAGAACAAAAAGACAAACTCCTATTTTTATCCAAACAGTCTATATATGAGCATGTTTTGTATCATATAGTATCATATCAAAAGGACCAATAGATATATTGTAGTATTAAAGACAAACTATAGCCTGAACTCTTGTTTTTGAGCGTCATTGTTAATGTTTGGATATGATTTGTAGTTTTTCTTCTTCTTGTTGTTGTTATTGTTCTAATGCTGTGATTCTATTCTTTATCTTTCATTTTGTTGAATATCACTTTTAAAAGTTACAGGTACAGTAAAGTTGCAGCTGATAGTCTTCCTCATAAAAGACGAGGACTTGCAGAGGTTGTGTCTAGACATTTTTCAGCTCATTTATGTTACTACAGATATGATAGTAGTTTATTTAGGTGACTTGTTAGAGTTTCATCATGCAACTAAAACTATAGATTGTACTGGATTGATATGCAGTATGCTGCAGAGACCTTTGGTGGTTATGTGGTGCCCTCTGTTGGATTGTTTGACACATTGCCGTGTTTAATTGGTTGCTTCCACTGGGCAAAGCTGCAACCCGCTGGAGCTGGTGTCACACATCACCAAAGAGTGCTTTGAACGTATGAAGCGTCCTCGTGGAGGACAGACCAGCCCACAAGCCGTGCCCAGTGACATCAAGACATAATTAGAAAATAAAAATGATTATGTGGAGTGGGAGAAAAGGTTAATGAAAATTAGGGTTAATCTTTTCAAGTAACTGCCTCGATGGTTACTCAGTCATACTGAATTGACAGCTGAGTTCAATGACACAGAGAGAGAGAGGCTTGACTACTGCAAGCCTTGTGAATCACAACCTTAACCAACACACTGTGCAACAATAAAATTAAATTCCTGAAAAGATTAGTAGGACTAATTTCTAGGCTTTAACTTAACTTCAAAACTGTTTGTTTGGCTTACTTAGGTTGTCTCTTATATTAAACTTTGTTGAAAGATGTAGGGCACATTTTAGTGAAACACGGACAAAAAAATCAGTCACATCAGTCGACTCCGAGTACACCCAGTTTACTGCTTCAGTAAGTAGGCACACCCTTTCTAACAACCTAGCAACGGATGATTTCTAGTCCCAACATTAGGAGCACGGAAGGTTTTTCCCATGAGATAAGACTGAAGATTGATGCATGTGCACAGAGGAACAGGGTCTCTTAAATTTGAGTAGTTTTGTCAGAATAGACTCTTATCATCTGGTGGCTGCAGATATTTAGGTCAAATCAGTGGTTAACAAGTACATGACCTGATGTGATAACTCTGCAGGCCACATGACTGTGCAAAGGTTATGTTTCCAAAGCTAATATATGGACAGAGGTGGAATTCTTTAGAGTCACAGCTTCATCATGTTTGCATCTGCAGTTTTATTCGTGTTGGCCGTTCTCCTTTTCCTGGTCCTCTTTCCGACTCACAGGTCCAAAAATTTCCCTCCGGGTCCACGACCGATCCCCATCTTGGGAAACTTGCTGGAGCTCAATTTGGAGAGCCCCATTGCAGATTTGGAAAAGGTAAAGTTGAATGATGTAACCAACTGAATATCTTACTGTATTTATTCACTGAACTGATGTACAGGTGGATCATTTAAGATATGATAACATAAACGGGTAAAATTTTACAGTGACACATTATTTTAATTCTAAAAATCATATTTGTATCTGTGTTTTTACAGTGTGTTCATACTGTATGTGTCTGAATTTATATAAATTCTTATTATTATAGTTTTTAGCTAAGGGGTTGGAAAAATTGTGTATTTTTCATTCAGTACATTTAATTTAATAGCCTCTGTTTCACGGCAGATAAAATGCTACGCTGCTGTTCCTCTGACTTGTCTGATGGTCTGAGCACTTAACAACAAATGACTCGAGACATTCATCTCATGTGATTCTGTCGCCATATGCTCAGTTATTTAACAGCGTTGAAATATAGAGACATAAAAGTGCTTTAAAGGTCCAGTGTGTACGATTCAGGTGGATCTATTTTATGTGTGTGTTTTCAAATCGTTGTGTTTTTGTTCCCTTAGAATTTGGAGTGTCACAATTTTGATTCTAAATTTTAAAAAAATGAGCTTTCAATTAGAGATAAACAGGATTGAAGAGCCTCCTACTTATTTTCCTCTTCACTCCTGCCTACTTGTGCACGTCCAGCGTGTCTCTGGTGCAAATCCAATAAAGAGAAAATACCTCAAAGATGACACAACACAATGTTAACCTAGTAGTAGCCTGCAGTTGCAACTTTTCAGCTTAACACTATGGACACTTGTGGAGTCTGAGATGTATTGCAATGTCACTGTCTACCATTGCCTCTACCAGCCTTTCAGTAACTGTTATGCTTGTGTTGGGTGGCAGTAGCTCAGTCTGCATAGGGATTTGGCTTGGGAACTATAGAGGGTGGCTGGTTCAAGTCCACTACATACCAAAGTATGGAAGTTGGACTGGTAGCTGGAGAGTGGCTCATGACTGCGGCATTGTGCTGGTACCAGGAGTCATCAACATCCCTACTATTCTTACCCTAACCCTAAATTCTGGACCTTTAAAGTGAGGTGGCTCAATCTGTTCAAATTGGATGTAATATCAACGACCGGACTGAATAAAGGTCAGTCACCTAAACCCTAGTAATTATAATCAACTGTGTCTCTGTCCCCAGTTGGCCAAACGTTATGGCAACGTCTACAGCCTTTTCATTGGTCCCAGGCCTGTGGTCGTCCTCAATGGGCTACAAGCCATGAAAGAAGCTCTGGTCAACAAAGCCGCTGACTTCTCTGGAAGACCTCAAGATCTAATGGTTAATCATGCTGTAATCGTGAAAGGTACAGAGCAACTATTTGACTTTAACAAGAATCTGTTCCCCATACACATGTAGCCTCTCCCATCGCTTACATAACTGTATCAACAAGTAAACATGTGCATCTGTCGTGGTTAATAATCAGTAAGGGTTACATTTTTTTTGGCTTTAATGAAAGCTTTATTTGTCGAATTAAGTTGAATTAGTTTCCGACATGTACTGGCCCAGTCTGTTGTGATCTATAAGGCTTATTTCAATTGTGCAGAGTCCAATGTTTTATACTCACCCCAATAAATTCCACAAACCAGATGGAGAGATTTACTTTTAGAGGGCAGAGTGCAACCAAAGAAAACAACGTCAGTGATCGTGTCCAAATTCTACTCTGATGCTTGAGCAGTTCTGATACACACATTATTTTCACACTTTAGTTTCAGGTATTTAAATCCTTTTTTCCAGATTCAAACTATAAATGCTTCATCAGAAGTCCTGCTTTCATAATTTTACCGAAGTAAATTATATTTTATCATTCTTGATGGACTGACGTGTAAGCAGCAGCTGTCAAATAGAATATAGTGGGGTGAAATGTACATTTACCCCTGAAGGGTAGCGGAGTAGAAGTTTGAAGTAGCATCAAGTGGAAATACTCAAGTACAAAGTTGCTTTAAGTGCAGTACCTGTACCAGTAAATGTACTTAGTTACTTTCCACCGCTACCAGAGAAAAATGGCAATGCAAGCAAAATCTAACAAAAATATAATTAAACCAGTACACTGTCATTAAAGTCAGATAGACACATACATGCTCTCTATGGCACCATCTGGTGGTAGCCTGGGTGGAAGAAGCAGATCCTTTATTAAGCAGACATGTTATCTGCAAAATGTACTCACAGTATCAAGAGTAAAAGTGCTGGTTCTGCAGATAAATACCTCACTGTGACTGATGTGTCATTTAACTCTATGTTCTTAAAACTTTAATGCATTTTTAAAAAAGTATTTTAAAGTGAATGTACTTTTTCTTTCTTAGTTCTAAGTTGACCTTTTTGTCATGTAGCTCAAGCTCCCGGAGTGATTCTAGCAGATTATAACCCGGCCTGGAGAGAGCAGCGACGCTTTGGTCTGATGACTCTGAGAAACTTTGGTCTGGGGAAACACTCCATGGAGCAGAGCATCCTGGGACAGACACATCGTATAATAAAAGTATTGGAGCAGAGTGTCGGTACGTCCGCTCTGCAAATGAGATTAAGCAAGACACATCAGACTCTAGAAATGAATCATCTGAACTGTGAACTAAACATTTTTTTCTGTTTAAAATCTTATCATATGTGATTTAGATCATTAGTTAATCCATTTTGGTCATGTCTAAGAATGATTGGTCCTTTTGTGTTACCAGGTGAGTCCATGAATCCCAAACTGCTGTTCCACAATGCCGCCTCAAACATCATCTGCCAAGTTCTGTTTGCTAAAGAGTTCGACTACGAGGACGAGTTCATGAAGTTTTTTGTCGGCCTTTTTCACGAGACATCCAAACTAATCAACGGACGCTGGGGTATGGTGAGTCGTCCGCTCTTACTGTAGATATAAAGGGCCATTATAAGACAACGAGAAGCTATTTTCAGGTGATTATACATACTAATAAATATTGTACTCCATTGCTGCCAATAAATACTTCTAAATATTACACACTGGACCTTTAAGATACTCACCAAGATGTGACATTACATTCACCCAGGCTCCCACCCAGGTTTCGGCTGAGCCTTGAATGTTTGGAACGTCTATTTGCATGAATTTGCAGTGCATTTTTAAAATGTTGTGCATATGTTATCAAGTAGATGAAGATGTTTACTTTATTCATTTCTTTTCTGTCTATTTGCACGTGTTTTCTTTGGTTACAGTACATTGAACTTGCAGGGCAACCATACAAAGATCCAGTGTATAATGTTTTAGTGTTCATAAATTTAATTCTATTTGAATGTTTCTCTCCCGTCCAGATTTATGATTCAATGCCCATGGTGCGCAACCTGCCATTGCCCTTCCGGAGAGCCTTTCAGCTGTTCAAGGTATGTTCTGTAACACAGATATTCATTCATTTAGCTGATCTGCAAAGCTGCTTTGAGCTTAATGCTAACATCAACATACTGTATATGCATGTTAGTTAGACACGTTAGAATGCTATATTTAATTAATCAGCAACGAACAAAGCTAAGGCAAAATGCAGCTGAGTATGATGGGAATTAGTTTTGCATGATAAATAGCTGGATTAATCGAGTTTGAGATGAAAAACTGCAAGGAAAACAACATCAAAGAGACATACAAATAAAGGACAACTGAAAAAATAGAGAAAGAATAAAGAGAAGAAGAAGAAGGGATAGAAAAAGGGAAAGAAATACGAAGGGAAAGAATAATTAGAGTGGGAAAGAAAGAATGGATGTACTGTAGTAAAGGTGGCATCAGGCTAATGCATGAGGCATGAAGGATGATTCAGTCTTAGCGGGTGACTTTGACTGAACAGCCTAGTGTCAGACTAAAAAAAATATCTGTGTCAAGATGCCACTAAGTGCAACTGTAAGACCTGGAAAATGAAGCACAACTTTTAAACAGACTTTAAAGATCTGTGCCCTTGAGAAACTTTGAATCTGATGATTTATTCATGGAATGTCTCTAAAACTTAATGAACCTGTTTATTATTATTATTTTTTATTAACATTTTTTTCTTGCTAGGCTGCACATGAAAGACGTTTGGAGGTGTTGGCTGAGAACAAAAAGACCAGAGTTCCTGGTAAACCGCGGCATTTCATAGACTGCTACCTGGACGAACTGGATAAGGTGTGTGTCTTTTTCTGATCAGTATTATGAACTGGCATGTTGTTCATGGTGTTTACTCGCTCTTTCTCTCTCTTGTCTGGCTGCAAAGAGAGGAGACGATGGCTCATCATTTTCTGAAGACCAGCTTTGTGCATTTATTTTGGATCTTCACTTTGCTGGGACTGACACGACCGCCAACACGCTGCTTGCTGCCTTCCTCTATCTAATGAATTATCCACAGATACAGGGTATGTCTATGATCTGTCAGTCTCCACTTTACAGGACACATGGACGTTGTATCTGTGGCTTCACCCACAGGTTTCTCATGAGTCGCTGTAAAACTCAGCGTGCGGTCGCTCTCTCCGCCGCCATCTTGGCAGTCCTGCCTCTAATACCTCCTGTCTAATCCAAAAATCCAAAGACATGACTCATAGGTGGAGATGAGGTGAGCTGAATGAAGCCTGGTTGCTCAAACAAGCCGTCTGTAATGACACTTACCTGTCAATCAAAGCGTCCACACTGTTAATTCTGCATTAAACCTTAATATAATTTGACCAGGTGAGTTCTATAAAAATTCACCCTCAGTACAGTTGTCATGAACGGGGAAATTAGCTATAGAGACCAAAACTGTTTTTTGTACCAGGCTGTAAACATGTTTATTTCTGCTGTGAAGTTGGACATTTTAACATGGGGACTTATGGAGACTGACTCACTTCTGTAGCCAGCCTCAAGTGGACGTTTGAGGAACTGCAGTTTGTGGCAGTTGCACGTTAGCTTCACTTCACAGCCACAGAGGTTAACGCTTGGATATATCTTGACTAACAATTAATAAATTGCCATAAAATTTAGTACAGATATTCATCGTCCTACAGAGGATGAGTTGTAATCACAGCCTCAAATGTACTTTGAATTTAATGCTAATTAGCAAATGTTGGCAACAACAGTAAACATATCTGCTAACCAGCATTGCATGGCTGTAGACTCTTTTCAATGGTTCAACAAGACAACGACCTCGTAAACTGACACCTGAACAGTTTAAATCTGCTGACACAGTTTAGGCTGCCATGTAGCCAGGACGCCAGCCAAATAGTTAGGGAATGTTCAAATATTACCAGCCATTCAATAGATCACCTCTTTTTGGCCGGTGAGTGAAGGAAATCTACAAGTCACTTGTTTTATCAGCATTTGGATCGTGGCTGGTGCTTTGTGCCACATAAGCTGAGAAGGATCTTTTGGTTATCCTCTCCTGCTGTCTCACCGTGCTGTCTATCTTTTTCTATTCCTCAGAGCGTTGTCAGCAGGAAATAGACAAAGTTATGGACGGGAAGGACGAAGCCAATTTTGAAGACAGACATCAGATGCCATATGTGCAGGTACAAGGATTACTGGATCATATATCTGAGATGTCGTCTCAATGCTACAATCCGATGGTCTAACAGCCGTCTTTGTTATGCAGGCTGTCATACACGAGGTCCAGAGGATGGCGAACACTGTTCCTCTCAGTGTTTTCCACTGCACCACTAAAGACACAGAAGTAATGGGATACTCCATACCCAGGGTAAGTATGGAATACAACTACCAAGTATGGACATGGGTGAAGATTGAACCCTGATTGAACCCAAGGGTTTCAAAGGACAGGAAAGAGGAATGACGCCACTGTGGGAGTCATAGTTATGTGTTTTCATTTTCATAGACCTCCTCTCTTTTTTGTTTTTTGTTCTTCAGGGAACCACGATAATCCCCAATCTGTCCTCGGTGCTGTATGAGGAGGGACAGTGGAAATCCCCCTATGAATTCAACCCTGAAAACTTCCTCAACGAGAAGGGAGAGTTTGTGAAGCCGGAGGCCTTCATGCCTTTCTCTACAGGTGAGTGGAAGTAATTATTACACCCAGAGAGAGACTGAAAGGTCCTTTTAAAGGAAATATCATCAGTTTATGGGAAAAAATTGGTATTTTTACCCGCAGGTCCTCGTATGTGTCTCGGAGAAGGTCTGGCTCGTATGGAGCTCTTCCTCATCGTGGTGACTCTGTTGAGGAGGTTCAAGTTCATCTGGCCCGAGGATGCAGGAAAGCCGGACTTCACTCCTGTTTTTGGATCGACCCAGACGCCCAAACCTTATTCCATGAAGGTCCAACTCAGAAACAATGAACAAAATTAAACATTTCAACTTGTTAAAGCTGCTCCAATCAATATTTTTATATGAACGATGGATCAAACTGACTGTGAATGTGAAAGGGCTCGCCCTCAGCTGTATTATATTTCACCAGATGAAACTATGAACTCAAACAGACTTTAAGCCAGTTGTGATGATTATTATAGAACATATTACTCAGTTTTCCTTTGTTGTGAATACAAAATATAAATTGTAAAATTGTATAACTTTTTTTTTTTTAATAAATACATTGTGCAACATTAAATAACACATAACTTTGTCAAGTGCTCAACAAGGAATGGATTATAGAGGACGTTCTTATGGGAACAGAGTGTCCACAATAGAAAATGTTAACCGTCTGGGGAGTGTTAATGGGGAATGCCCTTTAGATTTTGATGTAACTTGTGTACAAGTAAAACAATGCACCAAAGAACAGGTTACGGAGTCACAAAAACCAATTAGCATTTCTAAATTATCTCACATGATTATATTGACTGGATTAAATTCTGATCAAAGCAGATCCAAAGAATTCAGATTTGGTTATCCTACCTTTAATCCAGACAAAATCTGAATCAATCTGATGCAAAAATGAAGGATAATTTGAAGTAGATTGACAAAGCTTAGCTTCTCTCAGATATTGTTACCCAAGATGTTCATTTCATTCAAACTCTAAACTTAATTTGTCCTTCAGATGTAGCGTAGAAGATAACAGAAGTAATTAAATAAATGTAAAGCATGGCAACATATAGTTAGGCCACACTTCTTCCTGAAAATGCTGCTGTAAAAACAAACATGGCGTATTGAAGTTGAAAGTTGGTGGTGAAAGTTTAGTGACACCTAGTGGTGAAGTTACAAATTGCAACCAAATGAATACTCTCCTGTGCCTCACCGTCTCCTACCAAGCATGTAGGGAAAAACTCTATCCAGATCAGAGTTTAGTTTGTCTGTTCTGGGCTACTGTAGAAAAATGGTGGTTCAACATGGCGAACTCCATGGAAGAGGACCCACTCGCACTGTAGGACTTGTTATAAGACAATGAAAACACAGCAGTTCTTATTTTCAGGTGATTATACACTAATAAAAACATACTAATGAATATTATATTCCATTGCTACCAGTAAATACTCCTAAATCTTACACGCTGGACCTTTAAGACTCTCAGAAATAACATAATAAGAGACCTATCTTTTCTATCTGGCATACAGGTACACTGAACCATGCACTATTCAGTTGAACCAGTAGCTTTCGATGGTCGGACAGTGGTGCATTATTGAAGCTTTTGTGTTGACGCTCTATTGTTGTACTTGATTGTCAGCTGGAGGCCGCGGGTAGGGGGGAGTGGGCTTGAATGGTGTGTGTGTGTGTGTGTGTGTGTGTGTGTGCTGACGTGGACCTTCTGTGATGGCATTCAGTTGGATGACTGGTGTGGCAGAGAGGACAGAGAGAGGAGAGCAAAAGGGAAAAAGAAACTGAAAGAGCCACACAGCTGAATCAAAGGAGGAGAAGAAAATTAGAAACAAGGCGAGCTGTGTCAACCTGGACGTACAGAGACAGTTTGACATGCTGAGATGGAAACAAAAAGACTGAGACAAACTTGGGATTATCAGTAACAGATCATCAGAAGTGGAGTTTCTCAGACATGGACTAGTCTGAGAGTCTGCACATACATACACACACACACACTTTACACACACTTTACACACACACACACACACACACACACACATTTGGTTTCCCGTGGTGAGCCGTCTTGTCAGTGGACAGGTGTCAAGATGCAGGAGTCTCCAGGTGCCATGGGTGTAGACGGCAGCTACGCCAGCAACGTTCCAGCCTTTCTCACTAAGCTGTGGACCCTGGTGGAGGATCCAGATACCAACCACCTCATCTGCTGGAGCGCCGTGAGTCCACAGAACACACTGGACATAATACAGGGATGATATGATGATAGAGGGACATAATTTAAGTTGATAACATGAGAACTATATCCTCTGAGCCATTGTCTTCCTCAGTGAGCACAGTTAGTTAATACATAGTTCAACTGCGCTCTTTAGCTACACTGTAATATTTCATGGCAAAACTTTTATTTTATACAGCATTGATATGGTAATTTCATGTCAATTAATAGGCCAATGGTGTTTTTTTTATGGAAAAAAAGTAAATTATGGAATAAAACGCCAACCTTAACTGTAAAATCAGCAGTACTAATATCCTATTACCATAATATTAGAAAAAGTTCTACTTTATTTATTACGGTAAAATTCTGGCAACCACCGCATCTTTTATCTGCCAGTTTGTTGAGCTCACAAATACTTATTTAGCATCGTTAACAAAACTGCTCCCACAAAGTGTAATGGCCCCCACGCTAAAAGAAAAACACTACCAGCAGGTCTAATTTATCTTTCATAATACAAATATATAACAACAATATATTAATCAACAGAAGATGACACTGGCCTGTGCTTTTAGGGCCATTTTGTTCAGAGTCACGCTACCCTGAAGGCACATTTCTTTAAGTTGTGATCTTTAGTGTAGACGGAGGAAGCCCTAAACAAGGTGGAGGAGGTACTCTGAATCTTTGAAAGGAAGTTTAAATGGAAAAGTCCCATAGTTAAAACCTGAAAAATATTAGTATTAGTATAGCTAAAGTACATTTAGCTGATAATAATGAGTAAAAGTACTGATAATGCAGAAAAATGGCCCCTGTGAATAATGAATTGTTATATATTGATATCACTGATGTATTAATGTATACTGCTGTAGTTAGTGGAGCTAGCTTTTGCCTCTTCAACAGTTTAAACAAAACCATGTGACACCATGTTTAGAGGGGAACTCTTAAGTGGAACTGTTGATGCCTCAGAGACACCTGAAACGTGACAAGATGACCCAAATAGACATTGATATTTCTGTATTGGGATGTAAAAACATTTTTCTTTAATCCCCCTTTAGAGCGATCTGAACACCTATACCAAGCCTGATGCACTCTGTGTTACACATATAGTGTTTAACAGTAATGAACCATCAAAACGAATATATATATAAAACTCACTTTTTGGTTTTAATTTTTAAGTTAGGGAGCTATTTAATTGCTGTATCCTCTGCCAAAGTCGTATACCTTCTTTTGTATTAAAACCCCATTCTGAGGACTTTCCTGCTATCATTAGCGCCTACTTTTGACCTTTGACCCAGGATAAGTGTCTACATACAGGACTGATGTGTGACTTCAGTGATAAAACAGGAAGAGGACAACTTCTCTGTTTTTCTTCTTCGCGGGGAGACAAACACACCGACAGATGCTGTCCAGTCCCATGACATCTATAGTTAGAGTGTGCAGCATCAGCTGTTGCATTGTCAGACTATTAGTAGGCAAGTGAGCATCACTACATGCAAAATAACAACGTCTTACCAGAATTTACCTTTACACTTTATACATACAAAACCTTTATCCCTTCACACCTGTTGTGAAAATGTGTTAAAGTAGTTACATTAATTTGCACAATGCTGCTTTTCAGAATAAAACAAAGCTACAACAGTTGCTTCGTTTGTTACTGTAACATTGGG
Organism: Sciaenops ocellatus; assembly: GCA_033000465.1. Classification (NCBI taxonomy): domain Eukaryota; kingdom Metazoa; phylum Chordata; class Actinopteri; family Sciaenidae; genus Sciaenops; species Sciaenops ocellatus. The sequence continues at coordinate 6,507,319 of CP136871.1, read as the reverse complement.
AGAGAGAGCATGACTCATGAGTCACAGTTAGAGAGAAAGAGAGTTTGTTTGATTCACTGACTGAGCTGTATTTGGCTGCTGATGAATAGATTCTGCACTCTGAGTAACTCCTCACATCATTTGGATAACATCATTTCACATGTAGTAACATGTGGTGTGTTTATGACGGTAATAACTGATAAACTCAGGGTTTTCTAGCAGCAGTTTTAAAGGCATACAGGCATATAAATAGCTACAAAACTGATCTTTATTATCCCAAGAGGGTTTATATATCTTTCTTTCTTATTCTGATTATACAATGTTCAGAGAGGCTTATTGTGCAGGCATGAAATATCTCCACCTTCAGTCAGGATCATGTTATTATATGCTACTATATGTGTTCTGCAGTCAAACATTTCTAATTTGGATTCAAAAGTCTAATTTTACTTTTGTATGCTGATTATTATGCCATTAATGACCCTTGTCTTATGTCATATTTAGGATATGATGTTTACATGAAATGTCTGGTTAATCTCTGTGTGTGTGATTATAAAAAAAAAAAAGTTAGGATCAAATTAATCTCCATTTTAACAAGGTCAGACTTTAGCTTTTACTTTTTACCTTAATAGATCATAGTTAAATTGTTTGTCATTATTTTGTTCACCTGCTTCTTCGATACATAAGATGAGGCAAAAACACACCTGAGCAGACAGAAATAGAAACCATAATCAGCAAAATACTGTATGCACTGCAGTAAATCATGCGTGATCCCAGTGGCGCCATACTTCTTCTTGTCTGCCCAAAGCAGAATAAAATGAATGGCAGATTTCTTTGCAGCAGCAGTTAGAAACTCAATTCAAACATTTCCGACAAGTTATATCAACTCTACTATAGGAATAGAAAGTACTTTATCATATACAGGTAGTGAAGCTCTGCCTGCTCTGTATGATCTGATCAGAGATGCTGTTAACTGACTGTTCTCTGTTTCAGACTGGGACAAGTTTCCATGTGTTTGACCAGGGACGCTTCGCCAAAGAAGTTCTGCCAAAATACTTCAAACACAATAATATGGCTAGCTTCGTTCGACAGCTCAACATGTGTGAGTAGACTCTTCTCTTTTTTGTCTATTGTTCTGTTCTCTTCTCTCAGTTACAGTATGTATTGATACTTTGAGTGTGTCTGTGTGTGTGTGTTTGTTCTTTTGTAGATGGTTTCCGTAAAGTCGTGAACATCGAGCAGAGCGGCTTGGTGAAGCCCGAGAGAGATGATACAGAGTTCCAACATCTGTACTTCCTTCAGGGACATGAGCAAATGCTGGAGCACATCAAGAGGAAGGTATGAACGCAAACACACACACACAGAAAACACACATACACAATGTCTCAAAGACAAACTGACCAGAAAGTGTTAAAATACTCCAGACAGAGTGTTACATTGTTTAATTGTAGGCACATTTGTGTCTTTATTGCCTCTTTTTTAGTGTTTTTATTGGTTTCATAAATGATTTAAAGACATTTAGATTGTGGTTACTCACAGCAGTCAGAAGTTGAAGAAGATGAAGGTAGTCTGTGTGAATTTGGAAGTTATTCTGTCTTTCATAGTCTCTCCATAGTCTGCAGAGAGAGCCCTGTTGTGTAGCTAGTTAAACCCTGCAGGAATTACTTGCTAGATTATGATTTAAATCATCAAACTCCAGGAGAAATGCAGCATCTAATAAAAACAGAAACACATCATCTGCAAATGTGAGTATTCCCGATCATTGAAACATTAATGATTTCATTCAGGCGAAGGTTTTTGGTTTTTACTTTCCAATAGTTGGAAAATAGTTTATCCAATAGTTGCCAAGACATTTCACTCAAAACCACAAATATCAACAGCGCGGTGACACTAAAGAGAAACTCAGGTGATCACCATGGTAATTTGGGTTCATCATTTGGGGACCATGAATGTCTCTATAAAATTTTGACAATCTTACCCAACAGACCAAAGAGAACAGACAGACACTGCCGTCCCTCGAACCAGCTGAGGGAATGCGTGGTTGCATGCGCTGTATCTAAATAAGTTTCCATATTATTCTGTACTTTGTTTGTTCAGGTGTCCATAGTGAAGAGTGAGGAGACCAAAGTTCGTCAGGAGGATCTCAGTAAACTGCTGTATGAAGTTCAGCTCCTCAGGACACAACAGGACAACATGGAGTGTCAGATGCAGGACATGAAACAGTGAGTAGAGAAGATTTTTGCCCCACATCCCTCCAACAAAGTTCATACTCTTTACCTGTGTGATGTGTGACTGACACTAGCAGGTTAATGGATAAATGTGCACCACATTTGAACAGTAACATCAGTAACATGTTCTCTTTTCATATAAATCAGGGTGAAATACTGTTTTGTTGGAGAAGTGAAGTTCTTGTTCGCTCAAATGATTTGCTTACAGGATCACAAAATGTCCCACTCAGGGTCTGTTTGTCCCTTCTGGGCTTCTTTAGAGGCATTATAGTGCAACATGGCAGAAGAGGATATAAAGAGCTCATTCTAGGTTAACCAAAACTTCTTATATTCAGGTGATTATACAATAATTAAAACATAATTTTGAATATTATATTTATTGTCTGCCATAGTCTGTAAATAGAGGCCCCTAAATCTGACACACTGCATCTTTAACCAGGAAAACAGTTAAGTACACTTGAATAAAATAATTAAACTACAACTGTTCCAACTGTGGAGCGACCCAGCAGCCTGAACAGGGTTGCAGTAGTTATGTGTAGCTCTCAGATATGAAACAAGAGTACAAACCAGGCAAAGAGGATTAATATAGGTCATGCATGGTTATCTTATCTTATGTTATCTTGAAGAGGGGCTGAACCTGAATTATTGTTTGATTGCTGCAAACAGCTGTTGTAAGTGTTTGAAGTTTGAGACGAGTACCCCCAGTCTATAAAAAGCCAGATGGTTTAAATATACCTATAACACACTGACAACATGTTGGAAACATGTTGACAACACGTTAACGACATGCAAATGTGGGTCATGATGGTTTCTTTCTTTTTTCTTTTTTTTTTTCTTTTTTATATCTGTTCTAGTTATTGATGTGCAACTACTTTACAGTAATGGCTGTCTATGGAGGTGCGCATATATTCATCAAAATCTCAAATACTATACATGCTAAAGTCAACATAACTGATACACAGGTGCCCCATGGAGATGTGCTCAACATATGAAAGCATGTATTCAACAGCGCCACCATGTCAGTCATGTATTTACATTTTGGCTAATAACTCATGAGCCGTTAGGTGTAGAAGAAATATTTTTATACAATGTATAAGTTCTGTTTTTTTTTGGACATAGCTTAGAATTCCCATGGCACCAATAAATCCACCTTCTGGCCATTAATGAAACACCACCATATCTTTTGAACGCATTATTCAATTATCACTTCTTGCTGGGATTCTTTCAGAAGTTGGGCTGGCAATCACCTGCGTTTTCTCCTGGAAATATTCTCGTTTCCGTCAAAATTGTACTTGTGTTAAATTAAATTGCTCCCCATGAAATGAAATGTCACGCACGGAACCTGAGGCCAGGAAATATTAAGATTACTGTCCCAGCAAATAAAAATTGAACCTGCCATGTATAGTCTGCAAGGTGTCCGCTATATTTAAGACAGACAGCAGAACTGATCTGAACCAGACAATCCTGCAATGCAGCACAATCCGACAAGGCACTGCATTGGACAGTCAAATACAACATACATGAATGCTGTATTTTTACTTGTTAACTTGCAAAAAGAGCTTTCTAGAGTTGTTAAATCTTGTCTGACACCCCGTATTTAATTGAAAATAACACAAAGGCAACTTATCAAATGTTGAAGTTTTATTGTTTTTGCTCATTTTGAACTCGATGTCAGCAACATGTTTGAAAGAAAGTTGGGACAGGGTCGTGTTTACCACTCTGTTGCATCACCTCATCTTTTAACAACACTCTGTAAGCTTCTGGGGACCGAGGAGACCAATTCCTGTAATCTTGACAGTGGAATTTTTCCCATTCTTACTTAATTCTTTCTCTGGATTTCAAATGCTCAACATTTTGGGGTCTCCTTTGTTGGTTTCAACATTTGATAAGTTGTCTTTGCACTAGTTTCAATTAAATATGGGGCAATGTCTTGCACATCATCACATTTTTTGGAGTTTCTATCTACATGCTAACTTTTTTTGGAACATGGTTGTATATATACATATATATTTAAAATAAAGAGAGTATATATTATAAAACTCTATGCAGAGTAGGACTTTTGGGATCATATTTCATTATCATTATCTCAACTACGTGTTCTATTTTTTGTAAAGAAAATACAGTTGTGAAGCTTTATGGTTCATATACCCCCTCCTATTTTATACAATACTTTAGGAGGAAAATGTGAGAGGAGCAATTGACTTGTCTATTATTGCTCCTCTCTAAGTTGGAACAAATCACCCAGTGGGTGAACTGACTTTTTCTCTAGCGGCTATTGTTGCTGAAAATAGCGGCTATGCGTCTATTGTGCGGTAGAGCTGCTTTGTGCTCAGTATTGTTTGCTAATGAGAGGAGAGAATGTTCACCTGCTCACCTGACTGACACACACGCATGCGCACACACTTACACACAAATACACACCAATAACAACGCTCTCAGAAAGAATGACCAGATGTGCACATGTGTGGCCACACATACGTGCAGGCAGGGACAAAGAAAATATTCCACCACTGACTCTTTAGGATTTCGTGATGTTATTTAGGAATAGATACACATTTTGATGTACAAGAGAGTTAGAAGAGGTGAAATGAATGCAGTAAATGCATCACAACTTCAGGCGGCTGTGGCTCAGGTGGTAAAACGGGTCGCTGGAGGATCGCTGGTTCCCCCGGCTCCCCCAGTACAATGTCACCTTGCATGACAGTCTCCGCCATCAGTGTATGAGTGTGTGGATGAATGTGACAAGTGTTGTAAAAGCGCTTTGAGTGTCAGAAACGTCCAATATAAAGTCCAATTTGCACCCACCTTTTTTTTTTCCCACCGCTCAGACAGCCTGATTTCACCACCAAGTAACCTGCCAGGAAATTAGGCAGCTGGTGTGATTATTGTAGCAGCTGAGTCATTTGCACCTACCATGCTGCCATCACACAGTGAAAAAACCCAAATCAGACTCCTCTTACATCTCCAGGCAAAAAAAAAAAAAGATCACATGTGCACCACCCCGGGGTTGGTAAGAGATCTAAAACTGTATTTTTCCTCAGACAGTTCTGCCCTCTCTGTGTCAGACGGACAGATAAAACCTGACTGTAACACCAAGCCGGGGAGTAAAATCACGCACTGTCTTGTGATGAACTCATCCGTGGCGATACTGTCATCTTGTGTTACACGTTACAAGTGGATGTGGTTTATAAATCAAAGAGCAGTGGCAAGGGAAGGTCCCATAGGACTGAATGTGTCAGGTTAAAGGCGATACCTGCGTGAGCAACATCCCAGTATGTAAATACACAACAGTATATACAAGTACAACTGAAATCATTGAAATTAGGAGAGACAGAGTGAATGAATTAAACATAATTGTTTATTATAATATATGATATGTGATGATTACATCTTTAAGGTCTTAAGGGAGGTCTTAAGCAAGTCTTCAAGGGAGATTTTTTAGTTTTTCATGATATATCATGATACAGTCACAGGGAATATTTATCTAACAGACAATATTTAAGTACATTTTCCTGATTATACGCACATATTTTTAACTTAAGTAACATTTTAAATGCAGAACTTTTACTTGTAAGAGAGTATTTTTACAGTGTGGTATTAATACTTTTACTTACGTAAGTAAAAAAAAAAAAAGATCTGAGTACTTCCTACATCAATGGCCCCTTCACTCAAATCTCCAACCAAACTGTCGGCTGTGGTTTGGTTTTGACAAGGATGAAGTATTGAGTAATGTAAGATGACGTCTCTGGTTCTGCTGAATCGATTTTGATCCTGTCAACATGAGTGCAGGAGTGCAATGTTGAATCTGTGGAGTACTCTTTCAGTGGCACACAGTGGCAGGCTTGACACCTGTATTAAAAATAAAATAGAAACTGGACTTGTGAGGAAGAAAATGTTTTTGTGCGTGGTAAGTGTTATTATTTGGAAACAGAAAAAGAATTCTACCTGATCTGATCAACTGTCAGCTGGTAAAACAAGCTACGTTCAGGTTAACTTCCAATTTGTAAACAGCTGAAAATGAAAACTTTTAATGTCTACTAAACATGGCTTTGTTATCTTCCTCTTCCTCCTCGTGTTTGCAGGCAGAATGAAGTTCTGTGGAGAGAGGTCGTCTCACTGAGACAGAACCACACACAGCAACAGAAAGTCATGAACAAGGTCAGTGTGTGTGTGTGTGTGTGTGTGTGTGTGTGTGTGCGTGTGTGTGTGTGTTTATATGCTGTGAACAAGAAGTCATACCTTGGCTGTACATGTCGTTGGTTTCACACACAAAGGAACATTTTATATTATTATTCTCAAAGGATTCAACTATTCTAGTGGTGTGTTACATCATATGACCCAGTGTCCTCAATTACAACATTATGCTGTACAGTGAAATTGCTCTCAGAGGCGATGGAAAGTATATTTACTCAGGTACTTGAGGTACTTGTACTTTACTTGAATATTTAGACTTGATGCTACATTTCATCAGGGAATATTTTTTATCTTTTTACCTCCCTGCATTTATCTAACAACAATACTTATTTGATATTTTGGTATTAGAGACCCTGAATATCCTCACAAGAATTATGTGGCTGATTAGACTGGAGAGTTGGAGTTGTGTCAAGTTTCTGGGAGGTCACTCTGTATTAACAAGAAAGATGAAGTTATAAGTTATCCTGCAATAAAATTAGGAGGAAATCAAGAGCAAATATTAGTATTTTAATATTTTATTGTTGATAGAAACATATATACACACATTTCTGGGACCTTTAGAGTGCCAGAATTTAACAATCTGAAGGGCCAATTTTGATTTGATACTTCCTGGACATTTTGCTGTTTAAATACCTTCATAGCACTCTGAGTGTTGGATATCTTGGATTGGCACTTGAAGCATCAGCTCTCCATCTTGTAGTGCTCAGATTACAGTCTGGAAACTCCCTCAGCATATTTGATCCCCAAATGGATGAAAGAGTTTATGAAACCATAAACTGTATGCAGTTAACTTACTGTTAAAGTTTCTATTTTTAATCCTGTTATGATTCTTCGAGAATGAACAAACTCCGTATGTACGTCATTCTTCCAGAGATGTTTGGCTGTACAACATATTCTTCATATCACAAGATCACTAAAATGTTTTGATAAGATTATACACAGTGTGTTATGGGTTATGGGAGTGTGTGTGTGGGTGTGTGTGTGTGTGTGTGTGTGTGAGGAGGATGCTGATTCATGCTGTGCTTTCACTCTCTCTACCAGCTGATTCAGTTTCTGTTCAGCCAGATGCAGTCCAACACACCCAGCACTGTGGGCCTAAAGAGAAAGCTGTGAGTACATGGACGCACACACACACCACCCACACACACACACACACACATATGTATACACATACTGTATATATATGTATATATGTATATATACATGCACACAGTGAAGCAATCAACAAAAGTGAGACAAACAGGGCCACAGTGGGGCAGAGGGAAGGGCTGGCTCAGCTGACAAACTGAACAATCTAACTCAACAAGCGCTGTGAATGGATACAAGTGCTGAATCAGTCAGTCAGACACACACACACACACACACACACACACACGCGCACACATTCACACACAGTGAAGGCCGAGCAAAGTGCATGACCCCCGTCACAGCCTGTGTGTGTGTGTGTGTGTGTGTGTGTGTGTGTGTGTGTGTGTGTGTGTGTGTGTGTGTGTGTGTAAAATGCTGGGTCAGCTTTGCCGCTGAGTGTGAACAAGGCTGACACGAGAAAGGGAAAAGCACGGTGGGGCACAAAAGTGTATTTCAGGGTCAGTGTGCTACCTGGCAAAGATACAGTTTTAATGAGAGTCGTGTACGGCCTTCTGGCTTTTTTGTTCCCTCTCCTCTGAATGTCCACCATCTGTGTTAAGAATATAACCGCTTTCATGACTCACACACACACAGCCCGCTGCCTCTTTAAAATCCTGTCACATCTCCACATCAACGAGCTAAAAAAGGCAAAAAAAAAGGCTGTGCGAGGCTGTCTTAGTCAAATGCTAACATCATGAACTCTAGTATGTGCTCAGTAATGAAGTATGTGAGAAAATTGTCACTTAAAAACTTAATTTGTGTACAAAAAACAAAAAAATGACTCAGACAGAGTTAGTGACCTTTAAAAAATGCCATCATGTATTTGAAATTTGGTGACAGTGACATTTGGCATAAGTAGTGATAGAGTAAACAAAAAAATCTAACATTTGCACCAGGAGAAATGCTAAAAGAACATCCACCAAACAAAGTTTCTATCCATAACTGTTTAATCAATTAATTATTAAATGAAAACTAATGTTCCCTCCAGGCCCCTGATGTTGGACGATGGCTCTCCCAGTCCTCCTGCCTCCAAGTTCAGCCATAGTCACCCGATGGAGGCCATGCACGAGTCCTTCTACATCCAGTCGGTGAGAAAATAACGAAAATGACTCACCTAATGTGTTTACCGCACGACTTCAAGTCCGGTCAGCATGTATTAAGTCAGCAAAATTATCTTTTAGTCTAATTTACTAAACTTGTAGAATTGATAGTGCTCTGCAGCCTTTCTCAATAACACACTTTGGTGCTGGCAGCCACATGCAGTAAACATCGATTTAATGTTATTGGCTGGCCTTTCAAAGTGTTTGGCCACGTTGGTCTCTTGAATTTATCTTTGCAGCCGGTTGATTTAGCACGCACGATCTATAATACAGACGTAATCGCTTTCTAAAGTAGTTTGAGATGTTTATTTGAGTCCAAATGAATCAAACTGTACTTGAAATATGACACATACACACTGCGTCATAATGAATATATTGGACGTACAGTAAATCTCCTTTAACCTGCTGCCATCAATCTAGCTGTTATGTTAAATCACCGCTAGAGGGAAGCAGTGCACAGAGATTACAGTTAGGGCAGTAGAGTACTGTAAACCTTTAATGTTACATGTTACTTGAGCTACACAGTGGCACCAAGGAGGGGGATATAAGCAAACATCACGGTTCTCTCCTCTTCTTCCTCAGCCATCCAGTGACACTGCTTCTTGCTCTACTAGTGGGCTGACAGGAGGACCGATCATATCGGATGTTACTGACATATCTCAGGCCAGCATGGCCCTCCAGATGCAACCCGATGAGACCAGGTGAGTGATGCAATATAACGCATTAATGTTTCCCGTTATAAAAGTCTATCGCAGTTTCTAAAGTGTACTCAGAGCAGCGTACAGCGAGGCAGTAAGTGTTGATGCATCAAACTGATCACAGCCTAAATAAAGATACGACATGACAAAGTGATGAGGCCCACCTTATGCTCCTGGTAGTTAGCTCTACTTTTGACTGACAGTATTCGACTCTGCCGACAGGGAGAAGTGCATGATGCTCATCAAAGAGGAGCCTGTGAGTCCAGGAGTGAGAGGAGCAGGCAAAGGAGGCGGCGTAGGAGGAGGAGGAGGAGGAGGAGGAGAGGCCATAGCGTTGAACACCTCCTGTGAGGTGTGCTCCTCAGAACCTCCTGTCCTCCCCGTCGCAATGGTCCAGTCTGTTCTGGAGGGGAGAGGCTCTGTGGCGTCTATGGTGGAGAGGAGGAGTAAAAGACCAGCCCTGGACAGGTAGGCGCTCACATAGACAACACAGAGGCTGCAATGTGTACATAAATGTTTGCAGAGATGCACACTGACGCAAACTGATGATGATGTGTGTGTAGAGTGGAGGTTTCAGACACGGTGGAGAATGTGGACATGAGCCTGGAGGAGCTTCAGCAGCTGCTGCTCAGGACCCATCAGCAGAGTAGCGTGGAAGCTGGGACCAGCGCTGTTATGGACGTCAGTACATATACGCACATATACCAACAAGCACATAGACTGAGATATGTCTGATATTTGAAGTTTCAAGTGGCCAATGAGTTGAACCATTCCTTCATACTGACTTTCTTCCTCACTCCGGTTTCTCTCTCTTGTCCCTCTGTAGCCGTTCAGTTTAAGCCTGCCTCTGACTGAGTGGAACTTCACAGAGATGGAGTCCAACCTCAAATCAGTAAGTCATATACTCTGACAACTGTACGGGATGGAGGAGTTTATTCGCCGGATCATTTGTGTTTACTCTCGCAACTAACACGAGTAAATACTCGCCCCTTAATGTGGCTAACTACAGCGGTATGGGCCCAAAATAAACAGATTTAATTACAATAAACAGATGAAAAGGACGTCAAAATAAATGCATCATGATTTGTCTGTAAGACAAGCAAACAATTTTTGAAATCCTTGTTTTTTTATACAGAGTTTGGATCGATCAGGGCTTTATGCTAACTTGGTTCATTATGAAGTATAACCGATTGCTGGAATCAAGTAACAGACGCATATTTTCACCACTTACTAGGCAGACAAACTTACTTTTCAGAAAGCAGTCTCCATATTTGCCAAGTCTCTCGATAAATATGAAGTATTATCGAAGAGCTCGTCCTGTCGACAGCTACAAATTGGGGTGGGACCTCTGTTCCTCACTGCTCGCAAGCAGATCAGAGGAGTCGCTGGAGAAAGCTGTAGAACGATGGCTGAACAAAGTGCGGCACACTGGGAAAGATTCGAATGAGTCTCGATATCAAAAACAATAAAAAAGGTACTGCAGAGCTTGCAATTAAAAACACGATGGAGCACACGAGAGTTACACCACTAAATCACTAGAAGCCCAAAGGGTACAAAATATTTAGCCACGGCACGTTACCGACTACGACAGGGATAATCTGGCGCTGCAGCAGGAGGTGGCCGTTATAGCAGGAGTAATTGCTGGATGAGAGACAGGTACGCCTGGATGCCAAGCCAGCCACGCCCTCTGCCACAAACACACTGCCAGGGAGATGAACAGAAGAATGAGGGGAAAACACCAGACAGCAAAACCAGCATAACCATGACACTGTGCCTTTATACCTAAGTCAGAAATTTAGACTGCTATTACACATTAGTTATCATGGCAACAATGATTTTATCCTCAGTTTTGAAGAAAACAGAATTACAGCACTAATGAACGAGGGATATGTGCTCGCGTATACTTGATTTGGCAATGATTTGTCAGGGCCTTCTGCGTCAGGAGGCCTGCCATGCCAACACAGTGGTAAACACAGCCTTGGACCATCAACAAACAGGCCTGTCTGATCCACTGATTGCATGGATACAATGTACTGACAACACTCGTGTCAGTGAAGTGTGGATAAGTTTGGCAGAGGTTTTATCTCACTAACTAGATAGTGATTCTACTCACAAAAGACTCAATTTCGAAGCTGAGGATGAAGGTCAAATCATCCAATGTGACTCTTAGATTCAGGATTTATTGCTAAAAATACAGTCGCCCACCCTCCTCTTTACACTTTGTACCTCCAATGTCAAGAGAGCCTATTGCTAAACCTCCATTCTAGCAAAGCAATCAATAATGTCACTGAAGTCTAATTTTCTGGCCACCTGGCATTGAATAGACGGGATGGCGAGGCTGTTTAATCTGTCTTGACACACTGTGGAGCTTAAATAGTCTTTAATGCGACTCACCTTGTGAAAATCTCTCTCACCGCCAGCAACTGTCACAAGAAGAGTAAAAAAAAAAAAACAACCTGATAGTAAACAGCACCTTTTCAAAAAGGCTTTGCGTCTGCATTTTAAAGATTGCATTTGACAGCTGAAGTGGAGAAGAAATTAGGTGGGAAAGTGGTGGCATGAAATGATGAATGATTTATAAACTGATTTCAGATCATTGAATGCTTGTTTGCCTGATGAGCCATGCGAGATTTGACTTGAATGCCAAAGAGCAGCTAGCTGCTTGAATGATTCCTGTTGTTTTGTAACATCCTAATTACTGATTATGCTAATGCAACATAAAAACATTGTGTTGCAAAACAAAATGAGCCTCTCTGTGCTGGTCCAGTGTATCCAGGGCCTTCTACCTGATCATAGCAGGAAGACATTTCACCTCTCATGCAAGAGGCTTCAGTTCTGACTGACCCAGGTGGTGGGATCGTTAACCAGGCCATTGTTTCAACTTGGGTCATTAGTGCTCCTCGTTGTTGTGTCGACTGTCATTAGTAACGTCTTCATGGATCTAAAACCAAGTCCAGTTGCCCCAGGTTGAAGTCTTGACAAAGAACGATGACCTTGGACGACTGAGAACCTTCACAGACCTCTAACCTCTAACATTGATTCATCATTTGTCAGAAAATAAGGAAAAGCTCGAGCTGAACTTTTCATTTATCTGACCAACAAGATATTTAACTCCCAACGATTGGCTTGTTGTTCCAGCATTACCTCCTCACCTCATGACCTAAGCTCTGTGCATAACCTCTCGGCTGTAGACAGCTCCCGACCACCACGATGCTGAAGTAGAGCACCTCCTCTAGGTAGTGGAACAGCATCGCGTCCTGGAGGCCCAGCAGTGGTTGGGATCCTTAGAGATTCTCCTAGCCTAGGCAGGATAGAGCACGACGCATTGTACGTTCAGCCAATCAAACCTAGTCTAGCTTGAAAATAGAAAATATAGTTTTTGTAACTGGATCATAACATATCAACAACTCTTGCATGCCTAAAAAAAATGGTCATTATCATCCATCATCCAGAGCTGTAGTTATCCTTCTAAAAGTGTTTAGCGGATCTAAAGTAGAGCTAATTTCTGCCGTCTCTATTTGGTTTTTGTTTGTGCAGCTGGCAGTCAATACTACACCCAGTAATTAGAGAGTGCTGCAGGTTTTTCCACAACCAGTCACAGTCTGTTTGTGCCATGTTCTGCTAATTCATCATACATTCTGTTCCATTCCACCCAGAAACACTCTGTAACCACCAAAAGCCTCTGCACTGCTATCATAGCGAAATGTTTTCTACAATTTGTTCATTTAGGATAGTAATAAGACTAGAAAATGTATTTTAAGGTGCAGTCTTGGGTAGTGTCCACATTTAGGATCCTAGTGGCCTGAGGGTATATTCCTGATCCTCACAGTGCCGGCTTGGTGAACCCTTTTCCTAATTGCGGCAGGAAGAAAAGGCCATTATCCGGGTAGTTGGGATCCTTAATGGTTCTCCTAGCCTTATTCTTGCAGTGTCTGGTATAAATGTCTTTTAGCAAGGGTAGAGCACTACCTATTGTACGTTCAGCTCAGCAAACCACTCTTTGTAGGCTCTTCTTTGGCGCTGTTTCCATACCAGACAGTGACGTTCCCCATCAGGGTGCTCCCGATGGTGCAAGAGTAGAAGTTCTTCAGTATTTTAAGGAGATAACTGTAATTTCCTCAAGCATCTGACGTGAAACAGGACTGCCCTTTTTACCACAAAGTATGCAGTGCCTAGGTCATTTTCCTTTGGGAAACTTCTTCCCAAGGTCCACTCAAATCTTTTTAGTCTCAGTCAGGAGGGGGTTTTTGTCTTGACACCAGTGGGTCAGATCCTGTACGTCCTTTAGATAGCCCTCACCAACTAGAAAGTCAAGGATCCACATACACAGTGAGGTGTTTAATCCCAGGTCCAGCTTGGATGGAGCTATGGTGTTAAATACTGTAAAAACTGTAGTCAGTGACCAGCAATCTCACATAACACCTTTGTTGTCTCTAGATGGGATTGGGTGGTGTGGAGGATGTCTGTTGATTGGTTGGGACTGTAGTTGGGTCCAGTGTACTGGGCAGTGAGGAGCAGAGGAAATCCTTGGCCAGTTGCTCAAAGCACTTTCATCACAACAGAGTTAAGTGCCGCTGGGCGATAGTCGTTCAGGCAGGCCGGTCTTGAGATCTTTTTTTTTCCTCATGAGGGGAAATGTGATATGGGAGGCAATACAATGCATCAGTGCTTTCACTGAATATATTCCAGCCCTATTACAGCTTCCTCCTTCAGACTTTATACACCAAATATTACTCAAGAGATGATTTTTCCTCATAATGCTCGAGCTTTGCTGTGTTCAGTCTGTGGTTCATTCACAGGCAATCATATCTCATATATTCTGTCTGGATCAACAGACAAATCATCCTCAGATTCTTCATTACTGCTGCTGTTTTTCTTCCACCTCTGCCTTCCTCTCTGTTGCCTGACTATATTTCCTTCAGAGACAGGCAGGCACTGCAGAGCAGATATTCACAGCGAGAGCTGTTGACAAGTTTATGTAGCATAACAGAAGCACTTAAATGCAAGAGGATGTGGTGGTTAAAAAGACTGTCAGACTTTCAAATTTGTGTTAATGTGCTTTTAGAAATTATCCAGGGCTAGGTTTTGATATTGTTGGTGCATGTGCTGGCAGCCTGGCTTGGATAGCAGATCTAAAATAGATCAAATGTTCTATTAATTGTTATAAAATTAAGGATTAGAGGTTAAAATACTATATGTTATTTTTCCTCCACAGTACATGTTCCAGAACCAGGAGGCGGAGGCTTTTCCAGCTACCGGCTGTGAGGAACAGTGATCGACCTGTGCTGCAAACTGTCCTTTCTGAAGTGGAAGGTAACAATCCATGTTAGATTGGTATTATATGCACATAGTCATGTTAGAAAGGGACTTTCTCACTTTGTCACTTGACTACCAGAGGAAGGACAGCAACCAGTAACTGTATATATATTTAAAGGTCCATTGTGTAAGATTTAGAGACAGATTTTCTGTCAGAATATGTCAGAATATACACGGTAAAAGGATATTAGTACTGCTGATTTCATGTATAAGGTTGGCGTTTCCATATTTTGAAATGTCTGCTCATGGTGAAAAACTGCCAAATCATGACAGTAAAAGACTGTTAAATATAGCATTATATTACGGTGTTTTACAATTAACAGTCTCTAATATAAAACATTACTTGATTCCGTTTAAATTCCCTTAAAATGCCTCATAAATAAAGTTTTTGCCATAAAGCATGTCTGTAAAAAACTGTAGTTTTTATGGGAAAAAACTGTCGACTGTAGTTGCCAGAATTTTACCGTAATAAATACGGTATAACCTTTTCTAATATTACAGTATGTTAGTACTCTACTCTCTTGACTTCACGTATAAAGTTGGCATTTTATTCCATATTTTAAAATGTCTGTAGATTTTACAGTGAAAAACTGCCAAACTATGACAGCAAAAGACTGTAAAATGTGCCAAAACATATCACGGTGTTTTACTGTACAATTAACAGTCTCTAATATAAAATTACTACTTTATTCTGTATAAATTCCCTTAAAATGCAGTACAAATAAAGATTTTGAAATATTTCTTGGCATATTTTACGGCCTTTTCCTGTCATGGCAGCTTTTTAATGTAAAATCTACAGACATTTTCACTTTTACAGCGTGGGGGCTTTCACGTTTTACAAATTTTGCAGCCACCGTAGTTTCTTTTCCATGTTTTGGAAGGAGAGGGTGAAGCGATAGGGTTGCAATCAGCAGCTACACCGCTAGATGCCACTAACTCTTACACACTGTTCCTTTAGGTACTGTATACACAGAAACATACAATACTTGAGATTTAAATAGTATCCCTTTGAGTAATTTCATCCAAGAGTTTCAGGTTATTCAATTAACTGTTGTTTCCCTCAGCTTCATGTATAAATATGAAGGTGCTGTGCGTGCCCAGAGACTCACTCTGTCATTTCTTGTTGTTTGTCTCCTCAGGCCACTGAAGCTGCTCTTCCCCTCATTATTCCACCCTGCATGAGTGTTGAACTCACGGCCCTGCCAGGCTGTTTCTGACACATGGCTTTATTTTATTCCTTTACGTTCACATAACTACAAAATGCAGCGATGAAAAAGCCTGAATCCTTATATTTCCTGGTCAGCTGATAGCCAGCAGACTACCAAAACAGTGGGCGTGTCCAACCGCCTGCATGAGGAGAGACTGGCCTTAAGTATTTCATAGTTAACCAAACATAGTCCAAACCAAACAAGTGTGGTATGACATAATTATATCTAGACTCCAGTATTAAGCCAGCTGGATGCAGATGGTGCATTCTTGGCTCCAGCACTTTAGTCTTTGTGTGAGAGGGAGTTCCTGCTTGTGGAAGTGACTTTTTCTTCCTACTGTATAAAGAATCTACAGTATAACAGATGTACGAATGAATATTTTTAACCTTATTATAAAAAAAAACAAAATACTGTATTTGTATCCAAGAGAACACAAAACATGTCGCTGTGAGTCGGGGGGCAATGTATCATAATGTATATTACAAGTTACGTGATTTTCTTTCAGTCTGTGAAAGGGTATAGAAGATTTAAGGGCTCCTTATATACATGCATTTCAAATCATGATTAATGTGCAGAGATAGATCCGAGGTGAGTTCGTCCATTCGTGATAAGAAGGTTCTTCTGACAAAACTATGGAGCCAATTTTAAAATCCATTAGGGGGAAACTTTCAGCTTCTTGAAGCATATCACGAAAAGGAGGTTAAGCACCCATCTAATGTATCTTTGCACATGCATGACATATAGCCAGAGACTTCTGTCCATTTAAATGTGAAGTTTAAAGGAAACTATTAAAAGATAAACTTCCCATTTGGATAAAAAAAAAAACCATCAACACCACTGCATTTTTGCACAATCTGTACCACTAGTTTTATATATAGTTATATAAACAGTCAAGACAGTGGGATCCTGCTTTTAATACTTTGTTTTAAAAAAATATATTCAGCTGTCCAGGAGCCAGTCTATAAAAATTTCATTATGGTTGACTGTGATTCATTAAATGTATGGTGGGGTGGTTTCTTGAGAATCTGTTATAGTACCATGATTGAAAACAAACAAACAAATGAATTCTCTGAATTACTACAAATTATAACTGATTATGCTTTTCGATGTAAAATATTAGTCCTCCGCACTGGTTGCAGGCAACAGTTTAAAGGTTAACTTAGCGCTAAATATTTCTTCTGGGAAATTTCCCAGAGGTGAGTTGAATTGTGCAATACTGTACAGAACTGTGAGAGCTCACACAAAATTGCAATACATAGATGACCATAGGAATGTAGGAAACGGCAACTGTGAGTGGTGGACTGGAAGACGCCGCAGATGGACGATGTTAGCCTGCGGGGTGGCTCTTTGTGCCGAGTCAAATCGAAACTTTAGATTTGAAGCTGAGCAGCGTCTCCACCGTCAGAGCTAGCCAGCAAGGCGAAACAATCAGGGCAGAGATTTGTATTAGCTTTTTGGAAATGGCATTTTCACAAACTTTTGTCTATCAATTTTATAAATACTGAATGCAGAACGCTGTAGCTTTGCATCTAGATTTAGCGCAGTGTGACTGTTCCTCTGACATATGATTACTTTTAAGTTTTATGTCTGCATTAGCAGAGGAAAAGACTAGCTCAGTGTAGATTTACCTGAACAATACATTGAATTTGCTGAGTTAAAAAGCTAATGCAAACTGCCCCCTGCAGGTTAACATTTGTGTGGCAGACCTGGGTGAAAAAAAAGGTAGTTGTGGTGTATAACAAGTGAAATTGCACTAAAAAAATCACAGTTGTATGATATTTGCGAGTATACAGTACATTTTAGACATAGCATTTATTCTTGTTCCTTATGACAATATGAGTGTTAATGATTTTTTTTCTTCTTTAAGGAGTGATGAATACATACAGTACATTCAGTTGCTGTTAATTCATTCTGTTTTCCATTTTAATCATTTGCACTGGAAATGAACGGATGTGTGTTTAAATGACATTTATGCTTGTCAGGATTGCAGATATAAGGAAGTATTTTTGTTACCTGAGTGAAAAGATCTCTGCTGTAACAAAGCCTGGCATCCCAAAAGCACTTCTGCACTATGAACGGACAATACATCAGCATATATCAACAAGAAATAAACAGCAAAACGCTTTCACCAGCTGTCTGCATCGATGTGGCCGATCTTAGTGCTTAGGTGCTTTTGAAAGTGGGCCACAACCTGCTGAAAACGTGAATTGTTTTTAATAGTTTTTTTGCAAAGACTAAAGTGTATTGTTACAGAGAGTCAAAGAAACTGAACATGTATTTCACCAGTGTATGAAACATTTAAGTTGCTATAACAAATAAAAGTGAAAGAAAGCAGACCAAGAGAGATTTTGATGACTTTCTTTGAATGAGTGCTTGAATTGTTGCATATTTACTACCTGCAAATGTCCTCGTGCATGCTAATAAACTCCCTTGCTGTCACGTTTAGTTCAAGTGGACCCAAGTGGAGTGGACCCAAATGCAGACATGAAGGTGAAGTGAACAAAAGAAGACTTTAATAAGTTACAAAAGAGGTAAAAAAAGGCTGCTGAGAGTCCAAAAATCCAAGATAAATCCAATAAACAGAAGTCCAAACAACAAAGATTACAGAACCAGGATGAAACCAGGAGCAAGAACAAGGACTGGGGAACAGGACTAAATACAAGACAGGACAACACAGGTGTACGTGGGGCTGTAGTAAGAGCAATACTCACTTTGTAGTAGTGGTGCCTTTGCAAATTAAAAATAGTGATAGAGGAATGGATCAAACATCTATGTTGAGGATGAATCTCACCTGTATACAGCAGTGTCAAAACTTTGGTCATGCAAATTGTGGATTTTGATCTACAGTACGTATCTATAGTGAAGTTTGTAGCACATATGACCTAATTTTGAGAAAATATACAAAAGAAAATATGAATTCATGCACATTTCCTACTGTGATATGAATTCTAAGAGGTGGTTCGCCGAAACAGACACTGGGTGGTGCTAATTTTCTGGTTGGATGCCATTAAACCACTGCAGAAGAAGAAGAAGAAGAAAAAAAAAAAAAAAAAAAAAAAGATGATGTAACAAACTGTAAAAACCATGATGGAAATGTGGCATTTATATTTGTTTCATGTGAGGAAGGTTAGAGTCTCCTGATTGCTGCACACAGATCTGATATGTTTTTATCTGCCGCTCTACAGCCGAAGATTCAGTGAATGTTTAAGTCACATGTACGCCGTGATTTAATCACTCTGTTTCCATTCCACTTTCTTTGATTGATGGACTATCTTTTCCACCTCAGCCAAGCCAAAAGATTTGAGATTATTTTCATTTATTTTAATGCACAGATTGAAAATGTGCATAAAAACAGGTGAATGGAAACCTACCACATATCCTCTGCCTCTCTTTCCTACTCTGATTTGCTTTGTCCACCTCCTGCCTGCTTTATTTTCCTTTCCTGCCCCCCTTTTATTCCTTTAATTGTGTTTTCATGCTATGTACATTGCCATTTCTTTAAAGTCTAATGTGCAAAACCTTTTACCACTATACAATTGAAGTAATTATCTTCCCATGACGTCTGAGGACATGCAACAAAGGCTGAGTCATCTGGGGTCATCCCTAATAACCAGCACACAATGTCTGAAAAAAAAAAAAAACGGCTTCACAAAATGTAGTTTTCATTTAGGAATGCCAGTTATCTTTTGTCGTCCACATGGCACAGATAACCAGCACTTTAGAAACTATAAACCTGGGCAGCAGCAGTGTGTCCTGTTTTAGATAGACTTGTAGTTCCTGGATTTGTCTTCACTGGTCCGCTGCAGTGGTCATAACACTATATACTAGACTAAAGAAGTTGACTTGGGACTTTGTGCAAAACAATGACTTTGGCCAACATCTGATTGACAGTAATGGCAGCAAGCTGTCAGCGTAGCTGTCATTTACACATCTTTGTTGTGCCACAGTTCCATCTGGCAGTGTTGATTTGTTACTAGAAATCTGCTCCTACTGTAATAATCTGTGACTCAAAAATACAAAATATATACAGACACCTTCTGGTGTATTTTTAGAACAAACATTAAAGTGGCGGTATGGTTTACATATGCCAACCTTCCCAATAGTACAAAAATAGTGTGCTGAAGAGCTTTGAAGATGACATTCACTGCAAAATCTTATAAATTTGTGTGACAAAGTGGGTGAGAACACGCCATTTTGTCCCAGTTACCATCAATACCACTGTTGTGTTTAATCATCCTTATTAGTTGTTGTTTTAACCATCATTTATTAGCAATGTCCAGATACAGACTATGCAACATGTTTGGTTAAATACACGTAGAAGTATTGTTAAATTTAGTTATTGCTTATTACTGGTATCAGTAAGTTAATTAGCTATTTTTTATTACCTACCATACCCACCATGTGGTCCAGGGATCGCCCCAACCACTTTGACACTGGGTGTCAAAGTATTTTAGGGGGAAGGTAGATACGTTTAAAGGTTCAGTGTGTAACTTTTAAGGTGAACTATTAGCAGAAATGGGATATAACATGCTAGCCTTTTATATCTACACATGGAGCGGGTCCTTTTACATGCAGTCCGCCATTTTGCGCTGCCATGTTTGTTTACAGTAGCCCAGAACAGGTCAAAGAGCGTGTGGCAGAAAAAGACGACGCAGAAGAAGAAGAAGTGTTTGCTGGTTCTGGCCAACTGTTTTGTGTTTTGTTCGTAGTTTAAGGAAGTTAAATGTCGACAAATGGAGGATCGCACATCATTATTTTGCATAAGAAAAGCAGAGGGAGCACCAACACAATGCAGAACAAGTAACTGACAATTGCTATGACCTATAGAATATTTAACTGAATACAATTTTTAAATATATGTATCTAAAGAAATAGCCTCAATAGGCTACTTTTGGCACATGAAGGCCACCGTAGCTTAGGCTAAATCTTCAAACAGCACCTTTAACAGTTATTTAGGTTTATTTATGATCTGATTTATGCATGGTTTTAATGTACGTTCATGGTAAATCATATTTTAAATCATATTTTTTGTAGCATGGTAGCACTTTTTTTTGTAAATAAACACTTTATTTAAACTAATTTGTTTGAGTCTGCCTCCTACTTCAGCCACTCTGCTCAGGCCTGTCCTAAAATTAGACAAAACTACCATGACTTATACTGAGATGAGGTGATTTCTGAACAAATAAATTCAGATACATGGTTTTAAAGTGAAATATTTCAATGCTATGAGTTTAGTTTGTGTCTCTTATTCGCTTCCATACATTATGTGCGCACACAAAGGCACACAAAGACTGAGAGAGAAGAATAGCTGCTATAAATATCGTCTCTCCTCTCCACTTCTGCATCTCTCAGGTTCTCCTCGTCTTGTCTCCTCCTTGTTTCGAGGTGGCTGAGCTGCACTCCTCTCCAGTTACGCTTCTGATGTAGCAGCACATCTTCCATTTGTGAGTCCTCCTAATTTGATTTCAGCCCTTTTAACCAGCCATCAACCTGAGAGTGTTAACAGTGAAATCGCGGTCTAAAATTTTCTCAACTAACGATCACGGCAGAGAAAACGTTGCATTCAGCGATTACAGGCACATCAGGTATACATGCACTTTCCCAGAACAAAGTTATACCAATATCAGTATGAGAAATTTGATTAGATTTTATTGTTCTTGTACAAATGAATCAAAATTTAACTTCAGGTTGTCATTAGTCTTGTTTTTAATCTTTCTGATCATTCTGATGTAGTCGGTGCTGCTGCTTCATGCTTTCATTAAATCAACCCTTCACCAGGTCAGCCTTGTTGTTGTTGTTGGTGCTATTTTTATTTACTACTCTTAGAAACCTTTTATTCATCCTGTAATTATGCCATTCATGTCCGCCTCACTGAATGATCCACACATACAAAACCTTTGTTCTTTTATGGCACCTAAATATTTCAAATTAAACTAGTTTGTTGCATTGTGTTCAGCAGCAGTGTGGCAAATATTCAAGCATTGCGACCTGGACGATGTCTCTATCTGTTGTCTGAGGCTTGCTGAGATTTGAGGATATCATACCCGAGCAGTTTAGACTATTACAATCAAAATTACTCCAGGATTTTATGCAATTGATTTGTACTAAACCTGCATCTCTGGCATTCACATGTAACTTGTGGTGGATATTAAACCAGTGAGCTGAGGGACATCTTTGATTCCCGGAAAAAGGTTCCAATAAAAATGAGTCTGCAGATTTAGGATTATTTTCTTCATCTTTCTTTTTGATATTACTTCTATGTAGCTTACTTATGTCTAGACAAGTGTTGCATCGCATGATAAAATCTGATAAAAGCAGGAGAAAATGACACAGAATGGCCACAGTATTAACCCTGCATTATTTCTTTAAGCCACACCAGTCATGTTTTCTCAAAACCAACCTGTAAGGAGATGCCAAGCAACATCAGCGTTCATTTAGAGTCCTGTTTGTGGCAACCCAGCAAATAGGTCTAATATTCACTCTCATTTTAGCTCTGTATTACCATCCTCAAGCATAGCTGTGACAAAATTAAAGTATTTTTGGAGTTGGTACAAAGTATCATTGTTGTTTTCTTTCATTGTGCTTGGAACACTACAGCCCCCACATCTTAATTGTTTATACTGTATCATAGGAACCTGCAGTATTAATAACTGTAGTTTCTTACAAAGTCCAAAGTGCACAGGTTGATATTTTCTTACCAATAGTTTCGGCTCCACCAATAGGAAAGTAGAGCTGTATATGAGGAGTTATTATTAGACCGTTAGAGAAAGCTTTTTAGCTTTCAGAAAGCTCTTTTGAAACTACAGCCAAGTGGGAAATGATCCTCACATCTAAAATGCTTCCTCTCCTCTCTGCTGTTCATTCCTCTCCTCCTTTCCTCTCTCCTGTTGTCTTCAATTCTCCCCCACAATCTCCACACTCTGTTTTCTGTGCCCATTTTTCTTCTTCTGCCCCCTCGATCACCTCCTTTCTTTCCTCCCTTCCTTCTTCTCCACCTTTTCTGTGTCACTGCTTATCAGCTGTTCTTCCTATGATGGGAATTTTTCACCCATTTCTTCTCTTCCCCTCACCCTGCACCTTATTCCCACCGCGCTCGCTTCATTCTGCAACTCTACAGCTCTCTACTCGCAATACAATCTCTCTTATAGTGGTAGAATATATATAAGGTTCCTCCTCCTCTTCGTCCTCTTCCTCCTCCGTACTGCTGCATTATTTAAACTGAGTGCTATTTGGAATGCGTTGTGTTGTCCCTGAGTACCTCTCCTCTCATTGCGCTCCATAGAGCATCACCTCCCTGCAAAACCCCCGACTGCACCAGACACACACAAAAACACACAAACAAGCATCAGGTCAGGCCACAGGACACACGTACACTCCGTCAATCATGAATTCACACACATGCATTCAAATCCTTTACAGTCAGGCGTTTTTCTGCACACGCTGAGATGAATGTAAAGAAGTTCTTGCAATTGTCATGTTGCACATGCTCCTTCTCTTTTCTTCTCTTTCTTCCCCAAATACCAGCCAGGGGTCCTCAGAGATCACTTAAGCAGCAGCAGCAGCAGGCAGATGCAGGGCCAGACTACAACAGAACAAGGCGTCTTTTATTCATAACACCAGCAGCACCGAGCAGAGGCGCCTTCAACCACAGGCGCCGACGACGACAATAAAAAAAAGGAAGAAGAAGAAACATCCCTGCATATTTAATCACTTGTAAAAAAAAAAAAAAAAAAAGCAGGGTGGACTAAAAGGAAATACAAAGAGATACAAGGAGTCACTGAAGAGTCTCTTCACTGGAAGATCCTACTTGTTTAGTGATGTGTAAAAGTAAAGGAGGAGGAAGAGTAGATATGAGAGGGCGGTGAGAAGAGATGTGAAAAGATGGAAAATGTTGCTGAAATGAGCAATCCTGTGTGTTTAACATTCTTTACGTAGAAGACCAAGTGCAGAAACTTACTTTATATAAAATGACATACATACATACATTTAACATATACACTAGGAACGTACAATAGGAGATGCTTCATGCAACGTGTAACATTAGATACACACATTTAGTATCATTTGGACTACAGTAAGTAAAAAAAGAGGTGGGCCACCTGGGTGCTCAAATGAGCCATCTGTAACAGCACTTACCTGTCAATCAATATTCTTCCAGAAATCTAAAATCTTTGGGTAATCCCAGAATATGTACCCCCATACTGTATGTCCCCACCAACCCACAACCCCTCCAACACATCTCAGAAGTATTACTGTACTTTGAGGTGATAGATGGAGTGTTAAAATACCTCAAACTCTGTCCATGTTGGGCTACTAGTTACCTTCTATCCTGCTTTGAATGTTTCTTCCCATTGTTCATCTGTTTTTATAATATTTGCTTCCAACTCCCATTTTTCTTTTTAAAGATATTTTTTTGGCCTTTTTGAGCTTTATTTGACAGAGACAGCTTGAAGAGTGACAGGAATGTGGGGAGAGAGAGATGGGGGAAAGAGCCGCAGGTCGGATTCAAACCCTGGGCCGCCGCGGCAAGGACTGAGCCTTTGTACATGGGGCTGATGCTCTACTGACTGAGCTAAACGACACCCCACACTCCCATTTTTCTTTGACACCAAAAATTGTTATTGTTAGATTCATGTTGTAGCGCTTTATACAATTTTAATATATCCCTTTTCTTCGTCTCTCCCTCTGTGAATGACATTATTAATTCCTTTAGTTCAGATATTCTCCCACTCCTTATGTGTCTGAAGGTAATGTCTTAGTTGTAAAAAAATATAAAAATCATGGTCTGGTAGATTAAATTCTTGTGTTAGTTGTTCAAATGACTTCAAGGTTTGTCCCCTAAATACTTAATATAAATATGAACCCCGTTGTGTCCATCTATCATATCCTGCGTCCATCACAGATAGTTTTCAATGGTGATGAACTGTATTTAAGGTGAGTATGAGTATGAAATCACTGTTCAAACTGTTCAAACTGTTGAGAGAGACAGAAAACCTTCTGAGCTGCTGTTTCTAAAACAATTGCAGCTTGAAGCGGCTCTGTGTGGTTTGGCAGTTGTCTCCTTTATTGAGTTTTCTCTTTTTTGGCTTCTGCAGCACCTCAAAATTTTTCCCTCCTGTGTCTTTACTTTCTTAATTTCTGCCAAACAGCTGTGCAAATGATCTACAAGGAACATACTTCAAAGATCTGACCTATGAATGTTCTTGCAAAGTCAGGTTTAGTGGTAGTGGTGGCACCGATGACGTTTCCGGGGCAACTGGGTTGAAAGTCTTCTGCATTTTTCATGTTAAATGTCTTTTTATAGCCAGTTGAGTTGTGAGGATGCAAACGGTGAAATGGAGTAACTGACGTCAAACAAGACTAGGACATGGAATCAGTGATGAGTTATATTTACAGCAAATATCACTATGTAGACTCTTAGCAAGATTGTTTTCACGTATAACTGGAAAGGAACCAGGAGAAATCTTTGCTATTTGGGTAACAAAATGGAGAAGATGTCACTGAAGCCTGACTTTAAAAAGGAGCTCACAGTGTGAATCACTGGCACCCACACAGTCATTGTCAACAGTAACCACAGTTCAAATATCAGTTTAATTTGGTTATTGACTTTAGAAGTGTTGTTCATGTTCACAAATCATACGACAGAACTTATTCTTGAAAATAACACAAGCTCGTAGCAACTGACAAAATCAATAGTCTCCACATAAAGCAGCAAAGGGGGCTTGTTCACTGTTTACCACTCTAAATTTTAATCTGTAGCCTGAATCACCATTCCAAAAAAATGTTATACAGTAATTCTCCCCACAAAATGTCAACTGGAACTTTCTCAGCATAACTCAGTATAAACAAGCGGCCTTTGTGTCTGTGAAGTGAAGCCAATGCAAAAAGTGCCAAAAACTGCAGTTCCTGGAACGGCCACTAAACATGTTTACAGCCTGGTACAAAAAACAGTTTTGGTCTCTTTAGCTAATTTACCCGTCCATGACAACTGTACTGAGGCTGAATTGTTTTTAAACTCACCCGTTCAAATGATATTAAGGCTTATAGCTGCGCATAACTAACAGCATGGCCACTTTGACTGACAGGTAAGTGCCAATACAGGAGGCTTGTTACAACACCCAAGTGTCATTCAGCCCAACTCCGCAGTCCGTCGATGATCCACGTCTTTGCCAATATTTAGATTAACTGGGAGGCGGAAGAAGCAGGACCATTAACATGGTGGCGGCCAGTGCTGCATATTTCTGGCTTCAAAACGACTTGTTTTGACCACCAATGCTTCGGCCACGGTTGTGCTGATTGCAATCTGCAATCTTAGCACTAGATGCCACTAAATCTTACACACCGTACCTTTAAGTTTGAAATTTTCCTATAGTTATACTTTTCTTACATAACTACTTTGCAAAGTTACTTTACAAGTTTCATGCTTCTATCTTCTTTATGCATTGCAAATTATCCAAAAAAAAGCTGTTGTTCTTATAAATAATATATAAAAAATACAAAAGTTTTCACTTGACAGCAGCGATATGTTCTCCAAATATGGTGACATTCAAAAACTGCGGACAGAGCTGAATCTTGTAGGCACTTTAGCCTTTGTTTAGGACATCCCTGTCATCTGCAGACCTCTCCCTACTAACCTATAGACATGTCCCAGACTGCCAAATATAAACACATGCGGTGTGCAGTCTAATACAAACTGCAAGACAGCGACAGCTTAAAGCAGGAACTCACAAGAACACTAAATAAAATATACACACACACATACACACACACCCCCCAAAAGGCACTGAAGCATGTGTCCGTGAAGTGTAATCCCTGTTAATCCACACAAACTGCAATATATAATGGGCAATGA